>OX369283.1:5265888-6468215 GCA_947284805.1 Coleophora flavipennella | reverse complement strand
GATTGTTCCTTTTTTCATATTTTTTTTATTCACAATTGGTAGGCCCTTGGCATCATCTCACCTGATGGTAAGTGAAGATGATGCCGAAGATGGAAGCGGGCTTACCAAGATTCCCTAACGCATTGGAGAACTGGCTATCTTATCTTCAAGCCGGAACACATCAATGTTGTTAACACTGATGTTTGGCGGCAAGACTTAGATAAGATGGTGGTAGCTTAGCCATATGCATACCACAACAAGTCTGGATAAGGTACTTTAAAAACCTCAACGAGTACTATATGTATGGGATCCCATGGCTAAAGATATCACACATACGGTGACCATGGATATCAGATTGAACTACGGACGAGTTTTATGAGAAAATAAATAAGAAGATGAAAATACACACTTCCTCGCAAATAATTTGGGTAAATTTTTAATGAATGTCTTATTTCACGAAAGTTCGGATTTTTCGGAAAATGTTTGTTTGTTTGTATACTCCTTGTTGTACAAATATTATAAAATACTAAAAATTAAACGTAAAATAATGTACACACGGCGCCACATCAAGCTATACAAAACCAGTATACGCGGGCCTCGCGTATGTTGAAACGCAAAGGCGTCACGCGATTGTCGATCTACCAAGTCTCACCGTTGTATATCATCATCATCATCATATCAGCCAAAAATCGTCCACTGCTGGACAAAGGCCTCCCCCAAGGATTTCCACGACGACCGGTCCTGCGCTGCCCGCATCCATCGGCTTCCCGCTATCTTCACCAGGTCGTTGGTCCACCGCGTGGGAGGCCTGCCTACGCTACGTTTTCCGGTGCGTGGCTGCCACTCGAGACCTTTACTGCCCCATCGGCCATCTGTTCTACGAGCTACCGTTGTATAATATGTGACTATCCTATTGTAATTCCCTGAAAAATGATCAAGTCGTGGTCACCCTAAACTAACTATAGGTACTTGAGTGGTGCTTGAGTGTCAATCTCCCTGTCACCGGACAGTACGGGACCATTGATCTTCGGGACAATCACGGGACAATCACGCCAGGTAATTCTATACGTACAACGATCTGATCTATCGATCGCATAAACGAGAAAAGGTATAGTTTGATTTGTGGAATTTCAAAAACGTTTAAAAATATATGTTACGTTTTTTTTTTAAAAAAAGAACTAAGTCAAGGGCTAGTCGGACTCGGTTTCAAAAACCCATTTTTTTAAAATTTTAGTGCGTTTGACTATATCTCACCTCAATTACGGAACCCTAAAAACACAAATATAAAAGACGAGCCCGACAGTAAAAAAAGGTTTTTTTCTTTCAATCAGGTGGGATCTTAAGGGTGAGTACGCTTGGCTAGTTTTTATTTTTGTGTTTTACTTTTTCATATGCATTGTAATCATACCAAGTTTGAGGCTTGTTAACCATAAAAAATAACATTTAAAAAGATCGTTTCTTGAATGGGGACCCTTTTTATTTTTACTAATTGTCATGTTTATTATTTGTTTTGAAATCTGCCATAATCCTTACTAATATTATAAATGTGAAAATGTGTTTGTATGTTTGATTGTTTGTTTGTTACCTTTTCACGCTTCAACGCCTTGACCAATCTTAATGAATATTGGCATGCGGGTAGCCTGTTTCACGAAAAAGTACATAGGCTACTTTTTATCCCGTGAAAATAGCATAGCCCGATGCAGTTCCTGATGGAACTGAAAATATACTCTTTTTAGGTTAATTTCTTTAACATCGCAACGAAACAATGGATTGTGTTACTTTTTGCACAGAGATGGTTAAGGGGGTGGGAAATGACTTCATTTACTAATAAGCTATTAAGCATATCCTGACATAGTACCCGAGGGATCTGGAGAAAATTCATGTCCACGCTCACCCTCACCGCGCACCCTCTAAGACAGTCATAAAAACGATGTCCACGCGGGCGGAGCCGCGTGCGAAAGCTAGTAATACATATTTTATGAAAATTTCAGAAAATTACTTATTACAGTTCAAGAGGTAACACTTTAAAGATCAGATAGACTGACCGATAGACGGACGGTGTAGTCTTAGGAATAGGGAACAACCCTTTTGGTACGGAATACTAAAAAGATTGAGTTATCTACGTAAAACACTAAATATTTGATACTAGCTGACCCGGCGAACTTCGTACCGCTTAACAGTTACCCTACACCTACACCTATCCCACACCTACACCTACCCTACACCTACACCTATCCTACACCTACACCTACCCTACACCTACACCTATCCTACACCTACACCTACCCTACACCTACACCTACCCTACACCTACACCTACCCTACACCAACCCTACACCTAAGAAAAAAAAGTAAAAAAATAATGTCCTATGTCCGTCTGCTGGTTCTAAGCTACCTCCCCACCAGTTTTCAGCCAAATCGGTTGAGCCGTTCTTGAGTTATAAATAGTGTAACTAACACGACTTTATTTTATATATATAAGGTGTAACAAAATTAGCTGAAACTATTTTAATTGGTGTTTCTACCCATGAAACTCAACTTTTCCTAAGGAACCCATAGTCAAATCGCAAAAAAAATATTGGCTCTCCCATACTAACTCGATCAGCTGATCAGCCAACTTAGTATAGGAAGTTCAATTTTTTTTTGAGATTTGTTTATGGGTCCCATGGGGAAAGTTGTTCAGTTTCTTAGGGTAAAAGCACCAGTTAAAAGAGTTTCACCTAATTTTGTTTGACCTTATATAGATTTGGAAAATTGCATTCATACCACAAGATATTCTGTTTTGGAAACGAGACACCTCACACCAGGGATAGACGAGAAAAAAAATGTCACCCCAACTTTTGACAAGGTACCCTAAAAATTTTGTTTTTTTACCATTTTTGTCGGCGTGTATAATATGTATCATCATAATTACGAGCTCATAATATAGAACCCCATCGAGGGTCTCGAGCCTACCCTGAAATATACTAAAAATATACTTACTGGATGCGGGCAGCGCAGAACCGGTCGTCGTGGAGATCCTTGGGGGAGGCCTATGACGTCCTTCGGCTGATATGATGATGATGATACTTAATAATTATTTACGAGTATATATACCCATGCCAAATTACAGCTCTCAAATTACCAAGAGTCTCGAGCGCCGTGGTAAAAAATCAATTAGCGAAAACCGGTTTGATTTAACCTTGGTTACGCGAAAAAACGGACATAGTGAAACTATAAGGGAAACCCCAAAATCCGTGACACAATTACATCCCCAGGACAAAGTATATATATTAGTACTAACATACAGTATGGAGACACTCCCTGCCGCTCTCTAGATTCCGACCTCATCCCCTCGTCACCCAAATTGATACACATTGGTTATTATAATACAGCGGTTTGGTTCTCGAACGTAAAGGATTTTGCCGTAATTTTATTTGCTCCGTCATTTGTTTTTGTAATGTCATTTCACGACCATTTTAAGCAGTGTCCGGGGTGTGCCCAACTCTGCCGTCCTAATTTATTCGGCCGTAAGTACAAAAACATGAAACGGAGAAAAACGCGTTTAAAGTTTTTTTTCTTTATCCTGCGATTACATGGAAACCACTAAAGATATCGCAATAAATTTTATATCACCTTGTAGCGTTTGAGTTGGACTATAGTTTTGTATGCTTTAATCAATGATAACGTTAATTTAGCGCACAATAATACCAAAATACAGTTTATGTTTAGGAAAGGCAAAACTTAACGAGTAGCAACCCTAAGCATAAAGACAGTAAGTATAGGAGTTACGGTGTTTATGATTAGCACATGTTAGTTACGGCTCTAATGCTTAGTATACAAGTAAGATTATCAAAAACGGATCCTAGAAATATTCGTTACTAGTGAAGTTTATACGGCTCTTTTGACTAGGTAGAAGAGCGATGAACACAACGATACGGTTCTCTTGTTAAGCATATACTGTTCTTATGATTAGTATGGGTCATATAATTTAATAACGTTTCATATAAAAAATCAAAATGAATTCCCTATTTTCCTGTATTTCATGTTACCTTTCATTTAAATATTAAAAAAATTGATTTTTTATGATATGAAAATATGCATTATATAAAGAAAAATCTTAATTGTACTCGTAGTTTATAACCTCAAAGATTTTTGTGTATAGGAAAAAAATCATGTTAAATATAAAATATTTTACTATCTAAATTAACGCAGCTTTGCATTTCCAGGTTCATAATTAATGTTATTTACATAAACTACTTATTTAAAACAATGTTTTTCCTTTATAGAAATTACATAAATTTACCTCTACTCATAATATTAAAACTGTTCACTTTTTTAATTATTAATAACTTTCAATAAAATATTCACTCCTTAGAAATGCCAAAATATTACTAATTCCTTATACAGGTACAAAATTATTTATTATCTTTAAGATATGTCGGAGCGCTAGGAGGTGGCGACAGTCGACACCCATATATGCGTCGAAGCGCCATGTGTTATGTCTTGAAACGTTAAGAGGCATAAGCTAGGGTAGAAATAAAAGATCATCTTTGGCTAGTGTGTGGTTGGTGCGAGGCTGGAGACCTTTTAGTCAGCACATGTTGTGTTAGCAAACCAGATTAATTTGATTAACGAATACAGATAGAACAATCAATAAATTAGATACAATTCAGCCAACCTAACAGAGGCTACGATAGAGGCACCAATTATTTTACGAGTACTTTTGATCGAGAAGCTGAACACGTAAACGTGTGTGAATATTAAATGTACACTCCAAAACTCCTCAGACGAGTATATTTTTGAGATCCGGCCAAAACCCTTTTGAAGATCCTAAAGATTTAATTAATACAAATGTCTTCTCATAATATTAAAACTAACAAGGCAATTTTGAGATATTTTTTTAAATTAATTGGTAACTAAATAACTAACTTGCAATAAATAGTTATAAGAAAATTAGTTCTTATGGAACAAGTAAGTATCTCACTAAGATAACAAAGCTTAGACATGCGTTAATATTAATCTGCAGGTGATTGGTAATATACATGAAAACCTTTCAACTGGTGAATGAACTCATAAAACTGAACAAATTGTATTTAACTACATTCATAAAATGGTAAAAACAATTTTGGTCATCCCATACAAAGTTGCTTGATCAAATATTAAATTATTAAGGGAAGTCATTTCTTTTTGCGAATTGAGTAAAGGTTCCTTGGAGAATCACCAACTAAGAGGCTTCCAGTTATGTACCAGTCACTTGATAATATTCTTAATAAACACAAACTTCATCTTATAATACTAAAACAATTTAGAGGCCGAAACTTTATTGTTCGTTATTCAGTCACATACAGTTTCTTTACTTAAGTATTTTATGAATTAATTTTCAAATAATAATTAACTCCCCATCATGTTTCGTCACGTCATTTGTATAATTCTCGTATTTTTCGTTAGGAAAAGTGGTAATAGGTAAGTTTTGCCAATATACTCTTTTCGTATACCTAGAACGAAACTGCCAATATACGTTTTTCTGGCATGGCTAGCTTATCAGTATTGCAGATTTGTGTTCCTGTGTGATCCTCTTTAGATGAGTCGTTAATTGCAGTGCTGGAAAAACGCCTTTGGTGTTTTTGTTTTAAACAAAGTCCAATAGTAATAGGTAGGAGCATATTTATATTTGAAAGTATATGACCCTCTTTGAAATTTAACCGCCATTATGTCTTTTAGGTAAACACTTTTAGGGAAGACAGATCTGGACAATAGTTCCAGTTAGTGGTGGAATGAATTAGCAGACTTAAAACTATGCCCCGGTCCAAAGAACTTTAACGTTATGCTTTCCGCATCTATCAAGTTGCTATTCACCATGTTGGTCAAATCAGTAACCAGCGCCTAGTTTTTATTATGAGTTGAACAATTATCAAGCCAAAATATGATATATTTAGCGTCTCGGTTATAAAGTAGAAACGCTCGAAATGTAAATATTATATCTTCTTAGCGCCGTCCCGATAAAGTTTCGTTCTAGGTGACAGCATACGAGTATGTCATGAGACATGTATAAGTCTCATTATAATCTTGAAAAATACAGCCACTTTGTACTGCTTCATAGTGGTAGTAAACGGTTCCACTGTTTGCTTCACCAGCTTTATCTACATCATTTTGATATTCCAAACGAGTTTCTGTATATCGGTTTTTGTGTAGTAAATAGTTCCCACAAATGTTACAAGATTCTTCTGAATTCTGTTTGTGTTCTAAGTCATGTTTATCAAATAGTACACACTGCTAATACTTTTCATGGCCTGACTGAGCAAATGAAATGTTGCAATCATGCTTTACTACTCTTCGATAATATTCCATTGAAACTTTGATTGAAGAATTACTCTCACAAAAGTTTTTGTACATTTGGGTTATCGTAGTATCGCTTGGTAGGTATAGTTTTTTAAGAGCCTTTACATCTATAGTGGTATAAGAAATACATGGATTGTGACTCTTGGTATCAGTTTTTGTAGTTTCTTTATCGATCCTATTTAATCTTGGCTAATCACTATAATTTGTTTTTTGGCAGTCAATACCTTTTCGTAAAATTCTTAACATGAGTTTCATTTTAAGGACCAAATCTAACAATTGTCAAAAAAAGGTTTTACAAATTTCTATTCCGTCATATAAAATACTTATCCATCTTCGGCATCATTGTCACTTACCATCAATTGTGAAAAAAAAATATTTTCATTTAATAAATGTATTTGTATCATGTCAATATGTTCTTTTATAGGATTGGGCGTTCAATGTATTCTCGGTATGGGTATGTTAGGAAAAAGATAAAATCTTGAAAAAAATAGTCTCCCATGATATCAATACATTTGTTTGATCGCGAAATAAGTTTTTCTATTCCCTTAAAAAAAATATTTTCTTCTTGGTCCGAAAAATGCTCGAAATTTAGAAATTTAGACATTCTTTTGTTTTCTAGGATCGCCGTCTGTTTTTAAACCTTTATCATGTTCGTCTATAGATTCCAAACAATTCGTCATGTTGATTACTCTGTTCTTCAGCTTTTTCATTTCTCTATTGCACGTCTGTTTGGTCAACGATTTTTTCTTACGGTTGTACGTAGGTAATACGTCTTGTTCTTCACTATTTTTGCCTAAAGATGCAATAAAGTGGTGTTTTTCCTTTTCTTGTTTTGAGGGTTGGATAATGTTTTCTGTAAGTACGGAAAGCTGGTCATCTGTTTTTGTGTAGGTTTCTGTAATCTAAGAATGTTTTGTTTTTCCTTAATTGGAACGTTTTGTTTTGCTACTACTTTTACTGAAGATGATTTAAACTGCTGCTGGTCATCTGTCCGTTCTTCTTTATATTGTGCTGGAGGTTGTATATATTGTTCTTTACAGTATGCTGGTTGTTTGTTTTTTCTATAACTTCTGTATGGTCTCAGTATCTATGGTTTTATTTATATCGTGCTGGAAGTTGGATGTCTTAATGTTCTTCAATATTCTTCATCGTCGTTTCTATAAACTGTTCTTCGCTTATTTTGGTAGGAGTTGGGTGTTCTATTCTTTAATATTGTTTGTTATAGGTTCTTCGAGCTGATAATCTCTCTATTTTTCTTTTTGTTAAGGTTGAATATCTTATCCTGCAATATTTTTTATCGTCGTTTTTCCTTTTATTTTACTGGGGGTTGGATGTCTTGTTTTTTAATATTTTTATTCATAGGTTCTGCCAGTTGAATTTTTTTTCGTCTTGTTTTTAGGTTTTCGGTTACGTATCATAGATTAAGTATTCATCACTTTCAACAGCGCTCCATGCGACGTTCTTTTTTAGGTGAAAAATAATTTTTTTGACATGACTTTGTTTTATATTTGTATCACTGTCAGATTATGGGACAACGCTAGACAAACATGTCTGTAAATCTGCAGATTCCTTATATAGCGTTATCCCTGTCGACCGTACGAGTGGTGAGGCAAATCAGAGGAGTTTGTAAAAATCCAGTATGATGCATTGAATCTGCATACACCACTCCCCCATCAAGTAGTCCATGTTACCTTTAGTAACTACCTACTACATTTTTAAATATGATTAAATTTGCCAGTATTTACTGTTGTACTTTTGTGCATATAATCTAACACTTTTCTAATAATTCATACTGAATATGCTTCTGTTTGTCCTTATAACTAGCACATGAAAGTTTTGATTTAGTATATTGCAAAAAATAAACGGGTTGGTTGGCAATTACGGTTATTATGTGTAGTATGTGCCTATTAGAAAGAAATATCACTACTAAATAATGACCACATTAAAACACTTAAGGATGTTTATTACTAGCACTATAAATAATTCTAAAATGTTTCACTACTCATAATCACAGTACAAGCACTTACTTTTGTTTTATCTAGTACTTTGATAAATATTTTTTTAAATTCACTAATATTTACAAGGGTCATGGCTGTTACGGCTGTTATGCGTAGTTGTTCATAAATGGAACACTGTACAATTACCAGATACATCGGCAGTATGAGCTCTTATAGTGATTACGCTTTGGATCAGTACACATAATACGGTAAATAAATTAACCTTTACAAAAGTAAGGGTGCATACGGTTTTCTTGTTAGCATTCAATGACAAAATGTGAGAGTTACGGTTGTTATGCTTATCGAAACTTTCAATTCTATTGCAGTTAAAAAAAAACGGGTTAGAGGGTCATATAGATCTCGTCGCGCTGATTCCGAATATGGAATAAACTCATTTTTACCAAATTGCGACTTACGGTCGAATAAATTAGGACGGCAGAACTGCCCAGGGATACATTTATATTAGTGTGTTAAGATATATTAAAGTTAATAAAGATCTTAAAAAATACTACATTACTGCAGTGGCCAGCTCGGCTTCGCCTCGGCCCACATTTACACGTACGTCCATCAATGCCTAGTTGTTGCCAAGGCTTGTATAGTCATCATCATGTCAGCTCATATACGTCCCCACCGAGGGGCTCGAGCCTACCCTGAATTAGGGCGATCGGGCCTTAGTCGACCACGCGGGCCCAGTGCGGGTTGGTCGACTTCACACACAACCTTCGAGTTTCTTCGCAGGTGTGTTGTGCAGGTTTTTACTCACGATGTTTTCCTTCACCGTTAAAGCAATCGGAGAGTATATGTACGTAAGTTACGAAAAACTCATTGGTACATTGGCCGTCCGGATTTGAACCAGGCACTTCCGGTTAGGACGACCGAGTCGTTACCGGTTGAGCCACCGACGCTTGTATAGTACTTTTCTCAAATAATGATTTCTCAATCAATACTTTCTTTTCTAAATCAATGACGAACAACGAACAACAATAATTTTTCACGCGCCAAAGTGTTCTTTTTTTTTCTTTTTCAAAAAACAGAGTTTTATAACTTACCTCCTTGGTTGCCATGTTTCGGAGTAAAATATAGTTTCATTTACATAGTAATTTATTTGGCCGCTAAACACGACTGATAAGGATTTTCATACAACTTTTGCCGGCCGATGCTCGCATGTATTTGGCCAGAACAGCAATTTCGATTTATCTCGAAGAAGGTTGTCAAAATAATGCTCAAATTTTCAAGCATGTAAGAGAAAATCCTTTTTTAAAAGCAGGCTCTATGCGTGACACTGGCGAACAACCTGATATTTAACCTTATGGAAACACCTTTACAGTTGAATTTCGTGTTAGTGTCTTAGCGCGACTTATATCCTTTACTTCGGGCGTAAATGCACATTTTCGTTTATTGCAAGCATAGTATAAATATTCTTGGACAATTTAATCTTAGCCGTTTTATCAATCCCGTTATTCTTTACTGTTGGTATTTATTTCATGCGCCTAACTTATGTAATGTAAGAGAAAAATCTAATAATCTCTCAAAACTACATAGTTTTACAAAATTAAAGTATCGAGCGAAAACCAATAAATCGTGTTTTTGTATTAGCCATACCAAAGTATATATATCAGTACTAACATACAGCATGGACACTCCCTGCCGCTCTCTAGATTGCGACCTCACCCCCTCGTCACCCAGATTGATACAGATTGGTTATAGTTTGGTTGTCGAACGTATAGGATTTCAACGCCCTTTTTGTTTGTTCCGTTATTCGTTTTATGAAATGTCATTTCTGGCCATACCATAGAAAAAGGTTAAAAAATGAGATGTTTAGTTTTTACGTTCAGCAAGCTTGCGGCAACTTGCGGCTGACTCAAAATATTGTAGCAAAAACGCACTATTTTTGGGAGCCTGCTCTTCGTAGCCATTGAAAATCATTAATGCAAAATGTATATCTCGGTACCTATGCGATAAAGCAGTTCAAATCTACAGACGAATATAAATCTTACGGATTTGAATCTCTTTGAACAAAAATCACGTACTTACATGCATCATAAATTTTATTCTCCTTTTCATCTTCGTTTTGATGTATTTAAGATCGTAAAAGCTCGAATGCCCACTTGCATAGAAAGGTAGACTACTCGAATTCGTTTATTTCTATGATTTCTTGTAGACTTTTGAAATATATTTTTTAAATGAAAAGCTCAAGATTAGTTAATGAACACTTGAATGATCACTTGTCTAAAAAGGAAAACTACTAGAATTCGTTAATTTCTATGATTTCTTGTAGACTTTTGAAATATATTTTTTAAATGAAAAGCTTAAGATTAGTTAATGAACACTAGAATGATCACTTGTCTAGAAAAGAAGACTACTTGAATTTGTTTATTTCTATGATATCTTTTAAACTTTTGAAATAGATTTTCCAATGAAAACCTTAGGATTAGTTAATGAACACTTGAATAATCACGTCTTGTCTAGAAAGGAAGACTACTCGAATTTATTTATTTCAATAATTTCTTGCAAAAGACATAGCGTAGACAGGCCTCCCACTTAGTAGACCAACGACTTAGTGAATGTCGCGGGAAGCCGCTGGATGCGGGCAGCACAGGACCGGCCTTCGTGGAAATTATCCAGCAGTATACATCTTTCAGCTGATATGATGATGATTTTAAATATGGCTTTCTACTCATAATTTTGTACAACATTCGTCAAGGAGTAGCAAAATAATCTTTAGCTCCCTCAAACAAATCGGCCAACTTAGTTTTCTAATCCATAATTTGCAAGCCCTTGGCATCGTCTCACCTACCGTGACGATGATGCTGTAGATGAAAGCGGGCTTACCAAGATTCCTCAACGCAAAGGGGAACCGGCTATAATATCTTATCTTCAAGCCGGAACACGTCAATACTGTTAACATTGGTGTTTGGCGGCAAGACTTAGATAAGATGGTGGTAGCTAGCCAGGCGGGCTTAGAAAATGCCCTTCCACTAACCAAACCTAATCTTACAAAGTTAAAATCCGCCAGAAATCGACTCGCGTCCTTCTGATGTGAAGCTAATGAAATAACTATTATGCCACAGAGGAGGACAAAATTTAGTAATGTTGGTCGAGTAAAATTAAGACTACTTAAATCTGTTACAAAACATTAAACTTTCTACAGCATAGTTAAGTGTGGTTAAGTATAGCACCGTCGTTGTGCAAACAACTGTTAAGGACTATTTTCATTAGTGTGCTTTCGCTTTCAACATTTATATCATTTATACATTTATAATCATAAAAGCCCTATATGTAGTTTTTATTACAAAAAGTCCAGTGGCATAACCAATTTAATTCAGTAATGTTGGCCGACTAAAACTAATACTAAATCGGTTACAGTACATGAAACTTCCTACAGCATATTTAAGTGTGGTTAAGTAAAGCACTGTCGTAGTGAAAACCACTCTTAAGGGCTATTTCATAAGTGTGATTTGCTTTCGACATTTATAAATAATAAAAGCCCTATATGTAGTTTTTTTTTCGAAAGAGTCCAGTGGCATAACTAATTTAATTCAGTAATGTCGGTCGACTAAAATTAAAACTAAATCTGTTACAAAACATTAAACTTCCTACAGCATATTTAAGTGTGATTAAGTAGAGCACCGTTAAGTTAAACAACCCTTTAGGGTTAATTTCATTAGTGTACTTCCGCTTTCGAAATTCATTATAAGGTAGTTGAATGCATCAAAAATAAATTATGAATAATATTATCCTCTAAATTACCCTTCGATCTCATTTTGTTTGGCACTGTGTCATTAATTTTTAATTAAACAAAATCACAAAACGAGAACATCATCGACGCTGAAAAACGTCACGTATGACGTCACGTATTCCTCTTTCATACAAGATAAAAAGTAACTCAAATAACTAGCAGTCAACATTCTTTTCATGGGATGATTATTTTAGCGGTTGCTTTACAGTTTAAAATTTTTGAAGTTTCACACTTTTGTATTCTTTTTAGTGAGCTCAAAGAGATGACGGTTAGAGTAGTAAAATTTTTGAGTGGCCGGAAGACGTAGCATAGGCAGACCTTACGCTCGGTAGACCGACGACCTAGTGAAGGTCGCAGGAAGCCGCTGGACGCGGCCGGTACAGGACCATTCGTTGTGAAAATCCTGTAGAGAGGCCTTTATTCAGCTGATTTGATGAGCACCGCTCTTATTTTCATGAGACCCAGCACAGCGCAAGATGTATTGTCGATAGTTGAAAGTGAAGGTGCACCAGTGTAAACAACCCTTTTGCGCGCTAAACGAGTGCTTAATTAAGATAAGGTTGGATAGCCCTAATTGCTACCAGCCTTCTCTTGGGCCCTTGAAATAATACTGGTAGTACTCGTAAAAGATTAAATATAAATTAAAAATGAAAACTTTTACCCGGCTTCGCCTGAAGGAGCATTATGTTTTTGAGTGAATGTATGGATTTTGGAGTTACAGGTGTCATTTGATTTGTCTTGATCACGTGAGTGACATAGGATACATTTTTACCCCACTAGCCAAAAAAGAGGTTATTTATTTCTTTGGCTCGCTTTGTAGCCTAAACGGCTTGATTGATTTTGGAGTGCGAGGTGTCGTTAGATTCGTCGTATTCCCTTAAGTGACATGGGATACATTATTAGGTTGATGGGAGCGATGGCTGACTCTCGCGTTGTACTCGTGACCGGGTGCTGTCCGTGTGAACTGACCTACTCTTGGCAAAGGTTTCAATGACATTTAATAATTTTATGTATAAACTAGCTGTTCCGGCGAACTACGAGTACGTACCGCCTTACATTACATTACACTGTCCTACCCTACCCTACACTACACTACACTACACTACACTACCCTACCCTACCCTACACTACCCTAGCCCTACCCTACACTACCCTACACTACCCTACACTACATTACCCTACCCTACCCTACCTTATGCTACATACACAACACTACACTACCCTACCCTACACTACCCTACACTACACTACCCTACACTAAACTACCCTACCCTACCCTACACTACCCTACCCTACACTACCCTACCCTACACTACCCTACACTACCCTACATACACTACACTACACTACACTACCGTACATTGCACTACCCAACCCTACCCTACCCTACCCTACCCTACCCTACCCTACACTACCCTACACTACTTTTAAACCTTCTCTGGACTGAATACCAAAATTCTGGAATCAATACCAAAATTAGCCAAATCGGTCCAGCCGTTCTCGAGTTTTAGCGACACTAACGAACAGCAATTCATTTTTATATATATAGATTTTCGTGTCATATTGTTTACATGTTCTAGTGACATATTCTGGTTTATTTCTAGGATTTAATTGTGACATTATTAACTAATGATTCTTTATTTCTTGATTTTTCACAAATGAAATTATGTTATTATTAATTTATGACTTTCAGAAATATTTCAGTGTAATTAGCACCTATTTTGAATAAATACCTTGAATCTTTACTCGACTGGCCAAAAATAGGGGTTATTTTTTTAATGCAGTTGGGTTTTTAGTTTTAAATTTATTCGTAAAGTTATTTATTACATAACTGACTGCCCAAGGAGAAAATTTTGTAAAAAAAAGGTGCATGTATGTATGTCTGTTTCTTTAGCTGAACCAGCTTAACGGCTTGATAGTTCTGTAATGACTCACTTACTTCCCTTGTATAACAATCTACTATTAATTATTACATCGGTTATGTTATTTAATATAACTAGCTATCCCGGCGAACTTCGTTCCACCTTACACTACACTACCAGCGCCATCTGCCGGGCTGATTTGTGAATCTAAACCATTCAGGGCGCCACCTAAATGCATTAAAAAAAATACAAATCGATCCAGCCGTTTAGGAGGGTTTTAGTGACATACACACGTACAGTAGAATTATATAACATATAAAGATTTAAGTATGAAACTATGTATAAATGAACTGACATCATATTTTGACTGACTCGGTGGTCCAGTGGTCGGGTACTGCCTACTTGGCCGGGGTCAAGGGTTGTACTCCACCCAGGGCGAACATTTTTGTGACGAACAGGCTTGTTTGTAGTATTCAATTAAAACGTTTTTTTAATTACTTTAAGCATATTATATATATTTTTTTCATAGTGATAGCTTTACATAATATTTTAATATTTTGAATTGAATATTGTCATTTGACCTATCTTAAGGCCTAAAAAATAATTTAGATTTCAACTTAAGTTCTCGCAAATAAATTAACTTTTCATCCCCCTATCTCGGAAATTATATTTTTGCTCTTCGATATCTGAGTGCAAAAGCCGTTTTTATTCGCTAGAGGATAATGTAAATATCTGAGTGCAAAAGCCGTTTTTCTTCGCTAGAGGAGAAAAATAAATTGAATTTAGAACATCGTGAATTCAAAACATTATAATACTTATTTACTTCTACCTCCATGGTGTCGAATTTATCATAAAACCTTTTTTAATTTGTTAAAAACTCAGACTCGAAACCTTCTTGGTGTACTTTTTTTTTTAAACCTTCTTGGTGTACTTTTTTTTTAAATTTGCTTTGCGCGCGCCATTGTCTTTTCACGTCATATTGTTAAAACCTTAGGTTAAAAACAAGAAACTTAAAAACAAGTGTCAAACCTAAAATGAGTGATTATAGTGACGAGGAAGTTTATTTGACGCCAACAGGATTGACTGAAACTGTTTGTAATGCGCAAATGTTTTTTTTTTCCATTTAGTAATTTCCTCGCTGAGGTGGAATGAAAAGTTACGTGTTGCACTCGAGTGCAAAGATTTTTCACCTCGTGCTCTTTTAATTCCCTCGCTAACGCTTCTTATTCAAATTTAGCCTCCTTCGCTTGCTCGGTCATCAAAATTGAGCACGCGGTTAAAAAGAAATATTTCTCTCTTGTATAACAAATAAATATTTTACCTCAAACACTCCGAACGGTTTTTTTTGTCATTTAATTTTGGAGCAAACGCGGTCTATATATTTGAATAAAATGTTGCTATCTCCCTCCCCCAAACCTCTCCGTATACAGCAAGAAAGGGAGAACTGCAGCATTCCGAAGTCCCCTATTTCCTTCTACAAAACTTCTAGCCTAGTTTAGTAGCCAGAGTTCCATTATATAAAGTTAAGATGTACAACTAGAATTAAGGACCTTGTTTTTCTAACTTGTAAACTTTTGTGAAAATAAAAATTTATTTATTTATTATTTAAAACTATAGCAATAAAAATATTTTTTTCAAAATAATTAAAAAAAACGCTTTACTTCTGCCTCTATGTTTTCATTTTATTGTTAATATGCGTATTATTTTTTGGTAGTTGTCTGAAAACACGTTTCAATTTGGCAATTTTCTCAATTTTTGAAGGTTCTTACTTCCTATTATAATAAGAATATGGGAAAAAACAATACATAGGGGCATGGCCATGGTAGATATAAGTTTGATAGAGAAAAAACGAGACCTACAGTACTCGCATATGATGTGTAACATGTGACAAAATACTTATGAAATTAATTAATTATCGGGTCGTACATTCACGGGCCGACCCTTCGAATAGTAGTATGTCATCTTTGCCTTTGCCATCACACTAGGCGGCATGGCTATGACAACCTTAGTTTTCGAGAATTAAAAAACGTTCGCATTTCCTGTTACACATTTCCGTCCCATTTCACGAAATCACTCCCACAAATTGCAGGAAAGCGAGAGCAAAGATGTTACACATCAAAAAAAAAAACATTTTTGCTCTATTGTCATTATCCAGGGCGGACACAGGGGACTACGTTTGTATGGAAAAAATTGCGCTCGCGTTTCCTCTTAGAACTTTTCTATTCAAAGAAAAACACACAATGGTACGTTCAGAAATTAGTTTCTGTAATGATACAGTTTTAATAAGTTGCATTTTAATATTATTTTTGTACAGGATATGATCTTGTACAGGAATGCAATGTCAATGTGTCAGTGAGTGTCCTAGAGGTGGTCCCAAATAAAATGCAATGGTCTTGTCAGATGGATCTCTAATTGAACACTGATTTAAATACTAATAAAATTATGCTAAGTTGTCGTGTGTCAATGCACTCTTAACTGGGTCGCGGGCAAAGTACACAGTACAAGCGCGACTGCTTCCAAATCTTAACAAAATAATATAAAAATAAATTACATGTACGTATGTTATTCGTACAATTTTAAAAAACTTTGAATTAACTATAAAAATCCGTTTTTTTATTAAATTATTTTAAGCTGTTTTTCTCGCACCTAAAATTTTCCTCGCTGTAGTAAGGTGAAAAAAAAATATGTTTCGCCCGGCAGCAAAGTTATTTTGAGTCTCGCATCTTTGAATCCCTAGCTACGCTCAGAATTCTATTCTAATAGAATCCTAGAATCCTTCGCTTGCTCAGCTTTCAACAGAGGTCACAGATCAGCTCATATAAGTCCCCACCGAGGGGCTCAGTCTACCCTGAATTAGGGCGATCGGGCCTTAGTCGACCACGCGGGCCCAGTGCGGGTTGGTCGACTTCAAACACAACCTTCGAGTTTCTTCGCAGGCATAACTCAACAGAGGTAACAGAGGTAATTCGCGCCAAATAACAATTTAGCAGCCTCGCAAAACTAAAACCGGTAAAGTGCGCGTTAGAACCGCGCACAAAGGGTTCCGTACCATCATACTAGACGGCGCTAGTTTCTTCACGTTTCAAAAAAAAACAAGTTTTTTGTATGGAGACTTTCACTTGTTTTAATTTTTAGTATTTGTTGTTATAGCGGCATCAGAAATACATCATCTGTAAAAAATTCAACTTTCTAGCTATCACGGTTCATGAAATACAGCCTGTTGATAGACGGACAAAAAGACAGACAGACGTACAAGCCCTCTCGCACATCTACCAGATACGCTAGACTACCAGGTTTATGATATAGCGTCCCCACTTACCTACCCTAGGGCATAACAGTGGGGGCCGCTATTCCTGCCAACACCATAAGGTGAAGACAGACGTACAGCTGAGTCTTAGTAATAGGGTCCCAGTTTTACCTAGTTACCCTAATGACTATCATAATCATCATATCAGCCGAAGGAACTCCACTGCTGGACATAGGCCTCCCCCAAGGATCTCCACGACGACCGGTTCTGCGCTGCCCGCATTCAGCGGCTTCCCGCGACCTTCACCAGGTCATCGGCCTGCATATACTACGCTTTCCGGTGCGTGGTCGCCACTCGAGAACTTTACTGCCCCAACGGCCATCTGTTCTACGAGCAATGTGCCCCGCCCACTGCCACTTAAGTGCCACTTACCCTAATGACTATATCGTTCTTTAAACAAATTAATCTCACTGGTTACATTCTGAACTATTTTACTACGGAACCCTAAAAAGTAATAATGTATGCTCGTTAATCAAACACAGCTGTCTAGGTCGAGACGTGTAGGTATTCTTCCAAGAGTGATGTATGTAGGTACTCTGAAAGAACTTTGATATCTTCCTCAAAATATTTTTAGCCCACATCAATCTTCTGTTGGAAAATATGTCTTTTTTTCGGCTTAAGTATGCGGTCCCTAAAAAGGTGTCATTTTGTTCATTTTGCTATCGCGGCGAAGTAAATCTGCTTCAGAGTAATATCGTAAAAAAAAAAAAACCAGCCAAGTGTGAGTCAGAATCACACACTTAGGGTTCCGTGTGACCGACGTTTTTTGTATGAAGGACCCTTATTCTTTAACTTTTTCTTACTTTTAGTATTTGTTGTTAGAGCGGCAACAGAAATATACATCATCTGTGAAAATTTCAACTGTCTAGCTATCACGGTTCATGAAATACAGCCTGGTGACAGACGGGCGGACAGCGAAGTCTTAGTAATAGGGTCCCGTTTTTGCCTTTTGGGTACGGGACCCTAAAAACAGTCATGTGCGAGTCGGACTCGTTCACCGAGGATTCCGTACCACATCACCTTTAGTTATGGAACCCTAAAACAATTTAAGACGTACTTAATTACTAATAATTTAATGTGTGTGTTTGTTTGTTTGTTAACATCTCGACCAATCTTGATGATATTTAGCATGCAGGTAGCCTAGCTGTGTCAATGGGAAAGTCATAGGTAACAGAACCCGAAAAAACTGAACTTTTTCAGTTTTTTCAGGAACTGCAACGAACTATGTTTATTTCACGGAATAAAAAATAGCCTACGGCTTTCCCAGTGACACAGCTAGGCTACCTGCATGCCAAATTTCATCAAGATTGGCCACCCGTGTACGCAGATATGACCGCTAAGTCGAGCGGGTTAATACCAATGTTTACGTGTATTGTCTGACAGTGGGAAGGAGTAGGTGAATAAATGCGGGGGTATTTTCGTTTTTTATGGAAGTGCAGTATCTGTTACGAAGAAACTAGTATCTCATCTGTGGCCTTGTTTAATAGAAATCCATTCAGCCGTTCATGGAGATGGTGAACTGCTCGCCGAAACAGTAAGAAATTAAGTGGTGGTGCTTTAATTACTAAAAACAGTAACTAAATAATGTATACGCCGGGAAGATTCTAGGTGCAAAAAATATTTTTTTTAATCTTTAAACTGTTAGGTTATTTTTTTTTTCGAAAAGAGTTTTTATTTAAAAAACTGACCAAGTGCGAGTCATAACCGCACACAAAGGGTTCCATACCATCATAGTAGACGGTGCTAGTTTTTTCATGTTTAAAAAAAATATGTTTTTTTATATGGAGCCTCTCCTTATTTTTTCACATTTTTCGAATTTTTAGTATTAGTTGTTATAGCGGCAACAGAAATACATCATCTGTCGGCTCGGTCGTGATTGGAGCACAATTTTTATACTCCGTTTTAAAAGCGGTAACTCATCTACCTTTTATTTCCCTACGTTGGGCGCCAGGTAGGTACTAGGTAGTATAGTAGCAGGGCGCAGGTTTGAAATAAAGATGAAGAAGATGCGTGCTACAATTTAGTTTATTTAAATATGAAATAAAGACCTAGAAAGAAACAAATATGAAATATAAAATGATTACACACGTTATTAATTTATATCACAAATCTTAAAAAACTTAATTATAACCAAAGTATATATATTAGTACTAACATACAGTATGGACACTCCCTGCCGCTCTCTAGATTGCGACCTCACTCTCTCGTCACCCAGATTGATTTAGATTGGTTACAGTTTGGTAGTTGAACGTATAGGATTTCGCCGCCATTTAGTTTGTTCCGTCATTCGTTTTTTGAAATGTCATTTCTGACCCGTTGTATGAAGTGTCCAGAGCGTGATATAACTTACCCGAAATGGATCTTAGGAAAGTATTAATTTCGTAAATTTTATTTTATTTAAATGATAGATATAATTATGGATGAATGGATCGGAAGAATGGTGAATAAAAAAAAAAAAAAGAATTTGATTTTTTTAAATAATAATGTCAGATGGCGTCAACGCATGCGCGGAAAAGAAATAAATGGAATAAAAAGAAGGTCGAATGAAAGGAGAATGAATAACTGCGCACCGCGCTACAGGGTCTGAGACTATGTTGGTTACTTTGGTTCTTTTAATCCCTGCAAGGGCAGATGGCAAAAAAATGGTTCATGAGTAAAGGTTCATGCTTCAGCTCCTGTCGCGCGTTGGAGCTGACACGCCCTCTTTTTAGGGTTTCGTATCCAAAGGGTAAAAACGGGACCCTATTACTAGTCTGTCTGTCTGTCCATCGGTCACCAGCATGTATTTCATGAACCGTGATAGCTGTACATAGGCTAAGTCTTACTAACAAGTTATGGATCACTGTATTCTGAAAATAAATAATTGAAAAAATATTATTGAAGCATTAAAACCTCCTTGGAAAAGATGGACCTATTCCTTGGTGTAACCAATGCGATTCATTCATATATAATATTGTCCTTTCTTCACAAAGATATAACCCAAAGAGAATCTAATCAGCTAGCGTTATGTACTAACCTCACGGAGGAACAACTAATCTCTTCCTATCAAAAGACTTAAAGAAGATTATGTATCTTTGGTTATTATATTTTTTATTTGCTAGAAATGTCTTGTTTCTCCGAGCTAGAAATAAAAAAAAGTGGTAATGTAAAAGCACGTGTGCGGTAAAATCAATTTTGCGCAAACTTGACTGGCATATAAAGAACCAATTTTCAAGCAACTGTATTGAAAAAAATATGACTAGTTGCAACCCATTTGTGACTTATGTACCACCCAATGTATAAAATACTGTAAAAATGTAATAAATGTGTATAGTACTCGTAGTTTTTAAATACTCTGTGAAACAGTTGAAATTTTCACATATGATGAATTTCTGTTGCCGCTATAACAGCAAATACAAAAAATTAGAAAAAGTGAAAAATAAGGGAGTCTCCATACAAAAAACGTGTACAGAACCCTTTGTACTAGCTTCATCTAGTATGATGGTACGGAACCCTTTGTGTGCGACTCTGACCCGCATTTAGCCGGTTTTTTTAATTTTTTTTTGACCATCTTCATTTTAAGACCCACTTGTTGAGAGGCTTCGAGTATTGAGCCTAAGTCTTCTATGGTCTCTGATATCGTCAGCGAATCGAAAGTGGGTGATGTACTCGCCGTTGATATTGCTCTCGAGTCCACCCCAGTCCAAAAGCTTAAAAACACTTTCCAGGGCGGCGGTGAACAGTTTCTGATATATAACGTCTCCATGTGTAAATATATGCAACTCCGACGTGCAAGAATTCACCAGAATCGTTAGAGCCGTTTTTGTTGAAAAAAAAATAATTCAGTTTTTGTTGTAAAACTTTTATGTACTATAGATCGCATCGACTATGACCGAAAACTCCTCAACTGTGAGCGGACTACGGAGGTTAGGGCTGATCAACCAAGTACATCCTCAAACTCAAAAACCAAGACACCTCATAAAATTAATACTAGCGAATTAAATAATGCTCCAAAAACTGACTTTTTTCGACTCTCAAGGCAATAAAAATAATCAATTATATTTTACACTTTTACACCAAAACATCGCAAGCATTCTAGCAAAAAAAGAAATAATAGAATTGACCATACAAGAACTCAAGGAGAGGGGCTGTGCTCCTGACGTTATTTGTTTCACAGAAACGTTCGTTTTATCAGGTCTTGAACAATTTATTAAAATACATCAGTATAACTTGGGGGCATCTTACTGTAGGGAAGGAAAAGTCAAAAGGGGAGGCACTTGTATATTAGTCAAAAACGATTTAACTTTTAAAGAAGTAAGCTTAGTAAAAAAATATGTTATTGCAAAGTCATTTGAATGCTGTGCTGTTGAGTTGCCAACTAATAAACTAATAATTGTTTGTTTGTATCGGACCCCTGATAGTGACCCAAACTTGTTTCTCAATAAATTAGATTGTCTTTTAGATGAACTACATTCTAAATATAAGCACAATACAAAGATTATCTTGGCAGGTGACACAAATATAAATACTCTAAAACCAGGAAAAGTTACTAACCATTACATTGACATTGCTAACAACTATAATTTGACAATGCACATCACAGAACCGACCCGAAAAACATCCTGCCTAGATCACATACTCAGTAACATAAAAAATGCTAACTCAAAAATCTTGCCTCTGTATCTATCTGACCATGAAACTGCTCAGTTGCTGAAATATCCGGTCAAATCTAAAGGATGCAAACCCGAGACCTATTATGTTTTTAAAAGAGATTACAGTTCTGAAAATATTTTTAAATTTAATCAATGCCTGGAAAAACTCACCTTTAATGACATTTTTGAAGAACAAGACGTAAATAATGCATTTAGTAAATTTCATGATCTTATAAGCCTCTTCTATAATCTATGTTTCCCTAAACTCAAAATTAAATATTCCAATAACAAAAAGAAAAAGTGGGTCAGTAAAAGCCTCATAAAAAGCTGTAAAACTAAAAGGCTGCTCAGATACAAATACTATAAATACAAAACTGAGGCAAACAGATTAAAATATGTAAATTTTTCAAAATCGTTAAAAATATGTATACATAAACTTAAAAAAAAATGTAATATTAATTTTATAAATGCTAGTAAAAATAAAAGTAAAGCAACTTGGACAATCATTAACAATGAGGTCGGCTGTAATACAAATACTTCCAGTAAAGATGAAATTGAATGCATCAAGAAAGACAATAAGACTATAAAAGATCCTATCGATATAGCATATAAATTTAATGAATATTTTATCAATTTAACTAACACAAATATAAATAAACAGTGTCCTAAACAAAAAAGAACTTTCAGCTTACCTCAATCAATGTTTTTAAAGCCATTGACGGAAACTGAAGTCTGGAAAGAGGTTATCTCCTTAAATAACACAAAATCTGAAGGATTCGATGAAATATGTACCAAGATTATTAAAGCTTCTATACAAAATATACTTTTTATTCTCACGCACTTAATAAATTTATCATTCATGACAGGATCTTTTCCCGATTTACTAAAAGCTTCGATCATTAAGCCTGTATTCAAAAAAGGCGACAGAAGTGAAATGAATAATTACCGTCCTATAGCCCTCATTCCTGTATTTTCTAAAATTTTTGAAAAGTGCATGTTTAAGCGTCTACGTGAGTACTGTGAAAAATTCAATGTAATCCGACCGGAACAATTTGGGTTTCAGAAGAACAAATCAACTACGCTTGCCGCGTTTAATCTTTTGAAAGAGGTCTTAAGTAATATTAATAAAAAAGAATTAACCACAGTACTCTTCCTCGATCTGAGCAGGGCATTTGATTTTGTCGCTCACGATATCCTTTTCGGAAAATTGGAGGATTTGGGTATTAGGGGTGTACCTCTGGATTGGCTTCGATCCTACCTTAGTGACAGAAAACAACAAGTTTCTATAAATAAATTAAACAAGAAAAATGAGGTTATTCCATTTAACTCAAATTGGCAGTTTAACAGATACGGTGTCCCTCAGGGTAGTGTATTGGGTCCCCTTTTATTTCTCATTTATATAAACGACATAGTTAAAGTTACAAATCATAAATGTATAATGTTTGCAGATGACATCTCTGTAATAATAACTACCAAAGGTAAAATTAATAATGACATAATTAAAATCCATGAAACTGACATAAAAAAAACTATGAATACAATTGTAAATTGGCTTGAACTAAATAATTTGCAAATAAACTTGACGAAAACAAATTTTATTAACTTTAATAACAAAACAATACAATTACAAATCAAACACAAGAATTCTAACATAGAGGAGTTAAACGAAACGAAGTTTCTGGGTCTAGTAATTAATAAACAATTAAATTGGGACTCTCATATCAAAAGCATTACTGAAAAGATTAACAAATTTGCTTATGCACTAAAATGCTTGCGAAACCTAGCTGATAAACCAACTCTGCTAACTACTTACCACGCTTATGTAGCTTCAACCCTGCGATATGGACTTCTTATCTGGGGGAATGGCACGGACGTAGAGAGAGTTCTATTAGCACAAAAGAAATGCCTACGCGCAATGACCGGAATGTCACCTTTAGATTCGTGTAAACCTTTGTTTGGAGATCTTGGTTTATTACCCCTGCCTTGCCTTTATATTTATGAGGCCTGCATTTTCGTGAAACAGCACTCACAATTGTTTGTTAAGGCAATTGACGTTAACCCTAGATGTCGACGAAACCCTCACAGACTAGTTTTTTTTGAAACTCCACTGACAGAAAAATACAACCGGAGTTGTCTATGTATGTGTATTAGACTTTACAATAAACTACCGAATAATATTAAAGATTTACCTATTAAAATATTCAAGACAAAATTGTACAAATGGCTTAACGATAAAAACTATTATAATGTAAAAGAATTCTTGCAATAATGTAATCTATTTAATGTTCTACTTTATTATTCAAACTGACAATATTGTTTACAATTTGATTTATATCTACCTGAACTGACACTATTTTGCATGCTTATTTTTGTAAGCGAAACATGATGTACCTTATACATATATATATTTGTTCATCTTAACCACCATGTTTCCAGCGAATAAATGATTTGATTTGATTTGATTTGATTTGATTTGTATGACAACTACTCTTCGGTTCGGCGGTACTATGAAACTTTTGATGATCCCTAGATGTAATAATTTAAAACTCTTAAGTTCCAAATTTTGGTCCCAATCGGACCAAGGATTTAGCCTCCAAAGCCAAGCGTGACGGACGGATGCACAGACTGTCAGAATTGAGATATTCGGGTTTCCGGTACCTATGTGTTAATGATGTAAAATTCATTATCACGAATTTAAAATAAAAATAAGAATATACCCTCTATCCTACCTATAACGTACTATTAGGCCCGATCGCCCTAACTCAGGGTAGGCTCGAGCTCCTAGGTGGGGACGTATATGAGCCGATATGATGACGGGGTCAGGAAAGTGAAAATGAATAATCGCTGTTCGTTAGTCTCGCTAAACCTCGCACCTAAACCAGGTACACAGATACAGGTTTAGTTTTTACTAAGACTCCGCTGTCCGTCCGTCTGTCTTTCTGTCTTTACGCCTGTCATATATATCAGCTCATATACGTCCCCACCGAGGGGCTCGAGCCTACCCTGAATCAGGGCGATTAGGCCTTAGTCGACCACGCGGGCCCAGTGCGGGTTGGTTGACTTCACACACAACCTTCGAGTGTCTTCGCAGGCCTGTGCAGGTTTCCTCACGATGTTTTCCTTCACTGTCACCAGGCTGTATTTCCTAAACTTTGATAGCTAGACAGTTGAAATTTTCCAAGATAATGTATCTCTTTTGCCGCTATAACGGCAAATTTCAACTGTATAGCGTTGGCAGGCCGCCCACTCGGTGGACCGATGACCTGGTGAAGGTCGCGGGAAGCCGCTGGATGCGGGTAGCGCAGAACCGGTCGTCGTTGAAATCCTTGGGGGAGGCTTATGTCCAGCAGTGGACGTCTGTCGGCTGATATGATGATGATGATATAACGAAAAATACTAAAATATAGAAAAAGTGAAAGTCTTCATAGAAAAAACGCGTTTTTTTAGACGTGAAGAAACTAGCGTCATTTAGTATGATGGTACGGAGCTCTTTGTGCGGGGTTCTAACTCGTACTTTACCATAGTTAAATTTAATAAAGTAATTAAGTGTGCAGCCTCCTTGGCAAAGATGACCTTTTCCTTGTACGCTTGATGCGTCATCAATCTGTCTCTTTCTGACATAGGCATCCGTGGGTAATTTAATCTCCTTTCTTCGCAGATGTAAACTATCTATTCTAAAATCCTTTCAAAATTCTGGAAGAAAAAGGTTCTTTAACTTTGATTATTATCATTTTAACTATTAATGAAGAAATAAAAGAAGGCAATGTAAAAAGCACATGTGCGGTAAAATCAATCCAATCGAAACACAAATGTGAAAGTGAGCCAAGTTCAATACAAAAAATACATAAATAAAAAAACGTTCCCTATAATAATTAAAAACCGGTAAAGTGTGATTCAGAACCGCGCACAAAGGGTTCCGTACCATCATGCTAGTTTCTTCACGTTTAAAAAAAAAACACGTTTTTTGTATAGAGACTTGCACTTTTTCTAATTTTTAGTATTTGTTAGTTATAGCGGCAACAAAAATACATAATCTGTGAAAATTTCAACTGTCTAGCTATCACGGTTCATGAAATACAGCCTGGTGACAGACGGACGGACGGACAGCGAAGTCTTAGTAATTGGGTCCCGTTTTTACCCTTTGGGTACGGAACTCTAAAAATTAAAAAACCCGACTGTATAAACATTAAAAACTGAAACCCTCTTTTTATACAGTCGGGTAAAATGTATCCTATGTCATTCACGGGATCAAAACTAATCTAACGACACCTCGCACACCAAAGTCCATCAAGCCGTTTAGGCTACAGAGCGTACCAAATAATAAAATAAAATAAAATAAATAAATATACTAGCTGTTTCCCGCGGCTTTGCCCGCTCAGATCTTGGTGAAAGATTTTCTATACCTATTCTCAGACCTACCGAATATACACAGAAAATATTATGAAAATCCGTCCAGCCGTTTCAGAGGAGTATGGAAACTAACACTGTGACACGAGAATTTTATATATGTATACAGATATATTATATACACTCGAAAACATAATCCTCCTTTTGGCGCAGTCGGGTGAATATACATCCGAGCAGGCGAAGCCGCAGGAAAAATCTTGTACTTCTATCTACAGAGGATTAAGATTTTAAACTGCTATTAATCAGTTGGATTGATAGCTTCGCTTTTCGAGGATTATTGAGCTCACTAGTGTAAGAGCCTTGGGGCCCTTTAAGCTACACGATAATGATCGGATCGATAAACTGACCATGCGACAGCGCGATATCTTGCGGGAAACCGATAGTGCCACTTCTTGAATGATACATAACACAACCCCTCTTACTAGCATACCTAATATGTGAATCACCAACCGCTTCCATCAGGAGCTCTCCGCGCTTTCCCCTTAGCGTGTATTTTTCGCAACCCCCATTCTGTAGGGGGTGGGGGGAGGGCGTCGTTCCCATTAGCTTTTAAGGGAGCGTAGCTGCCAAGGCTACAGGGGGTTGTTAGTGTGTAGTGTGGTCTTGGGCCTGTGCATATTTATTTATATATACCTTATGTATATATGCGCTAGTATGCATATAGGCGCAGGGCTGTGAGTCCCACATAACCACGCATTTTCCCCCTTCCCTCCTCCGCAATCCGACGGAAAAAAAACAATATCTTGCATTGATGGGTGTTTAAGAAGATATCAACTCTCTCTTTCTCTCTTATCGTGTGGCACAAGGTACAGACGGCGGTTGCCTGATATTGCATTTATAATGTTACTATCACCATAGTTTCAGACTCTAATGATGTGTCCAATAAAGGATTTGCAGCGACGCATTTTTTTACTGATGACTACAAGCCGTTACGTAGTTCGTTTGTGCTTTTCATCAAGTGTGTAGTCAAACGCACTCAAATTTTAGACTAGATAATCATCAATTAGTTTAAAAAACTAAAAAACACGCTTTTAGTAAACACGTTAAGTAGTTATCTTGGATGTCCGCTATATTGGATTTAAGTCACGTGACTAATTTTTTTGTATTCCTGAAAGCAAACTTTTCATTTTATACCCATATCATGGGGGTGGATTTCAAACAGCCAGTCCACCATCTTGGGGAGGCCGCCATATTGGATTTGTACTGACGTTTCTTAGCTAGTCATGTATTGTCATCAGAACTCAGAGTGTGTGCAAAATTTCATCCTAATCGAAGACCGGGAAGTGGGTCAAATTAAGATTCCAAGATTTTCTTACATAGTTACAAGTGAAGCTAATAAAAGCGTGTTAATAAAACATAAGTATTGCTATTAAAACTGTCAGCTTCAAACCTTGAAAAAATCCCTACTAAAGTAGAATCTATAATTAGGCAGGCTACTTTGATAGCTCGATAAACATAAATGTTGCTACAGTATAGAGGATGATGTTCTTATCAATGGGTATTCAAAATATTGACGACATTGGCAAATATGACCTCTTATTACCCTTATCTTATTATCATCATATCAGCCGAATGACGTCCACTGCTGGACAAGGGCCGCCTCCAAGGATTTCCACGACGACTGGTCCTGCGTTGCCCGCATCCAACGGCTTCCCGCGACCTTCACCAGGTCGTCGATCCACCGTGTGGGAGGCCTGCCTACGTTACGCCGCCACTCGAGAACTTCACAGCGCCAACAGCCATCTGTTCTATGAGCTATGTGCCCTGCCCACTGCCTGCACTTAACTGCCTTCCTCCACAATAGGGCTACTCCGCCGTGCGGTCTTCCGCGAAGTATGCGCGATGAAGTATCCACTGCTGACTTACCGGTGAACGCGAAGCCCTCGTCTATGCTCCCGAGGAAGGGAATGTCGTGTTGCAGGAGCCAGGTCTCTTGTAATGCAATAACATCAGCAGAGCGACAAAGTCTTCTTATACATTCTACTGAACGGCTAACATTCTTACAATTGAAAGTAATAAAATTAGTGGTGTGATCCATTATTGTTGGTTGTTTTGTTTATCAGTTAACGAAGTATGAACTCCCTCTGTTTTCTTTCTGCTGAAGTCAATAAAACGTCGAAACGCAATGCCCTCCGGCCAGAAGTCGTCCTTCAAAAATATTTCTAGTTTATGTTTAGGTACAAAAACTTTGTATGCGTCATAATCTTTTATTGTTTTCATGTTCATTTTCTCGAGTCTAGGCGATATGTTTGTTTTACTTGTTATGTAACTAGAGATGTCACACACAGTCGTGTCCTTCGCAACGTTATAAATATAAATAGGAACTTTTGTATCGGCCGCTTTGAACTTAGAATCCGAGTCCACTATGGCACTGCCCCTCTGACCAATGAGTCGATTTCTCAATGTTTTCTTTTGTACAAGAATCCACTCCTCACTTGGAGCTGGTATTTTCCACTCATTACCCTGTGCTACCTCCGCGTATTGTTTTTATTTTGTTCCATAGCGTTCGCGACATCCGTGTGTCCCGGTGCAGTCGTTCTCGTAGGCATAACAATAACGGGCTTGGACACGGCGGCCGCAGGTGGGGACGGCGTGGAATGACTCATCGCCGGATTTGCACTCGCAGGCTTACTGCTACGTACGGATTCACTCCCCTCAAACCGGTTAACAGCTGATGCGGTGATATTGGCGACAGTTGATCGAGTTTCTCCTTTTACCAGTTGTGAACATTTTTTTGTACTACCCTCTAATGACTTGCCATCGGTACTCGATATCTTTGGTGGTGTTCGTGGGGGCGATTCTCTCATCCGCTCGCCATTGTCACAAACAGGAGGCAATCCCATTGGTCCACTGTCATACTCAAAACTATCAATTAAGCAAGCTCCTCTTTTTTTACCGATGCCTATGTTAAAATTGTTTACTAATGAAGCTTTTTTAAGATTCTCTAGCTCAGATTTCAACAAATTTAGCTCTTGTCTAGTGGCGTACTCATCTGGAAATTGCTCGATTTCTCTACGTAATTTTAGAAGGTCTTTTAAAAGGCGGGTCGCATCTAGGTGGTCAAATAAAACGGGGGGTAGCTTCTGTAGTTCCAGTGCTACAAAGGTCGGTAACTTTTCTGGATCAGCCTCCTTTAGGCGACAGATAATATCATCGATATCCCGAACAGTTTTCCCTTCTCCTTTGCGTGTTTTCATAGTTTTTGCTGTCGATAATGATTCAAACAACAACCGTTTTGCCTGAACAATGTCACTCTCCGCAAAAGCGGTTGCACAGATGCGGCTAATGCTCGCCTCATCCATGACGTCAATCTTGTTGCTGATAAAAGCAAGCACTTCATTTATCACTATGTTGCAAGACGAACATTTCACAGTATTAGACATTGTTGTAGGTAGACAACAAAGCTACTTCGAATGCTACTATGCATCTATGTTAAAACTTTATTTTCTCACATTTAAAAATATTTTTTTTTCGACTTGGCAATTACGAAAACTATACCAAATTCCTGTCGAAAAGTCTCGAGAGTACTTAAAAACATGAGGGGAATGCATCCATGACAGCTGGAAAGAATGTATTGAAACGCAAACTATCGTTTCGAGCCTATCTCCTTTGTTGCGTTTCATAATTAAATTCTCTTTTGATTTTGTTCCTCTATGAAAGTTTAATTGGAAAATATTTGTGACTTTTTGACAAGTGTAAAACAAAATTTGATTCTGGATGACTGATGACTGTCGAAATAGGTGTTTTGATGAAAATATTTTAAAATTTTGTGATTTTGGTTTTGTTTACAAGACCTCCTATATTTAACAGGGGTAAGTGATTTATGCTTAGAGATAGCTATCCATTTTTATTTGTTGCCGTTGCGAACTAAATTTTTATTTATGTTCGTAGGGTCTTCCACCCGGCCCGAACGAATCACTATTATCCTGGATTACTGCTAGTCTTCCACCGGCGTTCGTTTCGCCGCTCTACAACTGCCTGCCGCTTACTCAAAGAGAAGTGGAACCTTTGTTTCTATCTAATTTTAAGGCCCATTGAAGTTGGTTGTCATTGGTGACCAAACACTACTACTCCCCGGCAAGGTTCTGCTGTCTTCCTCCAAGCGCAGCTGCTGGCCTACGTGTTCTCCTGTTTCCGTTTACTTTGTCAATTTTGCATTTATTTTAAAATCATTAAGAGTATTGTACACCCAAAGAGTTTCCTACAACTTTGGGGGGTAATTTCGACACCCAATAAATTAACTCTATTTATGTTTTAGGTATTTATTCGATCATTTTTTACACCTGGGGGGACGATCGATCGTAACCTAACCTTTTTTTTTGTATTTTAAAATTATGTAATGTGTTGTTCTTTTATATTAGTCTATTTCCACAGTCATCAACTTGTTTATGTCTTTATCTATTTTTTTTTAATCTTATAAAATAAAAGTATTCTATATTACCCCAAAATTTATTTTCTTTCCGAAATTCATATTTAGGCAGCGAGTAAAAATTCTACGTGTCATATGTGGCAAATTCCGTAAGGGTTTTATCCCCAGTTTTCATTATTTTTGTCACAGTATATACAAACTAGTTCATTTCGTGATTGCAAAGTCAGAAAAATATCTTTAAACGATATGAAATATAATTCTAGGCAAAAAAGATGCATAAAATACATTGGTATTATGTATAAGTGTTAACGTTTACTCAGTATGTTTAAAAGAGAACTACGGTGCAATTTGATGAATATTGATATTAAAAAGTACTGCCAGACTTGGCTCCGCGTTAGATCTCACATATTTTAAGGAGAGACTCACGAGACTTGGCGATTTTTTACATAAAAATGTTTCTATAAGATAAAATACATATTCCACTGATGAAACCGAACAACTTTCCTTAAGGAACCTATACAATCTGAGCAAAAAAATCAGTGAGATCAATCACTTTCATGAGTAGAGAATTTCCTCAAGGTTTTAAGATGACTCAATCCGAGCAGGTTGAGACGTGTTAAAATAATATCGAACGAAATCTATTCATAGTTCAAATCAATGTGGGCTTCAACGCGGCTGTTACGTTGAAACCGAACGCCCAATTTTTGATTTTTACATGTTTTTATTACTTTTATTCACTTTCAAAAAAGTTTAAAAAAAGTCTTTTCAGGTAAAATGAAAGGTGTTAAATTCACCAATTTTTGTGTGTTAATTTCATTCAAAACTAACTATTTGTTTTCGAGAAATTTTGCAATTTTTGCCAAAAACAAGGTCTACAGTATATTTTTTACATCAAAACTGGTAATATTTTTACAATTGTATTCAATTATTTTTTTCCATAGTGATAGCTTTACACAGTCTTTCAATTATTTGAATTGAATATTGTCATTTGACCCATCTTAAGGCCTTAAAGTTTGGTTCGCGATTTCAATTTCGCCCTTTATTTAACCGCCAGAATGGCATAATGGTTGTTCTATTCGCTTCACATCAGGAGGTCGTGGGTTCGGTAACTTAGTAAGACTCGGTTTGGTTGGTAAAAGGGCATTTTCTAAGCCCGCCTGGCTATTTCCACCATGTTTACTAACTTTTACCACCAAATTGATGTGTTCCGGCTTAAAAGTAAAGTAGCCAGTTCCTGATTGCGTTGGGAAATCTTGCTAAGCACAATTTTAAAAAGAAAAAGGTTTATAAATTAAAAGTACCAGACTTGATTTAGCTCAATTCGATACTGATATATCGACATTATTCCCATCACTGTTAAATTTCATCCATACCTGGCAACATCTGTAGTTCGCATCGAAATTCACCGGTTTTTTACACGACGAAAAAAGGAGAGTATTGTTTTTAGGTCTAATGTATATATGTATGTTTATTTATTCCACGATATCTTCTAAACGATGCATTTTAGAGTGCAAGGTATCGTTAGATTCGTCTTGATTTCGTGAGTGACATGGCAAACATTTTGCACGACTTTCCAAAAAAAAAGTCTAATGTTTTTGATGTGTAACATCTTTGCTCTCGCTTTCCTGCAATTTGTGGGAGTGATTTCGTGAAATGGGACGGAAATGTGTAACAGGAAATGCGAACGTTTTTTAATTCTCGAAAACTAAGGTTGTCATAGCCATGCCGCCTAGTGTGATGGCAAAGGCAAAGATGACATACTACTATTCGAAGGGTCGGCCCGTGAATGTACGACCCGATAATTAATTAATTTCATAAGTATTTTGTCACATGTTACACATCATATGCGAGTACTGTAGGTCTCGTTTTTTTGATGTGTAACATCTTTGCTCTCGCTTTCCTGCAATTTGTGGGAGTGATTTCGTGAAATGGGACGGAAATGTGTAACATGGGACGGAAATATGTAACAGGAAGTAGCGAAAGCGCGCGCTATTCGATCTGACGAATGAGCTTTGCTCTCGCTTTCCTGCAATTTGTGGGAGTGATTTCGTGAAATGGGACGGAAATGTGTAACAGTGATTTGTTACACATCATATGCGAGTACTGTAGGTCTCGCTCGTTTTTTTTATATAGTATAGTGTTTTTTTTAATTTAAAGTTATTTAAGGTTCATTCTGGTGGTTGAATGTTTAGGAAGAGGTACTGGTTGGAGGAAACCTATGTCCAGCAGAGAACTGATGCAGGCTAACAAGTTGTTGACAAAAAAAACTGCGTCATTGATACGTCGTGTCGGATACTCTAAACCGGCTCTTCGAAGCAAATCTTTTGTATTCACTCCAGCGCAGGGGCAGATCGAACCTGAAAAGCTCTCTCTCTAAACCTGTCGATTTCACGCCTTCACAAGTGCTTAACTATTTAAACTTGGGTATTAAATATCTCGAGTTTTCTCGAAAACTTTTAAATATAGTTCTTAACTAGAGATAGACTAATAAAAGCTATGCTTAGAGAGACAAAGGTGGCCACGTCCTTCCTTATTCATATCAGCTCATATACGTCCCCGCGGAGGGGCTCGAGCTTACCCTGAATTAGTGCGATCGGGCCTTAGTCGACCACGCGGGCCCAGTGCGGGTTGGTCGACTTCACACAACCTGCGAGTTTCCTTCCTTATTACGACAAGACAAATATAAATAAGTATTTATTCCTAAAGTGATAAGAGTGTATTCCTATCTAAAAAGGTCACAGACTTCCGCAAAAAACCGGCCAAGTGCGAGTTTAACTCGCGCACTAAGGGTTCCGTATCGAAACATCTTCATAAATCAACTATATAGAAGATACTACTAGATTCTTATAGACGTCGATAGTTTCTTCACGTTAAAAAAATTATGTTTCACGTATGGGAGCCCCTTAAAATTTTATTATTTGTTGTTATGGCGGCAAAAGAAGTAGGTACACACTGTGTGAAATTTGGAATGTCTACCTTTTCCTAATCATGTGATACAGACCGCTGACAGAGAGACGGACGAACGGACAGCTGAGGCTCAGTAAAAACCCTGAACAAGCTTTATTATTAGTTATAACTGCTAGTAATTTTAAAGAGTATGACCTCAAAACTACGACCTACCCGAGATGATAACAGGGCGTAATAGACATGTCGCAGGGTTATGATAGAATTAGGTTTTTGATCAAAAATCTAGGTTTTTGATCAAAAACCGGAAGATGACACAATTTAAACTAAATGTTATCATAAACCTGTAACAATCTAGATTTTTGATCAAAAACCTGAACTAGTTTGGGTTAATGATCAATCTGATGTAGATTTCCCTTGACAGGGACTTCGGGAATTCCCCCGCTTTTGTTTCGCCTGCGCGCGCCCCGCCCAATATTAATGAGATTTATTTATTTAATTAATAACGGTAATTATTTGTCGCAAAAATGGACGCGGGTTGCCCTTCTGAGTTGTGTTTTGTGACTAAAGAAGCGAGGAAAGGGGAGGGGCGCGCACGAACGCAGGCGAAACAAAAGCGGGGGAATTCCCCACGTCCCTGTCAAGGAAAATCTACATCAGATTGACTATTAACCCAAACTAGTTCAGGTTTTTGATCAAAAATCTAGATTGTTACAGTTTTACGATAAAATTTAGTTTAAATTGTGTCATCTTCCGGTTTTTGATCAAAAACCTAGATTTTTGATCAAAAACCTAATTTTATCATAATCCTGCGACTTACATATTCTTTGACGTTGATAAGGGTCTGATATAGACGTGACATAATAATATGTGAAGTCTCATAATCGGATGTACGTCTGTATATTTTGCGAGTTTTATTACGGAACAAACAAAATGGCGGCGAAATCGACAACCAAACTGTAACCAATCTGTTTTAATCTGGGTGACGAGGCGGTGAGGTCGCAATCTAGAGAGCGGCATGGAGTGTCCATACTGTATGTTAGTACTAATATATTATAATATACTTTGCCTAAGTAACACTTAAGCTGACATGTTGTCATTCGTTCGCTCTTTCTGTAACAAAGAAATTGAACAAAGAAACTTTGAAAAAAAACTAGATGGCGCTAGTACAAAGGGTTCCGTACCATCATACTAGATGGCGCTAGTTTCTTTACGTTTAAAAACAAAAAACACGTTTTTTGTATGGAGACTTTCACTTTTTCTAATTTTTACGAGACTATCTTTACAGGCAAACTTAAAAATTTGTACAGTTTGAATGATTTTCTAGGTCTAAGAATTTTTGACTGACTTGCAACTTAGATTCCATGATCACAAGATTCACGAAAGTTCAATATCATTTACATAGGTACAGTCGAATGAATTTGATAAAGTCGACCAGGTGAAACAGCGAATCTGTTCGACTGTTTTTAAGGTTCCGTACCGAAAGGGTAAAAACAAGACCCTATACTAAGACTCCGTTGTCCGTCTGTCACCAGGCTGTATTTCATGAACCGTGATAGCTAGCCAGTTGAAATTTTTACAGATGATGTATTGCTGTTGCCACTATAACGAAAAATACTAAAAATTTGAAAAAGTGAAAGTCTCCATACAAAAAACGTGAAGAAACTGGTGCCATCTTGTACGATGGTAAGGAACCCTATGTACTAGCGCCATCTAGTTTCTTTTTTCAAAGTTTCTTTTTTAAAGAAAGAGCGAATGACAACATGTCAGCTTAAGCGTTACTTAGGTTTGGTATTTAATACATAAGCGCATCCACTAATACTTAATGTTAACTATCACTTATTATTTCATGGCTGGGGCCCAAGAGCCAACTCCCAAAATCTGTGCAAAGAGTAACTATTTAGTAATCTGTGGCAAAGGCAAGTCGACCCGGAAAAGTAGTAGTATGATGGTACGGAACCCTTTGTGTGCGGTTCTGACTCGCACTTGGTCGGTTTTTCCTTCATGCGTTTACTGAAACGAAATAGAATCTCCTTGAATCAGTGGGCAGAAGGCAGACAAGTTTTTTTTATCGCATAGCTATGATAATGGTGACAACCAAAAGAATAGACGATGCCCGCCTAGTGTTGCTTTTGTTTTACAATAATTAAAGGTAGGTGCTTTCATTCTTTCTCTTTCTTACTTTTATGTCTTTCTTCTCTTAGTTTCATCCGCGCTCATTTATGAGACATTGCAGATTTACATCTATAGGGACATGTGTAAATAAAACTTTTAGACACAGTGATGGCAAATTTGATTTTCTTTATAGTGCAGTTCAGTTTATTTTCAATAGCCACGTCAGTTACAGGCGATTCATTAGAGTGTCCTTGAGCAGGCCCCCGTCACTCAGTCGAGCAGGCGAGATAAGTATCTACACATTACTCTTCAGCGCTAGAACGCCGTACAGTCGCCGCCGCGATTCGCGCGCCGCCCGTGTACGCAGTTGTGACCGCTAAGTCGAGCGTCTTAATACCCATGTTTTACGTGTAATGTCTGACAGTGGGAAGTAGTAGGTGAATAAATGCGTAGGTATTTTCGTTTTATAAGGAAGTGCAGTATCTGTTACGAAGTAACTAGTATCTCATCACTAATCTGTGTCTTGAGGCAACGTTTTTGTGAGTCAGTCCATTGCGAGAGCGACAAGCTCGCCCGCAAGGTTGGTTGCCAGAGAAATTTGCGAAGCTTTTCTCTCTTGGCAGCGAGCACTCCAAACGAGTAGTCTTCATTGCACAACTTACAATTCTATACAATTTTCTTATATTGGGAACCTACCACTTTCTTGCTTTTGACTGTACATTGGCCATTGGCCGGTACTGATTGTAGGCCTCTAGTTATGAAACACCGAGTAAGCCATCGATGTTTTACGCAGATCAGCTGCCCTTTGCTGTAAAAAGTCGCCAGCAATGCTGGACGATATGTGTGAGTCACTGATGAACCAAGTAAAATTACAAGTATAAAGTACATATCTGGTATATATTTGTACTCTTATCTGTTGTATATGTATGCCTAGTAGTAGCACAGTGTAAGAATCATAATCATTGGATGCTGTGTGAGTCAATGAGGGACCAAGGAAATTGGCAAGTATAAAAACCATAACTCGTACATATTTGCACACATAACTCACTGTAGTATCTGTTTGCCTAGTAGTAACACAGTGTAAGAACTCTATACAGTGGTCCAACTCCTTTGATGTTTGCGTCAAAGCCGATTACACTAGTCATTGGCCACCTACTGCGCTGCACGTTGCCGCTGGTGCTGTGCTGGCGCTTTCACCATACATCTTATGTATTGTGACTAGGTAATAGGGTTCATCCTCCCCAGTCTCGCCCCTCGGGCCCACACCATTAAAATAAATATGAATAAAATAAATTGAGACAGACGGCTGATCTAATCACTTCCACAGTATAAAGAATCCGATGGAGACTTCTAAACAGCCCTAATTAGAAGTCTCCATCGGATTCTTTATACTGTGGAAGTGATTAGATCAGCCATCTGTCTCTATTTGTTTTATTCAGCCCACATTAGAGACATGACAATGTGAAAAGCTAAAAACTTCAATTGTTACAACCAAATACAATTTTGCTACATTTGATGTTTTTCGTTAATTCATTAAAAAGTAATAATCCGATTTTGATGAAATTTAGATGGAACCAACTTGTCAGCATCATCAAATAAGAAAAAGGTTAAAATCGGTTTACCAGCTCGGTCGGTATATCAGCTCATATACGTCCCCAGCGAGGGGATCTAGCCTATTCTGAATTGAAAAAAGTGGCTGGCATTTTGAACTATTTAGTTACTGAAACAATTGCTTCCAAAATTGAGGGTCCCTGAGTTCCCTAATCACGAAACCGTTGTCAGAATTGAAAAAAGTTGCCGCTATTTTGAACTTTTTAGTTACTAGACCGATTGCTCCCAAAATTGATATCCAAGGGTCCGTGAGGTCCCATATCACGAATCCGTTGCCCGACTTGAAAAAGCGGCCGCCATTTTAAACTTTTTAGTTACTGGACCGATTACTTCCAAAATCGATATCTGGGGGTCCCTTATTACGAATCCGTTGCCCGAATTGAAAAAAGTGACCGCCAATTTGAACTTTTTAGTTACTGGACCGATTACACTTAATTAGTCTGCGACTTCGCTCTCGCTCTATTTCGCTGCTCTAATTTAGAATTTAGATTTCGGATAGAAGGTAGCGGCCCTAGCAATTACGTCACCGACCGACGTACTCAGATAGCTAGTTTCTTCACTTAACAAAAAGGAGACTTTCATTTTTAAAATTATTAGTATTCGTTATTATAGCGGCAATACATCATCTGTGTGTGTTGCCAGTGATGACTTACGGAACTGAGACATGGTCGCTTACTATGGGCCTCATAAGAAGGCTCAAGGTCACCCAAAGGGCAATGGAGCGTGCTATGCTCGGAGTTTCTCTGCGTGATCGAATCAGAAACGAGGAGATCCGCAGGAGAACTAAAGTAACCGACATAGCTCACAGAATCGCTAAACTGAAGTGGCAGTGGGCAGGGCACATAGCTCGTAGAACAGATGGCCGATGGGGTAGTAAAGTTCTCGAGTGGCGACCGCGCACCGGACAACGTAGCGTAGGCAGGCCTCCCACGCGGTGGAGCGATGACCTGGTGAAGGTCGCGGGAAGCCGATGGATGCGGGCAGCGCAGGACCGGTCGTCGTGGAAATCCTTGGGGGAGGCCTTTGTCCAGCAGTGGACGATTTGTGGCTGATATGATGATGATGACATCATCTGTGAAAATTTCAACTGTCTAGCTATCAAGGTTCATGAAATAAAGCCTGGTGACAGACGGACAGACAGACAGACAGACGGACAGCGGAGTATTAGTAAAAGCAAAGTACCTATATATATTAGTACTAAATAGGGTCCCGTTTTTACTCTTTGAAACCCTAAAAAATATATTCACTTTTTCGTCAATAACGATTGTTAAAGGACTTTTTAATCTGGTTCCTAACAACGTAAGTCGTAAAAACATGACCGCGCATCAGATAGTATACTATATTTTATTAGTAACAACACTCGATAAAGTAAATATTTAAAGACATATTCTTTGATGTCCCTGAGCACTTAAAGGTTCGTAAATTTTCTATTAGTAAAAGCTGTATTCATCCTTCTATTTGCTTGGTTTTTATGTATTTATTAAAGGATGTTTTATGTCTAGTAAATGGACCTCTAATCAAAAATCTGTTAACACGCAGAAGAGTTGTTTCATTATTAAATAATACTTATTTTATAACACTGCATATCAGTAACTACCTTAGCAGAGTTGCCATCCCGAAATTCGGAATACCAGGACATTTCTGTTTAAAAACAGTACGCAATATAAGAACAATAGTTATTAAAAATACGCATTAAAGGATCAATGAAACTTAACTAATAGCAAAAATTGAGCTGCTGCTGACACTAAGTATTAGCGTAGTGTTATCAATAATTTTCGAAAAAACTTAAAAACTAACGAAACTAGCAGGTTGTGTGTGAAGTCTACCAACCCGCACTGGGCCCGCGTGGTCGACTAAGGCCCGATCGCCCTAATTCAGGGTATATGATGAACCATGACTGAAAGGACATCGAATCACACTTAACCATCACAATTGGGATAAATCCCATACACTCACCTGGTACCTTACTAGGACTAATTGAATGAACCGCGTCTTGACCGCCTTCGCAGCGCAATGGTTAAATCCATTTACTTCACATCTGGAGGTCGCGGGTGTGATTCCCAGCGGAGTCTTACTTTGTAAGACTCGGTTTGGTTGGTGGAAAATCATTTTCTACTCCCGCCTGGCTAGCTACCACCATCTCATTTAATTCTTGCCGCCATTAATCAATTTTACAACAATTGTTCTGGCTTGAAAATAAGACCCCCATTTTCCTATTGCGACCTGAAATTTTGATAAGCCCGCCTACAGCTACCAGCTACCAGCTTCATTTCATTTAGCATCAGGTGATATGATGCCAAGGTGTTACCAATTGTGGATTTAATATATTCTGGGTGTAACAATTGGTTAATATTAATAATAACAATAAGTTTATTTGACCCATTATTAATGTTGATAATTTCTTGACATTATTTAGTATTTAGACATTTTTATACTCGTCATTTTTCCATGCCGACATTAGCCGTCTAAACCCTAATTTAGGGAAAGTTATTGTACAAATCTATTAAGATAAGATAAGATAATATTTATTCGACAAAAATACACACAGAAAACATAAAAATAACAAAAAAGGTACAAATAACATAAAGAAAATGTAGAAAAATATGAGTAGGATACAGTTGTGAACATGCTATGTGCACTTTGCCGAACCGGCCCCGACTCAGCACTCATTATGACTATGAGAGCATCTGTAACCGAGCTAGGTTTGTTTAAACTATTATGACTATGAGAGCATCTGTAACCGAGCTAGGTTTGTTTAAACCTGTATTTCAGTATACAGTGCACTTCGCCGAAGTTCTTCTTACTTCTATGACTTTGCTGAAATCGCAAACACAAAAACAGGTTTTCATACAAATCGATCAGCTGATCGACAAATTTTTTGCATTTTTATATCGACGGTCCAATTTTTTTTCTGAGAATTGACTATGGTAAACTTGGGGAAAGTTGTTCAGTATGCGTGTAGAACCCCCAGTTAACGGAACCTACACCAATTTTGTAACAACCTGTATATATAAAATTCTAGTGTCACAGTGTTATTTGCCATACTCCTCCGTAAAGACTGGACGTATTTCCATGAAATTTTCTGTGTATATTCGGTAGGTCTGAGAATAGATATAGAAAATTTTTCACCGGGATCTGAGCGGGAGAAGACTTGGGAAACAGCTAGTTTTATTAGAAAATTAACAAAAACAAAAAGAAATAGCAAAACTGTAATTGTTGCGATTGAAGTCATTTTTTACCCTACTGCCCAAAGGGAGAGTAAGTTTTTCGAGTGTATGAATATGTGTATGTATGCATGTGTGTATGCATGTATGTCTATATGTATGTATGTGTGTATGTATGTATGTTTGTTTCTTTGACTGAGCCTGTAGCCTAAACGGCTTGATGGGTTTTGGAGTGCAAGGTGTCGTGAGATTCATATTAATCTCGAAAGTGACATAGGATACATTTTTAGCCGACTACCCAAAAAAGAGAGGTGCATTATGTTTTTAGGTTTTTTAATTTTGAACGTAATTGGTTAGGTTAAGTCTAATGTGTTACCGTCTGAATTATGTTAAATCTAGTATCTTAATTGTATTTTTTTTATATTGTTACAGGTAATGCATAAAGTAACTTTACAACAGCAACGCAATGGTAAGCGATGGCCCCACAGAAAATTCGTGGATCATCCAGCTATTAGAGATATACTTAGTGGTACGACCTCTTGTGCAAGATCCCACTGGGTACCCTTGGGTACCCTCTTGGTGCCTGTTGCCAAGCAATGCGCTGTGTTCCGGCGCTTGTGGCGAGATTACTGACATACAGGTATTGCATGTTATATGAGTACATAAAGTAACGTTACAACAGCAACGCAATTGGTAAGCGATCGTCCCACAGAACAATCGTGGATCATCCAGTCATATAAAGCAATACACTTAGAGGTATGACCTTTTTATGCAAGATCACACTGGGTACCCATGAGTACCTTCTTGGTACCGGGTGCCAAAGAATGCGCTGCGAGATTACTCACACACAAAGCATTAAATGTTAAGGCTGGTTTACACGGTGTGAGCTAGCGACACGGTGCGAGAAACTGCAGTAAAGCTACACAGACCATGTGACGGCATCATGCGAGTTACTGTCATGTGCGAACCCATGGGTTTCTACTCGCTGCCACCAAGCAATGCGCTGTGTTCAGGCGGTTGTGGTGATATTACTGACATGCAAGGAATTGCATGTTATGGGATGCCAACTGGCGACACTTTGCGAGAAACTGCAGTGAAGCTACTCACACCTTGTGACCGCATCACGCAAGTTACTGTCATGTGCAAACCCATGGGTACTTCAACTCGCTGCCGCCAAGCAATGCGCTGTGTTCCGGCAGTTGTGGTGAGATTACTGACATGCAAGGCATTGCATGTTATGGGATGCCAGCTGGCGACACTTTGCGAGAAACTGCAGTGAAGATACTCACACCTTGTGATCGCATCACGCAAGTTACTGTCATGTGCGAACCCATGGGTACTTCAACTCGCTGCCGCCAAGCAATGCGCTGTGTTCCGGCAGTTGTGGTGAGATTACTGACATGCAAGGCATTGCATGTTATGGGATGCCAGCTGGCGACACTGCGAGAAACTGCAGTGAAGCTACTCACACCTTGTGACCGCATCACGCAAGTTACTGTCATGTGCGAACCCATGGGTACTTCAACTCGCTGCCGCCAAGCAATGCGCTGTGTTCCGGCAGTTGTGGTGATATTACTGACATGCATGGCATTGCATGTTATGGGATGCCAGCTGGCAACACGTTGCGAGAAACTGACTTACTCTCTTAAACTCTTTACTCTAACTTACTCACGACATGTGACAGCATCATGCAAGTTACTGTCATGTGCGAACCCATGGGTACTTCAACTCGTTGCCGCCAAGCAATGCGCTGTGTTCCGGCGGTCGTGTCCTTTAAAATTAAAGACATCTAGCAATCAATCCTCTGGAGTCTCAGTTGTATATGTAGCAGCATAAGAATGCTCAGAAGAGAGTACACGCTAAATTGGCAAATTTTCCACTCATCTTGCGGAAATCAAGAATCAAGGTGGTTTTTGTTTAGCAGTCTACGGATTTCCCGAGGACCGCAAAATTTTGTGCAGTTCAAAACATTTGTAGCCAGGCATCTGACCTAATGACTGCGTTTCGTTGTTTTCTTACTTTTCTTAATTTAAAAAAACGCTTAACCCTAAAAAAAACCGATCCGATACATCGAAATAAAAAAAAAGATCATGAAAATCGGTTCATAATCTGCAAAGATATCACGTACTTGACAATATTTTTTTTAAAAAAACAACATACCAACTTCTTTTGGAAAGTCATTCGAAAAAATATTTTTCGCTGTTTGGACGCCCATTTGTTTGAAAATGTATTAAGAAAAAAAATGTAGGGGTCGACTTAGGAACCTCCTCCGTTTTTTCGTCCGTTAAAAACTTATTCCGTTAATAGGGATGTTGACTGTTAGTCATTTGAGTTATTATCGTCGATCAAAAACCGATCAAGTGCGAGTCAGAACCGCATACATAGTGTTCCGTACCATCTTACTAGATGGCGCTAGTACAAAGGGTTCGGTACCATCATACTAGATGTCGCTAGTTTCTTCATGTTTAAAAAAACACGTTTACCCTACGTATTTTTTATTTTTTTCTAATTTTTAGTATTTTTTTGTTATAACGGCAACAGAAATAGATCATCTGTGAAAATTTCAACTGTCTAGCTATCACGGTTCATAAAATACAGTCTGCTGACAGACAGACGGATGGAAAGCAAAGTCTCAGTAATAGGGTCCCGTTTTTACCCTTTGGGTACCAAATCCTAAAAACGAAATCTTGTTCTTAAAATATATAAAATAGGAACTGTGACGTCATAGTTTTTCAGCGTCATTGTGACGTACTCATTTAGTGACTTTTATTTAAAAATTGAAGAATTGATAGAAAAAATAACGAGTTAAGTTTATGAAATTTCAGGGGCAGAGCAATTTAGAAAAAACAACAACATTTTTTTATAAAAGTAAGTGCGTGCCGCTAAAACTCAGAAACGAGTCCCGGTACAATCAAGGGACTGATATGGTGTGGTAGCCCTCTATCATCCATCCATGAAGAAGGTTCCCGTTTTTACATGAAGGGCGTGCTTTTGAAGATATAAGGACTGGAAGTTTCGCCTTTTAGAAATTTCTAGAACAGTCTAGAACATTTGAGAGTATTCGAGAGCATTGCACAACAACATTCTAGAACACTCTCGAATGTTGTGCAATGTTCTGAATCATTATAGACCATTCAAAGTTTTTTGTTTGGGTGGGGCCTACCCATCCTTACTAATCCTTACTTAATATTATATATGTGAAATTGTGTTTGTTTGTTTGTTACCTTTTCACGCTTCAACGCCTTGAACAATCTTAATGAAATTTGGCATGCAGGTAGCCTGTGTCACGAGGAAGAACATAGGCTATTTTTATCCCGTGAAAATAGCATAGCCCGATGCAGTTCCTGAGGAAACTGAAAATATACTCTTTTTTGGTTAATTTCTTTAACATCGCAACGGAACAATGGGTTTTGTGATTTTTTGCACAGATATGGTTGAGGGAGTGGGAAATCACATGATTTACTAATACGCATATCCTGACGTAGACCGAGGGATCTGGAGAAAATTCATGTACACGCTCGCAATCCGCTTGCGGCTCGAGCACCACCCACCCTCTAAGACAGTCATAAAAAGGATGTCCACGCGGGTGAAGCCGCGGGAAAATCTAGTCATATTATAAATGTAAAAATGTGTTTGTTTGTTACCTTTTCACGCTTCAACATCTCGACCAATCTAGATAAAATTTGGCATGCAGGTAGCCTGTGTTACTGGGAAGGACAGAAGCTACTTTTTAACCCATGCATATAGCATAGTCCGATGCAATTCCTGAAGAAACTGAAAAAGTGCTATTTTTGGTTAATTTCTTTAACATTGCAACTGAATAATGAATTGTTGGTATTTTTTGCACAGAGATGGTTGAAGGAGTGGGAAATGGAAAAAAATACTAATTAGCATATCCTGACAGTTTCCGAAAGATCTGGGAAAAATCATGTCCACGCTCGCGCAAGTCGGCGTTGCAACGGAGCAATGGATTGATGGATTGATGTGATTTTTTGTACAGAACTGATTGAGGGCATGGGAAGTGACATAGACTGCTAATCAGAATACCTTGATATTATAGTTCATGAGGGATCTGGAGAAAACTCATGTGCACGCTCACGAGCCGCTCGCGGCTCGCGCACCTCTCACCCTCAAAGACAGTTATAAAAACGATGTCCACACGGGCGAAGCCGCAGGAGAAAGCTAGTTGGTATATAAATCAAGATCCAAAGTAGGTTTGAAAGTCAGTTACTCCGTGAGCAAAGCCGGGTACCCCAGTTAGTATATCATACCTAATGTATTTTTGATGCAGGCAACACCCATTCTGCCGCTAAGTGTACTAAAGTTGTGTCTGAATAAATACATCGATGTCACATTTGGGAGATCGATGCTTGGGTATGAGCACGGATAAGATAAATAAGGTTGGATTGGCAATAGTCACACTTTTGTTTGAAAACCAGCGTCGCCGCCTGTCTCGCACCCATCAACTCCACTACACAAGCAATAATAATACATAAACGAATTGCGAACACTAATAAACAAAACACACTTAGAACACAGTGCTGCAATTGTGTATCACACACCATTTCGAGAGTCTGTACGTTACACACAACCACACGCAAATAAAAAGTTTGAACGCGTGCTTCGGTTAAGTATGATTATCTAATCATACTTGTGTTGCGCCTGCCCAGCGCATATTTCCAATACAACCTTATTTGACTGATCCGTTGGTATGAGTACATCGATGTTACTTGAGTACGTTCATCTTCAAGTATGTGTGTATAGTAGGTGTAATACAATGGTGTGGAGATGACTTAACACTAGAGAGCTTGCGTGGGTGACATATTACGAGTTTGTCACCCAGGGCAGAGATTCTTATATATAGCATATCTCTGACCCAGGGTGTAATATTGTTAAATAAATATTAACCGAAACGCGTTTGTGCTGGCCTTTCAGGTATTCCTTAAGGCGAAGCACCGGTCGAGAAGCGGAGAAACCCTTTTGCTAGATAATTTTTTTGGGTAACTACTATACTAAATATTGGTCTTGCAAAAAATATTGGACATACTTAAGTATATTGTCTGAGGAATGTGCTAATATGTTACACGATAATGTGTACTTTACTCTATCATAAAAAATCCCAAAAACAGGTCTAAAACGTCTAAAAAAAGTCTAAAACGAATTGTTTATTAATAAAATTTCTAAATTTGCACATAGTGTTATGTGGAGATATTTCTTTTTACTCTTCGCTTCGCCCGCGCAGTTCCCGTTTTTCGGTGTTTCCGTAGGAATTTCCCGAAATCCTTTCCTAGCGGATGCCTACGTCATAACATCTACCTGCATGCCAAATTTCAGCCCGATCCGTCCAGTGGTTTGGGCTGTGCGTTGATAGATCACCATGTCAGTCAGTCAGTCAGTCACCTTTGAGTTATATATATTTAGATAATGTTGTTAAAATATATAATTAATATTTAGTTTGACATGATTTATATTAAAAAAATTACATAGTGTGTATAATTTTGTTTGACATGCTTCATTAATTATGTTTTTTTTTGACATAGTGTATTTGATTCCATGATTTAAGTTCATTTTAATTGAGATTATCTTAATTTGTATGCCAAAAGGCAGAACACAGCGTCCAACTTTATTTAATATCACCTTTTTACTGTAACCTGTGATTCACAAATAAATTGATTTGATTGATTGATTGATAACCGTGTAAATTTGGAATAAGAATAATAATGGCCGTAGATGTCAAGCATCCGTTTGTGTGCGATTTAGAAGTGTGTTATTCGAGTTTGCGTGTACCATCCTCGACTGCATCATCAAATCAAGTGCCAGATATTTGAGTTTTGGAACCTCTATATAACTTAGGATGTAATGTGACGGTGGACAATTGGTTCAAAAGTGTAACTGTTAGCAAAGAATTACTGCGAAAAAGAATTATTATAGTAGTAGGTACGCCGAAAAAGAACAAACCCGAGATACCCCAGAAATTCAAGTCTAGCTAGAATAGAGAATTATTAGACTGCGCCTTTGATTTTCAACCTAACTGTATACATTGGTAAGCTATGTGCCAAAAAAAAAGTAGTTTTGCTACTGTCTACCCTGCACAATGGCGCTAAACTTGACCATGAGAGCGGTAAAGCTAAAAAGCCCCAAATAATCACCTATTACAATCACACGATGTATGGCGTTGATGTTTTCGACAAAATGTGTCGTCAGTATAATCTAACGCGCAATACTCGACGATGGCCCTCTTATATTGGTTTATAATTTTTTAAACATGGCTGGTATAAACCGCGGTCTAGTAATATACCAATTGAACAATCCCCAAATCAAGACAATTCGCCGAAAATATTTGCAAAAGGTCGGGTACGAATTTGTGACACAGCACATAAGACGACGTATTACCAGAGGCGTATTTAAGAATCCAGCACCACGGGCACAAAAACAAATCAGGCCCTCTAAATGACAAAAAAAACCGGCCAAGCTCGAGTCGGGAGTTGCACGCTAAGAGTTCCGTACTGCCACACGGTAAACTTCAACTTACTATAACCTTCTGTTTGAATGTTCGTAGTGGTTCGTCACCCTTATTACTACGACCCTTATGACTAGTTTTATTATTTTTCGGTGAACCAAACGGATGTCTAAGAAAATTCTACTACGACTTTTTCTACCTCTGGCCGCCCCCTCACCTCTTGCCGCCGCGGGCCAAGTGGCCCCCCAGGACATAGGGTAAATACGCCTCTACGTATTTCCCAAGAAAGGATATCTACCAAGGGCTATACAATTGAAAGCCAGGCTTCTTCTGGGGCTGCCCGAAAACCCGTAAGTACAAAACTTGCCAATACGTAGTGGAAAAGGACGGTGTGACTTCTGCAGTAGAACAAGAGATCGAACCGCACAAAAAACCTGTGGGAAATGTAGGCGTGTTTGTCCAGTTCACCATATCATAGTATTTATTTATTTATTTTATTTCCTTTATGTAACCTACAGCGTACAATTTTAATATTTTTAGTATGCCCTAACTGTGATGAAGTCGCTACTGTTTCCCTATTTCTATAATTTGGGGATCTTCAAGGCAAAAGTGAATAGGTATTATTCGAGTTTGCGTGTACCATCCTCGACTGCATCATCACTTACCATCAGGTGAGTTGCAGTCAAACGCACTCAAATTTTTTTATAAAAAAAATAATCATATTGAAATAACCCATTTGTAATGTTTATAATAAGATGATTCACTTACCAAATTGAGCTTTTGAAAAGAATTAAAAGACTGATTAATCACAATAAGTCAAAATTATCTTAATTTTTACAGAAGTTCAATTTTTGTACATAATTCAATACAACTTTAAGCAATTGTTAAGTAATAAATTTTTGTACATAATTTAATTCAACTTTAAGCAATTGTTAAGTTTTGTTAAATTTAGTAACAAATAAAAATGATTAGTAACATTATAACTTATTAACTTTAATTAAATAAGAGTGGTAAAAAAACCCATATTTAATGGGTGGCATATTTCCCCCCAGAAGCTTACTACTAAAATTTTTGACGCGAGCCCTCTAGTGTTACAGGTGGGCTTCCACTCGTCAAATTGAACAACTTTTTCCAAGAAACCTATGACCAATTCGCAATTTTTTTTAATTTTACCTACACAAAACCAGCTAATTAGCCGATTTAAAAAAAAATCGTGACTTCAGCAATTTTGTAGAACTAAAGTTGTTTAGTTTAATGAGTACAAGGCTACCTTTAAGTGTGACCACAACTGTATGTCATATCATGAATATGATGTCATAAATTAAAACAAGAAATTATCTTACATATTTTCCTGCATCTACACTAAAAGTAATGGTACACAAAGTTCTTTCAAAGCCGTAAAACCACTCTGTTGAAAGTCAAGAGTTCTTCACTTCTGAGTTCATTAGTGTTCAGAAGACTAACTCCATCTTAGCAGCCCTATTTACACGACAGAAAGTCCTATTTGCTTTGACACTGACAGTATACAAACGTGAGCCAGGGGCATCACCTCTCGTGTGTGTGGACTTTAGGGACACAGTGTAAACAACGCCTTAAGAAGTTTGCTTGGTTGACTTCTCATTCTTTCGGTATACAAGGTGTTAGGAAAATACGATTTTTTTTTTTGGGGACTTGTTTTATAATTTTGCCGAAATCGTGGAAAAAATTGTTGGAACTCTCTCACGAATTGTACTATAATTCTAATCCGACTGATTTATATAAGGAGACCAGAAATATTTTTATTAAAAAAAATTTCTTTTTTCAAAAAAAGAAACCGGTTTTGTATTCTGACTAATGTGATGATGAACATCACATCATCCTAAATACATCCACAGCTGTACAGTGGCCTTAGTAGACCTACCTAATTTTAACATCGGACCTTGGTGTATCTGTCGCAGGAATATTGTAGAATTCGTCATTATACATATGGTCAGGCAAATGATAGGCAAATTATACAATGGCGAGGGCGAGCGAGGCTCAATCAATCGAACCTGATCAAACTTAACATCGCTCGCTTTGCGAGCTCATGTACAATCTGCCGTACGGCATTTTGTCAATTTGCCTGACTCGGAATTGACCGTTTATTTACGAACGAATTATTACAATTTGCCTAGCTTGGTATTTTAAAATCTGCTTACATAATTTTACATTTTGCCTGACCGTTTACTTAAGGACGAATTATTACAAATTACCTGAATCGGCGTCTAGCATTTTACATTTTGCCTGACCGTTTACATACGGACGAATTATACAATTTGCCTGACCGTATGCAAAATGACTAATCTCACAATTTGCCTGCATAATATTATGGAAATTTTATCAAAATGAATTAAATTAAAAAAATATATATCGTTAGAATTACTAAGGTCAAACCACAATTTTGATCTAATTACTCCTATAAGAATTATATCTGAGCTAAATCCCCCTAAACCTTATAAATGAAAGTAGAAAGACAGTATCAATTCTTATTAGGGTGTTCCCATAATGGGGCCCTTAAAAATGAATGGCCCTGATAGTAAGGCCCATTCGGACCGGCGTTTTGTGGACAAATGTCTTAGTCGGATCGAAAATGTCGATAAAGAAGGTAATTCAGAACGTATCCAGCTTTTTGTTTGTCGAACCTTTGATTACAAGTGGGTACTATAACTTTGATCAAGTAATGCGATTTTATGTTGCATAGTTGTGCCCGCAACTTCGTCCGTGTGGAGTTTATGAATTTTCCCACGGGAACTCTTAAATTCTCCGGGATAAAAAGTATTCTTTAAGTTAACCCGGGCTATAAGTAACCACCATAATATTGTATGGTTTCATCAAAATCGGCTTTGTAGTTTTTGCGTTTTGCGCGAATATAGACAGACAGAAAAGAAATTCAGAAGTGGTTGTTTTGGCCTCTATATGGTTAGTAATGTCCACTACAGTTATTTTTTTTCCAAAAATATTTCATGTACAGGTATGGCCCTGTTACAGTTTTATTATATGTAAAACTAATAGAGACAGATTCATATTATAGAATGAATGAATGTATGTTTTTTTTTTATTTTACATTTGATAAGCCCTTGAAATCATCTCACCTGATGGTAAGTGACGATGATGCCAAAGATGGAAGCGGGCTTATCAACATTCCCCAACGCAATGGGAAACTGGCTATCTTATCTTCATGCCCGAACATGCAATGCTGTCAACATTGATGTTTGACGGCAAGACGTAGATAAGATGGTGGTAGCTAACCAGGCGGGCTTAGAAAATGCCCTACCACCAACCAAACCGAGCCTTACAAACCGGCGACCTCCAAGTGTGAAGCGAATGGACTAACCATTATGCCACGGAGGAATTTAATTCTATTTATTTGCAGTAAACATGGTACAAATAAGGTTATCCATTTCAGAAAGAATTTCATATTTAGCCAATATACAGGATGTAAAATGTGTAGGATCCGTTAACTTTAGGTTAATAAAAAAATAATAACACAAAATCTGTTAAATTGGCAGATTCATTTTCAATGAACCCGAAGGTCGTGGAAGACACGAGACCTATCTACTCTGTGCAAGAGATCTGTGGATTTAAAATCTTATTGCTTTGACTTTGAAGCTTGACATTTTTACAGCTCCAAGGGATCGTAGAGCGTATTTCATATTAATTTCAACTTGATACGAATTCTTGAGAAAAAGGGTCTTCATGACAGACAGACAGACGAACGAAAGCAACGAAGTGATCCTGTAGGGGTTCCTTATTTCCTTTTGAGGTACGGAGCCCTGAAAAGAGCTGAAACAAAAAAATGTTTCAATTCTGAACCAAGAAATTTCTACATTTTTTTTTATTCTTAATTGGTAAGCCCTTGGCATCATCTCACCTGATGGTAAAGTGACGATGATGCCTAAGATGGAAGCGGGCTTACATCTTTGTTCTGCCTGTACCAATTAAATGTAATAAGTAACATAAACTCCTTGCTTATCTGTGCCAGTGAAGTGAAAAAGTCTGTGTTTGATCTGCACGTATCTAAGGAAATCCTCTGTAAGGAGTTTCTATATTATGTACGTTTTCCGATGAGCGGTCGCCACTCGAGAATTAAGTTAATGGGGTTTAACCCTCTTTTAACTACTGTTCTTTTAAAAGAAAAATTTTTCCAAACAAAGAAAAATTTTCATTAGATATTTTTTATTGCTATTATATTTTAAGTCTACACTACGTAGTGTAGGCAGGCCTCCCACTCGGTGGACCGATGACCTGGTGAAGGTCGCGGGAAGCCGCTGGATGCGGGCAGTGCAGAACCGGTCGTCGTGGAGATCCTTGGGGGAGGCCTATGTCCAGCAGTGGACTTCCTTGGGCTGATATGATGATATTTTAAGTAGCATATATGTTTCAAATACAAAATTTTGTCCCTTTTTTTTTAGTAAAAAGTGGGTTAAGAGCTATGCCTGTACACAGGCTGTAACAAAACTGGTGTAAGAGCTGTTAACTAGGGGTTCTGCTCATCGTACTGAACAACTTTCCTCAGAAACCCATAGTTAATTCTCATAAAAACATTTACCCTACAAAAATATTATTATTTAAGGTCTACTTATACTGGCATAAGAAGATCTCGAACGAACAAATGTTGGATATCTGTTGTGAAACGCGGATCAACCACCAGATCACACGTAGCAAGTGGACCTGGATGGACCACACTCTTCAAAGGTACCCCCCCCCCACATACCTAGGCACATGCTTAAGTTGGCAAGGCAACGTGGCTCTCCCGAACAATTCTGATGGCGGCGCCCAGTGGCAGCAGATTTAAGGCCTTGAGATGGGTCAAAAGACAATATTGAATTAAAATTTTTGAAAGACTGTAAAGCTACCACCATATTGTCTAAGTCTTGCCGCAAAGCATCAATGTTAACAGCATTGATGTGTTCCGGCTTGAAGATAAGTTAGATAAGATACCCCTTTGCGTTGGGGAATCTTGGTTAGCCCGCTTCCATGTTAGGCATAATCGTCACTTACAATCAGGTATGAGATGATGTCAAGGGCTTAACAATTGTGGATAAAAAGAAGTTTAAAAATGACAAACCATTTGGAATGTATTTTACGTGTAATTCGTAGGTACTTTATACTTTGAATTTTCAGTTGAAATAATAACGTGGACCGATTACCTGGTGAAGGTCGCTGAAAGCCGCTGGATGCAAGCAGCGCAGGATTAGTCTTTGTGTTAATCCTTACATTCAAGCAGTGGACGTGAATGTTTAATAATATATATTAATGATGAATAATAATAATTTATATGCTGTAAAGAATGACCTATTGAACGACGGATGCATTTCAGGAGGTGATTGAGAAGACAATGTCGATGTTTACTAAGCCTATCTACTGGATGACTGTGCGGCGACAGCCGTATTTTAGGAGGTGAATCAGAAGTCAAAACTGAGCAACTTTTCCCAAGAAACGTATGGTCAATTCTAAAAAAAATTACTTCATACAAGCTTATTAGACAACATTCATAAAAAAATTGCGAAGTGACCATTGTTAACTTGTAGAAAGTTGTTCAGTTTCATCTTTTCATTTACGTCCTAAAATGCGTCCGGCGTCTAACTTAAACCTCAGATCAAAAAAAAGTAGATATAGGTTAACGCTTTGAAACGGGGTATAAAGAACTCTGCTCCAATCACGACGGATCAGAGTTATGCTAACTGTCACGCAATGGGTCAACATGCCAAAATGTGCTGTGACAAGTCGCACAGTCACTAACACAACAGTTTCCAACTACTACGGCGACAGAACACTGAGAAAACGTTTACCATATCTTATGAACAGTTTGCCCGCGGCTATTAGACTGGAACATAAATAAAGTAAATTTAAAAATCTGTTAAATTTTTTTTTCATGAACAGCCTGTAAGGTAGTTTGGCTCTTGCCTACGACGTACCGATTCACTTAGAATCTAGTTAAGTACCACAGTCTTATCTATGATTGTCTTCTACTATATAAAAATAAGTCGGGTTTTCCTTCCTGACGCTATAACTCCAAAACGGCTGGACCGATTTGGCTAATTCTTTTTTTGTCGAGTTCGTTATTGTCAGGAGAAGGTTCTTATGTAGGGTAGGGTAGTGTAGGGTAGGGTAGTGTAGTGTAGGGTAGGGCAGTGTAATGTAATGTAAGGCGGTACGTAGTTCGCCGGGACAGCTAGTAACGTATAATTGTGAGACTGTCGATCCCACAGACAAACTGATCATTCAGTTTTGTGGGTCTCATGTTTACCTATGTACTCATTTTTTCGATTAATAAATAAATAAATAAAAAAATGCACCTGTCTCAATTACAGTGAAGGAAAGGACCTATCACATGTCGAAACATTATTCGAAGTCACCTCTTAAGGTAAAGATGCATATACGTATATTATAATTGAACAAGCGTTACCCCACTTTTGTTAAAATTGTTGTATGAAACTCAATATTTTTAATCTGAGACACCGACACTTTTTTTCACTATTCTTTGAGACCATTCTTATGAATCCAAACACGATACCTCTTCTGTAAGTTAGTGAGGAGTTGGGTATTCTGCAAATTGAAGGTGATGCTGCAGCATCAGGTAGAGATAACCATGTTCTTGCAATTTCATAAAACTAACAGGATATTAAATTTAGAATCGATCACACCTGTGGAAGTTGCCCACACCCCTACATCTACTAGAAAAGAACTGATGATTTTCAAACGGCTGAATAGATTTTAATGAATAATAGGTAATGACACTCTTGATCAAGTCACCTTTCAAACAACAAAAAAATCTAACTAAATATCGGTTCATCCGTTTAGGAGTTACGATGCCACAGACAGACACGTAAAACTTAAACACCCCACTGTTTTCGTCGGGGTTTAAAAAGAGGTTCGCATAGAAATCTAAAGACGAATCAACTTAATTGGGAAACTTCAAGTTCAATCTTCGAATTCCATCAATCAGAGTCAAAAGCCCTATATCTTTTTTAGAATCTGCAAAATATGCTCGATATTCAACGCCATTAAAATCGAGAGCAATTAGTGACGTAGCCACTCAACTTATTGATGAATCCCGCAGTCAGCTGTAAACAACACCGGACTTCCTCGTCACTTGCTCCTCCTTGCCCGGGACTAATGGGCCGTGAACAGGGTTGTAACTCGGGAATGAAATCGATAGAGTCCGGGCATATACCAGGATATTGAGAAGCTGTCAAATGTTTTTTTTACTTTCCAGCAAAAAGAAGGTTATGTAATCGTTCATCATCAACATCATCATCATATCAGCGAAAAAACGTCCACTGCTGGACAAAGGCCTCCCCCAAGGATTTCCACGACGACCGGTCCTGCGCTATCGTAATCTAAATAATCCTATTAGCTCATATATACGTCCCTACCGAGGGGCTTGAGCCTACCCTGAACTAGGGCGATCGGGCCCTAGTCGACCACGCGGGCCAGTGCGGGTTGGTCGACTTCACACACAACCTTCGAGTTTCTTCGCAGGTGTGTACAGGTTTTCTCACGATGTTTTCCTTCACCGTACATAACGTACATAAATTCGAAAAAACATCGGTACGTGGCAGAATTCGAACCACGACCTCCCAGGTACGAGGTAGCGGCCCTTGCCATTACGCCACCGACGCTCTTACTTACTCGTAATATCGCTATGTAATAGTTCAAAAAAACCTAATTTGAGATTTTGATAAAAGTATAGTACATATATCACACTAATAGACAAATTAAAATTTTGTGTGTGTGTGTATGTTTGTGTGTATATAGCACATGTAGTTTTTAAATTATTTGCCAGGAGCATATTTTTTATTCTCGAAATATTAAGGTTTTTTCCCATACAAAACACCAAAGGTTTTCTTCTCAAAAATAAGGAGGAACGTGGGGTCTTTGTCAAATACAGTATTTTGTAATACGAGTATCTGTGTAGATTATAACCTAGTATATCAAGTCTATCAAGTAAAAAAGCGTCGGTGGCTCAACCGGTAACGACTCGGTCCATCTAACCAGAGGTACCGGGTTCAAATCTGGACGGCCAATGTACCAATGAGCTTTTCAAAAACTCACTTACATATCATTACCGATTGCTTTAACGGTGAAGGAAAACATCGTGAGGAAACCTGCACAGGCCTGCGAAGAAACTCGAAGGTTGTGTGTGAAGTCGACCAATCCGCACTGGGCCCGCGTGGTCGACTAAGGCCTAATCACCCTGATTCAGGGTAGGCTCGAGCCCCTCGGTGGGGACGTATATGAGCTGATATAATAATAAAAATATCAAGTCTTCACGTTTAAATAACAAATTTACAAGATGAAATTTCAGAAATATTTTGCGAAAGCCCTATCAGACCTCAGTGAGTCTGGTAGTGCAAACAGCTAGAATGTAGTGCTTCCCGCGTTTATCGACATCTGGTCGGCAACTCAGCGATCGATAGTTCTATTTGTCGATAATGTTGCTATGCCAGTAGCATTCGACACGGTCATATGGCTCCTCATATGTTGCGACTTAGCGCGTTTTTACACAAATCGACACGGATTTTAGTTCAAAAGGAATGAAGATCGTGTAAAGTTTCTTTTCATTATGTTATTGTTTTTACGATACGGAGTTTAAGAGCGTATTCACAAAATAGTTTTTCATAAATGTAAAAATACTACTTGAAAATGAAACTTTATACTACACATCAGCATGTCACAAAATTCTACTTTATTTCAAAAAAGATAAGCGAATTTTAACATTAGTATGAAAACCTTAAATCGCTGACATTATTTTTTTCAATGTAATCTATCCACAAACTAGAATCCATTTTCTAGAAATAGTTATTTTAAGGATATTTACTAACCTATTTTTTAATTTTAAGTTTGTATAGGAAATTATTTTGATATTTAAATTTTAAGATTAGTATGAAAAACTTAAATCACCATTATTTACTGACAAAATATTTTTTTTCAATGTAATCTATGCACAAAATAGAATCCATTTACAAGGTATAGTTATATTAAGTATATTTACTTACCTATTTACTAATTTTAAGTTTGTATAGGAAACGAATTTGAGATTTTGATTTTAAGATTACTATGAAAACCTTAAATCGGTATTATTAACTGACAAAATATTTTTTTTCAATATAATCTATCCACAAACTAGAATCCATTTTCAAGAAATAGTTATTTTAAGTATATTAAGTCCGCCTTGACCACTGGATAATCGCTTATGTATCTGTTGCAGTGAAATTACAAATCCGCGGGAAAGTTTTATTAAAGGGGGATTTTAATACTATTCCTTTACTATAAACTAAATACCGAATATTTTTTTTCATCATCATCATCTTATTAGCCGAAAATCGTCCCCAAGGATCTCCACGACGACCGGTCCTGCGCTGTCCGCATCCATCGGCTTCCCGCTATCTTCACCAGGTCGTCGGCTTTCCTACGCTACGTTTTCCGGTCGAAACTCAAGAACTTCACTGCCCCAACGGCCATCTGTTCTACGAGCTATGTGCCCTGCCCACTGCTACTCCAGTTAAGCGATTGATTTTTTTAAAACCCTGTGTATTAAGTAACGAATGTGTTAACGACAAAGAATTTATCTAACTGTCTAAAGAGACGTAATTGGTTAATTATATTACGGCTGAGTAACGTAGTACTGTGGCACATTTAGTACTAATTAGTAATGTATTTGGTAATTAGACAAGAAATGATATAGTATTCGTAATATTTTGTCGACTATGACTTTAGCGGAATAGACAGTATTAGTAGTAAGTATTTATGTATTACTAGCTGTGCCCGCGACTTCGTCCGCGTGGAGGTTATGAATTTTCCCCACGAGAACTTTCCGGGATAAAAAGTATCCTATATGTTAACCCAGGCTATAAGTAACCATCATACAAAATTTCATCGAAATCGGCCTGGTAGTTTTTGCGTGATGCGCGAACATACAGGCAGACAAAAAATCCAAAAGTTGTTGTTTTGGCCTCTATCTACGAGTATATCGTTAGTAATGTCCACCACAGTTATTATCAAGCGACTTCCAAAATGGAGGAGGTTCTCAATTCGTCTGTATGTTTTTTTTATGTGCGTTACCTCAGAACTTTTGACTGTGTGAACCGATTTTTATGATTCTTTTTTTATTTTAAAGCTAGTGCTTTCCGTGTGGTCCCATATAAATTATATCAAAATCGGTGTAGTACTCTATTAGAAAATTAAAAAAACCAAAAATAATAATGCAAAAATGTACTAAGTTGTTGCGATGGAAGTCGGTTTTTTAACGTGTTTAGCGTTTTTTTTTCCTTAAACAGTTTTATTACCTATAAGTTTAGATGTATGGATATTTTAATAATGGGCTTCGATAATTATCAACCTAAATTTTATTTACTATTTTTGTATGTTAGCTTATTCTGAATGTAGGCGTGAGCTGGGAAATTATTATTTCTTCTTAAAATTGAAGAAATCAGCTTTTGACTGTGGAACAATCGCCACAGTTCTGTGCCAGTTCCTTGAACTCCTGTCCTGATGCGACAAGAAACCAGCCTTTTCCATTATTTGGTCTATATAGGCAATTCTAGGTCTTCCACGTCCTCTATTTCTTTAGATTTTTCCTCAACCATATTCAAAATTTCCTTCTTGTTTGTTTTTTCTCTGTGCAGCAAATTCTGTTTATTTGTCTGCAGCACGACATTTCAAATGCTTTGAGTCCCTTTCTCTCTCTGTGTAGTATTCTCTAAAATAAATAACATTGCCAAAAAATATTTTCTGATTTTTCTAGTTGCATTGCTTTCAACTCTAGTTATGATGCGAGCAGCGCAGGACCGGTCGTCGTGGAAATCCTTGGGGGAGGCCTTTGTCCAGCAGTGGACGATTTTCGGCTGATATGATGATGATGATGATGCACTTCTTATTTAGCTACATCCTATCTAAAGGGTACCGTGTTCATTTGTATATATATTTTTTTCTTTTTTCTTTAATCATCATCATCATATCAGCCGAAAAACGTCCACTGCTGGACAAAGGCCTCCCCCAAGGATTTCCACGATGAAATAGGTCACTTTATAACGTTCTATAGGTATAAACTTGTAATGGCCGTAGCTATGAACATATTCTCTTGCTATCCTGTTCTTTAATACAATGTTAATTAGCCGTAAGTTATCCTAATAAATAAAATAAAACAATATAAAAATAAAATGAAATCTGTTTTTATACAAAAAGTAATATTTTTAGTTTACATGCTTTGGAGACTGCAAGCGTCGCACGGTCGCCCTAGTTATATCAATAAATTATTTTCAGGGACAAATCAAACACGGTCATCTGGCCCCCAAACTAGGATTCCCTGTACTAAGGAAATCAGAGACAATACATAATATAATATTTTAGTTTACGTGCCTAGGAGACTGCAAGCGTCGCACAGTCGCCCTACTTCTATCAATAAATAATTTTCAGGGACAAATCAAACACGTTCGTCTGGCCCCTTACTAGGATTCCCTGTACTACGGAAAACAGAGACTGATATACATATAGTATTTTTCGTTTACGTGCCTAGGAGACTGAGGGCGTCGCATTTCGCACAAGTTCTATCAATAAATAATTTTCAGGGACAAATCAAACACGTTCGTCTGGCCTCTTACTAGGATTCCCTGTACTACGGAAACTAGAGACTGATATACATATAGTATTTTTAGTTTACGTACCTAGGAGACTGAGGGCGTCGCATTTCGCACAAGTTCTATCAATAAATAATTTTCAGGGACAAATCAAACACGTTCGTCTGGCCTCTTACTAGGATTCCCTGTACTACGGAAACTAGAGACTGATATACATATAGTATTTTTAGTTTACGTACCTAGGAGACTGAGGGCGTCGCATTTCGCACAAGTTCTATTAATAAATAATTTTTAGGGACAAATCAAACACTTTCGTCTGGCCCCTTACTAGGATTCTCTGTACTACGGAAACCAGAGACTGATATACATATAGTATTTTGAGTTTACGTGCCTAGGAGACTGAGGGCGTCGCATTTCGCACAAGTTCTATCAATAAATAATTTTCTGGGACAAATCAAACACGTTCGTCTGGCCCCTTACTAGGATTCCCTGTACTACGGAAACCAGAGACTGATATACATATAATATTTTCAGTTTACATGCCTAGGAGACTGCGGGTGTCGCATGGTCGCCCTGGTTCGATAAACTAATTATTTTCAGGGACAACTCAAACACGGTCATCTGGCCCCAAACTAGGATTCCCTGTACTACGAAAACCAGAGGCTGATAAACAAATGTATTTATACAGGATAAAAAAAAAATGGTGTAGATCCCGTTAACTGGGGCTTCTACTCATCATACTAAACAACTTTTGTTCAATAACTTTGCAGAAATCGCAAAAAAATATTCTCTTTATACAAATCAATCAGCTGATCGACCAATTTTGTGCATTTTTGAATAGAGGGTGCAATTTTTTTTGTGAGAATTGACTGTGGGTTCCTTGTGATCAATATATTTTTTTTTCATAATTGGTAAACCCTTGACAACATCTCACCTGGTGGTAAGTGACGATGTTGCCGAAGATGGAAGCGGGCTTACCAAGATTCCCTAACGCAATGGGGAACTGGCTATCTTATCTTCATACCGGAACACACCAATGATATCAACATTGATATTTGGCGGCAAGACTTAGATAAGATGGTGGTAGCTAGCTAGCCAGGCGGGCTTAGAAAATGCCCTACCACCAACCAAACCGAGTCTTACAGTTGGCCCTGCCGGGAATCGAACCCGCGACCTCCTGTGAAAAGCCAGTGAACTTTGCCTCTGAGCTACGGAGGCGGTTACCTCTGAGCTACGGAGGCGGAGGTAATGAGTAAAAGCCACAGTTAACGGGACCTACACAAATTTTTTTCATCTGTATATGTTTAAATACATACATAATACTATGTAAATATTAAACACCTAGGCACAGAGCAAATAAACCTATTCGTCACAGGAATCATCATCATCATCATATCAGCCGAAAATCGTCCACTGCTGGACAAAGGCCTCCTTCAAGCATTTACACGACGACCTGTCCTGCGCTGCCCGCATCCAAGAACGTTTGCCCTGAATGGGAATCGAACTCACGACCCTCGACCCAGCAGACAGAAGCGCTGCCACTAGACTAACGGGTCACTTAAAATTCAGATAAGGTTCATCTTCTTCATCTTATCAGCTCATATACGTCCCCACCGAAGGGCTCGAGCCTACCCTGAATTAGGGCGATCGGGCTTTAGTCGACCACGCGGGCCCAGTGCGGGTTGGTATACTTCACACACAACCTTCGAGTTTCTTCGCAGGCGTGTGCAGGTTTCCTCACGATGTTTTCCTTTACCGTAAGACCGTCGGATAAACGTACATATGAAATCGAAATTCGAAAACACATTGGTACGTGGCAGGATTTGAACCTTGGCCTCCCGAACAGGAGGTAGCAGCCTTAACCGTTACGTCACCGACGCTCTAGATAAGATTAAAACTTTTAAATAAGATTTAATAATTCTTAGCGTAATCGACTACAACGTTGTATACCTAAGCTCACACAATTCGCTCGCTAAATAAATTAAAAACCAAAATTATTAAGTTCAAAGTTGCCATCATGCAAATAGAGAGGTTTCATCAAAATGCAAATTTTTCGAAACGCGCCCGTATACAAACCTCAATATCTATATGTATTTATATATCAAGGTCCTGGGATTAGGGAAATCCCCGTGATTAATGCAGGACTAGCTTGCGGGATCCTGTGGTGATTACTCTATTTAATCAGTTTGTTGAACTGTTTGATTGTATGAGAAATGCGATAGTGTAGTGAATGTCATGACCTCTTGAGTGTTTCTTGCTAATGTGAAAATTATTTACTAGGTGGAGTATGTCCAGGGAATCCGCTGCAGTACACCCGAAAGGAGTTCTGGGAATGTGTAGAATGATAAAACAATTTTACAAAAAAAAAGCTAAATAGGTGTTTTTAATTCAGAATTTATCAATAAATAATTTTAATAACTTTCACTGCTGGACGAAGTATCTTCAGAATCGTCGCCTAAATTAATATTTAAAGACTGAACAAGATTTGCGTGACCACGTGCGGGTATAACGTATGCGGCGCGGTAATTGAACTCAGGGCGGACCCTTTGACGCAACCGTTTGACGCGAGCCGGCAGCGGCGAGCGGCGTTTATCAAAGATGCAGCTCATTCAGCGAAAGAACTTTACTACCCTATTATTAAGCCTCGGCTGTCCGTCTGTCAACCGGCTCTATTTTCATGAACCATGATAGGTATAGATATTTGAAATTTTCACATAGTGTGTAATTCTATAGACGCTATAATATAATCATTATTTCAGTTCATATACGTCCCCACCGAGGGGATTGAGCCTGCCCTGAATTAGGGCGATCGGGCCTTAGTCGACCACACGGGCCCAGTGCGGGTTGGTCGACTTCACACATAACCTTCGAGTTTCTTCGCAGGCGTGTGCAGGTTTCCTCACGATGTTTTCCGTCACCGTAAGAGAAACGGTGATAATATAAAACGAATAAATAAAAATTTTATGAAAAATCAAATAACATTTTTTTTGTAGCCTTCCTGTGCGAATCCAACTCCACTTGGTCGGTTTTTCATTATACAAAAATATAAAATACTAGCTGTCCCGGCGAACTTCGTTCCACCTTACACTACACTACGATACCCTACCCTACACTACCCCACGCTACAATATACTACCCTACACTACACTACCCCACCTTGCCGTACCCCACGCTACACTACCTTACCCTACCCTAAACTACACTATACCCTACCCCACCCTACCCTAACTACACCTACGCTACACTACACTACCCTAAAACCAATTATTTTTTGACTGATTAGTTTTTTCTTCATTGATGAATATTATTTTAATACTTATTATCCTATTCCGGACGAAGACAAATGCAAAAAAACAAAAATCATTAAAATTGGTCCAGCCGTTCTTGAGTTATAAATGGTGTAACTAACACGACTTTCTTTTACATATATAGATGGTAAAAGGCTGAAGTGAAAACCACGATTTTGCATTTGTATAAAAGTTAGAAATTTTTGACGAAATAAGGGTCCGTTTTTTTTTAATTTTTATTCCAAAATCCTAAAAACAACATTCGAAATATGAAAGTAAATATTGCGCATAGCTCCAGACCTGAAACCCAAAATGAATACGTTTGAAATTCACGCGCTTGATTAGATTTCATGCGAACCTCGAGGAATTAGGACACGGTATGCGAATGGATAACCTCATTTGCAATCAAAAATTGAGGTTTACGCGTATTTTGTAAACAACTTCAAAAGAAAAAAAAAATTCGAGGCGAGATATTGATTGGAACAGTTGTCTCTGTCTTTTTCTTTACGTGTAAAGAGTAAAGAAAATAACCACACTTTTTCAATGGTTTTTCGTTTTAATCAAAATCAAAAAATAATAAAATCACTTATTTTGTATTATCATAAGAAATATGGTTGTATATTTTTAAAATTTATACTTCAAAATATTAGTCATAACTAGAGTTGAAAGTAACGGTGTAGACCTATCTTGGGATTTTTTTTTTGTTTCTAATATCTTTTGACTTTAAGGAACATCATTAACAATAATAAGGGTACTTTTTTACCTTGGGTTTTCTATCGTTTAGGAGTAATCATATCAGCCGAAGGACGTCCACTGCTGGACATAGGCCTCCCCCAAGGATCTCCACGACGACCGGTTCTGCGCTGCCCGCATCCAGCGGCTTCCCGCGACCTTCACCAGGTCATCGGTCCACCGAGTGGGAGGCCTGCCTCACTACGCTTTCCGGTGCGTGGTCGCCACTCGAGAACTTTACTACCCCAACGGCAATCTGTTCTACGAGCAATGAGTTAGGAGTAATTGACGTCAAAAGTTACGAAAATCTGTAATATTACTGCCTTCAATAGAAATATTTTTATTAGTTTTCAAGATTTCAAAAAGTTTAATAAAAAAAATAGCTGTATAATACACTCTATCTGATGGTCATAAAATAGTAATTACGTATACATGTGGCAGGCATATTGTATGACTAGCTGTTTCCCGCGGCTTCATTCGCGTGGACAACGTTTCTATGACTTTTCGAGAGTGCGCAGTGCGCGAGCCGCGTGAAAAAAGTAGCCTATGTGTTAATCCAGGTCGTAATCTGTCTATCTACCAAATTTCAGCTAGATCCGTTTAGTAGTTTTTGCTTGAAGTAGTAACAAACATGTACACTTACACACTCACAAACTTTCGCCTTTATAATATTAGTGTGAATATTCATTTTACAAATGGTCAGGCAAATTGTATAATTCATCCGTATATAAACGGTCAGACAAGTTGTAAAATGCTGTACGCTGATTGTAAAATGCGGCCAGGCAAATTGTAAAGTGCCGTATGTACATTGTAAATGAGCGAGCGAAGCGAGCGATGTTAGGTTCGGTCAGGTTTGATTGATTCACGAAGCGAAATCTACGTATGGCATTTTATAATTTGCCTGACCATTTGTAAAATGACGAATTGCTCTATATGCCTGCAACAGACATACCATATTTTGTGTTTTTTTATTAAATGAACATAATCATTTAACACGATAAATCATGCATTAAAATAATTAAATATGTCATTAATGCCTTTGACAGGAATAGGCCAGTTCACACAGATAGCATACGGCCACGAGTATAGAGCGAGAGTTAGCCATCGCTCCCCTCGAGCATATTAGAGAGAAAGGAACGACCCGGCTCCCGATGCGCCACCACCGTTAGAGTTTTATAAAGGTTTTATATTTAGGTTATGTAGGTACTTTAGCATAACCAAGCTTATATACAACTACTCGGTGGGACAGCGTTTGGGTAGCTTTGGAGTATCTTCTATCCATCCATATCCATATCAGCTCATAAACGTCCCCACCGGGGGGCTCAAGCCTACACTTAGGGCGATCGGGCCTTAGTCGACCGCGCGGGCCCAGTGCGGGTTGGTCGACTTCACATAAACCATCGAGTTTCGTCACAGGCGTGTGCAGGTTTCCTCACGATGTTTTCCTTCACCGTAAGAGCGTCGGATAAACGACCGTACATATGAAATCGATTATCTTCATCACGTCCCAAATACCAGTCTGTACCTACTTCATCATGTCCCAAATACCAGTCTGTACCTACTTCATCATGTCCCAAATACCAGTCTGTACCTACTTCATCATGTCCCAAATACCAGTCTGTACCTACTTCATTATGTCCCAAATACCAGTCTGTACCTACTTCATCATGTTCCAAATACCAGTCTGTACCTACTTCATCATGTCCCAAATACCAGTCTGTACCTACTTCATCATGTCCCAAATACCAGTCTGTACCTACTTCATCATGTCCCAAATACCAGTCTGTCTGTACCTACTTCATCATGTCCCAAATACCAGTCTGTACCTACTTCATCATGTCCCAAATACCTAATTTTTCTGTTGAACTATAACCCTGTAAGGGTTTCGTCATGTCCGTCGGTCCGAAGTTATATCACAGCCATTTATCTCGAAAACTATTGATAGTGTTATAAAGCTGAAACTTATTAATTCCGAAAACCTATAAGGTATTTACAATAATATAGAAAGAGGTGAAATTAAATCTATCACAGCTAAGTAGACTTTCTTAATTTTGGCACACCCTGGACACTTCATACAACGGACCAGAAGTGACATTTCAAAAAACGAATGATGGAACAATCAAAATGGCGGCGAAATCATATACGTTCGATGACCAAACTAAAACCATGCTGTATCAATCTGGGTGTCGAGGGGGTGAGGTCGTAATTTAGAGAGCGGCAGGGAGTGTCCATACTGTATGTTAGTACTAATTTATATGTATATAATCTGATTTTGGAGTAATACGTGACCCACAGATAATTTAAAGAACATCTGTTCTATATTTTTATATTCACATTTAGTAAGCCCTTGGCATCTTCTCACCTGATGGTAAGTGACGTTGATGCCGAAGATGGAAGCGGGCAACAAAGACGACGTAGCGTTGATTTCGTTATTCTGTTCTGTTTTGCTATCTGACCGTTGGGGTAGTAAAGTTCTCGAGTGGCGGCCGCGCATAGGAAAACGTAGCATAGGCAGGCCTCCTACTCGGTGGACCAATAACCTGATGAAGATCGTCATGGAAATCATTGGGGGGGGACCTGGGGGCTATGTCCAGCAGTGGACATCCTTCGGCTGATATGATGATCTTCATATCAGCCGATGATGACTCAACCAACTTTAGATGTACAGTTGGTTTTGTAAAAAGTTCATACATTCTCCATATTTTTTTTATTTAATTCTTTTAGCTCCAGACTAGCTATTTCCCGCGGTTTCGCCCGCGTGGAAATCAGCGGCAGCGGCGAGCGGCATTTATCAAAGGTGCAGCTCACAGAAATCGGAATAATATAGTGCAGCTAAATCAGTGGACGAGTTATATACTTCCTGAGCGTACGCGCAGTATCTCGTCAAAGTTTCATCGTTAACGGTCAAGTCGTTTAGAAGTTACACGATGACTAACAAACGCACATACGATTTTTCAATATATTTTAAATAAAGATTATTTATATAAAATATAAGTATAAGTTTACAGTTTAAAGGAGATTAAATACTACATAGTTAATTCTCAAGCTGTGTTAAATTAAATTTTAGTTTAAGAAATATTTTCGTTTCCTTTGTGTTTGATAATTTTCTTCTATAGTTATTTAATTGACTTCTGTTGGTTAGATTTTATATGAGTTACAAATTCAGTATTGCGTTGTGGAATCTTGGTAAGCCCGCTTCCATCGTCGGCAACATACCAATCGTGAATAAAGAAAATAAATTACTTCTATTTTCTTTTAGATATATAAGTCTTGTGTGTGTTTCACAGTCATGTAAGCTCAAAATTATGAATAAAAAGTGTGTGTGTGTGTGTGTGTGTGTGTGTGTTAGTTCCGACGCATCGACTGGAGTTTACTCCTTACGGAAGAGATCTTGGCTTTATTAATAACTAGCTGTCCCGGCGAACTTCGTACCACCTTACGTTACACAACATTACCCTACCCTACCCTGCCCTACCCTACCCTACACGACACAACACTACCCTACCCTACCCTACACTACACTACCCTACCCTACCCTACACTACACTACCCTAACCTACACTACACTACATTACCCTACACTACACTACCCTACCGTACCCTACACTACACTACACTAAACTACACTACCCTACCCTACACTACACTACCCTACACTACACTACCCTACCCTACACTACACTACACTACACTACACTAAACTATACTACCCTACCCTGCTCTACATAAAAACCTTCTCCTGACAATAACGAACTCGACAAAAAAAGAATTAGCAAAATCGGTCCAGCCGTTCACGCGTGATGCCGTGACCAAGGGAAATAGGGATTAATTTTTATATATATAGATAAATGTAGTCAAATATTTGATATCACGGTTAAAATATTAAAATTTATGAATGAGTATATATTTTAATTCCAGAAGTAAAGATACATAACAATTTTAATACTATATAATTAAGCACATAAGTACAAAATAAATAACATAGATGTATGCACAAATTAAATACCGCATTCACGTGTTTTTCAAATTCCTGTTTCACTATGACTCGAATAGGTATAAAATAAACTACCTTCATACACCAAATTCCTGTTTCACTATGACTCGAATAGGTTCATAATAAACTACCTTCATACATCAAATTCCTGTTTCACTATGACTCGAATAGGTATAAAATAAACTACCTTCATACATCAAATTCCTGTTTCACTATGACTCGAATATGTATAAAATAAACTACCTTCATACATCAAATTCCTGTTTCACTATGACTCGAATAGGTCTATAATAAACTACCTTCATACATCAAAAAAGTCGACACGTTTAATTAATTTAAGTACAAATTAGCTCAACATATTCTTTCAAATTAAGAAATTAAGAAGTTATGTGAAAGGCAGTTTATAATAATAATAATTGTTTTTATAATTATAATTTAAAATTTTACTAACCATTTAAATCAATGTGTTCTGTGCGGTGTGAACGACAAACACCTACATATACAATTTAACTAAGCCTTCTTCTCATGTAAGTGACATTGTCTTTTATGAGAATAAAGTATCTGTGAACCTAATAGGTAAAAAGCGTCTGTGGCTCAACCGATAACGACTCGGTCCTCCTAACCAGAGGTGCCGGGTTCAAATCCGGACGGCCAATGTACCAATGAGTTTTTCGAAACTTACGTACATATACTCACCGATTGCTTTAACGGTGAAGGAAAACATCGTAAGGAAACCTGCACACACCTGCGAAGAAACTCGAAGGTTGTGTGTGAAGTCGACCAACCCGCACTGGGCCCGCGAGGTCGACTAAGGCCCGATCGCTCTAATTCAGGGTAGGCTCGAGCCCCTTGGTGGGGTCGTATATGAGCTGATATGAATGAACCTAATAGGCTAACCGTCATATTCTGTGCTAGGCGATGCGCAAGAACGTTGCGCTCCGAGCGTAACGCGTAACGTGTTACGTTTGATTTTACTCCCCATAATTTTCATGCCCCTGGCATTATTTATTATATGACATGAAAATCGAAATTAAGGAGTAAACTCCAATCATCACATCAGCTCATATACGTCCCCGCCGAGGGGATCGAGCCTACCCTGAATTAAGGCGATCGGGCCTTAGTCGACCACGCGGGCCCAGTGCGGTTTGGTCGACTTCACACACAACCTTCGAGTTTCTTCGCAGGCGTGTGCAGGTTTTCTCACGATGTTTTTCCTTCACCGTTAAAGCAATCGGTAAGTATATGTACGTAAGTTTTTTTGAAAAACTCATTGGTACATTGGCCGTCCAGATTTGAACCCGGTACCTCCGCTTAGATGGACCGAGTCGTTACCGGTTGAGCCACCGACGCTTATGGGTGGGGACGTATATGAGATGATATGAATGAACCTAATAGGTTAACCGTCATATTCTGTGCTAGGCGATGCGCAAGAACGTTGTGCACGAGCGTAAAGCGTAACGTGTTAAGTTTGGTTTTACTCCCCATAATTTATTATTCGACATGAAAATCGAAATTAAGGAGTAAACTCCAATAAACTCCAAAAACTCATAAAACTCTAATAATCTCCAACAATAAACTCCAAAAACTGTTTTGAAGATTTTTTTAAAGATTATACTTTCGTTTATTTGAGAGGCACTTTTAATGTACCAGTCGATAAAATGTTCTAAGTTCACTGATGACAACTGAGTAGCCCAATCAAAGTGACGGTTGGTTCAAATAAGGCAAACTTCGCATTTTTTCATAGTTATGTTTCTTTTTTTTTTCTTTTGTGGTGCAGTTTGGAAGTTACGGCTGTTTAAAATTAGATGGTCATTACTGACAACCTTACCCGATCATTGTACTCGTTAAAGTTTTTAAGGGTCTTTATCCAAGGGTCTGTTGATACAGAACCCTCGGTGCTCGAGTCTGACTCACACTTAACCAGTTTTTCATCTCTTCAGTATACATTTTGTTCCCAAATCCAAATCACCATGTTCAAATAAAAAACCTAAACCACTGCGGGAGTGCCGAAGAAGTGAAAACTTTTTACAGTGTTTTAAGTTTTGACCCTCCGAGTGTTCCTGGTAAAGTGTCGATATCGATCATGGTGTCGCGAGTTCAATGGTTTTTCCTATCTCAATTTTTTCATTTACCAATTTCAAAACAAAATACAAAACAATCAATCATCTAGCACCATTAAACCTGAATGGTTTGTCTACAGTAAACTGTTAAGGTGGTAAGGAGTCGGTGTCTGTGTCGATCACGGTGTGGCGAGTCCAATGGCTTTATCAATGCTTGCTCAACAGCCAAACGTACATGTGTTTTTCACTAGTTTTAAGAATTTTGTAGAATGTTGTCTGACATTTTTAAGTTAATTGTCTTGCTGCACGCTTTGGTTCGCTGTAAGTGTGGCAAGTAATTGTTATCCCTATCCCTACTAATATTATAAATGCGAAAGTAACTCTGTCTGTCTGTTACGCTTTCCCGCAAAAACTACTGAACGGATTTGGCTGAAATTTGGTAGGTAGACAGATTAGGACCCGGATTAAGACATAGGCTACTTTTTACCACGCTTGCGAGCCGCTTGCGGCTCACGAACTGCGCACCCTCGAAAAGTCATAGAAACGTGGTCCACGCGGGTGAAGCCGCGGGAAACAGCTAGTAATAAATAAATAAATAAATCCCATCTTAAAAAATGCCCAACGCGCCTAAAGATCAAAAAAAAAATATTGATGTGAAACATCTATAGCCGCACGTAAAACCGATTTCTGGCTTGGCGACGCATGCCGTGGCGACGCGTCGCCACGCTATGTGATGGTACTACACGCTGTATACAGTCTATATAGTTTAGTGTGTGTTTCACATTTGCCAGGCGTCCCGTGACGGCTCATATTTTTTTTATTTTTACTGACAGCAAGAAACTTTCCCTACCCTCGCGTAGAGCAAGAAATAGGTTTACTTGTACTTCATAACAATGACAAATGGCTTAGTTTTTGCTCCTTAGCTGGGTTAAATTGGTTTATTTTAATAAATGACATGTTTTGTGTCCATGGCATAATGGTAACGTCCATTAGCTTTACATCAGGAGGTCGCGGGTTCAATTCCCAGCGGAGTCTACGGAAGGGCATTTTCTAAGCACGGCTGAGCTACCACCATCTTATTGAAGTCTTGCCGCCAAGAATCACCGTTAAAAGCACTGATGTATTCCGGCTTCGGAATCATCCTCACTAATAAGAAGAAGGAAGATAAAAAAAGAAGGAGGAACGGAACAAACTCTACTGGTTGTATGAAATTCTTTTGCTTTCTTTTTCCTGTGAGGAATAGACATATTGCAATCACCTCCATACTCTATAAGATTATGGAGCGTGTATCGAACACCCGCCTCTTAGCATACCTAGAAGACAATGACCTCCTGAGTGACCGTCAGTATGGCTTTCGCCGGGGTCGGTCAACGGGAGATATTCTAGTGTATGCTATGCATGTATGGGGTGAAGTCATAGAAAAGCACGGTGAAGCTCTTGCCGTATCTCTCGATGTCTCTAAGGCATTTGATAGGGTCTGGCATGCTATCCTTTATAGGTAAGCTTCCTTCCTACGGAATACCTACTGGTTTGTGCAACTGGATATCTGACTTCCTGAGGGAACGGTTCGTTCGAGTGGTCGTTGATGGCTGCTCGTCTGACCTATTGGCTATTGATGCCAGGGTACCTCAGGTTCTCTCCGCAACTTTGTTTTTGCTGCACATAAACGATCTGCTGAAACCCGGTGTATTTGGGTATGCAGACGACAGCACGGTTGTGAAGAGATACTTGTCTAGTGCTCGAGCGAGGGGTCCGGATATACTATCTCAGAGAGAGGCCCTGATTGAGCGCGTGAACCTAACACTCAAAGCAGTCTCTGACTAGGGTGACGCCAATCTTGTTAGGTTTAATGCATCTAAAACGCAGGCGTGTCTATTTACTGCAAAAAGGAGTCCTTTTACCCTGACTCCTACTTTCCGAGATAAATCTATCCAGATCTCCGACCATCTTGAGCTCCTTGGCGTAGATTTAACATCCGATCTGAAGTTCGGGAGATACATTGAATCCAAGGCAAAAACGGCAGCCAAAAAGCTTGGTATCCTCTCGAAGGTGAGACTTTACTTCACACCAAAGCAGCTTCTAATACTAAACCAAGCTCAAGTTCGGTCATGTATGGAGTACTGCTCTTACTTATGGGACGGATCGGCTCGTTACCAGCTAGATGCCTTGGATTCTATCGACCGACGCGCTAGGAGACTCATCGGCGACGAGGAAATTGTATCAAACAGGCTTCAAAGCCTCGAGCATCGCCGCAATGTCGCCTTTTTATCGGTGTTCTACAGGATTCATTTCGGAGAGTGTGCCCTGGAGCTTCACAACCTCATTCCCCCCTCTCCATTTCATCATCGGACGACCAGGCGCGGAGGGCGGTTCCATCCCTTTGTCGTCAATGTTCCACCTTTACGCACAAAGCGTTTTGCGTCTTCGTTAATCACGCGAACGGCCAAGGAGTGGAACTCCCTTCCGGCGTCTGTATCCCCCGATTCGTATAATTTAGGAATCTTCAAGACGAGAGTGAATAGGCACTATTTAAGCTTGCGTGTCACATCCTCGGCTGCATCGGCACTTACCATCAGGTGAGGTGCAGTCAAAAGAACTCAAATTTTTAATGAAAAAAAAAGACATTATATTTAAAAGCATTGTCTGCTTATGTTTCGGATGCGAATGTTTTTTTTTTTTAATTTTTGGCTCTGTGATTGATTATTTATTCGATTAAAAGTGCAATAAAAATTCAAAAATAAGTTGTATTCATGGCGAAAAACATGCTCTATTTAACAGACTTCAAAAAAAGGAGGAGGTTACTCAATTTGACCGTATATATATTTATGTGTTTTTTACGAATAACTCCGTCGTAATATGAACCGATTTATATGGTTCTTTTTTTTTGTTACGAATGAGATATCCCAAGGTAAATAAATATAAATATCCATGATAAGGAAACCAGGATCTGATGATGGCATCCCAGAGAAATCGAGAAGAACCTTAGTTTTCTGATTGAAGTCGGTTTTTTTTTGTTAAAAATTGTTTACATAACATCCATTAGTTTTACATATAGGGTGTGTGACGCAGTGAGTCACAATAGGTATCACATTACCCGATAGACATCCACTGCTGGACAAAGGCCTTCCCCAGGAACTTCCACGATGACCGGTCCTGCGCTGCCGGTATCCAGCGGCTTTCCGCGACTCTCACCAGGTCGTCGTTACACCAAAAAAATACTAAGGTCGCCACTTTAGTATTTTACTGGCCTAACGGCCATAGCACACCGCGGACACTCAGTAGAATCGGCGTGTTTTAAGTACTTACTACTACTACATAAACAGATGACGTTTGTAAATGCGTAAATGTGTGTGTAAATGTATGTAGGGCTGGTCGCCAATTGTATTTTTAAGCTATTGCATAGCTTTTATCGCGGGCTTTGAGCATGGCAACCGAATCAAGAAATTCTGTAACGAAAATAAAACCTAACACCCCACGCTCGGCCGAGTTCTAAAAAACTTACAGTGCCATCTATTTGCGATTTGCGGTACTAAAAGGACTTAGTCAATTTTACTGGTGTACACTTCTTAGTTTTAATTTATTAGATAAACATCCCGCGCCCCAAGGACTATATGGTACTGGTAAATACTGCATAAATAAAAAATAAATAAATAATTATAATTGCATAAGTTGATAAAAAATGCTATGCAATAGCTTTACCGCGGCAGTCCCCGAGTGCCACACGTTTTTTTATTAGCTAGGTTTGTACAACTAGGTGCTTACCCACAATACATTTTGCTATAATCAGTCACTGAATGTACTGATTAAGATTCAAGATTCTATTTATTTAATATAGGTGCAAATCACACTCTTTCTGATAGTCACAAAATAATAATAACATAATTTCATTTGTGAAAAATCAAAAAATAAACAATCATTAGTTATAACGTCAAAATTCAATCCTTGAAATAAACCAGATTATGTCATTAGAACATGAAAACAACATGACACGAAAGGTATACGTAAAAATCATTGAATGTCATTGATACCCTTGACATGAGTAGTCCAGTTCACACGGACTGAATCTGGTCACGAGTATAACGCGAGAGTCAGCCATCGCTCCCATCAACCATATAAGAGGGAAAGGAACGACCCGGCTCTATCCTTTCGGTTACTGGTCACTACATACATACATGCGTTGAGGGGTAAACACATCGGTGGGACGCAGGGAGTGTCCCTTCTTTGCGTAATAATATTTAGTATTCTTTGACCATAGGAACAAAGGATCTCAAGTACCTATGTACCTACCTACATTTAACAAAAGTAACGCGTTTCGCACCACAGTAAAAATTCGAGTGTCGCGCAGGGCTGGAAGGCGTGTGGAGCCACTTGACGGATCGAGTTGATATTTGGCTTACGGATAACAATCCGGTATTTGACTGCTAGTCATTAGAGTTACTTTTTATCAACTGTCAAAAACCACATTTTGTTCTGAAATTGTTCGTGTTACAAACATGTGACGTCATTGTCTTTGACGAACTAATTTAGTGATTTTGATAAATATAAAATTGAAATTAGAATAAAATGTTAAATGAATACGTTTTTATGCTTTTGTAAGAGAAATGCTATCTAGCGAATAATATTTTTTTTAATTTATCGTTAACACTGTCAAATACCCAATGGTCACAGAGGGCATCCGCTGAGTAAGGATTTTGGAAAATTCTCAAGAAACCAATTGATACAAAGTAAGACTCCGCCAGGAATCAGACCCGCGACCTTCTGATGTGAAGCTAATGGCCGTTACCATTACGTCACGGAGGCAGTTAAATTATATTTTTGCAGAGTTTGTATATTTCCGGGACGTCATTTGAGAAGTCGGGAGAATTTAGACTAATTCTAACCATCTGGCAACCCTAACTGCAGAATGGACGGACGGTAATAAGATACTGGAGAAATTCTACGCTTAGTAAAGTCAAAGCGCTATCAATAAAAAGAAAGAAACGAGATATTTATACAAGTACGAGGTACGTAGATAGTATGAATATATACGTAATATTTTATGACCATTAGAGCACGTTTGATGGCTGACTTCCGCGTTATTCTCCTGACCGGGTGCTGTCCGTGTGAGCTGGCCGACTCTTCTGAAAGGCTGACAAATTCAATAGTTTAAATGTAATCTTATTTTTATACTCCCATTTGGTAATTTGCTTAATACATAACCTCAAATCATATCACAAAAGTATTCATTGCTACAAGTCGTTTTACAATGATCATTTCAAAACGAGACAACTGTACTACAATGAAACTTTTTAAATATTTTTATGACTTTGGCTTCAAAAATAAGTATTCATTCCTACAAGTCGTTTCACAATGATCATTTCAAAAGGAGACAACTGTACTACTATGAATCTTTTTAAATATTCGAAAATTCAATATATGAATATGACAATATTTCAATGTATTTTGTTTTTTTTTTATGGTCGTAGAAAAAGTATTGTATGCCACTGCACGCAATTAGCCATTGTAACACTCGTCCTGTCTATTGTGACACTCAGCTTCGCTTCGTGGCACAAACTAGCACTCATGTTATAATAGCTAATAGCTCTCATCGCGCAGAGAAACTCCGAGCATAGCACGCTCCATTACCCTTTGGGTGACCTTGAGTCTTCTTATGAGGCCCATAGTAAGCGACCATGTCTCAGTTCCGTATCTCATCATCACTGGCAACAAACACTGGTCGAAGACCTTGGTCTTAAGACACTGCGGTACCTGGGACGTAAAGATTTTGCGAAGGTTTTCGAACGCTGTCCATCTGAGTTGTATTCGACGTTTGATCTCTTTATCGAAGTTGGACCTACTTATTTGACTGTTTGTCCTAGGTACACGTAATCGGTAATTTAACTTGATTTAGTTAATTTAGTTTAGTTAACAACCAAGTAAAATTTTGGATTATTACTTTTGGTTTTTGTTAATTTTCTAAAAAAAAATACTACACTGATTTTGATAAATTTATATGGGACCACCTCAGGAGTATACTCTTTCGAATAAAGATAATAAGTTTAAAATTGGTCTAAAATTGACGGAGAAATCGGTGGACATACATAAAAAAATAAATGTATACAGTCGAACATAGAACCTCCTCCTTTTTTGAAGTCGGTTGAAAACATATTAACTTCTGGGGCACGGGTCTCTTTCCATTCTCGAGAAGGTTAGGTCATATTCCACACTTCATGGCATCTGACACGCACGACTTAACGACTGCTTTTCTAGTGATAGTAACCGGCACAAACGACTCGACGTGCCTTGCGAAGTACGGAAATGATCGAGAAAAATGCCACTTATAGTTTATCTCAACCTAGTAATGGCCGTGGTTTCAGGTCAGTCAAACAGTATCACAAAATTCGCACCGAGCTATGACCGATTCACCGAAATAAGGGAATTACCGACCTACCCTTCGACCAAATATAATGGACCGGCCCTATTCATACGAGTACATTAATCTCTAAAACGAGTCAAATACAACTACACGCAAAAATGAGTCAAATACAAATACACACTCACACCGCTATAGTCTACCGGGTCTCGTTCAAATATAAACAATGACAGAGATAGAGAAAAATACTCGGAATCTAGCACGAATGAGAAAAAAAAAATCACTCACTTCGAAGAACTGATTTGGATAATACTAATTGCCTAATACGAATGAGCGAATTCGCTCATTCTGTAGGCATCAAATCCGCTGTCATATAGGCTGGTCCATAAATGTTATATTGGTCGAAGTACCTACCTATCTGTTTACTAATAAACACATGTTTAAGAACAGTTCACACTTGACGAGAGCAAAGGGAGATATCTCTGCCAAGGTGGTATGCCTGAGGTCCAACCGTGGACCAACAGTGGATGGTTGGCGGTTCAGTCATCACATCAGCTCATATACGTCCCCACCGAGGGGCTCGAGCCTACCCTGAATTAGGGCGATCGGGCCTTAGTCGAACACGCGAGCCCAGTGCGGGTTGGTCGACTTCACACACAACCTTCGAGTTTCTTCGCAGGCATATGCAGGTTTCCTCACGATGTTTTCTTTCACCGTGTTAGAGCGTCGGATAAACGTACATATGAAATCGAAATTCGAAAACACATTTGTACGTGACAGGATCGAACCACGACCGCCCGGACAGGTGCTAGCGGCCCTTGCCATTACGCCACCGACGCTTGTGTAGTAGCAAAGAAATGTTGATAGCGCGTTTTAGATGTTGTTACATAGTTTGTGCTCTCGTTGTTTGAAGGCAGGTTTTTCCTATATAATATGTTGACGCAATGTCGGTGCCACCTGTCGAGATTTAGATGAACCATTCTCTGTGGAGGGTTATTGCTGGTGTCGCAACACTTATATTATACGCGTCGACGCTCAGTGAAAGTGCTAAAAAATAAAAGCAACAATTTCCTAGGAGATTACACGAGATTCCGCACATTATCAACCCTAATAAATAAAGCTGTAAAGCCCACTTGTTATACCTAAGTGCTAAATGAAGCCCAGAAAATTGCTTACCGGCCGTTTACACTTAAAGTGGACTGAAATTGGATTACACTCTAATGTTGCTCAAAACAAGATATCCGAGGCTGCCCATTCACCAATGCAGTGTAAAGGGCAAGAATTAATGAGAGACGCCATCTAAGTACAAATTTTGTTAACATATCTTAAAAATAAATAGGTCAATTCTAATGAAATTTTATACACGAAATCAAACGCATAACATAAGTAATTTGCATTGTTCAAAAAATTACGATATTTTAATTTTTTAAATGAAATGATGGACTTTAAAAAAAAACATATTTGAATATAAATTATTTAATAATCAGTCCTAAAAGTATTATTATCTCACTGATTACAAATTACACGTAGAATAAAATGCCTATTACTTATAAATAATAATTATATTTCATTGATATTATAGTAAGGTCAATAATACATGAATACTGATGTAAAAATAAATAATAATTATATTTAATAAAATAATTTTTGTTTTTGGTTATTTTTTGTAATTTTTCATATCACATAAAATTGATGACGTCATAGACACCAATACTATGAAGAAATTGTCCTCAGTACTAATTTTAAATAACGATTATGAAATGAATTTACTTAATAAGTGTAATTAAATTACTTTTTAAAGTATAAATTTGTTATATCTACAAATGTTTTTTTCTTTATTTACATGCCTCAAGGGTCCTAATTGCAAACCTCGATATATGTATACTAAATATATTTGTAAAGTTTGTATTTAATCCGGCATCTAGTTTTTTATTAAAGCGGAACTATATTTGTATGGAAACTCAAGCCTCCTGGAGACTCTTTAGAGGTGAAGAATTGAAGAATAGCATACACTCTCAATACAAAAAAAATCCACCTCTGAATATTATCCGATCATAATGATTTTTAAATATGTTATTGACACAATTAAAAGCTAAGTTTATAAGTTTCGTTTTTGAAACTATTAATTTATTGTAATGAAAAAATAAAAACATACTAACCTAGGTATTTATTGTGCCACTAACATATTTAAAAATCGTTATTATCGGATAATATTCACAGGTGGAAAAAGGATTTATCTTTTTGTATTGAGAGTGCGTGCTATTCTTCCCTCTTAAAAAAATAACAATGCCAATCAAATGATGTGCTTTTGCAAATAATAAAAATATGATATGGCTTTCAGTTTTTCATTAATAACAATCATAAAATTCACTTAATTTTTTAAAAATAAAGTGTTTTAAGTTGATTGTCAAAACACAGCTTTAATCATTAAGCTTGGGTTAAACGCAAATTCATTGGAATTTCTTTTAATTAGTTGATACTTTTGATTGTAGGTTCTTGGTGGAACATTATATCACACATTTTGGTAATATATTTACGCGAATTCCACAGAAATTGAATAAAACTACACGTTATAATTTGTCAGCGACCGGTTTCCAACACCAACTTGTCTTTCTGCCTGAAGATGGTGTTCGAAACCAGTCGCTGACAAATTATAACGTGTAGTTTTATTCAATTTCAGTGGAATTAATGTAAATATATACCAAAATGAGGTCTTTTACTTATTTTATACCATGGCTCCTCTAAAAAGCTTATTTTATTCACTGAAAACAGTGATTAAAAAGCTCTTTTAATCACTATTTTGATGTTTTAATTTAGAACACACCAATATATTCGACCTCGCATTTCAGCTATAAAACCTCCTTGCGCAAAAAATAATCGATACAAATTAACGCCTAACCCAAAGAATATTTGACATACAAACTCCTTGTTCAAATAATTCCTCGAGATTTGATTGTTCGATATTTTCGAAAAGGCGTTTAGCATTAGAATAAAAACGGTTTTGTGTTCTTTGCTGTCATTTCATTAGTAAATTGGCGCTATTTTGAATACCACAAATTGTACGAACACAAAGAAAATTACTCTTTTAGTAATTGTTCCAATTGTAATGAATATTTTAATTAATTTAACATTACTTTTTTCTTCATTAAATGTCTATTTACGATTAAATGTTTCTTTTTCTCGGAGTCATGGTATAAAGTATAGTATGCAACTCTTGAATAAAACGGGGGCCATGAATCACTCCCGACGGTCGTGATTCAGTTATTAGAACCCTTCGCTTGCGCCTGATTCATCTATGGCCCTCGCTTTAAATCCATCCTTTATTCAGTAGTTGCATAATATACTATAATTTAATTATTATTATTTATTTATTTATCGAAAAAATGAGTACATAGGCAAACATTAGACCCACAAAACTGAATGATCAGTTTGTCTGTGGGGTCGACAGTCTCACAATTATACATTACAATCTCAGTTTAGACGTAACTGTGGTAACTAGATTCTAAATGAATAGGTACGTCGTAGGCAAGAGCCAAACTCCCTTACAGGCTGTTCATGAAAAAAAAAATTAACAGATTTATTAATTTACTTTTTTCGTGTTTTTAATTATACCTTTTTACCTGTTATGCAGCTACTTATTTTTCTAGAAATTTCAAATTATACCGGATGCCAGAGGACCCCTTTCGAAAACTTAACCTAAAAATGTAAACAAAAATCGTAAAAAACACATAAAACTTTTTTTTATAACATTATTTTAAGATTTTGTACATTAAAGAGTTTACAAACAAACAAACAAACAAACTTTCCAGCCGTGAGCGGCTGATAGCGAACTTTGTATGAAGACTCTTCATACAAAATTGGCTGTCAGCCGATCACAATGAAGAGTAAATATTTTTGCAAATTCGATATGGGTTTTGTGAAGAAAGTATAGTTTCATAAGCATAGATCCCCCGTGTAGCGAAGTCATACTGATTTTTTCACATTTAATCTATTTTGTCACGCTTTTATTAAGAAGCGTGAAGCCTGTAGGTATGTATGTTTTTATGTTTGTATGTCTGTAACCGACTCCTTTGCACTCGATTTTGACCCACGCACGGACAGATTTAATTCAAACTTTTTACATTTATCAAGAATCAGTGAAAATACAATAATTTCATAAGTTTATCTCAGTATCGTGAACTAAAAATTTAAAAATAAATATAGTTAAAAAAACCTAAAAAACACAGTAAAGTTCTCGAGTGGCAACCGCGCACCGGGATACGTAGCGTAGGCAGGCATTCCACTCGGTGGACCGATGACCTGGTGAAGGTCGTGGGAAGCCGCTGGATGCGGGCAGCGCAGAACCGGTCGTCATGGCAATCCTCGGGGGAGGCCTATGTCCAGCAGTGGACGTCCATTGATAAATGAATGAATTCTTAAAGTTTTTAGCGTTGTCAATTATTTCCAATTAAACCATATCAATTAAACTTAGTGTTTAAATTTAAAATAATATGCTATTAAAATTTAAAATGTAACGTCAAATAAAATCTTAAAACACAAATGAAACATTCAAAATGCAATGTCGTAAACTTTTATGAATTCAGGAACACCGTACATTGTCACTTTTACATAGCTATTCCTCTCGAACAATGTAACAGAACCGGCAATGTAATCGAAAATGCAACGCTTGGTTGGTTTTATCGTTATTTTATTGTCCAAATGTGCAATAAACTTGGTTTCCGTCCAAAAAGTCTTTATTTGAGAATTTTAAGATTACAAAAGTGGGCTGCAACATTCTTTCATATCTCTAGTTTGTAGAAAGTAGGAAATGGATAATAAGGTAGTTCACTGCTAGTCATTTGAGATACTTTTTATCCTTATTCAAAAGCTAAAAACTTTTGTTTTAAATTAAAAAAAAAACGAGACCTACAGTATTCGCATATGATGTGTAACATGTGACAAAATACTTATGAAATTAATTAATTATCGGGTCGTACATTCACGGGCCGACCCTTCGAATAGTAGTATGTCATCTTTGCCTTTGCCATCACACTAGGTGGCATGGCTATGACAACCTTAGTTTTCGAGAATTAAAAAACGTTCGCATTTCCTGTTACACATTTCCGTCCCATTTCACGAAATCACTCCCACAAATTGCAGGAAAGCGAGAGCAAAGATGTTACACATCAAAAATTGCGGAATGAAGCAGAAGGAGGTAAAATGTTATACAAATCTTTTTGCTTATTTTGTATGAGAACCCTTTAGAAAAAAGGAAGTAAAATATCAAGCCAAAACCGTCATTTGTTTTTAAAATATTGCCTTTCAAACGAATCATTTCGAAATAAACGTGCTACTTTGGAGCAATTTAAATGTCGAATACGTTTTTTTTTAAAACTTATGCGGTGACCACCCTGTCCACACGCTAGAACGAATTGTGACTGGAGATGAAACTTGAGTTCATCACTTTGAACCTGAGTCGAAACAAGAGTCTATGCAGTGGTATAAGAACGGTGCACCTCCTTCGAAGAAGTTCAATCGGATGGAACGCTGATGGCTACCATGTTTTGGGATTCAACAGAGATTCTCATGATCGACTACAAAGATAAGGATGTCACCATAACTGGGACATATTACGCAATGCTGTAAGAAAGACTTTTTGACCGCCTCCGTGGCGTAATGGTTAGTCGATTCGCTTCACACCAGGAGGTCGCGGGTTCGATTTCAGCGGGGTCAACTTGTAAGGCTCGGTTTGGTTGGTGGTAGGGCATTTTCTAAGCCCGCCTGGCTAGCTACCACCATCTTATCTAAGTCTTGCCGCCAAACATCAGTGTTAACAACATTGATGTGTTCCTGCTTGAAGATAAGATAGCCAGTTCTCCATTGCATTGGGGAATCTTGGTAAGCCCACTTCCATCTTCGGCATCATCGTCACTTACCATCAGGTGAGATGATGCCAAGGGCTTACCAATGTGATTAAAAAAAAAAGACTACGGGAAGCCATTAAAGAAAAAAGGTAAGGAAAGCTTTCAAAGGGTGTGTTGTTATTGCATGACAATGCAACGGTTTACAAAAGCCATGTTGCGACTGCTGCTCTTAACAAGTGCGGTTTCGAATCGCTGGTTCACCAACCCTACAGCCCGTATCGGGACCCAGCGACTATTATTTGTTCCCAAATTAAAAAAAAAACTACAAGGAAAAAAAACCATACCGTTAAACAAGTGAAGGAAGCAAGTATGACTGATCTTGAGGGCAAAGACAAAATTACTTTACAAAATTAAATGGTCGATCAGAAAAGTGCATTGAACTCGAGGGTAATTATATTGAAAAATAAAAATACTTCTATGGGCTAATTACATGACAGTTAAGAGAATGAGATACTGCAATAAACATTTTTTCTTATTTTTTTTTCATTTCATGCTATGTAGGAAAAATATGCACTAGTCAATTTGTGTTTTAGGAGATTTGAGTGCTCGACCCATTGTGTAGTAGTCACTTTAAGCTCTAGGCCAATATCAAGACCAACCCGATGCACCAAGATCTCCAAAAAGATAATATATTTTACCTTCATTGCAAATACTGTAAAAAAGATGAGAATGTGAAAGCTAGATTGAATAAGTAAAAACTTGGGCATCTACTTTGTCACAATTTGAAGTGCAAATCTCACTTGCTGAGTTGAGTACAGTGGCAAATGTTTTATTTTAGATGCGCCAGGGCCGCACTTAGTAGGTTTAAATGACTCTTGCCACTTTAGAGGCTATCATGACAATCTATATCTACTTACTACGGATTTTATAATTTGTGTAAATTTAACTATAATTAATACTTTATTATTTATATATAAATTTTATTATTTTATAAAACCTCATTTTACTTATAACAATTTGTTACTAATAAATAATTTCATTTCATTTACTGCTTTTTAAATAATTAAGGTTTAAATTTAATGAAACTATTAAATATGGATAAATTGGAACCCAAGAAATACTAACTAAGACATTATTATAATCCTACTAATATTATAAACGCGAATGTTTGTAAGAATGTCAAGATGTATTTTTGTTACTCTTTCACGCTAAAACTACTGAACGGATCTGGCACTGTGCACTCTCGAAAAGACATAGCAACGTTGTCTATGCGGGTGAAGCCGCGTGAAACAGCTAGTTACCTATATGTAACCAAATTCCTATTAACAAAAGAAACAATTTAAATCAATGCCTCTTTTATCGTTATATCAATTCATTTACAGTGTAAACATTACACAGTACATTACACACTAATAGTACATACATACACACACATGAATATGTATTATTAGGGCGTGATAAAACACGACAGCAGCATTTCCCTTTAGTTACTCTAAGTAGTTGCGTCTTGGTCTACCTCTGCCTCTTCTTCCCTCAAGATTCAAGATATTTATTCAAAATATGTGAAAATAACACTCTTTCTGATAGTCATAAAATAATAATAACATAAAATCATTTGTGAAAAATCAAGAAATAAACAATCATTAGTTAATAATTTTAAAATTCAATCCTTGAAGTAAACCAGATTATGTAATTAGAACATGACAACAATATGACACGAAAAGTTATACATAATAATCATTGAATCTCATTGATACCTTTGACAAGAGTAGGCCAGTTCATACGGACTGCACCCGGTCACGAGTATAACGCGAAAGTCAGCCATCGTTCCGATCAACCATATTAGAGGGAAAGGAACGACCCGGCTCCCGGTGCGCCACCATCATCACCCTGTATCTTTCCTTCTATGATGGCTATCAGATTAGATATACGTTTGGTAAAAACATAACTTGGAGAAACATTTCTGTAGGTATAACACTTTAAACTTTCACGATTATTCATAATGACAAATTGAAAACGGGGCTTGACGTGATTTTATTGATGTTGTTTTTACTTCAATGTTTCGACTATGCGCGACCACGGCTATCGAAGCATAGTCGAAACGTTGAGGCAAAAACAACATCAATAAAATCACGTCAAGCCCCGTTTTCAATTTGTCATTTCTGTAGCTATTTAAAACTTATAAACATTAATAAATAACCGTTAATAACATTAATATTTTAACCACCTCCGTAGCTCAGAGGTAAAGTTCACTGGCTTTACACAGGAGGTCGCGGGTTCGATTCCCGGCGGGGTCAATTGTAAGACTCGGTTTGGTTGATGGTAGGGCATTTTCTAAGCCCGCCTGGCTAGCTACCAGCATCTTATCTAAGTCTTGCCGCCAAATATCAATGTTGATATCATTGGTGTGTTCTGGCATGAAGATAAGATAGCCAGTTCTCCATTGCGTTGGGGAATCTAGGTAAGCCCGCTTCCATCTTCTACAACATCGTCACTTACCACCAGGTGAGATGTTGTCAAGGGTTTACCAATTGTGAATAAAAAAATAGGAAGATTTTTATAAATCTTAATTTTGAGAAAATGTTTTTGAGACTGCCTTAAAGGGGACTTACCCTTGGTCCGCTCCTGGCGTATGAGGCGAGATAGCGGTACGTACCCTCGCTGGGAAGTGTTAGCAAATTTTTCTCGCCTATCTACATTTTCTGAAGTAAAAGAGTTACATTTGCACTTTCTTGAATCTTTGTTATAGAGAACAACTGGATATATACGACTCTGTTAGTTTTCCTTTATAGTTAACTAGCTTTTGCCCGTGGCTTCACCCTCGTTGACATCATTTTTATGACCGTCTTTGAGGAAGAGTAGTGCGTGGACATGAGTATTCTACGGATCCCTCCGGAACTATATCGAGCTATTCTGATTAGCAGTGTATGTCACTTCCCACCCCCTGAACTAATTCTATACAAAAAGTCACTTCAATCCGTTGACAGATGAAGGTGATGAGGTGATGGTGACGTTTGCTAAGAGTATCACTTGATGGCACCATGTCAGAGGCCTGCAGGCGGCTTCATAAAATTTGACAGTGGGGTTCCCCACTAACCTTACAACCTCCACCGATCCGGACTTAACCCTCGTTTTTGGAGTATGGCCTTACCTTCCCTGCAGTTCAGGAAAAGACCCGCGTGCCCTAATGGTAACAGTTTTATGGTATGCCAAAAAAACTGATATAAGAATAAATATATATTTAACTTAAGTTGCAATAGGTGGGGTACTTAGCTCGTAGAACAGATGGACGTTAAGGCAGTAAAGTTCTCAAGTGGCAACCGCGCACTGGAAAACTTGAAGGTAGGCTACCTACTCGGTGGACCAATGATCTGGTGAAGGTTGCGGGAAGCCGCTTGGTGCAGGCAGCGCAGAACCGGTCGTCGTGGAAATCCTTGGGGGAGGCATTTGTCCAGCAGCGGTTGTATTTCGGATGATGTGATGATGATGATGATAAATAATGTACGTATAATAAGAATCATTATAAATCTTTGAACTAAAGATACACACGCAGCCGGCTACAAGCACAACCAGGACACTTCATACAACGGGCGAGAAATGACATTTCTAAAAACAAATGAAACCACGGCGAATTCTTAAACGTTCGAGAACCAAACTTAAACCAATATGTATCAACCTGGGAGACGAGGGGGTGAGGTCGGAATCTAGAGAGCGGCAGGGAGTGTCCATACTGTACTCTTATGTTAGTAGTAATTTGTATACTTCGCTACAAGTTTGATATCGAAAATATGACTAATCTAGTAACTTTAATTCTGTGACATTTTGTTTTGGATAGCGCCCTCACTTTATTGATTTGAGTGTATGTTTTATTCAGGAGGCATCTATAGAGACATCTAGATGTGGTATTTAATTATGCCCCATAAATAGACACGTTTTATTGTAATCAGTACGCTATTTCGTAATTTCCTATTCAAAAAAATTACTTATACTTCAATATTTGTGATTTTGCTTAGTAGGGACCACAAAATTTGCAATAGAGTATGGCCACTCCCTGCCGCTCTCTAGATTGCGACCTCCCCTGCCAGGAGGCTCGAGTTTCCATACAAACGTAGTTCCGCTTTAATACAACAACTACATGTTGGATTGAATCCAAACTTTGCTATCGATTAATCCCTCTATATTTTTAATGCCGGTTAATCCAGATAGAATACACTAACTGATTTTGTCACTAAAAAATACTAGTTCAGTTGGGTTCGATCAACTTGACACAAAAATGATAAAGCAAATTTCAAATTAAATATCAATTCCACTGTCATATATAATAAATTTATCTTTAGAGCAAGGTGTTTACCCAGACAAACTAAAATACTCAATTATACTACCAATTTTCAAAAAAGGCGATGAAAAATTTTCGAATAATTATAGACCGGTCTCATTGGTACCTATTTTGTCTAAAATATTTGAAAAAGTAATGTACGAGCAAATGGAATCCTTCTTGAATAAAAATAAAATATTCCATAAAGAACAGTACGGTTTTCTTAAAAATAGGTCTACAACATTAGCCTGTTTTTCTTTGATTAAGTAAATCTTGCAAAATTTAGATAATAGAGTTCCAGTGGTTACCTTGTTCTTAGATATGTCAAAAGCTTTCGACTTTGTTTGCCATAGCTTACTTCTCAAAAAAATATACGCATATGGAATACGTGGACCAGCATATTATGAATGGATAAAAAGCTACCTAGATAATAGAAAACAATGTACTGAAATCACCGGAATCAATAAACATAATAAAAAAGTATATAGATCAGAATTTAGGGAGAACAAATATGGTGTGCCCCAAGGGAGTATTTTGGGCCCACTTTTGTTCTTGTTGTATATTAATGACCTACCCACTGATATCCATCAAAAATGTATACAATATGACGATGATACCACAATAACGGTCCAATGTATTAACAAAAATAATTTTAATGATGATATTAATAGAGCACTGTCAGAAGTAATACAATGGCTGGATAATAGTAACCTTAATGTTAACGTAACGAAAACAAAATTAATTCAATTTATTACGTATATTTCATCTCCAATGTCAATTTGTGTATCTCATAAAGGTGACATGATAGGAGAAGTGGATTTTACAAATTTTCTTGGCATCGTCATAGACAAAAACTATAACTGGAAACAGCATGTTGAATCAGTTTGTTTTCGCTCTAAGGAAAATTAGGAATGTAGTTTCTATTGAAGCAGCATTAGAGGCTTACCACGGATATGTTGGATCTGTTCTTCGATATGGCCTGATATTGTGGGGTAACTCAGTAAATGCAGATAAGGCTTTTATTGCACAGAAAAAATGTGTTAGGGCAATATTTGGAGTGTACGTTCTAGATTCGTGTGAACCACTGTTTCGAAATAGTAATATTTTACCACTACCAAGTCTATATACTGGAAATCTGTTTATTTGTCAAAAAAAAAATCATTTATTTAAAACGAAGAAAGAAATGAAAATCCACAGCTCTAGATATGGTCATAAATTATATAACCCAAAAGTAAATTTAAGTCTCTGTCAAAATAATGTATATTACATGTGTATCAAAATTTATAATGCGCTGCCAGATGATATGAAAGAGTATCCGTTACAATTGTTTAGAGTGAGACTGAAAAAATATTTGCTACAGCACTGCTTTTATTCCATTGATGAATTTTTTACTATTAATAATGTGATTTGGTGATATTTTATTTAATCTTTTATAGTTTCTAAGAAAGATGGACATTTATAATAACTATGCTTTTTCTTAAACTTTTTTTTTTATTATTATTTGTTGATTAATACACTTAAAATTTATTTCATGAATCAATATTTGTATATTTTTGGACGAATAAAGTGATTTTATTTTTAAATAGGTATAATGAATAAAATTAAATGTGTTGCTGCTTGAAATATTTATGTCTTTTTAAATTAATAAATTATATTAATAATTGTAATGTAATAGAAAATAAGATTTTTAATGTAAAGTAATAATTGTACACCTTAATTTAAGGTTGAGTTCGCGCCCTAAACACAATTAACACCAAACTGTACCGAATTCTTGAACAAATAAATGAATTGAATTGCAAATATATTGAGTAGCACTTATTATCGATATTTGTAATTCGATTTTGGATAAAACGGAAAAAAAATAAGAGCAGTTTCAAACTTTCAGAACAAAACTAATTCAATCCTTCGTTTAGTTATAATTCAATTCACTACGATGAAAACTAATTACAAACTTTTACAAATTTTAACCGGCTCCGTGGCGTAATGGTTAGAAGATTCGCTTCACACCAGGAGGTCGCGGGTTCGATTCCCGGTGGGGTCAACTTGTAAGACTCGGTTTGGTTGGTTGTAGGGAATTTTCTGCCCGCCTGGATGGCTACCACCATCTTATCTAAGTCTTGCCGCAAAACATTAGTGTTAACAACATTGATGTGTTCCGGCTGGAAGATAAGATGGTCAGTTCTCTATTGCGTTGGGAAATCTTGGTAAGCCCGCTTCCATCTTCGGCATCATCATCACTTACCATCAGAATAAAAAAAAACTTACATCGATATGTTTACCAATTGTGAATAAAAAAAAACTAACATCGATATGTGTCTACTCAATATAATTCCGAAGTTTGGATTCAATCCGGCATGTAATTTTTTTATTAAAGCGGAACTTCGTTTGTATGGAAATTTGAGACTCCTGGGCACTCTTAACCCAGATTAAATTACTTAAATAAATATTCTGGGACAAATCACACATGGTCATCTGGCCCCAAAGTAGGATTCCCTGTGTTATGGGTTACCAGAGACTGATATACATACTTATATATATACGTTTAAATACATACATATATAGATATATTTTAACACCCAGACACAGAGCAAACAAATCTGCTCATCACACAAATGCTTGCCCTGGGTGGGGATCGAACCCACAATCCTCGGATCAGTAGTCAAGGGTACTAACCACTGAGCCACCGAGTCAGTCGATTGATACAAATTGGTTCTAGTTTGGTTCTCGAACGTAAATAGTTTGACCGTGATTTCTTTTCTTCCATTATTTGTTTTTAGAACAGTCATTTCCCGCCCTTTTTTTTTTATTTCGAAAGGACAAGCTTGTTGTTGGCCATTGGGGCCTTCACAACTTCACCGGGCAGGAGAGGCGAGTACGGAAGGCACTCAACCTAACTCATTTCCCGCCCGTGTCTGGGAGCACATTTATAGCATGCACATTATTATGTCAGCTGCTTGAATACAAAATTATGAAATGGCGTAATGTTTAAAAACGTGTCTTATTTATTAGGGTTCCATGCCTCAAAAGGAAAACGAAACCCCTACAGGATCACTTCGTTGTCTGTCAATCTGTCTGTCAAGACCATTTTTCACAGGAACATTACCAATTGTGAATAAAATGTTCAGGTGGGGACTCTCGGAAAATACAAATTTGGACTGTGTGTGTGGAGCGGTGCAGTCCATGTCTCATTTAGTTTCCTGTCCTGCCTGCCCTGTCACCTGTTCGCAGCAGGACTTAATGGACGCCACAAATAGTGCAGTCGAAGTGGCTAAGTTCTGGGCCGGAATGATTTAATTTGTCATCGACACGCAAAGAAGAAGAATAAACAAAAACATTTTAAGGTCATTATAATATCAGCACATATATGTCCCCACCGAGGTGCTCGAGCCTATCCTGAATTAGGCCTTAGTCGAACAAGCGGGCCCAGTGCGGGTTGGTCGACTTCACACACAATCTTCGAGTTTCATCGCAGGCGTGTGCGCATGTGAAGGTATCATGTTGAAATTGATATCAAATTTAATACTTAACGACGTCTACAGTTATACGGCTGTAAAAAAAATCAAGATTATGAGTGCATTACATCAACAAATACGGCCTTTTATAACACATTTTTTGATACTTTTTTTATTCACAATTGGTAAGCCCTTGGCATCATCTTACCTGATAGTAAGTGACGGTGATGCCGAAGATGGAAGCGGGCTTACCAAGATTCCCCAATGCAATGGTGAATTGGCTATCTTATCTTTAAGCCGGAACACATCAATGTTGTTAACACTGATGTTATGTTACTGATTTATTTTATTTGGTTTCGCGAAAGACGGGCATCCATCATATACTTTAAATAATATTATTTCCACAAAGTTTATGTTTTGCATTGTACATTGGTCTACTACATAAGTTGTACTTTGATGCAGTCGGGAGTGGTTTACTCGAGTTCTTAATCACATAGCCATGTTTAAAAGAAAGAAGATGACGATTTCATTAGGCTTTAAGTATGGGTATTTAAAATGTATAATGCACATGTAGGTATAAAGACAAACTGTATGTAACTGCCTATTCCCTTAGTTTTAGACATATAGGTAACTCGTATAGGATTCAAGGTGTGTTGAAATAGTCGTTCGAGGTGCGCACGACGCAACCACCGGTACTGACAGAATATCAGCGTTGTGGACACAATCCACAACATTATGCTGAGTCAGCGCCGTTTCATTGGCAGTACTTATCGTTCGTCCTGTTTGTGTTTAACTTAGTTTTTTAATTTTGCTTTATTACGTCTTTTATTTTAATCTTGTTCTTTGTGTCAAATGTTTAAACTGTCAATGAATAAATGATTTATCTATCTATGATGTTGGGCGGCAAGATTTAGATAAGATGGTGGTAGCTAGCCAGGCGGGCTTAGAAAATGCCCTTCCACGAACCAAACCAAGTCTTACAAAGTTAGACTCCACTGAGAATCGAACCCGCGACCTCCTGATGTGAAATTTAAAAAAAATTAGAAAACTAAATTATTAATCTATATTTCATCTTATCAGCTCTATACGTCCCCACAGAGGGGCTCGAGATTACCCTGACGTAGAGCGATCGGACCTTATTCTACCACATGCGCCCCCAGTGCGGGTTGGTCGACTTCACACACAACCTTCGAGTTTCTTCGCAGGCGTGTGCAGGTTTCCACTCACGATGTTTTCCTTCACCGTAAGACCGTTGGATAAACGTATATATGAAATGGAAATTCAAAAACACATTGGTACGTGGCAGGATTCGAACCACGACCTCCTGGACCGTAACCGTTGTTGTGCGCAGAAGAGTCGCGTCCCTGATGCAACGCGTGAGGGGCAGCACCAACGGCATCCTGAAAGCCATTGCCAGCAAGCCGGACTGTCCTATATTTGGTCACTGGACAACGCTACACAAGCGCCTGGCCAGTGTCCGGATATAGGGACTATGTCAATATTTTATTTTGTAATGTCACTAACATTAGATTTGTAAGTTATTGTATATTACTAACATTTATGGGCTGTGCAGCCTGCAATAAATTTATTTGATTTGATTTGTTTTTATTTGATGTGTTACGCCACCGACGCTCTTAATATTAATTAGTATACGATACGATTGATTGAGAACAGAAGAGGGAAGATGATAGGACACTTAAATAGACACGATAATTTTATCAAGAACACAATAGAAGGACAGATCGAAGGAAAGCGCGGAAGAGGAAGTCCTAGAATTGCTTATATAGACCAAGTTAAGAAGAAAGTTAAGGTGGAAACGTATAGAGAAATGAAGGAGATAGTGTGGGAGAGAGAGACCTGGAAAGAGCTACACCGACAAGAGCACGGCTCCTAAATTGAGACGATCATCATATCAGCCACAAATCGTCCACTGCTGGACAAAGGCCTCCCCCAAGGATTTCCACGACGACCGGTCCTGCGCTGCCCGCATCCATCTGCTTCCCGCGACCTTCACCAGGTCATCGGTCCACCGCGTGGGAGGTCTTCCTACGCTACGTTTTCCGGTGCGCGGTCGCCACTCGAGAACTTTACTGCCCCATCGGCCATCTGTTCTAATGAGATGAGACGATATTAATATTTATCTACAATTAATTAGTCCGCGACTTCGTTAACGCTCTATTTGCTATCCTGAGGGAATTTAGAAAAACCTGACCTCATTCCATGTATTCATTGTGCAAAATTTTATTATTCTTGTTCCCAGGAATTAGGCTGGGCGTTGAAGAGTCAGTCTTATTCGGGACTTTTATTTTTACCTCTCCCCGATTTCGTATTTCAGTTCTGATTTTAAGCACCTTTTTAGGGTTCCGTAGTAGTTCCTTGTTAACCCTTATGGGACATGTCGGTGGCGTAACGGCTAGGGCCGCCGCCTCCTGTCCGGGAGGTCGTGGTTCGAATCCTGCCACGTACCAATGTGATTTCGAATTTAGATTTCATATGTACGTTTATCCGACGCTCTAACGGTGAAGGAAAAACATCGTGAGGAAACCTGCACACGCCTGCGGAGAAACTCGTAGGTTGTGTGTGAAGTCGACCAACCCGCACTGGGCCCGCGTGGTCGACTAAGGCCCGATCGCCCTAATTCAGGGTAGGCTCGAGCCCCTCGGTGGGGACGTATATGAGCTGATATGTTAACCCTTATAGTTTTGTCATGTCTCTCTGTCCGTCTGTCTGTCCGCGGCCTAGCTTCTAGACTATTAGTAGTTAAGACCTGAAATGTTGCAAAGATATTATACATAATAATGCGGAAAAAACTGTAAAAAAAAGTGGATAAATACTTTTTAAGGGTACTTCCCCTACAAGTAAAGTGGGGATGATTCTTATTTTCTCGTCAAAGCCAGTCGTGTGGGGTATCGTTGTGAGTCTTCTAAGACCATTTCATAGTTTAGGGTTCCGTTGTCGAAAAAATAGGCTTGAAAGTGCTAAATTTAGTAAGAGTCGAGTGTCCCCACCCCCTTACAACTAAATCGCTGTATTTGGAAATTTGAAAATTAAATATGGACGCGATAATGGCAACTACGGAACCCTACATTGCGCGTGACCCGACACGTACTTGGCCGGTTTTTACTATCGCCCAAAAATATATCTAGCTGTTTAAGTTAACGTTTAATTTGAATAACTTCAGTACACTTCAACTTTGCCCTTTCGTAAGCACCCCTTACAAAAAATAGGATTAAGAGGGAAAGTTCCAGAATTAGTCAATTAGTTGAGTTTTTGCGAATAGCCTTTTGAGTATTTTTTAGGTAAAATAAATTGTATAGCCACGCTGTGTATACTTATTTAACCTAAGTGTGATTTTTGTTTGTGCATACTTTTTGGTCTGAGATTTTTCTGGAATAAAAAAATAACCTGCACTTCATTTTAAAGGTTAAAATAACGTACCTTACATGACTCTTTAGTCATGAAAATTTTTATGAAATTTATGAATTGTCAGGTCGTTAATTCAAGGCCAGGCCTTCGCATGGTAGGTCATCTTTGTCTTCGGTCTCACATTAGGCGGCATGGTCATGTTACCTTACCCTTCGAAACTTAAAAAAAAATCGCATTTTTTGTTACACTCTTCCGTCCCATTTCAAGAAATCACTCCTCCCACAAATAGCAGAAAAAAAACGAGAGGAAAGATGCAACAAATCAAAAACTTTCATTCCAATCCGTCCAATGGTTTCCAAAAAGATCACGGACATAGATACAAATAAACACCATACATTAAAGGCCTCGTCAGGGAAGCCAAAGGGATCGAAGGATTTCAGACGGTAACGCTTACAGCTGTAATATTATCTTACGAAATAACAAATCATAAAAAAATACACTGCCGTTCAACGAAATGGCATACAATATTTCAGTAAAATAACTGTTTTAAGGTATCGAAGATCGAAATTTTCAATTCTCGGCGTTACATGTGCATTGAAAAACGATAATAATCAATCAACCCGCTGGATAACTTCCCTTTCATTCACTTTATTTGAAATGAATTTACACTTTTGTACGAGAGTGTACATAATGTAATTAACGAAGCACATTGTACTTGTGAGCTCAAAAGCTTTTGCACACTGCAATTTTCATGACCACAAAAATTTATGGTTAGAGTAATGAAAGTTTTTGAGTAGTTCCAATCAGTTTAAAAATAACGAACCAATAGCTAGGCGGTACCACACTTTGTACCACACCTCTTACATACCACACAAGAGTACAACAATGAAATCTATTGATTTCAATCATAAGAAATCTACGAGAGCGACAGAAATTTTTTTTTTTATTCAGTTCGGGTTAAGACTCACATATTTTGGTCATTTTTGGGGTTCCGTACCCAAAGGGTAAAAATGAGTTCCTATTACTAAGACTTCGCTGTCTGTCCGTCTATCTGTATTTCATGAACCGTGATAGCTGAACAGTTGAAATTTTCACAGATGATGTATTTATGTTGCCGCTATAACAAAAAATACAAAAAATTTGAATAAGTTAAAGTCTCCATACACAAAACGTGTTTTTTTTAAACGTGAAGAAACTAGCGCCATCTAGTATGATAGTTTAGAATTGAAGAAACTAGCGCCATCTAGTATGATAGTTTAGAATTGAAGAAACTAGCGCCGTCTAGTATGATGATACGGAACCCTATGTGTGCGGTTCTGACTTGCACTTGGCCGGTTTTTTTAAATTTTGTGTTTTACTTTAGGGTTTGTACTATAATTACGTGGGGCACTCAGAATATTTCTAGAAACTAAAAAAAAAGTTCTAAAGGGTATTTTTTTGTTAAATCTTTTTAATGTACTCTCCACCAGCGTCTATACAAAGTTTCATGTCTCTAAACCAATTCTGAAGTATTTTTTTTCTGTCATCTTCAGACACCTCCTCTACATCGGCTCGATCGCCGCTAGCACATCTTCCGGCGACTTTTCATTTTGCACACATGGCGCCAAAACAGGACTGTAAGGTTGTAAGAACTGCAAGGGCCTAACAGTTTAACTGGTGTGCTATCCAGAAAGTCCTAAGTTTTAAGCGCTGAGTGCGCGGGTGCGTTGTCATTATGAAACAGCAGTAGCCCGCGGAGTCCAGTCTTCGGCCGATTGTTGCTCACTGTCTACCACTCGGCATTGATGCTACTTTAATTATCTAAAGGAATTGACACTAAATACCCACTTAAAGTGAAATAACTAGCGATCAAAATTTTGCAAGCACTTCTAGATTGTGTTGGTTCATTTTGAAACAACCACACTGTTGACAAGCGCTTTGCTTCTAGATCGTATTGATAAATCCAATACTCGTGAAATAAAAGATATCATGAACACGTTGAAATGAGTTTCCGTCAAATTTAACCATCATGTCATGGCACCATTCCGCGCGACCCTGCTTATGAGCTTCAGAGAGGTTATGCGGTACCCAGTGTGGAATAATCCTCCTCACGCGGAGGAGCAGGTGGAAAGTCTCGTGAACGCTTCCCGATCCGATCTGCAACGTCTACTGAATCTCTTCGTATGTTATACACCTCTTTTCTTGAATAAAACTTTTCACTGCCAGCACGTTTTCTTCTGTAACTACCGCCAGAGGGCGGCCACTTCATTTTTCCGCAGTCAATGATAGCTGACCACGCTTAAATTCATTATACCAATGGTACACGCTTGCTTTTGAAATGCTCTTATCCGTAAAAGCCATTTAAAGTCTATAGACAGATTTCTCCGGTTTTAAAAGACATTTGAAATCGTAGAAAATCATGGCGCGAAAATGTTCCCGGTGCGGTTCAATTTTTCATAAAAAATTTACGACTCGGTTCTTCTAACCAGAGGTATCGGGTTCAAATCTGGACGGCCAATGTACCAATGAGTTTTTCAAAACTTACGTACATACTTACCGATTGCTTTAACGGTGAAGGAAAACATCGTGAGGAAACCTGCACACGCCTGCGAAGAAACTCGAAGATTGTGTGTGAAGTCGACCAACCCGCATTGGGCCCGCGTGGTCGACTAAGGCCTGATCGCCCTAATTCAGGGTAGGCTCGAGCCCCTCGGTGGGGACGTATATGAGCTGATATGATGATGATGGCTTTCCAAGTCGCTTTTCTAAATACAGAATAATAATAATAATGAAAATTACAACATTATATCTAAGTTCTTCACCCATTGGGCTGTGTCAAAAAAAAAGATCCAGGAGATCACCAGTGTACTTCCGTTTTGGGCAGTCGTGTCTGATATGGTGATTGGACTGCACAGGTGCTCCGCGGTCACATGCCGGAATGTCTCGCCACTCACATGTGGCGTAATGGTTAGTCCATTCGCTTCACAACAGTAGGTTGCGGGTTCGATTCCCGGTGAGGTAAACTTGTAAGACTCGGTTTGGTTGGTAGTATGGCATTTCCTAAGCCCGCCTGGCTAGCTACCACCATCTTATTTTAGTCTTTCCGCCAATCATCAGTGTTAACAACATTGATGTGTTCTAGCTGGAAGATAAGATAGCCAGTTCTCCATTGCGTTGGGGAATCTTGGTAAGCCCGCTTCCATCTTCGGCATCATCGTCACTTACCATCAGGTGAGATGATGCCAAAGGCTTACCAATTGAAAATAAAAAAATCTGAACATGTACTCTTTACATCATATTTTATATACACAATTTCGTAGAGACACGATTATGCTAATGAGCTGGTACTGGTGAAGTATAGAGGAAAATTTGAAATTCATACGTTTGAATTTTCACTTTTAAGTAATTCTCCTTTCACAATTGGCCAGTGTTTCACACAAAAAAGGTGAGATCCTAGAAATATTCTGAGTGGCCTGGTTCACCAAGTTTGATGTTTGCAAGTATTACCAAGTAACTAGTATATTTTCTGTGGTATTAAGTATCTCATCTGTGGTATTTTATTTTTTTGGACAGAGTAATAAAAAAAATCCTTTAAATGAACACGTATCTTGTATGTATTCTGTAGCTGTTATTTTTTTTAATTTATTTTTATTTAACTTCGCTACATCATTACATATTCTGTAAAACAATCAGCCTAAGAGACAGCCTTTTAAATGTTAGACTCAGACAGCGTACGTTTAGAATAGGAACACTATTAAAAAAAACAAAAAACTTCACGGTACAAGCTTTTAATTAAAAAAAATATGCTCAAAAAGCCAAATGCTCAGTGTATACGAACGTGAATATAAATAAAAGATTCCAAATTGAAAAAGGCGAGTATTTACTTTTCTCGTTTTACTTATGGTCACAATAGAGAGCGATTCATCAAAATTAAATAGTTTTTAGAAACGGTGCGTTCCTACTCCAAGAGAGCAAGGAGATATCTCCACCAGGCGAGGTGGTATGCCTAGGGTCCGGCCGTGGACCAGTCGTTGATGATTGGTATCTTGTATATATACTCAGCGCTGAAGAAATTCTAATAGCGCGTTCTAGATGTAGTATTTCTTTTGTTTTCTCTTCAGTGGCGGGTTACTGCAGTTGCCGCCACAAGTTCATAGACATAGGATACATTTTTACAGGACTGGCTAAAAAAGAGGGGTTACGTTTTTATGTAGTCGGGTTGGTGTCCTCTTTGCGTCTGCTATGAGTATGAGTCCTGAGCATGAGTAAAACCTCTCCTCTATAAAATGAGTTCAAAAATTATCTAACAACCTGTATATTTTTATTGAACCTGAGGTCAAATTATTACTGACTAGCTTTTGCCTAGTGCGCGAGCAGCTTGCACTATTTCCGAAGATTCTATTAAAAAAGGACGATCCTGGTACCTTGATTCCGCCTCCAAAGTTTATCATCAGATCCACTTCAATTTACCAAAAGGATCTGTTGTCACCGGAAGAAATACGGCTTCATACCTAATTCCAGATCAATTGAATGTCCGCAAGTCACTCTAAAATCGTTAGCAAGATTTGACCTAAACAAACTAACATACATACATACAAACAAATATTGCAAGTTAAATAAAAGCTTTTAAAAAGAAAGTTGCTTTGTGAAAGTTTGCATGGAAGCAAAATATATTTAAAATTTTAAAATATACGTTATATAAAATAGAGTAGGGCTTGCTTATGGCGCTTGCTCATGTATCTTTTGTTAGACCTTTGTTCAAAATTAAACGAAACAATTTAGCCACTTCAAATCGTTTTGAATCAAACCGTCAGGGCTGAACATCAATCATGGCCAATTAGGGCTGTCAAAAACAGAAGCAGCGTCTCACCAGAAAAGGTAGGGTTGAGAGATTATCTGCTTGAAATGATCATGGTTGTTACAAATATCTAAGTTCAGAGTTTTGGATTTAATGTAAATTTCTTTAGTACAATTAGGGCTGTCAAAAACAGAAGCAGCGTCACATCAGAAAAGGCAGGGTTGAGAGATTATCTGCTTGAAATGATCATGGTTGTTCCAAACACCTAAGTTCAGAGTTTTGATATCTTTAGTGCATAGGTAGGTATGTTCGGTTCTCACTGTACAGGAAGTCCTATTTTGGGCCTAGGTGGCCTAGTGTAATCTGTCTCTGGATATTTTATTTATATCTAAATATAAATATGAATGAAATGTCAAAAGTCGAAGTATTTGAAGCGAACGCAAAATGCGAGCGAAGCGTCTCCATTTTAGCTTGGTCAAAAATGCTTTTATATGTCAGGCTGTTCTCCTATACAGGTCGCATTTCTCAACCGATTCTCGTGAAATTTTTTGAGCAGGTTTGATAATTATAAAGATTGTTTTTGACGATTATGTTTTGGTAATCTTTCGAAATGGCAAGGCTTTGGGGGGTTCATTTCGAAAAATTTACGAAGTCTACAGTTCAATTTAATGTTCATTACCAACCCATAGACTTTCACATTACTGGGGCACGGGTCTCTTCCCAAACTCGGGTCGGTTAGGTCATGCTCCACAAACGTTGTAGGGCTAGTGGCGAACCCCACGGTCAGAATTTTTTCAAGCCGCCTATAAGACATCTGACACGACTTAACCCTGCTGTGGTCGCGCCTCCAAAAGTCACTTGAGTGTCCGCGTGGATTAAATATGTATGACAAATTATTTTGATATTTTTTAATAAAATTCATTTATATTATAATTTTTCTATTGAAAAATGGCAAGTACCCTTATCTAAAATTAAATTATAATAAGAATCTAAACGAAATTAACAGTTTTGTCAAAATAAACCAAAACACAAACTTCTTATTAAATCGTCTTTGAAAATTTACTTCGGATTATATTATGAGACCTTAATACCACAGTCTAAGAATCCATACAGTCGTCCAACGGAGGACGTCAAGACAGGCAATCGTGCGGGGCTGCGGGGCGGGTAGGGCCCACTTGACCATTGTCACCGTTTGTATAGTGCGGTGGGCCCATTCAATAAAGGTTGTCACGTCGCATTTTTACTATCAATCATTCATGCACGGCTCATTTTCATCTTTTGATTTAGTTTGGTTTTTATTTTTTTTTTATTTATTAAAAATTATTTAATATAATTTAAATAAATATTAAACATTTAGTTACAGTTATTTTTATTATAAATTGTAAATTATTTATTTTGCTACAGTTATTTTTTTTTATGAATTTAAAATTATTAAAAAATAGTTGTAACAACGTGTTTTAATAATTTAATTAATATATTAAATATTATATTGTAGCCATATCTATACTTTTTTTTAAATTAAAAATTTGTGTGCGTTAGACGACATCTCACGTGATGGTAAGTGACGATGTACTCGAGGATGGTACACGCAAAGTTAAATAATTAGCCTATTCACTCTCGCTTTAAAGATCCTGATGTGGATCATTTTATAGGTATTAATGGAGTGTTTTTTACGAATATGACATATATTCTATAATCCGTTGTTAGAATAAAAAAAAGTGGCCGCCAATTTCAACTTTTTAGTTACTAGACCGATTGCTTCAAAAATTGACATCTGGGGTCTGACCCTGAGGTCCCTAATTAAGAATCCGTTGTGAGAATTTAAAAAATGGCCGCCGTATTCAAATTTTTAGTTACTGGACTTCCAAAGTCGATGTCTGAGGGTCCCTGAATTCCCTTATTAAGAATCTGTTGCCAGAATTTAAAAAAGTGGCCGACATTTTGAACTTTTCAAAATTGATACGTAAGGGACCTCAAGGACTCGCAAATATCGATTTTGGAAGCATTTGGTCCAGTAACTAAAAAGTTCAAAATGGCGGTCACTTTTAACAATTCGGGCAACGGATTCGTGTTAAGGGACCTCAGGGGACCCTCTGATATCGATTATGCAAGCAATCGATCCTGTAACTAAAAAGTTCAAAATGGCGGCCACTTTTTTTCAATTCAGGCAACGGATTCGTGATAAGGGACCTCAGGGACCCCCAGATATCGATTTTGTAAGCCATCGGTCCAGTAACCAAAAAGTTCAAAATGGCGGCCACTTTTTTAAATTCTGACGACGGAATTGTGATAAGGGACCTCAGGGACCTAGATATCAATTTTGGAAGCAATCGGTCCTGTAACTAAAAAGTTTGGCGGCCACTTTTTTCAATTCGGGCAACGGATTAGTGGTAAGGGACCTCAGGATACTTCAGATATCGACTTTGGAAGCAATCGGTTCAGTAACTAAAAAATCAAAATGGCCGCCATTTTTAGATTTTGACAACGTCTTGATCAAAGATCTTAGGTGCCTTCAAAAATCTATTTTACACTACTGAAGCCATATTTGTACGTGATGGTATTTTCTTTATTTTTTAAAGTTTTTTATTAATAATTTGAGTGCCTTTGACTGCAATGAATTGTCAAGTATTGTGACAACCCTTGGTACTGCGATCAGTGACTCGTGACGTCGGCGATGACGCGATTATCAAAGGCGTTGGATGACTGTATGGATTCTTAGACTGTGTTAATACTCTGAATTGTACGATAAGTGGACTTTTAGAAAATGTGAAATCAAAAACCAAAATAACAAAAATTACGGACTCAATGACTGTCCTACAATGGTTTCGCAGTGATTAGCGCTCGTTTAAGCCTTTTGTTGCACATCGGTTAGGTGAAAGTCTAGAAAACTCATCTGTCCAAGACTGGCGATGGGTACCGACCGACTTAAACGTAGCGGACGATTCAACTAGAATGCATCGAATTAGGCTTGACCTTTCACATAGGTGGTTTGACGGGCTATCTTTTCTTTCTAAGTCCTCAGAGGACTGGGCTTCGGAACCAACCAATGTAGCGCCAGTTCGTGAAGAGTTGAAACGTCCTCCGAACGAAGTGGTGGTGCTGACGTCCGTTGGCTTAGCTTTACCTACTCCAGTCACGGCAAATTTTGATAAGTTCAGTAGCTGGTTGCGTCTGTTGCGTGCCACAGCACGGGCGCATCAAGCTGCACAAATTTTTGGCAACAGTTTGGTTTTATTAAAAATTCAAACGACGGGTTTTTAAATTCCCGTCAACCATCAACGTCTACTAACCTAGTTCCGTTAAACGCCGATCTAATTAAAGCCGCGGAAAGGCACATCTTACAGCAAGTACAGCTTGACAGCTTTATGGAAGATTTCGGCTGCGTTCTTAACTCCAAAGCGAGTCCACGGAATAGTCGACTTAGCAAACTGTCTCCAGTCTTAGGTGAAGACAAGCTATTGCGTTTAGCTTGAAGAATCAAAGCCGTAGAGGGAATCGATCTGGGTACACGTTTTCCGATTTTGCTTGATGGTCGCCACCCTGTCGTACATTTGTTGGTGGATTATTATCACTGTCGGGCTAGTCATGCAAACCATGAGATGGTTATAAACGATATAAGACTACGATTTTGGCTGTTAAGACTAAGAGACACAGTTTGAACCATAGCAACGAATTGCCTATTTTGCAGAATTCGAAAGACACTTCCTATGAATACTAATAGCGGAGATCTCCCAAGACAAAGATTGGCTCACCATCAAAGACCTTTACTGGTGTGGATTACTTTGGCCCTATCACCGTAACACTTGGGCGCCGACATGAAAAACGATACGTAGCTCTTTTTACCTGCCTAACCTCAAGAGCTCTGCATCTAGAGTTGGTGCATAGTCTTTCTGCCGACTCGGCTATTATGGCGCTAAGAAGATTTATTGCCAGACGCGGAGCACCAGACACGATATACTCTGATAACGGAACAGCTTTTGTTGGCGCCAACCGTATCCTCAAGGAGTTCTACACCATTTCTGTTGAAGAGTTTGCGGCCACCAAAGAAATTAGATGGAGTTTCATTCCAGCCGCAGCTCCAAGCTTTGGAGGATGTTGGGAACGGCTGGTGAGGTCAGTGAAAGTGGCATTAAAAGCTACCCTCAACGAAAGATCTCTGAAGGAAGAGATCCTCATGACGTTGCTGGCAGAAGCAGAAGCGATCGTTAATTCGCGACCTTTGACGCACGTGTCCACAGACCCTAATGACCCTACTACTTTAACACCTTTTCATTTTCCCATCCGAACATCCTCACCGCAAAACGTTCCCGTAAATTTGGATGACCGCGTTCTGAGCCAACGCGCAGAATGGAGAAAAGCCTTAAGGCTGTTAGACAACTTCTAGAACCGCTGGGTGCACGAAGTCCTTCCAAACATGCAGCCTCGCCAGCAGACGAGAGGTAACCGAGGACAGGCCAATGAACTTACCATCAGGTGAGATATAGTTAAACGCACTGAATTTTTTAAAAATAATAAAAAAAAAATGTTACTCTTTCCGTTTAGTCGTCACGCAAAAACTACTGCACGTATCTGGCTGAAATTTGGTAGGTAAACAGATTAGGACATGGATTAACATATAGGTTACTTTATCCATGCTGCGGCTCGCGCACTGCGCACCCCTGAAGACAGTCATAACAGACAGACGAACTTCCGTAAGTTTATTATTTGACCTCAGCTTCAATAAAAACATACAGGGTGTTAGGTAATTTTTGAACTCATTTTATAGAGAAGAGGTTCTACTCATGCTCACGAATCTTGTATAACAGACGCAAAGAGGACGCCAGCCCGACTACATAAAAACATAACCCTTCTTTTTTAGCCAGTCTGGTATAAATGTATCCTACTAGCTGTCCTGGCGAACTTCGTTCCACCTTACACTACACTACCCTACCCTACCCTACCCTACACTACTCTACCCTACCCTACCCTACCCTACCCTACTCTAAACTACACTACACTACCCTTTCCTACCCTACCCTACCCTACCCTACCCTACCCTACACTACACTACACTTCCATACACTACCCTACCCTACCCTACAATACTCTTCCTTACACTACACTACCCTACCCTAAAACCAATTATTTTTTGACTGATAATTTTTTTATTGTTGAATATCATGTTTTAATACTTATTATCTTTTTTCCGACGAAGACAAATGCGAAAACACAAAAATCATAAAAATGCGTCCAGCCGTTCTTGAGTTATAAATGGTGTATATTTACACGACTCGTGTTATTACACGACTTTCTTTTATATGCCTATATATAGATTTGATCAAAGGCACTCTAGTGTGACAATAGGCGGAACGGGAAGAGTAAATAATCGCTTCGATCAAAAGAGGAGAAATATCAAAAGTGTTTGATTCATAAGATTTTGTCAGTAATAAATATTAAAATAACTTTCATTAATACGAACTCCCGTAACTTTATTCTTTGACCTCAGCTTCAATAAAAATATACAGGGTGTAAGGTAGTTTTCTTTATTAACGTAAGACCTTGGCATCATCTCACCTGATGGTAAGTGACGATGATTCCGAAGATGGAAGCGGGCTTACCTAGATTCCCCAACGCAATAAAGAGCTGTCTATCTTATCTTCAACCCGGAACACATTAACACTGATGTTTGGCGGTCAGACTTAAATAAAATGGTGGTGGCTAGCCAGGTGGGCTTAGAAAACTTAAAAAAAATGTTGTATAGAGTCTTTACGCTCACGAATCTTGTATAACAGACGCTAAAAGATAACACCAACTCGACTGCATAAAAACATTCATCATATCAGCTCATATAGGTCCCCACTGAGGGGCTCGAGCCTACCCTGAATAGAGCCTACCCTGATCGGGCTTAGTCGACCACGCGGGACCAGTGCGGCTTAGTCGACTTCACACACAAACTGCGAGTTTCTTCGCAGGCGTGTGCAGGTTTCCTCGCGATGTTTTCCTTCACCGTAAATCATTATAAGCATAAAAATACTAACCCTCTTTTTTTAGGCAGTCCGGTAAAAGTGTATCCCTATGTCACTAACAGGATTAAGACGAAACTTTAACAACTCCTCGCACACCAAAATCTATGAAACCGTTTAAGCTACAGGCTCAGTCAAAGTAACAGACATAAATATATATGTCACCGGGATATTGTGAAAACCGAGATATTACAATCTCACTAGTTACATTACATTATAATATAACGGTTTATTGTGAATCGGATCACAATTTCACGGCCTATTCTTGTACCTCCGAATAAAACCGATGATTTCTTCTGCTGCGAAGCATTCTGCTACCCAGGGGGGGGGGGGGGGGGGCTGTTTCGCGAGCTCATTTACAATCTGCTCATTTATTTAGTGTTTTTCACTTCGCTTAGTGTTATTGTAATGTCACTAGTGAGTGTACAATGCAATGTCACTAGTAGAATTGTTAACAATATGTTACAGTTCACAATCTTTCGGCAGTTCACAATCTCGCGAAATAAATCCCGTTAGATTATAATCTAACGGAATTTACAATCTCACGGTGACAAATATATACCCTCCTTTTTGGTAGTCGGGTAAAATCTCATCTTACGAAATAAGGTAAGTTCCTTTTTAAAGTCACAATTGATGAGCTCTTGGCATCGTTTTACCTGCCGAAGATGAAAGCGGGCTTACCAAGATTCCATAACACAATGGGGAACTGGTTATCTTATCTTTACGCCGGAACATGCTGATTGTTATCAATGTTTTGATTCTTGGCGGTTATACGTACATAAGATGATGGTAGCTAGCCAGCGGGTTTATAAATTCCCTACCACCAATAAAACCGAGTCTTATAAAGTGAGACCAAGCCGGTAATCTAACCCGCGACCTCCTGATGTCAAGCAATTGGATTAACCATTATGCCGCGGAGGCGGTATGACTTACGTCAGTCGTGAAAAATCCTGTCCTGAACAGGGTGTTCAAACACAACTTTAAAACACTCAAAAGTTTTAAAATCACTCGGAATGTTACAAGGTCACGTCGGGGTCACAAATTTGGTTTAAGTATTTATCAATTGTTCTTATTCTGCGTTTAAACGACGCGAAAATTTTCTTGCGGCAGCCGCATACTAGCTGTTCAGTCATAGCAAATTTATGTTTTATTTAGGACATAATGTTGAAATCCTTAATTACCTAACCGCACGGCTGCCTTACTCGAATCACTCGAATGTTCTCGATATGTATGTACTTTACATGGATGTTATAACCACTCGTCTGTCGCATTCCGCCTGGCGGCGAAATAAAAAAACCCTGTCTGTTGCCGGTCGCCATGCGGAACGATTAACGGCGGTTCAAATTAGCGCCTAAACTAAATCAAAGGTTGCTTATGAACCAATAAAAAGCTAGGAAATGAATGGGAATGAAGTTGGCTACCTCTGTGGCCAATCATTAGCCACACTTACAGTACAAAAATATTCAGAGAAACTTCACTCAAAGTTCATGTCTCGTACAAATCGCGAGTGAATGTGCGCACAATTTACGTTGTTGTTTCTGTGTTTCTGAAAAAGATTTGCGGTGAAAACGATATCATACGATGCGTACGTAATCATTTATTTTAATTACTTATAATAACTTATACTTTTGATTTTCTGTGAAAACTTTTCCTTCAAACTATGACCTTTTTTGTGTTTTTTTTGTAATTTTTTTTTGTTACTTACATGGTCTAAATATTAAGTAAATGATTATTGTTCTTTTATTTTTATGTTATAAAAACTCTTATTCAGATTAATATTTTATATGGAAATATACAATATTCCATTTAGATTCACAGAAAATCCAGTAAAAATAAACAATAGCGCGCCCAGAACCCCTGTCTGTCACTGTCCATCTGGCGGTTGCGACACACAGGGAGGTTGGGAGTTATTATAGCTTGACAGTTGAGAGGATAAAGCTTGTTTTACTGAAACAGCATATCCGCCGCGCGGGCACCAGGTAAACGCGCTCTTACGGGATGTTGTAATAATTAAGATTGTCCTTGATTTTTGGTACCCTCACTACATTTTTGGTAATTACGTCTAGGCTATGAAATACCTATAAGGATTTGTCGACCTGTCCGGATGGAGTGTTGCAAATGACTGGCGGCTGGGCTACGGAAAATGACTTACGCACATATAAATAAGCTGACTCCGCATTTAATGGTACCCCCTAGCCGCTACAGGACTAATACTAAAAGTTCTATTCTTGAAATTCGAACACTTTAACTCTGCAACTTTACAAAAATAAAAAACGAAATCTGGAATCCAACACAAAGTTAGCGAATCAGCTGATAGATTTTTATGAGGCCTTTTTAGGAATCCATACCCAAAGAGTTCAAACAGGAGCCTAATTACTAAGCCTCCGATGTCCGTCCGTCCGTCTGTCAGCGGGTTGTATTTCATATAGGCAGACAGTTGCAATTGTCACAGAGTGTGTATTTCTGTTGCTGCCATAACAACAAATAATAAAAAGTAAATTATATTGAAAACTAGCTGTCCCGGCGAACTACATACCACCTTACATTACACTACCCTACCCTACCCTACACTACCCTACCCTACACTACCCTACTCTACTCTACCCTACCCTACAATACCCTATTACCCTACACTACTCTACCCTACACTACACTACCCTACCCTACACTACTCTACACTACCCTACACTACACTACCCTACCCTACACTACCCTACCCTACCCTACACTACCCTACCCTACATACACTACACTACACTACCCTACACTACTCTACACTACACTACCCTACACTACCCTACCCTACCCTACCCTACCCTACACTATCCTACCCTACCCTACACTACCCTACCCTACATAAGAACCTTCTCCTGACAATAACGAACTCGACAAAAAAAGAATTAGCCAAATCGGTCCAGCCGTTCTCGAGTTATGCGCTTACCAACACATTTTGCGATTCATTTTTATATTATAAATTAAAGGAGAAAAATAATAAAAGAAACGCGATTTTTTCTTGTACAAAACCATTTGTGTACGAATCTGACTCGAACTTGGCCGGCGGCTTCTTTGATACCTCAGAAAAGTTGTAGAAAAAAATATATGTTCAAAAATAGGTTTTATTTCGACTTACACCCTGTATAAGAAGGGATTCGCCACATCGCATCGTTATATTCCACAAGCGGAAAAGTACGAAAAGAATTCTCCCTTTCTCGATTCAGGATTGTAATTCGAAACTTTTGATTTGATCTCGTCATTATATACAAGTAAGTGAATAGAAGTGTATTTCGCTGGCTTAACCGGTAACGACACGGTCTTTCTAACCAGAGGTACCGGGTTCAAATCTGGTCGGCCAATATACCAATGAGTTTTACAAAACTTACGAATACATACGTATTTACCGATTAACCAGAGGTGCCGGGTTCAAATCTGGTCGGCCAATATACCAATGAGTTTTACAAAACTTACGAATACATACGTATTTACCGATTAACCAGAGGTGCCGGGTTCAAATCTAGACGGCCAATGCTCCAATGAGTTTTTAAAAACTTACGTACATACTTACCGATTGCTTTAACGGTGAAGGAAAACATAGTGAGGAAACCTGCACACACCTGCGAAGAAACTCGAAGGTTGTGTGTGAAGTTTACCAACCCGCACTGGGCCTGTGTGGTCGACTAAGGCCCGATCGCCCTAATTCAAGGTAGGCTCGAGCCCCTCGTTGGGGACCTATATGAGCTGAGCTGTTAATTGTATAGAATCTTTGATCATAGCATTGCTTCTGAAACTCTTAAGCTTTGATCATAGCATTGCTTCTGAAACTCTTAAGCTTTGATCATAGCATTGCTTCTGAAACTCTTAGGCTTTGATCATAGCATTGCTTCTGAAACTCTTGAGCTTTGATCACAGCATTGCTTCTGAAACTCGTAAGCTTTGATCATAGCATTGCTTATGAACCTCTTACGATTTGATCATAGCATTGCTTCTGAAACTCTTAAGCTTTGATCATGGCATTGCTCCTGAAACTCTTAAGCTTTGATCATAGCATTGCTTCTGAACCTCTTAAGCTTTGATTGTCAACGCGGAATCAAAGGTAAGATTTTAGTTTATAGTGTGTTTTATAAGCTTTATATTAACCGCCTAACATTTATATTAAATCTAACCGCCTCCGTGGCGTAATGGTTAGCCCATTTACTTCACACCAGGAGGTCGCGGGTTCGATTCCCGGTGGGGTCAACTTGTAAGACTCGGTTTGGTTGGTGGTAGGGCATTTTCTAAGCCCGCCTGGCTAGCTACCACCATCTTATCTAAGTCTTGCCGCCAAACATCAGTGTTAACAACATTGATGTGTTCCGGCTTGATAAGATAAGATAGCCAGTTCTCCATTGCGTTGTGGAATCTTGGTAAGCCCGCTTCCATCTTCGGCATCACTGTCACTTACCATCATGTGAGATGATGCCAAGGGCTTACCAATTGTAAATAATAAATTAAAAATGTTTTTAGTGTGTGTGAATTTATGCATGTATGTCTGTTCCTTTGGCTGAGGCTGTAGCCTTAACGGCTAGATGGATTTTGGAGTGTGAGGTGTCGTTAGATTCCTCTTAACCCCGTGAGTGACAAAGGATACATTTATATGCGACTGCCCAAAAAGAGGGGTTATGTTTTTTGTTTAAGAGAAAACGTGGTCCAAAGAAAAGGTATATGAATAAAATGTTGCTGTCTCCCTCCCCAAAATCTCTCCATATGCAGCAAGAAAGGGAGAACTGCAGCGAAGACCGACAATAGGCACTAAAATTGACCAAAACAGCATTTTGTAGTCCCCTAGTTCCTCCTCCAAAACTTGAGCAATAATAATATTTTTTTCAAAAATCATTTGAAAAATGCTTTACCTATGCATCAGTGTTTTCCTTTTATTGTTAATATGCATATTATTTTTTGGTGGATGTCTGGATATGACGTTTTATTTGGGCAATTTTCTCAGTTTTTGAAGGCTCCTACTTCCTAATTTAATTAGAATATGGGAAAAACCAAAACATAGGGGCATGGCCTTAGTAGATATAGGTTTGATGGAAAAATATCTATTGTCATTATCCAGGGAGAAAACAGGGGACTACGTTTGTATGAAAACAATGGCGCCCACGTTTCCTCTTAAGCAATCTGTTAATTAAATTGGTAAAGTTATTTTATCACATACTGATTTTTATTATTGCCAAGTGTCACAAAATATAGCCTTAAACCTTTAACATAGATAATTTATATATAGAAGCTCCTACACAGGGGTAGATGACCTGAAATCACCGCTCAGTTTACCGAGATGATCTCGACAATCGTGGGCGTTTCGCGCTCATACATTATTCGGAGCTCCGGGCGAAATCTTAAGTCCCTACCAATGGGGCTCGATAAAATACTATAAAAGTTGATAAATGTCTTGCTTACAGCACTGTTTGGTTGCTTCATGGCTGTTAAGGCTTTCTATGTATAGAAAAAGATAGTATTTTCTTGCACTGTGTTGCTATATCCATATATGTAGATACCATAGTAGGCAACAAAAAGATTTTGAATAATTGCCAACGCTAAAAAACCGGGAAAGTGCGAGTCAGAACCGCGCACAAAGGGTTCCGTACCATCATACCATTGACTGACTCGGTGGCTCAGTGGTTAGTGTCCTTGACTACTGATCCGAGGGTTGTGGGTTCGATCCCCACCCAGGGCAAGCATTTGTGTGATGAGCAGATTTGTTTGCTCTGTGTCTGGGTGTTAAATATCTATATATGTATGTATTTAAACGTATATAAGTATGTATATCAGTCTCTGGTAACCCATAACACAGGGAATCCTACTTTGGGGCCAGATGACCATGTGTGATTTGTCCCAGAATATTTATTTTATTTATTTATTTATACCAGATGGCGCTAGTTTCTTCACGTTTTTTGTATGGAGACTTTAACTTTCTCTTGTTTTTGGTATTTGTTGATATAGCGGCAACAGAAATACATCATCTATGGGAAAATTTCAACTGTCTAGCTATCACGATTCATGAAATACAGCCTGGTGACAAACGGACAGACAGACAGACAGACGGATGGACAGTGAAGTCTTTGTAATAGGGTCCCGTTTTTACCCTTTGGGTACGGAACCCTTAAATCTTAATAGAGTCTAAAAAACAAAGATATAAGTGTGTGTGTGTGTGACTGTGCCGTCCATCCTTTGCTATAATAGTTCCCTTTTTTAAAATTTGCCCCTATTTATTTTTTTAAGGCTGCCGCTATAGTAAAAATCACTTAATATTTTAACTCAAAAATGGCTCTAAATATGTTGATGAAACTCCGTATGTTAGTAATAGGTTGCATGGGTTACAGCACGCGGTAGTTCGTAAGTCCAATAAAAGTCGCAAATAAGGTACCTCATAATACAAATCCAGGTCTTTGTTACTTTTAAATGGCTCTAACGAATTTAATACAACTTTGTAGATATATAGATAGATGAAAAATTTATTCTCTACCACAATACAAATACAGTACGGTAAATTAACATTAGTACACTCAAGTAACTGGAAAGCTAGTAGAAATAAATTTTGTGCTTTACAGTTGCTTAACAGACATATACCAGTCGGAATTGTTCGGTGAATAACATTACTGTGCCGTAGCAAAGAAAATGCTCCGACTCAGCTACATAGCTGGAACTTAATAAACTGCATTGGGTTGTTAATTATTCCAGAAAAAAATCGAGTAAGGTACCTCCGATACAAACCAAAACTATTTGTAAAGTCTCATGTACTAATACCTATTTTAATCTTTGCTACTAAGTAAGTGTAATGTTTATTGTTCATTTATTTATTGTTTATTTTTGCCGACTACGACAGACGGTGGAGGCTTCGCGAGACAATTTAAGGATGACACGCAAAATCGTGAAGCATTCCACATTTTTCACTGCAGAAGTCAGGATAAGGAACGTTGCCTCTTACCACCTTATATTCCACATAGGTTTTTATTGTGTGTGTGCCTATCTGTGTTACCATTATATTAATCAACTGCACCTATTGTCAGAGTTTCTTAATTTTTAGTTATTGCATTTTTTAGTTTTTAGTAAGTGTAAGTGGTACGTGGTGCGTGGAAGCCAAGAGCTTCGTGCGTGAACTTGGACGGCGCCTGAAGAATAATGGTGCAGATCCCCGCGCCGAGTCGTATCTGGTGCAACGCATATCATTAGCCATACAGCGAGGAAACGTAGCCAGCGTAATGGGCACATTTGCATCAGGCACGACTCGGGGCGGGCTTTTTGACTAAGGCTTAGGCCTTTTAATTTTATTATATATTTATTTGTTATATTTTAATTTTTGACATTTTGTATTATTTGTTACTAAATAATTTATATTATTATATTTTTTTAATAAAAAAAAATAGTTTTTAGTCTATTTTACATTTTGTTTTTAGTTGTAATGATATATTTTGTTTTCTTTTTCCTCGTGAAGTGTGTACTCACCTCATGGGATCTAGCACAATACCAGCGTTGTGGAAAATCGTAGTCCACAACATATGCTGCGTCAGATCCTTTTCGCTGAGCCTGCACAGCTCACCTGGCTATATGTAACTTTGTATATTTTCCACACTTTCCCTAGTATGGTGAAATTTTAATATTTAATTTATCTGTTGCGAGTTGTGTTGGTTCGTGAATAAAACATTTTCTGTTCTATTTTTATTTTATTTTGCTGTTTACAAAGTCACTCTTCCGTATGTCTCGTAGTAGGGATCTGTGAAAGAGTTATCTGACTGCGAATGAATCGCTTCGTATCCGCTTTCAAATGTTGTTGTTCGTAACGCGATACGATACAATTTTATTTTGCTGTTAACAAAGTCACTCTTCCGTATGTCTCGTAGTAGGGATCTGTGAAAGGGTTATCTGACATTAATCATTCGCCACTCAAATGAATCGCTCCGTATCCGCTTTCAAATGTTGTTCGTTCTTAGCGCGACACGATAAAATTTTATTTTGCTGTTTACAAAGTCACTCTTCCGTATGTCTCGTAGTAGGGATCTGTGAAAGAGTTATTTGACATTAATCATTCGCAACTCAAATTAATCGCTCCGTATCCGCTTTCAAATGTTGTTCGTTCTCAGCGCGATACGATACAACTTTATTTTGCTGTTTACAAAGTCACTCTTCCGTATGTCTCGTAGTAGGGATCTGTGAAATAGCTACCTGACATTAATCATTCGCTACTCAAATGAATCGCTCCGTATCCGCTTTCAAATGTTGTTCGTTCTCAGCGCGACACGATACAATTTTATTTTGCTGTTTACAAAGTCATTCTTCCGTATGTCTCGTAGTAGGGATCTGTGAAAGAGTTATCTGACCTTAATCATTCGCAGCTCAAATGAATCGCTCCGTATCCGCTTTCAAATGTTGTTCGTTCGCAGCGCGATACGATACAATTTTATTTTGCTGTTTACAAAGTCACTCTTCCGTATGTCTCGTAGTAGGGATCTGTGAAAGAGTTATCTATCTGACATTAATCATTCGCAACTCAAATGAATCGCTCCGTATCCGCTTTCAAATGTTGTTCGTTCTCAGCGCGATACGATACAATTTCTACAGTCGTTGTACAGTCGGCATTAAAAACGACAAGATGAGACTAATACAATAAATTTCCCTTACGCATTTATATCGCTTCGTGAATTTGAGCTGCTTTTCTCGTGACCTTTACACAACCCCATCAAAGTAGGATAATTCATAAATTATCCTACTAATAATAATATTATAAACGCGAAAGTTTGTAAGAATGTATAGATGTATGTTTGTTACTCTTTCACGCAAAAACTACTGAACGGATCTGTCTGAAATTTGGTAGGTAGACAGATTAGGACCTGCATTAACACATAAGTTACTTTCTTCTACGCTCGCAAGCCGCTTGCGGCTCGCGCACTGCGCACCCTTGAAAAGTCATAGAAACGTCCACACAGGTAAAGCCGCGGGAAACAGCTAGTGTGTAGATATGTGGTAGAGATCAGCCAACCTCGAACGTCACCTACGGCGGCAGCTGGAATTCCAAAACCTGTAACTGTGCTCGTCTGGAGTTGCTCCTGCTACTTTACCTCGTGCCAAGTGAGCAGTTTAGTCTTTTTATTTTCACAACCACGCAAGTCACACGAAGCTACGACCGCTTCACACATATAAAGTTCGTTTGCTGAATTAGTTGGGCTTACTTACGTAACTCCTTCCATACACGCTTGCCGTAGGGATATTAGGATATTATAAGACATCTTCTCAAATCTTCCTTGACATACTTATCGTGATCGGATGAATACGCAATAATTTTACATCTGCAGGGGACTGTGTCACAATATTTTAAATAGGATGAGATATATTGAATGTTTTTCAATGTGTATTGAGGGTTCCATACCTCGAAAGGAAAAAACGGAAGCCTTATAGGATCAATTTATTGTCCGTCCGTCTGTCCGTCTTTCTATCTGTTAAGACCCTTTTTCTCAGGAACTCGTAGAGTTATCAAGCTGGAATTTATATCGAATACTCAGGTCTACTGTCCCTTGGAGCTGTGAAAAAATCAAACTTTTAAGCTAACGCAATCAAAAGACAGAGCCGTTTATGCCGAAAATTTCCCCAAATTTTAGACACTCGCAAGGGAATCAAAACCTACTTCCCATGAACTCAGAATCTTGAAATTTGGTACGAAGCAACTTCTTATAGCATAGATAAAGGAAAAACTGCGAAAACCGTAAATTTTTAGTAGCATCATATAATAAAAATATTTTAAATAATTTTAATTTTTCATTAACAATAAAAATACCATAAGTATGACTCGATTGTCGTGAAGTGTGAACTTCTTTTACTTATACACCTACAGGTTTGTACAGAATCCTCGGTGCGCGAGTCCGACTCGCACTTGGCCGGTTTTTTACCCGACAGCGCCAGATGAAGGGTTATGTTTTCGAGTGTGTGTATATATGTTTATTTCTACCGACATTGCACACATAAACAACATGCTCTTTAATGAATCTCAGGGTAGGTGTACTAAAAGTACTCTAGAACTTATCAATGGATGCTGTTGGACAAATGCAAGATTTCTTTCCACATTCCTTTACTAAACAAATGACTCTTATGCAGCCCGTTCACAATTATTTCGTCCTAGGACGTTAAATAGCAGTCATCACATCATATCATATCAGCTCATGTACGTCCCCACCGAGGGGCTCGAGCCAACCCTGAATTAGGGCAATCGGGCCTTAGTCACAGATTACTTAATAATATGCCTTAGTGACCACGCGGGCACAGATTACTTTATAGTTACTTCCCCAGTGCGGGTTGGTCGACTTCACACACAACCTGCGAGTTTCTCCGCAGGCGTGTGCAGGTTTCCTCAAGATGTTTTCCTTCATCGTAAGAGCGTCGGATAAACGTACATATGAAATCTAAATTCGAAATCACGGTGGTACGTGGCAGGATTCAAACCACGACCTCCCGAACAGGAGGCGGCGGCCTAGCAGTTACGCCACCGACGCTCTTTTACGCCACCGACGCTCTTAAAAACGACGACTCCGTGGTAACTAGCAGTATAATTACTTAAATTTGGACATTAGATGACTCAAGCTTTTTGATAATCTTCAATATACAGGGTGTAACAAAATTGGTGTAGGTCTCGTTAACTGGGGCTTTCACTCACCATACTGAACAACATTTGTTCTACAACTTTGCTGAAATCGCAAAAAAATATTTTTCTTACCTGATGGTAAGTGATGATGATGGCAAAGATGGAAGCGGGCTTACCAAGGTTCCCCAGAACTGGCTATCTTATCTTCAAGCCGGAACACATCAATTTTGTTAACACTGATGATGGCGGCAAGACTTAGATAAGACGCGGGAGCTAGCCAGACCGGCTTAGAAAATGCTCTACCACCAACCAAACCGAGTTACAAGTTGACCCCACCGGGAATCGAACCCGCGACCTCCTGGTGTGAAGCGAATGGACTAACCATTACGCCACGGAGGCAGTTTACACGTTCAACAGTTATACAATAAAAACTGTCAACGCTCTGCGTGTGCAATACAACAATATTTTCAGGGTGCTGATGGAGTTACCTCAGGTAGGTAATGTAGTCAGGGATGTTTGCAGAAGCTCGTACCGACGGATTCCTTGTAATTGTGCGAAGAAGAGTCGCGTCCCTGATAAAAAATGTGAGAGGCAGCACCAGCGGCATCCTGAAAGCCATTTGCCAGCAAGCCGGACTGTCCTATAATTGGCTATTGGAAAACGAGGTATAGGGACTACGTATATGTCACAGTATTTTACTAATTTGGATTTCCCTTGCAGTGCCAATGACACTAGATATGTAAATTATCGTTTGGTACTAACAGTTATGGGCTACTAGCTGTTTCCCGCGGCTTCACCCGCGTGGACAACGTCTCTATAACTTTTCGAGGGTGCGCAGTGCGCGAGCCGCAAGCGGCTCGCGAGCGTGGAATAAAGTAGCCTATGTGTTAATCCAGGTCCTAATCTGTCTACCTACCAAATTTCAGGCAGATGCGTTCAGTAGTTTTTGCGTGAAGAAGTAACAAACAAACACACTCACAAACTTTCGCCTTTATAATATTAGTGTGATGTGGTGTGGCCTGCAATAAATTTACAGCAAACGCGTGTAATACCCGTTGTCTATTAAACGAATCATTAGTGATCTAAGGATAATCTTTTGACTGATTTCAAATAAAAACTAAGTACAGAACGTTCACCTTTGCTCAGACATGTACTCACTGACCCCGACGACCCGACCACGCTAGCCGTAGCTGCCCTGACCCCGCCCCCTAACCCACAGAGAAACACTGCACCGAGATTCTGCCCTCGCCGGCGAGGGCGGCGTCCCCCCGCTTCTGGCGCTTACCAGCGCTTCCGGCATATACCAGGCCGCTTCTCTCCGATCCTCCCACGTCCAAGCAACGACCTAAGCCGAGGTCCGTGCCCACCTGGGCGCCCTTAGGCAGTTGCATCTTTTTGCTTTGCACTAGGTTGAGTGCCTTCCGTACTCGCCTCCCCTGCCCGGTGAAGTTGTAAAGGCCCCAATGGCCAACAAGCTTGTCCTTTTGAAAAAAAATAATAATAAAAAAAAGTTCACCTTTGCAATACACCTGTCGATGACTATACGTGGAGGTTGGTTATATAAGACTTCAAAGGGTTTTCTATCAAAATATGGGCAAACAAACTGTCATGTATATCCTTATAGTAAATTAACTATAATAATCTATATCTTGATAACTCCTTGCCTGCGTTTGTGTTTTCCGACTTCTACAATTTGGGGATCTTCAAGGCGAAAGTGAATAGGCATTATTTGAATTTGCTTGTACCATCCTCGACTACATAGTCACTTACAATCAGGCGAGATATAGTCAGACGCACTCAAATAAAAAAAATCATAATGAGAATGAATATTCTGCAGTCGTGCTGGAAAAAATGAGCGTCGGTGGCGAAAAGGCAAGGGCCGCTACCTCCTAACCGGGAAGTCATGGTTCGAGTCCTGCCACGTACTATTGTGTTTTCGAATTTCGATCTCATATGTATTACGTTTATCCGACGCTCTTACGGTGAAAAAAAACATCGTGAGGAAACCTGCACACATCTGCGAAGAAACTCGAGAGTTGTGTGTGAAGTTGACCAACCCGCACTGGGCCCGCGTGGTCTACCAAGCCCCGATCGACCTAATTCAGGGTAGGCTCGAGCCCCTCGGTGGGGACGTATATATGAGCTGATGTGATGATGCAGGAAAACATTTTTTTTGCGGTACTCTGAATGGAGTAGTATGTATTGAAACAGAACTATGGGCACATCTTGGACACTTCATACAACGGGCCAGAAATGACATTTCAATAAAGGAATGACGGAACAAACAAAATGGCAGCGAAATCCTATACGGTCTACAACCAAATTGTAACCGATCTGTATCAATCTGGGTGACCAGGGGGTGAGGTCGCAATCTAGAGAGCGGCATACTGTATGTTAGTACTAATATATTATATACTTTGCTATGGGGTTATCTTAGTGCGTCCGCTAAGGTAAACAGACGCACGCGGCGGACCCCGCCTCACGTGCTTGTTTCAAAGGCAGCGCTAAACTGGTGCGGGCGCGTGCGATACCATACTATTTTTTAAAACCATCAAGCAAGGAAGGCACCCGCCGCACGCGCCCGCTGAACTATGCGGACGCTCTTACAGATATTACTATAACCAACACACACATTCACACGTTTACGGCATGTGACAGTGACTTTTGGTCTGGCATAAAATTTGTATACGGCCTCATTCCCCCAGCTCCATTCCACCTTAGGTCAACGAGACGCAGGGGGAGGTTCCACCTCTTTGTTGTTGATATTCAGCCAATACGCACGAAGCATTACGCTTCCTCATTTATGATGCGAACAGTGATGTAGTGGAACTCCTTGCCTGCGTCTGTGTTTCCCGACTCCTATAATTTGGGGATCTTCAAGGCGAGAGTGAATAGGCATTATTTGAGTTTGCGTGTACCATCCTCGACTACATCGTTACTTCCCATCAGAGGGATATAGTCAAACGCACTCTAATTTTAAATTAAAAAAAATAATACCCTGCAACCTCAATGAGCTGCCACAGAGCATTTTTCGATACAAAATAGGCATGACAACTACTCCATCCGTTTAGAGCGACGCAAACATTTTTTTTGTCATGACTGCAGTGCTCTTCAATTTAACTCAAATTCATTTTCTGATGTGCATGTGCTTTCTTTTTAGGTGCATAATCCATTGCAGTTGGATAGTAGTTTTAGTGTAGATAGCACTGGGATCCTTTAGAACAGCCTAAACGATAACCATAGAACAGCGTTATTCAGCTTATAACAGCATATTTTATATGAATTGTAGCCCTAAATTATTATTAGTTTTATATCAGTCCCCACCGAGGGGCTCGAGCCTACCCTGAATCAGGGCGATTAGGCCTTAGTCGACCACGCGGGCCCAGTGCGGGTTGGTCGACTTCACACACAACCTTCGAGTTTCTTCGCAGGCGTGTGCAGGTTTCCTCACGATGTTTTCCTTCACCGTTAAAGCAATCGGTAGGTATGTACGTAAGTTTTTTGAAAAACTCATTGGTACATTGGCCGTCCAGATTTGAACCCGGTACCTCTGGTTAGATGGACCGAGTCGTTACCGGTTGAGCCACCGACGCTTTTTTATTCTTAGTTTAATTACTACTAAATATTATAAACTGAAAAAAGTACTACCCAAAAAGAAGGTAATGGTTTTCGGGTGTATGTATAATATATGTCTGTTTCTTTGGCTGAGCATGTAGCCTGAACGACTTTATGGAATTGGGAGTGCGAGGTATCGTTAGATTTATCTTGATTCCCCGAGTAACATAGGATAGGATGCATTTATACCCGAATATCTAAAAATAAGGTTTTGAATTTTCGTTAATGTTCTTATGTGGTGGGGTTTTTAATTTTCAGCCTTAATTGGTGGTAGCCACTAAGGCTTATAGAAGCGAGGAAACATATTTTAGCCGCTCGCGTTGATGTGTTTTGTTTGTAATGTCAATAGCATTGGCGGTTGGTGGGCCTTAGAACTGGGGGTTCACTCCCTGTCTTCGTCAATATTTATTTTTACTAACATAAATTAAACACTAACCTGCATATAATATAAGAACAAAAAACCATTTACCCATAAACAGTTTTATTTTTCACTTCACCGTGACTTCACCAATATGTAAACAAACAAAACATCTCAGTTCTTTTAAAATTGAAATGTCATGGGAAGGCGGCAGTGCTTTAAGCGCTAAAGTTGAATTAAAAAGGGCTGCATATGATGCATATTGAAAAAAAAAGCATGTAATTTACAGCGAACGTTGACAGCGCTGCTAAGTTTACTGCGCTATGACTCGACCGCACGGTTCGATTAGATTCGGTGTATCTCGGCTGAAGTCGTCTACGGCTAGAGCGCGTCTCACGCGTACGAGCCTAGATAGGTACGTCTCTTTCGTTCCTACATAAAAAAAATATATGAGACACTTTAGGAGTGATACTGCATAGAAAAGTACTCTGTGGATAATCCCGAGCGCTCCGCGCGCTCGCGTCCGACGACGACAACGAGGATGTGATTTTTTTGCACACAGATAGTTAAGAGGATGGGTAGTGATGACGTGTTAATTTAGAAAAGTCTGATATAGTTCGCGGGGGACGCCCCATTTCCAAGCTCGCAAGCTGCCTCTCAAAGATAGTCATAAAAACGATGTCAACCAGATGAAGCCACGCGCAAAATCTAACGAACATTGTAGTCTGGCATTTGTATTGAGGTAAAGACGTACAGCTTCAAACAATTTCTGTGGATTCTTGCCCTTTCCCGCACGTGCGGTCACGCCACCGCATGCAATCACTTTGGTGTCCATCGTCAACCGCATCGTCTATTTTATGTGCGGACACGTGTCACTCGATCCCCGAGTCCCCAGTGTGCTTATACAGGACTTTACAAAATTGGTGTTAAACCCGTTTATTGAAGCGCGAGCGTCATCAAATTTAGCCAAAAAATCTATAAATGACTCATAAGAGAAAAAAATGATGAAATTGGTCAATCAGATTTATAAACCTAAAGGTAGACTTCCGTGCCTTGTAGCAAATGGGGAATATGCAAGTTTTTTTTTTTAACTTTAATAAAAGGTCATTCATTTACGAAACGGTATACAAAAAATATTTTTGGATAACCATAAAAATAACCAAGATAATATAAGCAGTTAAAGATTTGTCTCTATCTCTTTCTAGCAAAATAGAATGTAGCATAGAGTTTTAATGTACCGTGTGTTTTATGTCGTCACATTTACATATCGGATCTCTCTGTCTAATTAATAGTTTAAAAAGGCTTATATCTTCTGTATTTCTTGACCGATATAAATTTTCATTTCACCTTTTTACATTGTTTTTTACGGAATTTTCATATTTTGTTAAGAAATGCGAGAAAATAATTTCATGCATATACCCTATTGCAGCCGCTGGCCGTTGACGTCGCAAAATAATTAGGAGTTCGCTTATCAGTGGGTAATATGATAAATAGAATTCCGTTGCCCTTTCGATAAGAACGATTTTCAGTTTAAGTTTCAGTCACGAAAACATCGATTTCTACATTTTTAAGTGCCTATAAAATTTTAGGGTTGCCCTCTATTTCCCTGGGATCCCATCATCAGATTTTGCCTTGGTGACAATGGGACCCCCTCGGGAGTATACTCTTTCGAATAAAAAAAGAATTTTGAAAATTGGTCCACAATTGGCGGATAAATCGGTAAACATACATTAAAAAAAATATTCATTCGAACATAGAACCTTCTCCTTTTTTGAAGTCGGTTAAAAAGAATATCTCTCAATAAAATTGTATTCAATCTTTTCAGATTTTGATAATTATGTATCGATAAAAGGTTATCCAATCTTTTCAAATTTGGATAAGTTACTATCGATAAAAGTTTATCCAATCTCTTCACATTTGGATGAATTATCTATAGATATTTTTTTAAAAAGATATTACATTGGTAAGCCCTTGGCATCATCTCAGTTGATGGTAAAGTTTATGAAATCGTTTTACATTTGGATAAATTATATATCATTAAAAGTTTATCCAAACTTTTCACATTTAGATAATCTGACTTTCAAAAAGCTTTCACTATATCTAAAGTGTAACAATTTTGGTAATGTTCTGTCTTATAAGGCACGTAAATAAAATAAAAAACATTTTGAGAATTAATGATTTTATACGCATTGTCAAAAATAACATCACCATCAGCATATCAGCCGAAATACGTCCACTGCTAAACCAAGGCCTCCCCCAAGTATTTCCACGACGACCGGTCCTGCGCTGCCCACATCCAGCGGCTTCCCACGATCTTCACCAGGTCGTCGGTCCACCACGTGGGAGCCCTGCCTGCGCTACGTTTTCCGGTGCGCGGTGGCCACTCGAGAACTTCACTGCCCCAACGGACATCTATTCTACGAACTATGTGCCCCGCCCACTGCCACTTAAGTTTAGCAATTCTGTGAGCTAGGTCAAAAGTTACATAATAACACTAAACTACTAAATTTATTTCATGATTCATCTGAAGAAATTGGTACTGTGGGCACAGATTACATACTAGTTACTTCCTAACTGTAGAGCCGTTTTTTATACGTTTTGGGATAACGTACTCAATACTCAATAATTTATTGCTGTCGTATACAGGGTACAGAAGATCTTAAGTGTATAGTCAAAGAATTTAATTTTCAACCCACCTAAGGTTCAACATCGTATAGCAAGTTGTCACCATAAGAGCTATTTTGGATTGACACTGACAGAAAAGCAAAATCTCTTCGCAAAGAAGTTATCTGTAATTTAAAGTGACAAATAATACGTATTGACATTTCAATACTATTACTGAATAGAATTTTCGACCTTAATGCATTGCGAATGTCTAACGACATTTCAACGAAATGGTTGACTGTATAATAGTTACATATTGTATTTATAGGACACCCGACTAGGGCACTGCAACTTTAGGTAAGTCAAACGCACTCAAATTTTTAATAAAAAAAAATAAAAAAAGTAAAGTTGACCTATATATATAATGTAAATTCATTAATGTTAAAAGTCTAACGTAACGTAAGACTTTTACATTAAAAAGAACATAAATAAATAATATGATGATAATAAATATGATTTAAAGAAAAAAAACTAATAAGTTTCATAAATAAATTAGTCTACATTTTCATTTAAAAAATACTTAAATTTTTTGAACATAAGTAGCCAACTGGTAAAGGAATTAATTGGGAATTCTAATTAAATTCTCAAATACTTTTCCCAGGGTATTCATAATCTCAAAAAATATGTCTTTCTATTCTAATTTGGTAATTTTCTAAATACATAACCTCATATTATGATCACAAAAGTATTCATTCCTACAAGTCGTTTAAAAATGATTATTTCAAAACTAGACAACTGGTACTACATTTAAACTTTTAAAATATTTTTATGGCTTTGGCTTACGAAGTAACTACTTAGTAATCTGTGCTTTGGCTTCAAAAATTAAATATGTGATTATGACAATATTTCAATGTAATTTTTTTTATTTCATGGCTGTAGAAAAAGGATTGTATGTCACTGCACGCAATTAGCCATAGTAACAACACTTTTGCTGTCTATTGTGCCACTCAGCGCACTCATGTTACAATGGCTCTCATTTCTTGGCATATATTGGTCCACCAGCTAATCGATTTGTATAAAGACCAAATTTTTTTGCTAATTTTCTATGAATTGGCAACGTTGTTTAGTGTGATAAAAACAGAAGCCCCAGTTAACAGTTCCTATACCAACCCGCACCGGGCCCTCGTGGTCGACTAAGGCCCGATCGCAAAAATAATTCAGGGTAGGCTCGAGCCTCTCGGTGGGGACGTATATGAGCTGATATGATGATACCATTTTTAACATCCTGTTTAATCATCATCACCTCAACCTAAAAAAACCACTGCTGGACAAAGGCCTCGCCTAAGAATTTCCACAACAACCGGTCCTGCACTGCCCGCATCCAGCGGCTTCCCACGATCTTCACCAGGTATTCGGTCCACCAAGTGGGAGGCCTTCCCACGCTACGTCTTCTGGTGTGCGGTCGCCACTCGAGAACTTTACTGTTCTACCGGCTATCTGTTCTACAAGCTATGGGTCCCGCCCACTGCCACAAGTGTAGCAATTCTTCGGTTACTTTGATTCTTCTACGGATCTACTCATTTTTGATTCGATCTCGTAAAGTAACTCTGAGTATCGCTCGCTCTATCGCTCTTTGGGTGATCTTGAGCTTTCTTACGAGGCCCACGGTACGCCACCATGTCTCAGTTCATCCATCCTGTTATACTTACTTTATTGTCTCTGATTTCGATAGGATAATTCATCATAATCATCATATCAGTCGAAGAACGTCCACTGCTGGACATAGGCCTCCCCAAGGATTTCCACGACGACCGGTTTTACGCTACCCGCATCCAGCGGCTTCCCGCGACCTTTGATACTTCCCCACCGAGGGGCTCGAGCCTACCCTGAATTAGGGCGATGACGAGAATTAATAGATTAAGATAATTGCTTTAATCTTCAGAATTATTTATCTGTCCTTTTTGGTAGATTTATACGTTCAGCTGACTTATGGAGCAACGAAACAAACAAAAAGAGAAACAATGTATTTTGTTGGCACCCTTCCAGAAATAACTTCCGCATCTCCACACAGAAAAACTATATTTTATCATGAATGTGTAGCGAGAATCCTTAACAATTCTTTGATTTTAATACAAAAAAAAATTTAGGAACAATCACACACCATCTATGCTAGCTAAATTCGGAGTTTTCCTACGCGATCAAATCAGAAACGAGGAGATCTGTATGAGAACCAAGGTAACCGATATAGCTCACAGAATCGTTAAACTTAAGTGGCAGTGGGCGGGGCACATAGCTCGTAGAACAGATGGCCGTTGGGGTAGTAAAACTGTCGAGTGGCGACTGCGCACTGGAAGACGTAGCTTAGGCAAACCTCCCGCATGGTGCAGCGATGACCCGATGGAGGTCGCGGGAAGCCACTGGATGCAGGCAGCGCAGGACGGTCGTCGTGGAAGTTCTTGGGGGAGGTCCTTGTCCAGCAGTGGACGTCTTTCGGCTGGATTATGACGACACACCGTCAGTCATCAGGCTTTAAACTAGGATTATCTGTACTATGGGTATCAAAGACTGATTCACATACTTTTATTAGACGTTTGAATACGTTGTAATATTATATTTAAATTGTTTTATTAACCGACTTTAAAAAAGGAGGAGGTTTCTCAATTCGACCGTATATATGTATTTTTTTTATGTGTTTTCGCGGATAACTTCGTCGTTTATGAACCAATTTTGATGATTTTCTTTTTGTTGGAAAGGAGATATCCCAAGGGTAGTGCCATGATAAGAAAACCAGGATCTGATGATGGCGACCCAGAAAAATCGAGGGGAACCTTAGTTTCCTGTTTGAAGTCGGTTTTTTTCCTTCAACGCATTTCCACAACTCCGTTCGGGTGTACTGCAGCTAATTCCCCGAACGTACATTCCAGAGTAAATAAACCTGGTCGCCCTATGAATGTTTTCTCTGAGCGGGAATCGATCAAGGACCCTCGAATTAGCAGGTATAAAGCATTGACCAATATAAAACATTCGTTTATAAGTCGATATGTGAGTATTTTATGTTTCATTCATAAAAGTAAATTTTCCATTCATAAATCCTTCACAATCTTCACATTGAGGGTTCTATTGTGGCCGAAGGCCTTTTCGTAAATGTGGACAAAGCTAACCGTTCTTGAATAGTGATGTAACTAATTTCGTTACGATAGTATAATATCGATAGACCAACTTTTTTATTCTTAATAATGTAAGTATGAAAATAAACTTTGCGTCATTGTAATAATGGCGACCACGCACCGGAAAGCGTAGTGTAGGCAGGCCTCCCACTCTGTGGACCGATGACCTGGTGAAGGTCGCGGGAAGCCGCTGGATGCGGGCAGCGCAGAACCGGTCGTCGTGGAGATCCTTGGGGGAGGCCTATGTCCAGCAGTGGACTTCCTTCGGCTGATATGATGAAGATGATGAATAATGTGTAAACTCTCACAAAAACTGTGACGTTTCAAAGAAGCTTTGTATATTGTATAACTACGTCGCTGTGTAATTCTCAAGGGTTTAGTAAGTGTCTAGAGGGGTGTGTTTATAAATATTTTCCATGTATGTATAGAACAATGTTAAATTAGTGAGAAACACAGCAGAATAAATAATAATCCGAATTACTTCCAGCGAAATCTCAGGATAGGTGAACAAATCGATATCGATACTCGTCTTTTCCACACACTAACTCCAAGGAATCGATTAGGCCCTTTGATTTACTGGATCTGCTCTAGTCCGAGGGTGTAATGTGGGATTTGGTGAAACAAAAGGGCTTACACAGATTGTGGTAGCGATAGCTTGATTGGATTGTACATTTGTAGGTACTAAAGGTAGATTACTGTTACAAATTGCTTTTATTATTAGTAGGTACTAGAGCTCAAGTAGTTTTGTACCCCCCTCTCACACTTCATCATGTACGAACCGGAAATCATTTTTTTAATCCAAAATTGGTAAGCTCTTGATATTGCAGGAACGGATGTGCTCCTACATGAGGAGAACAATAAGAAGATATCTTCGCCAGGCGAGGTGTTGTGCCTGGGGTCCGGCCGTGGACCAACCGTGTATGGCTGGTGCTTGTATATATGCTTATGAGCAAGGAAATGTTGATAGTGCGTTGTAGATGCCATCTATCGAGATGAAGATGCAACTTCCATATAGTATGACCGATGGTTCAGTCTTGAGTTGAGGTTTGTAGTTGTTAGTGGCGGGTGCTGCAGATGGCGCCACAATATCATCTCACCTGATGGTATCTCTTTATAGTTTCCTGGAAGCTAGGGCAACTCAATTTTCTGATACACAGACTGATCTGTCTTTACTAATTTGTATCTCATCATCATATCAGCCAAAAAACGTCTACTGCTGGACAAAGGCCTCCCCCATGGATTTCCACAAATACCGGTCCTGCGCTGCCCGCACCTATCGCGATCTTCACCAGGTCGTCGGTTCACCGCGTGGGAGGCCTTCCTACGCTACGTTTCCCAGTGCGCGGTCACCACTCGAGAACTTTACTGCCCCAACGGCCATCTGTTCTACGAGCTATGTGCCCTGCCCACTGCCACTTCAGCTTAGCGATTCTGTGAGCTATTACGGTTACTTTGTATCAATTGGTATCAATGAGTTCTGAAAACGTCGAAAGACAGTTTTATTTCTTTATCGGCTCTATAGCTTTAATTCCATTACCAACAGATTTGCTGAAAGTAGGATTTAATTTCTCATAAAATTTTGGATATCATCTAACCCTTTTCCAAACGACCTGAATAATCTACCGAAACATATTAGAAGTTACGTCTAGTTAACTTTCAGATTAACAACCCTATCATTTACCTTATCCCTATTCCCTATTAGTCCTATGACAGTCCTTATCTATGTTGGCAATGCTAAGGGCGAGTTTACACAAAACGAAGCATCATCTGAATGGAATGAGCAGTTCTCATGAGAGTTCTTCAGAAGTTCTCTTGAGCATCGCTAGATGGAGTCACAGTTTTGTTAACTTTCGCTTACTGTGGAGATTGGTGATTTCGCTCAAACATTGAAAGCATGGACTCTAATTTATTTGAAAGGTTATCCGCTTGGATTGACGAACACTATCTTTTTGAATTTCTAGAGAGCTAAAATTCAATAAGCCAGCGCCTTTACCGACTAGCATATAAAAAAACCATTAAAAAATCCCTACCTAGTAGCAAAGAAAACAGGTGTATCAGATTTTATGATTTTTTTTACTTAATTGTCTTTAAAAACTGACTACCAAATGCGGGTGAGAAGTTATTTGTTACTAAGATAAATATTAAACTTTTACAAAATTTTATATTACGCTTTCCGCCAGGTGGTTCTGCCTTTTGTAAAAAAAAAATAACTGAAAATATCACGGTAATTTATCTCTTAAGGTCAAAATGTCCTAGTACATTTTCGGTTTACGCCGAGATTGTTTTTGATGATTAGACTAAAACTGTAATAATATAATTAAAATATTTTTTTTATTTTCAAATTTGATTTAAGTAACATACACTCATAGTGTTTTAGTAAAATTATAGACTATGTTAGTAAAAAAAAATGAAGATACAAATCCCCAATGGCAGCCCCAACATCGCTCTAAGCGCATTGTTATATTGAACCCCGGAGAGCCCCATACGATTTTGGAGTGTAGTTCACCCACAGGTTGCACGTATAAAAATACGTACAGTAGGCTCGAAATTGGGATTTTTTTTACATCCGTTGAGCATCGTGCAAACCTGCGGTCGATCATATTTGCTCTTTTTACACGACCTTAATGCCATAGGTGTATATAAGGCTCGTGTAAACTCACCGTAAACCTAATTCATGTCCAGTGGACTGACACTGATTGCCGCCGTGTCTCTAATCGAAATAATTGAATAATCGTTCCATGTGAAAGCGTTGACATATGAATGCATTTGGTTCGGGTCGCGACGATCAATTATCGGGTCATATATCAAATTTGTATGGAGCCACGAACCATGTCATTACTTTAACTCATTCGTATTGCCTTTAAATATGTTACGATTTCAGGCGGGAATCTTTGGTTTTCATACTTTTTAGTAAAGATTATCTGTAGTTGGGTTTAGTTTTTTTTATCTTTCATTTTATTTCGGCTCAACCGGTAACGACTCGGTCCTCCTAAGGTCCTGAGGTGCCGGGTTCAAATCCGGACGGCCAATGTACCAATGAGTTTTTCGAAACTTACGTACATACACTCACCGATTGTTTTAACGGTGAAGGAAAACATCGTGAGGAAACCTGCACACACCTGCGAAGAAACTCGATGGTAGTGTGTGAAGTCGACCAACCTGGACTGGGCCCACGTGGTCGACTAAGGCCCGATTGCCCTAATTCAGTGTAAGCTCGAGCCCCTCGGTAGGGACGTATATGAGCTGATATGATGATGGCATCATTTTACCTGATGGTAAATGACAATGACGCCGAAGATTGAAGCGGACTTACCAAAATTTCCCAACGCAATGGGGAACTGGCTATCTTATCTTCAAGCCGAAACACATCAATGTTATTAAAGTATATGTTTCGCAGCAAGACTTAGATGAGATGGTTGTAACTAGCCAGGTGGCCTTAAAGAATGCCCTTCCACCAAACAAACCATCTTACAAAGAACCCGCGACCTCCTGATGTCAAGCTCATGGACTTAACCCATTGTGACTCTCAACGCTACAGATAAGCTTTTCGTCTAAAATAGTATTATCATCGGATTTGTTATTCACCAAACGGATGCCATTGATTTTCGATACCTTCTCACCGTAGACTTCATATGGCTATGTAAAGTAAAACATTTAAATTACACTTTTTCAGCTGACTACTATAATGAAAACAGGAAAGCTTAAAAATCTCATGACGTTTTAGTTACACAGGGTCTTAACCGAAGGTATGCACTTTTTTGTACTTATGAAAATGAAGCCATGGTCAATTCACATTTGTTTATTTTAAACAAACATATTAAATTGTGCGGAATACGCCAGAATAGGTACCATTGCGGGCCGGCGCAATGGTACCTATTCTGGCGTATTTCACTGTCAAGTTCATAAACCTGGAAGTTATTCTGAGCAGTTTGATAATTTAATTAAAAACCCCGATGTTGTCTGTAAAGTCGGTTGACGGACGATAACTTTATGTGATAAAGTGTCACAAGCCAAATGCTGTGTGCTTTAGACCACACGACTGAAGTACAACTTCTTTAGCTCCATTTTTAAGGAGAAGTAAAATACCGCACATAGTCGGGTGAGTTAACACCTTGGCACTTATGTGCTCTTGGTACTTTTGAATAATAAAGTACAACTAAAACATATCTCACAGTTGGAACACCTCTTGTAAGCTCCTGAAAGCCTCGTACTTTTAATACATTGACACACTGATGTTAGCTATAAAAAACGCCTCTTTTTAGTATGATGGTTTTCCTCACAGAGAATCGACCACATTATAACAACTCTTGTAAGCCTAGTACATTTATTTAATTGATACACTTGTTTGACGGTTCGTACGTTCAAGTCCAAGTCCAAGTCCGCAGTCCAAGTAAAAGTACTTGTACAAGTAAGCTCCTGGAAGTACAACTCTCGCTTGCATGCTCGGCTCAGGCGTAACTTGACAACGACGTCACACTGGCGTAACGCCACAATCATGACACACTGGCGTAACGCGACAATGGGCGTAACGCGACAATGACGTCACACTGGCGTTACGTGACAATGACGTCACAGTTTTTCGTGTATGCAGCCTGTGTCATCTATTTAAAAGACGTTATCACATCAAAAATAATAATTGCGAATTGACCATGGGTTTCTTAGGAAAAGTTGTTCAATTTCATGAGTACAAGCTCCAGTTAAAAAAAGTGCATACCTTTGTTATGGCCCTATATAAAACTGAACAAGTGCGATTGGGACTCGCACCGCACCCCAGTATATACAAGTATATAAATTTATACAGAGCTTCGGTGACGTAACTGCTAGGGCCGCTAGCTCCTGTTCAAGACCATGAAATGATATGAAATTAATGACCATGAGAGAGGTCGAGCGCTGCGCTGGCTGCTGAGCACTGGGCGTGCGTGATCAGCTAAGGCCCGATCACCCTAATTCAGGGTAGGCGTGTGGACGTATATGAGCTGATACTGATCCTCAGAGCGCGTCCAACTCACACTTAGTTTTTGTTGCATATTCACAACAAACTGTTATAGGATGGGTCGGTCTACTGGTAGACGTCGATGGCCCGATGTCAGTTCATTTGATTGAGCCTAAAGTGAGAGCACTGTCACATCGGATTAACAGCTTTGCGAATTTTCGGGGTTGAAATCAAATCCAGATTGGGTTACGTCATTAATACGACTACGAGTAGGTAGGCTTTGTGCCCATTATTTTCATTGAAAACTGTATACAGGGTGTAACAAAATTGGTGTAGAGTCCGTTTACTGGGGCTTTTACGCATCGTACTGGACAACTTTTCCTAAACAAAACGGTGGTAAATAAAAAAAAAAAGTGTGTGTGTCAGCTCCGATGCACAACTGGAGTTTACTACTTAAGTACGATTATCTAAACAGGGCTTGACTTTGGTTTTAAGTTCACTCTGCACAGTTTTTATAACTGATGATACCAATTTCCGGCCTCTTTTCATAGCTGATGTGTCAGGTGTTTTAGCTCCCATGATCGCAGCTACTAATGATCCATCTGGTATTTGGCAGGGACTAACCTCATATGCTTTGAATGCAGTTATACGAGCATATCTTAGGTCATACCAGAAAGGGTTCTTACATTGGTTTCGAGTTGACTTTTCAATTAAATAAAGAGCATTTTTGTTAAGTTTCTCTTGTAATGTTTTTAGTAATTTGTTGACATCATTCTTTATATCATCACTCGCTTGATTATTCCTTATGGAAATGATGAAGTAAAAACTGTCAAACATCACTGTGTTTAAAGTCGTTCTGATACTTCAACAGTTCACAGTTCATAATTTTCTTCAATAATTCCAGCCACAATATACACTGTTGTGTTTGTTACTGCTAATCTTTGATATAAATTCTTGAAATCCTTTTACAGTCTTGTTCCTGTATATTTCTATGAAGCTCTTCACAGCGCTGCTTTCTCACTGTTTGTCTTTCAGCGGAATCCACCCTAGACATCTTCGTTTTACTCAGATATTGAGGCAGGTTGGGGAAAATATGAAGCACAGCACCATCAACTAATTTTGGGTTTTTCAAGAGAACAACCCCGCGCGTTCCATCACTTTTTCTTATATTTTCACTCTGTATTATTTAATTTTCACTAAAATGTTTGCAGCACACGAAAGATCCTTTCGAAGGCTGCCATTTGGCTCTTGGTATTGCCCTTGTCCAACGGCTACGAAGGTTTTCTTCTCGTGGAAAAACTAAAGTAGAAACTAGCTTTTCTCCATTTTTCAAACTAGAATCATAATTTGATTTACAGCCAAGTGCACAGCAATGTCGAGGCATCTGAAAGAAAATTGAACTTGTTACTTTGTTACCAATCAGCTCTAGAAACTGAATGGGTTTTTTTTAACAGAAGATTGTATGAAATTACTTGTTCGATAGCACGAGCTGTGAATATAATGTATATAAAATGTTTTCTTAGCAAAAAGCATTAATTTTCTTTTAATTTTCTTTAAAACCCACTGAAGTCATATCGAAACATGCACCGAAACAACAACTTATTTTAAATGACACTTGTGTATTATCCGACTAAGTTTGCTTTGTAGGAAGTTACTAGCATATTATTACTTCCCTAACGCCTACGCAAATAGGTCGCATAATCTGTGGTGTGACGTCATCTTAGATTCAGCCAATCCTGACTGTTTTACTGGAATTGAAGCTGCGCACAATAGGTTACGCGCGAAAAACGTGACACGATCACTTGATTTTACTCTTTATATTTTTTAAATACCGGGCGCCTTATATGAAAATCGATTCTTAAGGAGTAAACTCCAAAAAAATTCCAGCTGATTGATCAAATTTGAGTATTTTCGTAAGTCTCATTTTTTTGAGAATTGACCGCAGGTACTATTATTTCAGTATTATGAGTAGAAGCCCCAGTTAATGGGTACGTAGCGACACCTTCAGTAAACCGATGCAAAGATTAATGAACCTTAACACAAGCGAGTAATACAATATCTAGAACGCGCTATTAACATTTCTTCGCCACTGAGTATATATGTTACAGTAAATAACGACCTAAGCCAGCTTCTCTCCGATTCTCCCACGTCCAAGCAACGACCTAAGCCGAGGTCCGTGCCCACCTGGGCGCCCTTAGGCAGTTGCATCTTTTTGCTTTGCACTAGGTTGAGTGCCTTCCGTACTCGCCTCCCCTGCCCGGTGAAGGTGTAAAGGCCCCAATGGCCAACAACAAGCTTGTACTTTCGAAAAAAAACAAAAAAAAACGACCTAAGCCGAGTTCCGTGCCCCCTTAGGCAGTTGCATCTTTTTGCTTTGCATCTAGGTTGAGTGCCCTCCGCAAGGTGCCCGGTGAAGTTGTGAAGGCCCCCACGGCCAACAATAAGCTTGTCCTTTCGAAGAAAAAAACAGTTTTGACTGATTTATGCAGTCAAAAGTGTTTTTAACTAAGGACGTTGGTCAAAACCACTTTTAACTGCAAAAGTATTGTGTAATAGTGCTTGCGCTTTATTGGTGGTAAACTTCCCCGGCGCTGCGGGAGGTGCAGCCCCATCGCTCTTCAGTCACCCATGCTCACCTCCGCAGCTCCGTTTTTTTAAAATTTAAAAACACTCTAGTTGTGTGACAGAAAAAGCCACGTCGAAGTGGGGTGCACTGATTTGGATCTGCAATGGGACCTAAATTGACCCAAAGTATTTCAATAAACACTTTAAAAAACCGACTTCCATCGCAACAACTTAGTACATTTTTGCATTATTATTTTTGAATTATGTTTTTTTTTAATAAAGTACTGCACCGATTTTGATAAAATTTATATGGGACCACACAGGAAGCACTGCTTTCAAATAGAATCATAAAAATCGGTTCACCCAGTCAAAAGTTCTGAGGTAACACACATAAAAAAACATGCAGTCAAATTGAGAACCTTCCCTTTTTGGAAGTCGGTTGAAAAACTAGAGACGCTTAAAGAAAAAAATATCTAAAAGGGTTCACTTACGCCCTATCTGACCTCCCCCCATTTACATAATACTAAAAATCCTGTGAACTATATCTAAGCCAACCTCTGTAAACCACTTCTGACTGCAAAAATCAGTCAAAACTGTTTTTGACTAAGAGCATCGGTCAAAACCACTTTTGCCTGATTTTTGCAGTCAGAAGTAGTTTTGACTGGTTATGCTGAGCTGGGCAGCGTTAGGGAAACTTTGCAATATCTTCACGTCCCAAATACCGCAGTGTCTCAAGACTAAGGTCCATGACCAGTGTGTGTTGCCAGTGATGACTTACGGAACTGAGACATGGTCGCTTACTATGGGCCTCATAAAAAGGCTCAAGGTCACCCAAAGCGCAATGGAGCGTGCTATGCTCGGTGTTTCTCTTCGTGATCGAATCAGAAACGAGGAGATCCGTAGGAGAACCAAAGTAACCGACATAGCTCACAGAATCGCTAAACTGAAGTGGCAGTGGCAGGGCACTTACCTCGTAGAAAAGATGGCCGTAAGTAAAGTTCTCGAGTGGTGACCGCGCACTGGGAAACGCAGCGTAGGCAGGACTCCCTCGCGGTGGACCGACGCCCTGGTGAAGATCTCGGGAAGCCGATGGATGCGGGCAGCGCATCACCGATCGTCGTGGAAATTTTATAGCAGTGGACGATTTTCGACTGATATGATGATGATGATGACTTCTGACTGTAACATATAAACAAATATCGGCCATCAATGGTTGCTCCACTGCCGGACCCCAGGCATAGGTACCTACCTCTTCAGGCGGAGATCCTTTTGCTCTCGGAGTGTAGAAACGCACTGTTTCTACAATTTCTACACCAATTTTGTTACATCCTGTATTTAAAATCATTTGTTAGCCTCTGTTGCGATGCAGGCACGACATCTGGTCCGAATTTCTACGGTAGTAGTATGAAGTCTCATTTCTTCCCTAATAGTGACAAAAGCCGCCGCTGTTCGTTGGACCAGAACAAACATTTCAATACCTTTAAATAGGTAGTCAATTTACCAATGTACCAATGAGTTTTTCAAAAACTTACGTACATACTTACCGATTGCTTTAACGGTGAAGGAAATCATCGTGAGGAAACCTGCACACGCCTGCGAAGAAACTCGAAGGTTGTGTGTGAAGTCGACCAACCCGCACTGGGCCCGCGTGGTCGACTAAGGCCTAATCGCCCTGATTCAGGGTAGGCTCGAGCCCCTCGGTGGGGACGTATATGAGCTGTAATGATGAAATAGTTAGTCCGAATTTTTGTCTTCAAAGTAGCCTTAAACAGCTGATTACAAGTCTTCATCATTCTTAAATTTTCTTACCTACAGTCTTTCTCCAAATTCGCAATAAGAAGTAGTCGCTCGGGGCCAAGTCCGAGCTTTAAGGTGGGTATTCAAGTTCTGTGAACCCACAGTCCCGAATGGCAGCCTTCGAAATAGCAGCCGTGTGCACAGGTGCATTATCGTGCAACAGAAGGATTTCTTTATGCAATTTACCTCTAAGTTTTTTCTTTAACACTGTCCCTCATCTTATGCATAAGAGTAGCATAATATGGCCTGTTTATAACAGTATTTCGTTCTTTGAAATCAACCATCAGCAGACTTTGCGAATCCCAAAAAACCGTGCACATTAATTTTTTTGTGGACTGTTGCACTCTTGCCTTTCTCGGCGGGTTTTCTCCCTTATAATGCCAATCCATGGACTCGCGGCTGCTCTCAGGATCATAATGTAACACCATCGTTACATCACCATCATTCGATGAAACATTTGTTCAGGGTTTTCGCCACAAAGTTCCAAAAATGCAGAAGTGAATCGCACTTTTTCCTCTCTTTGAACAGCCGAGAGAAGTTTCGGCACCCATCTTGAGCTCACCTTACTCATATTAAGATGGTCGTGAATCACACGATGAACGGTACTCTTCGAAAACCCCAATCTAACTGCAATTTCCCTGATTTTTAAGGTATCTCACACGGGAAAAATACGATAATATATGAAAACTGAACATTCTGTAACGAGTCTTTGAATGAGCTACAACTAAAACTTTTTATACAGATTGATTAATAAAATGAGTTCGCAAATAGCATCATCTCACCTGATGGTAAGTGACGATGATGCCGAAGATAGAAGCGGGCTAACCAAGATTCCCCAACGTAATAGGGGAACTGGCTATCTTATCTTCAAGCCGGAACACATCAATGCTGTTAACATTGATGTTTGGCGACAAGACTTAGATAAATGGTGGTAGCTAGCCAGGCGGGCTACGTTCTCTTTAATTGGCTGTCGCGTTCGAACTAACAATTGCAGGTTGATACAAGTTTCATAGCAGATTATTAAAGAGTGAAAGAATACTGTAATGCAGTCCAACACGATTGAACACTTATAGAAATATATCAGTCCAAGTCATTATGGGACCGCCTGGTACGCTACGTTTTCCGATGCGCGGTCGCGACTCGAGAACTTTACTACCCCAGTGGCCATCTGTTCTACGAGCTATGTGTCCCGCCCACTGCCACTGTACGCTTAATTAACTAACGCAGTCCGTGTCCTACATTTCGGGAAAGTAATTATGTATGATCATGGACATTCTGTTCTCTGTCAATTAATTATAATTATTTTTAAGTAAGTTTTACATTCATTCATTAATGTAAGATACAGGAGGTAGGTAAGTAGGTTGTTTTTAGGATTCCGGAGCCAAATTGGTAAAAAAACGGAACCCTTATAATTTCGTCACGTCCGTCTGTCCATCCGGCTCGAAGGACCAAAATGTTCGGGCTGGTCCCCGAACGATGTATATGATTATATGAGTGCAGGACGGCAGAAGAGTTTGTTGTAAAAGGTGTGTGCTCTTGTCAAGCGTCTTTATTGCACTTAGTAATTGAGGCGGAGTTCGCAATGTCTGAAAAAATACTCAATTTATAATTAGTGGAAAATAAACCTTAATGAGCGTGCTCGTACACTGTCTTTTCCAATATTCTCTGCCACATTTTTTTTTGCGAATTGACCTAAGATGTAGATGCATCCCTTAACGGCTCTTACACCAATTTTTTTACACTCTCTGTATATATTTTCTTTTCTCATTGCATAAATAGGTACATACCTTTAGGTATTTCCTTTTTATATTGTGTGAAACAGGGTTTTCAGTCAATTATTTAAAATACCGTACAAAAACCCGCCAAGTGCAAGTTGGAATCACACACGAAGGATTTCATTCCATCGTACAAGATGAAAAACCAGACAAGAGCGAGTCGGACTCGCCCACCGAGGGTTCCGTACAATTTTGTAGGTACTAGGTACCTACTTATACCTATAATAATTTTCTAAAAACTTTTAGGTACAAGCTTTTGATATTTCATTGTCACGCAATATTTTTTTTTTTATTTTTTTTTATTTATCATTTTATTTTCAGGCTTCATAGACCCATCATTGTGTTAATAAAAATACAAAAAACCTTAAATAAACTAATGTTAGTAGGGTATACAACTAAAGTAAAGAATAATAATAAGACAAAGTAATTAAATTAAGTATCAGTCTTACGATGGGAAGCGGTAGATACTACCTCACTGTGTGAAGGTGTATCCACCGCTCGAGCATCGGACTGTCCCACCTGTCAGCGACTAAGCTCAGGATACTGTTGGTACTGGCGCGCACACGCCACAGCATGGAGGCACAGCGTTTCCTAATGATTGCGTGAAAACCATCTATTTGTGCCGCCGCAAACATGCCGGAGGCGCTGCAAAAGCGCGGCAGACCCAACAGCACCCTGAATGCATTGTTATACTGGATACGCAGAGCCTCGTATGCACTCTGCGTATACTTGACCCATAGGTTGCACGTGTAGAAAGACTGACAGTAGGCTCGAAAGAGCGTCTTTTTAACCTGATCAGTACAGTGTGCAAACCTACGGGCCAGCATGTTGCATCGGACAGACAAAGCCCTGCGCTCCCGTTCCAAATCCAAGTTATCACTTAGGTTAGCATCGACCCAGTGACCCAGATACTTAAAATTCTCTACTCTCTTAAGAGGAACACCCGAAAGTGTTACTTGAGGCACAATAGAGTAGCATTTGGTGCCTGCTTTGAATACAAGTAATTCACTTTTTTTGGCATTGTATCTGAGCCCATGGGCCTCAGCATATGTTTCACATATATGAAGCAGCCTCCTCATGGCACCGATTGTCGGGCTCAGCAAGACCATGTCGTCTGCGTAACTAAGATTATTAACACAAGTACCGTCAATATGACATCCGACATTAGTCTTACTGAGCTCAACAATCAGCCCGTTTATATACAAGCTGAAGAGTCTGGGGGAACTAAGGCCACCTTGCCTCACCCCACACTCTACCCTGTACTCATCTGAGAGAGAGCCCGCCCATCGCACATAGTTGGTCTGGTTGTTATACCAATACTTAAGTACTGATATAACTTCCTCATGTACACTTGTTTCAGTTTTTAGTTTCTGCCACAACACATCATAAGCTACCAAATCGAACGCCTTCGAGAGATCCAAGAAACAAGCATTAACAGGGGTACCTCTGTTTGTATAGTATTGGACAGTGTGCTTGAGGCACAGAATGGCACTTTCCGTGGATAGGTTGGGCCGAAACCCAAACTGTGCATCATGCAAATCAATGCGACTAGCCATGTGCTTATCAAGCAAACCATCCAATACCTTCGCTATTACAGTTGCAAGAGATATAGGCCTATAATTAGCGAGATCAGAGGCATCACCCGTTTTATTTTTCACAATTGGCACCACAATGGTTTTCATCAGATCATCGGGCAGGTGAGAATGACCTATGCAAAGGCTGAAAAACATAGCCAACACTCTTGGGAGATGTACACCCGCATATCGGAGATGCTCGATGCCGAGACTGTCATGCCCCGGAGACTTACCTCTACGCATATTTTTAATGACATAAGCAATCTCCTCTGCAGAGAACTTGGTAATCTTCTCCGAGGCGTGACTCTCGGCAACGAGGCCTCCAGACCCCTTTCCCAGAGGTGAATCTACTTTGAAGTGATCTTTAAATAGGTTAGCTATTAATTTTGCATCCTTCTCACCCGCCACGCAAACCGGGAGACTCGGTTGTGGACTTAATTTATTTGTATTTTTCCAAAACCTACTAAAGTCTTTTGCAGAATGATTTTGTACAATAATATCCATTTTAATCTGGTTTTGATTATTTTGACACCACCTTAATTTAGATTTAAAGATTCTACGCGTCTCACACATTTTATTATAAACATTACCCGAGGAAGGCTTATTGTACAGACTCCAAACGTGAAATGCCTTCCGAGCCTCAATGTGCGCTTTCTTAACATGTTTATTCCACCCAGCAATAACATTATATTTAGGTTTTTTGCGCGCTTTGTAACTATGTTCTGACGCCTGTGTAAGTATACATACGATTTCGTTATACATTTTATTCAGTATTAACTTATGACTGCTGTTAGAACACAACCGGTCACTACACTCTCGAAATTCCATAGGAAAATCAATTTCTCTTAATTTACAATGACAAATTTCAGCATAATCATTAATTTGATTTGAATCCCTTTCCCCCCATATTACCTGGTTACAACTTAAAATACATTTTCCTAACTTTGGATAAATTAAATTCATATTACAAATTAATTCAATAGGCATGTGATCCGACCAGTAGGTATCATATAACACTGATGCACTTATTACTAAGTGACGCGCTGCCTCAGTCGCTATACAATGGTCTAACCACCGCTTGCACCCGTGCGCCTCACTGACAAACGTGTAGGTATCGGGAAACGGCGGTAACAGGTCAAAATCGACGCATGACCAGCACTGTTCAGCACAGAAGTTCATTAGTTCATAACAGAATAACTCACCAGGATGCGCGTTGAAATCTCCGAGCATAAAAACTGTCTCCACATTGTTATTCTCGATCACTGCGTTGATTTCGCTTAGACAGTCAGTAAATTCAATTAGATTATTTGAAGAATCAGTAGGCATGTATACCGAGAACACCAACACAGAGCTATCATTGACATCGACCTTTATAGCACATAAACGCACACTTTTGCACTCAATTACGCTCACCGACGGAAAAATATTTTTTCTCCATAGTAAGGCCACCCCACCATAGGGCCTACCTCGAACTATGCCCGCCGATGTGTCGACAGCTGATTTACCGGTGAATGCAAAATCCTTATCAATCTGACTTAAGTAAGCTAAGTCGTGCGGCAGAAGCCATGTTTCTTGCAGCGCAATGACGTCAGCCGATACACACAGTCTCCTCAAGCAGTCAACAGATCTAATAACATTTTTGCAATTAAAAGTTACTAAATTAATATTAGTTTTGTAATCCATTATTGTTAGTTTTTGCGGTTGTTGCCTCATTCAGACTTGACATTTTGTCTGTTTCATTTTTTTCAAAATTTATGAACTTCCTGTATGATATTCCTTCTGGCCAAAAATCTTCATCCAGGAAAATATCCAGATTATATTTCGGCACGAATATTTTAAAAGCATCGTAATCCTTGTCTACTTTCATGTTCATTTTTACTACCGTTACCTGAATTTTAGATTTTTGCATAATATAGTCCGAAATATCCTTAGTAGATGTACCCTTAGCCACATTATATATATATAAATAGGTATTTTAGTAGCCACTGCTTTAAATTTTCCTTCCGGTTCAACTATTGCTTTGCCTTTATTTCCAACAAAACGGTTTCGAAGTCTTCTTTTCTGAACTAAAATCCACTCTTCACTATAGGTGGGACGTTTCCATTCACCCTCACGAGCTACTTCCGCCATAGTCTTTTGTTTCGATTTGTCCTTTTCCATCAATTTTGCAATATCCGTCGCGACCGTGTGTCCCAAACAATTCTCAACTATCAACTTGTGACTCATACTTTCGCGCTCACTACAGTGCGCGGTACACCTCGCTTGCTGATTGGGCGAGGCGTGGTGATCGCCGGCGCCGGCGACCAGCTGATTTTGAATAACTGGAACGTTATCAGTGACAACTCGCTCAGCTGACGGAGATTTTGTTTGACTGTGGGTAGAAATAATAGTTTTTGGATTTGAGGGCGTGGAATGTTGACTTGAGCTTATATTTGGGATATGAGTTAGCCCCATGGGACCACTATTGTAGTCATAACTGTCCAACAAAAAACCACCACGCTTCGTGTTCACACAGTTCAAACTCCCAACGGTTGATGACTTTTTTAAGGCTACAACATCACATTTTACAGCTTCTAATTGATCTTGTGTTACATAGCCGTTCTTTATTTCCTTTATTTCATTTTGAATTTTCAACAGGTCCTTCAAAAGCTTAGTAACATCAACATGATCAAACAACACGGGGGGTAGTTTTTGTAGATCACGGGCAACAAAAATTGGGATATCCTCAGGGTCAGTCTCCTTTAACAGGCACACAATGTCATCAATGTCACGACGGGACTTTCCATCTCGTTTTCTTTTGATGTTGCGTTTTGTAGTCGTTATTGATTCAAACAATAAATTCTTCGCAGTAACAATATCCGAGTCTGTGAAAGCACTAATACAAATTCTGCTTAGGCTCTCCTCATCCATCACGTCCAGCTTGTTTGCCACGAATGCAAGTACCTCATTGATTACCACATTACAACTCGCACATTTTACCACATTTGAGGACATTGTCCTACACACGATAACTCACAATGCAATACTCTGCGTACGACCGGCCGGGTTCACGCGCGGAGCCGGAATGCATGCAAAATTTCAGCTCAATCGAAAACTGGGAAGTTGGTCAAAATTAACATGCAAGATTTCACCAGAACAAACATACATACATACATACATACATTGCAAGTTAAATAAAAGCTTTTAAAAATAGGAAAAGATTTTTTTTATTCATCGTCATAAAAATAATTAAAAATCTGATTAATCTTGTGCCAATGAAGCCATTTCATTCGATAGCCCACATGACACGGTTAACTCAATTCAAAATTCGAACCGACCTTTCCTTGCCTAATTGATAAAATAGAGACTATATTTTAAAATTATTAGTGAAAGTTTTATTACATCGTCTCAATATTTTTCGTCCGAAGTGTCGCGTGACGGTTGGTATGATCGTTTCGTCCTCTGTACCGTAGCTCCAAGACTAGAGCAGCCATGATCGTTTCATGCTCTGTAAATGTCTATAATATGAAAAAAGTATTACTTTTACCGTGGTTTTATAAAACCACACACTCTTTTTTTATTATTTAATTACAAATGTATAGTTTTCAGATTTTTCCCTATATTTGCCAAATTTCATAGTTCTAGGTCAACGGAAAATAACTTTTTGTATGTTTGTTACGCAATATCTCTGCCGTTTATGAACCGATTTTCAAAATTCTTTTTTTATTCGAAAGAGTATATACTCCCGAGGGGGTCACATTGTCACCAAGTCAGGATCTTATGGGATCCCAGGGAAATCGAGGGCAATCCTCAAATTTTATATGCAAGTTTTACATGTGTCTTGTGTTTTCTAAAATAATGAAAGTATTTTCGTCTGTTAGTCATCATATCATGTTGATGAGCTGATGAAGGAAGGTACAACTCCTTAACGATTAGGAGTTGGAGGTTAATTATTCAAACATTTTACGTAGATACGTAGGTACGTATAGACCGATAGTTGTATTCTTTCAGGTTATTCAGACATGCTGATGATGGAAGTTTTAACTCCTTAACTTTCATGCTGTTGACATGATGATGAAAACCACAGGAATCTGTTTAAGATGAAACACCACCAGGTGAGATGTTGTCATTGGTTTACCAATTGTTAATAAAAAAAACACACATGTACTATGATTTGAGTGTTACTATTGGCGAGTGGGTGATTGGGTTTACGTTATTATATAAATAGCATCATCACTAAAAATAAATAAAATAAAATAAAAGTTTAATAAATTAAAAACCGACTTCAAAATTAAATTCACTCAAAAGTATAAAATACTAATTATATACTTACATACACGACATTTACCAACAATAACGAAATTAAAGGTGGGTACGAATTAAATTAGGGGCCTACAATTCTTTTTGAGGTCGGTGTCAGCAATGCCATCGAATCTAAAACATTTGATACGTAAGTAACTGTGTGTTGGTACCGACCTCAAAAATAAATTTAGGCCCCTAATTTAATTCGTACCCACCTTTGATTTCGTTATTGTTGGTAAATGTCGTGTATATAAGTATATTAATATTATTTTATACTTTTGAGTGAATTTAATTTTGAAGTCGGTTTTTAATTTTTTAAACTTTGATTTTATTTTATAGCTTCAAGAGACTGTAGACCGGAGTTTTAATTTAAACTAGACACCTTCACGCGTTTCTGAGATAAAGAGTCTTGACAGACTGGCGGACGGACAACAGAGTGATCCTATAAGGGTTCAGTTTTTTTTTCCTTTTGAGGTACGGAAAAAGTAAAAAAAAGGTTTCTTGTATGGTGGCCTTTGTTTTCAAGCGACATCCAAAAAGGAGGAGGTTCTGAATTCGACTGTATGTTTTTTTCTAAATGCTTCCCGTATGATCCCATATAAATTTTATCAAAATCGGTGTAGAACCTTATTAGAAAATTAACAAAAACCAAAAATAATAATGCAAAATTGTTCGACGTTCTTGCGATGGAAGTCGGTTTTTAACGTGTTTAGCGTTTTCAATTATTGTTTTTTATTTAGGTTGTCATTAGTATTAGACAATCGGTGCGTATCGAAATCTCAACTTTTTTAAATTCTTAATTGGCAAGACCATGGAATGATCTCACCTGATGCCGAAGATGGAAGCGGGCTTACCAAGATTCCCCAACGCAACGGAGAACTGGCTATCTTACCTTCAACTTCGATTTTTTTGCCATCACAATACCTTCTTCATTCTTTACTGCTTCGTCGCTCGAAAGTAAAAATGGATGCAAAATGCAGGATCTCTGGTTAGACGACGGACACATTTTAGGAAGTGATCCTGTAGACGAATCTGAACAATTCTCTCCATGGAACCAATGGTCAATTCGCAAAAATAACCTAACCTAAACCACACCCTGGACACTTCATACATGACATTTCAAAAAATGATGAACCAACAAAATGTCGGGGAAATCCTATACGTTCGAATACCAAACTGTAACCAATCTGCATCAATCTGGGTGACGAGGGGGTGAGGTCGCAAACTAGAGAGCGGCAGGGAGTGTCCATACTGTATGTTAGTACTAATAAAATATATACTTTGCCTAAACACTCCCGAAGTGCCGACGGAAGAGAAAAAACTTTTTACAATTTCATAAGTTTTGACCCTCCGAGTGTTCCTGGTTACGGTTACGGAACAGGTAACAGGAATCGTTATGTGTGTCGCAAGTTTAACGATTTTTTCCTATCTCAAATACAGTTTTATTAGTTTTGACTCTCCGAGTGTACCTGGTGCCCAACGCGCCTAAAGAAGTTTTCACGTCAAAAATTTTGGACTTCTCATACAAAGTTTACTGATGAGCTAATCAATATGTATGAAAAACCCATTTTTTTTAAATTGACCATAGGTTTGTTGAGTATATTTTTGACCAGAGGTTCAGTTTCCTCTTCTGCGTCCGTCGTCGTCTAACCAGTCACCCTGTGTATAGGTAATGGTAAGTCCATTCACTTCACACCTGGAAGTCGCGGGTTCGATTCCCGACGGGGTCAACTTTGTAAGACTCAGTTTGGTTGGTGGTAGGGCATTTTTATAGCCCGTCTGGCTAGCTACGACCATCTTATCTAAGTCTTGCCGCCAAACATCAATGTTAACATCATTGATGAGTTCCGGCTTGAAGATAAGATAGGCAGATCCCCATTGCGTTGGGGAATCTTGGTAAGCCCGCTTCCATCTTCGGCATCATCGTCACTTACCATCGGGTGAGATGATGCCAAGGGCTTATCATTTGTGGATAAATAAAAAAACTATTATAATAGGTTGACTTTCAATTCGTTCTTGATAGCAAAGGATATGAATGTGCTCGTGATTACAAACAACTTTCCCAAAGAAAATATATGTTAAATATGAAAAAAAAAATTTGGTCCTCTATACATTTTTGTCGATTTAATAACTTATTAAGTATCGAGGACCAAAAAAATTTTTTCTGATTTGATATAGAGTTTCTTTGGGAAAGTTGTTTGTAATCACAAATACATGCATACCTTTTGTTATCAAGAACTAATTAAAAGTCACCCTGTATAAATTAACCACGCAGCATAAAGTAATGGTGAGAGGCAATGCACAAGCTTCTAGTGATTTTTAATATCTAATGTATAGCAACACTATTTGTCTGTGGATATAGTATCTGTGGTAAAAAAACAAAAAAATGTTGGTTGTTTGGGTAGAGAAACGAAAGAAGCCGAATAAAATAAAATAAAAGACTAAAATCAAAAAAGTAATATTTTATTAAACAAACTGCACCTCACTAATATAAAGTACGTTCGAATAATGAACTTCCAAGACGGACGGCACAGTCTATTTTCACCGAATATTAAAATTTATGTGCTATAAAACGAGTTATTCACGGGAACTTCTTTACAATTGCTACAGTTGACTTTAATGTTCGGGTTTGGCGTTTTTAGGGGTCCGTGCCTGTGAGGGTAGGCGCTTGAATTGACTATAAAACTTAATGTTACTCGCAAGACAAGAAAGACATAAGAGACAGCATCAGAGATAGATATAGGTAGGGCTTATTTACCTAAACCACACCCTGGACAATTCATACAACGAGCCAGAAATTAGATTTAAAAAAACAAATGACGAAACAAACAACATGGCGACGAGATTCTATACGTTCGTTCTATAACAAAACTGTAACCAATCTCAATTAATCTGGGAGACGTGGGGGTGAGGTCGGAATCTAGAGAGCGGCAGGGAGTGTCCATATTGTATGTTAGTAATAAAATAATAAATACTTAGCCTAAACTTCGAGGAACAGAGAAGAAAATTGGAGACTTCCTTACGACAATATTTTTTCCGGGACATGTGCCCCGGATTTCAGGAAATCAGAAACGAGGAGATCGTAGGAAAACCAAAGTAACCGACATAGCTCACAGAATCGCTTAATTGAAGTGGCAGTTGGCAGAGCAAATAGCTCGTAGAACAGATGGCCGTTGCGGCCGTAAAGTTCTCGAGTGGCGACCGCGCACCGGAAAACGTAGCGTAGGAAGGCCTCCCACGCGGTGCCAAGACGTCTTAATCAGTGCAGCAGTCGTCAGTGCTAGAGCATCGGTGGCGTAACGGCTCGGACCGCTGCCTCCTATCCGGGAGGTCGTGGTTCGAATCCTACCACGTACCAATGTGTTTTTACGTTTATCTGATACTCTTACGGTGAAGGAAAACATCGTGAGGAAACCTGCACAAGCCTGCGAAGAAACTAGAAGGTTATGTGTTCGACTAAGGCACGATCGCCCTATACCAGGGTGGGCCGGAGCCCTTCGTTGGGGACGTATATGAGCTGATACGATGATTAAGTGCAGCAGAACTCACCGAACTAAAACCTTGGTTCAAAGTAGAGTTTAGAATTTATTGGTTAAAAGTTGGTTCTTAAGAGGATTGTGAAACTAAGACTTTTCATACAAACGGCGATAACGATTTTCACCTCTTAAATGTTAACCGATTTGGATAAATTTTTGATAGCTTTTCAGTTAGAACAAAAACTTAGCTTTTACGTTTTTGTTTTTTCGATAAAGTTAATCAGTTTAATTTCATTGTCGTTTACGTGTTTTCATACAAAACTAATTTCGAACATTTTTTTATTTCTAATCAGTAATTTAAAATACGAAGCTTTTGTTCTCACTGACAACCTATCAACAATTTGGTTCAAATCGGTTAACATTTAAGAGGTGAAAATCGTTATCGCCGTTTGTGTGAAAAGTCGAATTTTCGCCGTGGATTTACAGTCTTCTTATGGGCTCGGAAAATCAAATTCGAAATAGGTATTTACTTCGAATTCAATTTTTTATCACCAAAATTTGGATCCTTATCATTACGAATAGCTATGTTGTTTACCAAAAAGTCAATTCCCTCTCGTATATCTACCAGATACGCTAGACTACCAGGTTTATGATATAGCGTCCCCACTTACCTACCCTAGGGCATAACAGTGAGGGCCGCTATTCCTGCCAACACCATAAGGTGTAGACAAGGACCAGTTACGGTAGGTCTTGCCGCCAAGACGCTTGTCCTGGTACTCTGCAAGGCGAGTGCCTCGTGGAAGAGAACCACTACCTACTATCCAGGTAGGTCCCGGAGCTGTAGGCGCGCTCACCTCCCACTGACCAAAAAGTCAGTAGGGTAATACCAGCGGGGAACTCCCAGCGGCGAAGTCATAGGTTATCTTACGTACCATAACAATAATAGTCTTAAAATAACGGCCGTTTATTCTGAATTATTAATAGTCACTTGAAACTGAAGTGCATACGGGTTTTAACCGCCTCAGTAGCCCAGAGGCAAAGTTCACTGGCTTTACACAGGAAGTCGCGGGTTCGATTTCTGGCGGGTTCAATTGTAAGACTCGGTTTGGTTGGTAGAAGGGCATTTTCTAAGCCCGCCTGGCTAGCTACCACCATCTTATATAAGTCTTGCCGCCAAATATCAATGTTGATATCATTGGTGTCTTCCGGCATGAAGATAAGATAGCCAGTTCCCCATTGTGTTGGGGAATCTTGGTAAGCCCGCTTCCATCTTCGGCAACATCGTCACTTACCACCAGGTGAGATGTTGTCAAGGCTTTACCAATTGTGAATAAAAAAAAATAAAAATAAAAAAAAAAACAATGCTTAGTAGGCAATAACAAGTGTAGCTTATTTTAATAGACTTCAAAAAAAGAAGGGGATATATTACGAGTATATCTATTCATATAATAAAACTGTAACCGGGCCGGGTCTGCAATAATAAAACTGTAACGGGGCCGTGTACATGAAATGATGATATCAGCTCATATACGTCCCCACCGAGGGGCTCGAGCCTGCCCTGAATTAGGTTGATCGGGCCTTCACACCCAACCTGCGAGTTTCTCCGTGGGCGTGTGCAGGTTTCCTCAGGATGTTTTCCTTCACCGTACATGAAATATTTTTGGAAAATAATCACTGTGGTGGAGAGGCCAAAACAACAACATAAATTTATAACAATGATAATAATAAGACCAACTTATACTTCTTAGTAAACTATTATTCTATATAGTACAAAAAATCTTTAAAATCGGTCCACACGGAGAAATTGGTGGACATACATAACCTTGAAATACTTAAATGTAGACCGATTTTAAAGATTTTTTACAATTGACGGAGAAATTGGTTGACTTATATAACGTATAAATATTTAAGTGTTATATTGTATGTCCACCAATTTCTCCGTCAATTGTGGACCGATTTTAAAGATTTTTTTAATGTATAGAATTATACTATGTTTACTTAGAAGTAAACTTCTTAGCTGGTCCTTTTATTGTCATTATTATTAATTTTTAACATAATTTTATTTTTTTTTACTTATTTTTTTAGGGTTCCGTACCCAAAGGGTAAAAACGAGACCCTATTACTAAGACTCCGCTGTCCGTCCGTCTGTCACCAGGCTGTATTTCATGAACCGTGATAGCTAGACAGTTGAAATTTTCCTGATGATTATGTCTGTTGTTGCCGCCATAACTACAGATACAAAAAATAGAAAAAGTGAAACTAGCGCCATCTAGTATGATGGTACGGAACCCTTTGTGCGCAGCTCTGACTCGCACTTTACCGGTTTTTTTATATTTTACATGACCCTTGTACAGCTGAAATTTTATACTTTTTTAAATTTGACAGTTTATGTTAAAGAATTTGTTTATTGTTATTATTTAGGTCTTGTTTAACCATTATTGTATTCTATTGTTATTTCCCCTCTACAGCTGAAATAATAATTATTGAAAATCATATATTTTATTAATAGAAGGAATATTAAATAATCATTTGCAATGAATAGGTAGATACACCATGTTACTATGTAAAGCTCATCTTCGTCCTACAATATAAAAACTGCGTTATTCTAGGCTAGAAACGACAAAACACGTTTTTTTATCCACAGGTTTCCTTAACAAAACTTTACATCCAACAGATCAAGACCTCTCAGTACCTACTTTGCTCTAGGTAAATAGGGGTCTATTTATTCTGGAAAAAGGAATCTATTTTTTTTCTGTGGGATCGGAAAAACTTTAGGTTTTTTTCATAGATTTCAACTTCATTAGATTCAACTCATTTCAACCTCATATACTGTGATTTATTTAAGAATATAGACCCAGTAGTTTCGTAGATAAGGGGGACGAGAATGGTAAATTTTTGCCTATTTTATTAAATATTTTCAATACTATTTACCTTAAAATTATATAAAAAAAAAATAAGATACTTACAAGTTCTTTTATTGGATATGTCACACAACATATTTTGTTTTTTTTTCTAATTTACCCCTCAAAAGTGGCGACCATGTTTAAAATTTATTTATTCACGTTACACTTATTTCGTTGTTGTATCAAGTTTCAACTCAATCAGTTTATTAGTTTTCGAGCAAATTGACTGTGACAGACAGACAGACAAATAGGCATAACATAATGGTTCCGTTTTTACCTTTTGAGGTAAGTACGCAACCCTAAAAGTAAGTTTTTGAGTTGTACCAGTTTGAATGTCGGTAATGGTTCCGTTTTTACATTTTGAGGTACGCAACCCCAAAAGTAAGTTTTTGAGTTGTACCAGTTTGAATGTCGGTAATGGTTCCGTTTTTACATTTTGAGGTACGCAACCCCAAAAGTAAGTTTTTGAGTTGTACCAGTTTGAATGTCGGTAATGGTTCCGTTTTTACATTTTGAGGTACGCAACCCCAAAAGTAAGTTTTTGAGTTGTACCAGTTTGAATGTCGGTAATGGTTCCGTTTTTACATTTTGAGGTACGTAACCCCAAAAGTAAGTTTTTGAGTTGTACCAGTTTGAATGTCGGTAATGGTTCCGTTTTTACATTTTGAGGTACGGAACAATAAAAGTAAGTTTTTGAGTAGTGCCAGAATAAATGTCAGTAATAGTTCCGTTTTTACATTTTGAGGTACGCAACCCCAAAAGTAAGTTTTTGAGTTATGCCAGAATGAATGTCGGTAATGGTTCCGTTTTTACATTTTGAGGTACGCAACCCCAAAAGTAAGTTTTTGAGTTATGCCAGAATGAATGTCGGTAATGGTTCCGTTTTTACATTTTGAGGTACGCAACCCCAAAAGTAAGTTTTTGAGTTATGCCAGAATGAATGTCGGTAATGGTTCCGTTTTTACATTTTGAGGTACGCAACCCCAAAAGTAAGTTTATGAGTTGTGCCAGTTCGAACGTCTGTAATGGTTCCGTTTTTACATTTTGAGGTACGCAACCCCAAAAGTAAGTTTATGAGTTGTGCCAGTTCGAACGTCGGTAATGGTTCCGTTTTTACATTTTGAGGTACGCAACCCCAAAAGTAAGTTCTTGAGGTGTGCAAGAATGAATGTCGGTAATGGTTCCGTTTTTACCTTTTGAGGTACGGAACAATAAAAGTAAGTTTTTGAGTTGTGCCAGTTTGAATGTCGGTATTTCCAAAGTCAATTTCATGATTGACAATACCGTTCTCTATACAACGATCTGTTTGAATTGAAATGCTTTCGGCTATTGACTTAATCACATTATCGAGCTATTGACTTTACCGCACACCGGGTCACTCTTATCTAGTCATATATAAGCTGGCGCTGCAGCAAATTAAGTCAATAGACGAAAGCATTTAAATTCAAACAGATCGTTAGAGACAACGGTATTGTCTCAATCATGAAGTTAACTTTGGCAATTGTTTGCGTTACCTTGATCGGCGTGTGCACATCTCTTCCTCTCGATGTTTCGCAGAAATTGCATCGCGTAAGAAGAGCGTTCCTAGAACATAATCTACCATGCGGTGGTCATGGATTTTCTACAATGCCATTCAGTAATAATTCCGGAAAATGTTATTCATGCACAGAGTGAGTTTTGATTTTGTTAACTTTAAGATTTTTTATTAATGCGTAAGATCCACTAAGCCGATTGTTAATTACTTTTTTTACCTTTGTTACGTGTAGGTCATCTTTGTCATGCATCTTATAAGAATAGGTTCATCTTTGACAATAGCATACAAAGACCACCTACCTCTACCGCACCGCTCTCTTCCACACTGTCATGGCGTACGTAGGCCAATATACGTGTCGTACCAATTAAGTCCTTGTTTGATTGTCCTGGATTCCCAAAGCCCTTTAACAAAATATACAACCATAACAACCTTGATTTAACCTGGAGACCTGCTTGAGACTACTGTGGCCAGCTTAATTTTTTTTAATATCGCGTGACAATGTTATATTTTTTTTTATTTTTTATTTATTAACAATTGGTAAACCCTTGACAACATCTCACCTGGTGGTAAGTGACGATGTTGCCGAAGATGGAAGCGGGCTTACCAAGATTCCCCAACGCAATGGGGCATTAAAAGCTTGTACCTTAAAGTTTTTAGGTTTTTCGAAATTTTTTGTAACCAACTATTACTACTGAAGCCGAGTACCTACGAGTGCACTCTGGAACAAAAACTGTGCTGTTACAATCTTTATTAAAATATTCTTTATCTTTTTTTCAGAATTTTTAACAATTTACAGGCGTACGAAGCTTGCCTAGATGATATAGTCCGTCAGTCATGTTCGCGATGTAATAAATATCCTTCATTTCCTTCACAATAAATTAAGGTTTGTAGTTATACTAGCTGTCAATCATTAGGGTTAATTTTTCAAACATCTTAATAGATTCACTACTCTTATAAAATTTTTAACGGCCAAGTCACTTGCTTCCTTCTGTTCATTTAAACTTGGCTGTTTATTTCATATCACTACTTTTTATAGTCAAATAATCTTAACCGAGACTTGTTACATTTATACAGAATATTTTTGGGATTTCACTTCTTTTTGTATAAAGTTACCATTAATAACAATAATGTTTACTATTAAGTATCGTTTTGTAGGTATGTAGATTTTAATTACATTTTTTTAATTTAGTTATTATTAATATGTAACTTGTAATATGTATTACCCAATAAAAATTTATTTTAAAGAAAAATATAATGTGTGTTTAAATTATTTTTGTTCACTAACGCGTAAAATTCAATAAGCAATTAATTATTTAATTGCCCTCGAACTTAGTCGTTTTAATAAACAAATTTTTCAAAATGTTTTTGTTGGGATTTTAATTCTTTTTGTACAAACCTAGTGCCAAGATACAGGGACTCGAATATCAGCTGAGATGGTTCTAAAGACGGTATCATGGCAGTGTTTGCTGTGCGTTAGACTTGGAGGGGGCACTTCCGTGCCCTCAGATCAAACCATGGCACGTTTTAACAGATATGTTTTGTGAGAGTTTCACTTCTTATTGTACAAACAGAACTTTTTTCTGGAGGACTTTTTTTTATTGTTTCTCATTTTGAAAGTTTTTCCTTTGCATTGGAACTAAAACCTATCCGTGTACCAAACTTCAAGTTTGTAGGTAATCTAGAATGCTTAATATTTTTGATGATTGGTTAGTAATTAGTGAGTCAGTGACAAAATAAGGGTTTTACTTGTGATGTTACGCAAACTGTATTAGGTACATATTTGAAATTTTTAAATGTACGTAGGTTAGGTAGGTGAAGCGTCGGTGATTCAACCGGTAACGACTCGCTCCTCCTAAACAGAGGTGCCGAGTTCAAATCCGGACGGCCAATGTACCAATGAGTTTTTCGATTACATATACTCACTGATTGCTTTAACGGTGAAGGAAAATATCGTGAGGAAAGCTGCATACCCTGCGAAGAAAATCGAAGGTTGTGTGTGAAGTCGAACAACCCGCACTAGGCCCGCGTGGTCGACTAAGGCCCGATGGCCTTAATTCAGGGTAGACTCGAGCCCCTCGGTGGGGACGTATATGAGCTGATATGATGATGATGATGACGTAGGTACAGATTTTTTTTTTTTTTCGAAAGGACAAGCTTGTTGTTGGCCATTGGGGCCTTTACAACTTCACCGGGCAGGGGAGGCGAGTACGCAAGGCACTTAACCTAGTGCAAAGCAAAAAGATGCAACAGCCTAAGGGCGCCCAGGTGGGCACGGACCTCGGCTTAGGTCGTTGCTTGGACGTGGGAGGATCGGAGAGAAGCGGCCTGGTATATGCCGGTAGCGCTGGTAAGCGCCAGAAGCGGGGGGACGCCGCCCTCGCCGGCGAGGGCAGAATGTCGGTGCAGTGTTTCTCTGTGGGTTAGGGGGCGGGGTCAGGGCAGCTACGGCTAGCGTGGTCGGGTCGTCGGGGTCAGTGAGTACATGTCTGGGGCGTCGGATTACGCGAATGGGGTTCGCGGGTAGCTCGTAAACGGCGGCGTTTACGAGTAGCGGGTTGGGGTGGTCGTAGGTTCAGAGAGTACGCATCGTTCTTGGTGACATGCTGGCTTAGAATGCGGTTTTAGACATATTTGTAGATTGTTTTGGATCATTCGTTAGGAATGCCTATGTATATTTAAGTTATAAAAGCCTGCTTAATATTAAGGGTTTAAGCAGAGATATGCTATATATAAGGGGAGGTAGATAGGTTACGTGCATCCTAAAAGTGAAGCAAAAAAAAGATGCCAATTGGCATCTCTTTTCATAGTAGCATTCGGTAGGTACCTATTATAATGTGTGTGTAAATGGATTCGATTTTCAAATGTGGTTTGTTAGTGAATAACCCATCTATGGTAACAAATCTCTGGGTTTAAGTATCAAATTGCCGATTGGATTTTCTTAATATTTATTTGAAAGAAGAAAATAAATATTAAGAAAAATATTTATCAAAACATAATTTATTTTCAAAATACCATTAGATTATTAGAAATTAAATGGTGGTCGACATATGCCTATTGTTTAGATTTTTTGAGGGCACGGTGGCTTTAACCCCATGAAGTCGAGTATTTTCTCCTAAAAAAGCGCCTTTATTTAGGTAAAAAATACACATTTTTAATTTTAAAGCTCTAGAGTTATCGCAGCAGTTTCTTCTTCGTTACTAATGTGATATTTGGAAATACCCCGCATAAGATTTCGTCACTTTCAGGAAAATTCAAGAAAATTAAATGTCTAAAAACATTCCCCATCTGACCACTAACGCCTTTGTTCCATTCAATGGTACATAGCTCAGTTTGTGGCTCAGGGGATTGAAACATGAAAGATTTGCCACTAGCTACTAATAAAAGACCATTGTAGTGTCACCATAAGGTCAATAATAAAAAAGAAAACCTTTTTTTTCAATAAATTTGGCACTGTACTTAGATAGATAGATAGATAGATAAAACATTTATTCAAAGCTACATTACAGTTGATACACAAAAAGAAAACAAAAAAAATATTAAAAACTTCTTATATCTAAGCTTAAATTAAAAAGACGGTAGATACCTAAAATTGTGCCTTAACTTCGAAATGGCTCCGACTCAGCTTAAGCTGCAGGTAATTATGTACCTATTATATTGTTTTGTATTATGTACTTCAAAAACTGAATCGGCAATTCCATACTTAAACCCCTATTACTTAGTAAGTCTTATTTTTTACTGGCTGTTTCCCGCGGCCTAACCCGCGTGGACAACGTTTCTATGACTTTTCGAGGGTATGCACTGCGCGAGCGTGAAAAAAAGTAGCCTGTGTGCTAATCCAGGTCCTAATTTGTCTACCTATCAAATTTCAGCCAGATCCGTTAAGTAGTTTTTGTGTGAAAGAGTAAAAAACATACATCTATACATTTATTAGTAGGATTACACCACCATTTGATTTTCTTAAATTTTATGTACTTTATGTTTGTATTTTCAACTTTGATTTGTATGAAATTTAATTTTGACATATTTATTTGTAATTTTGAATGACAGGTTGGTGATTTGGAGAAATCTGTACTGAAACTCGAAGGTTGTGTGTGAAGTCGACCAACTCGCACTGGGTCCCCGTGGTCGACTAAGGCCCGATGGCCCTAATTCAGGGTAGTCTCAAGCCCCTCGGTGGTGACGTATATGAGCTTATATAATGAAACAGAGACAAATAAGGAAAATGGTTAGACGATAGAAATTTTAATATTTTATGAGTAAATGGCTGAGTTAACAACATATAAGTAAACAAGTTGTGAATCTCACGTAATCATTGTAGGTACTAGTCAGTGGCCTGTTGCGCCCACGCGTGGTAAACACAATTGATAATCTTCACATTTCACTGACTCGGTGGCTCAGTGGTTAGTGCTCTTGACTGCTGATCCGAGAGTTGTGGGTTCGATCCCCACCCAGGGCAAACATTTGTGTGATGAGCAGATTTGTTTACTCTGTGTCTGGGTGTTAAATATTTATATATGTATGTATTTAAACGTATATAAGTATTTATATCAGTCTTTGGTTCCCATAACACAGGGAATCCTACTTTGGGACCAGATGACCAATATGACCATGGGTGATTTGTCCCAGAATATTTATTTATTTTATTTTATTATTTCTTAGGGAAAAAATAAAGACCCGACTGCATAAAAAAATAACCCCTCTTTTTTGACAATCTGGTTAAAATGTATCTTTTGTTACTCATGGGATCAAGATGAATCTAGAGTCACCTCGGACTCTAAAATCCATCAAGCCGTTTAGGCTAAAGAGCGTGCCAAAAAAAACATAAAAAATTAAATAAATATTCTGGGACAAATCACACATGGTCATCTGGCCCCAATTAGGATTCCCTGTGTTATGGGAACCAGAGACTGATATTAATACTTATACACTTTTAAATACATACATATATAGATATTTAACACCCAGAAACAGAGCAAACAAATCTGCTCATCACACAAATGTTTGCCCTGGGTGGGGATCGAACCCACAACTCTCGGATCGGCAGTCAAGAGCACTAACCAATGAGCCAACGAGTCAGTCAATAAACAAATAACATAAACATACATATTGCATACACACACTAGAAAAATATAACCCCCCTGCTGGCGCAGTCGGGTAAAAAACCACTAGTTTTTGTTTGTTTTTTTTTTACCTAATATAATACTTGTGCCCAAGGCAGGAGAGGCAGTACTAACATAGAGTATTGACAGTCCCTGTCGCGCTCTAGATTGCGACCTCACCCCCTCTTCACACAGATTGATACAGATTGGTTACAGTTTGGTTGTAGAACGTATAGGATTTCGTCGCCATTTTGTTTGTTCCGTCATTCGTTTTTTGAAATATCATTTCTGGCCCGTTGTATGAAGTGACCAGAGTGTGCCCAAGGTCACCCAAAGGGCGATGGAGCGAGCTATGCTCAGAGTTTTCCTTCGCGATCGAATCAGAAATGAGGAGGAGAACCAAGGTTACTGACACAGCTTACAGAATCGCCAAACTTAAGTGGTAGTGGGCAGAGCACATAGCTCGTAGGACAGACGGCCGTTGAGGCAGTGCTCCGTCACTCGCTTAAACCTACTGCAAAATATACCTACGCTTAGCGACCCACTCGGACGGGCTATCGCGAGTCGGGCCGCCACCATCCGCCACCGTGTGTCTTGTGTAGGTACTCTTACAGATCATCACATCATAATAATCATAATCATAATCACTTTATTGGTAAAAAAATATTTTACACGTCATTTTACAGGATGAATCCAAAATAAGAATATAAAATAATAAAATTGTAAAAAATTGTCAATAATGCACAAAATTAAAAATAATAAGTATACATAATCATAAAAATATTACGAAAGATAAAACTAAAAATAGTTACACGTTGTGTAAATTTAAGAAGTCATGTAAACTGTAGAAGGTGTGCTCGATAAGCCAGCGTCTGAGTTTCGTCTTAAAAGTCATTATTGAGGGAGCTTCAGTGATTTCTACCGGTATTTTGTTATAAATTGCCGGTCCCAGCACATGTGTCAGCTTACCTGACTTGGCGAGTCTGCATCGCACAGGCAGGAGTCTGTCCATATTGCGGTGGTTTCGACTATGTATATCTTTTGGCGTCACGTACTCTTCACGATGGTTATATACATATGTAGCCAGCTGAAAGATTAGTAAGGACGGTAGTGTGAGGATGCCCAGGCTTTTAAATAACGGCTTTGCGGATGTACGACGCGACGCCTGCACAATCGCTCGTACGGTTTTTTTCTGCATGCGGAAGGCGCGCTCCCATTCGGCAGCGCACCCCCACAGCTCTACTCCGTATTGCAAGAGCGACTGTGCTGTCGCAAAATAGCTGGACCGCACCACCTCTCTTGGGACTACCCGAGCCAGCCGTCGGAGAGCGAAGCTTACTCCGCCAAGTTTCCCACACAGCTTAGATATGTGAGATTCCCAAGTAAGACCGCGGTCCAGTTCGAATCCTAGAAAGGTGGTGCTGTTCACCTGCTCAACACGTACTCCATTCACGCTCAGCGACAGAAACCCTAATCACCAGAATCACCACATCAGCTCATATATAAGATGTAACAAATTTAGCTGAAACTGTTTTAACTGGTGCTTCTACCCATGAAACTGAACAACTTGCCCCATGGAACCCATAGTCAAATCGCAAAAAAAAATTTGGCTCTCCCATACTAACTCGATCAGCTGATCAGCTCAATATGGGAAGTTCAAATTTTTTTTTGAGAATTGACTATGGGTTTCATGGAAAAAGTTGTTCAGTTTCATGGGTAGCAGCAAGAGTTAAAATAGTTTCAACTAATTTTGTTAGACCTTATATACGTCCCCACCGAGGGGCTCGAGCCTACCCTGAATTAGGGCGATCGGGCCTTAGTCGACCCAGCGGGCCCAGTGCGGGTTGGTTAACTTCACACACAACCTTCGAGTTGAGGTTATGAAGTAACTAGTATCTCATCTGTGGTTGAGGCAGTAAAATTCATTGCCTTTGTCCAGCAGTGGACGTTTTTCGGCTGACATGGTGATGATGATGAATGTTACTCGTAATTTACGCATTAGTCCATATTGCGCCTTACATGGAGTAGTAATAATTGGGTTATTTCACCCGACTACGAAAAAAGGAGGATAATGTTGTTGACATTATAGGTATGTATGTAGTATCTATGTATGTGTGTATGTTCATCTGTTTCCCCGTATTATTTTTGTTAAAGTAAAATTTACGGGTGGTAAGTGATTTAAATTTTATGTTTTCGCACGATCATACATGTATGTTATGTAAACTGACCGATTTGTATAAAAAATATATATTTTTTAATTTTTTTACAGTTGTATACAACCTAGCTTTGATTTTTTTTATTTGCTTCTTTACCAAAATCCTTTGGTTGCTACTGGTTGTCATACCAAAAAAGTATTATCAACATACTAGCGTCATAGTATTACGTTAGGCCGCTATATGGTAATACTGTGCTAGCGTCTATAATATGCTACAAATAGTATGTTCGGGAAAACTTTTAAAAGTGCCTCCCATAGTCGTCAATTTTTTTATTTCTACCAACGAGAAGGTAGGTTCTCCGTGGGGAATTCAGTTTATTTCAGTTTTAATTTTAAAGTACTTACCTGAGTTTTTGATTCCCCTAATATTTGATAATTTTTGTGTGTTACGGTGACTCCACTGTTACCTTGTTCTATCCTCTGACTAAATTCAAATTTAGAAGAACGTTTAATCTCTTTTGTCATTGTTGTTGGTTAGTATCGGCAATGTATTCTTTGGTATCGGTTAGTACTAAGAGGCACAGAGGCCAGCACATCAAGCTAATCACTTTGGACTTTTTACCGTTCTTATGCTGTATGCATATGGATCAGAATCGCGCTACGAGTGTCTGGCTTGATGTGCTGGCCTCTGTACTTGGTAACTGAATACTTTGGTATCGGTCACTTTATGTCATTGATGATTTTGTATGAGACCCGTTATCTACTTGGTGAGAACCATAATATTATATATCAATGGTTCAAATGCTATATCAAACACCCCCACTTCTAGTCCTCTCTTTTTGCGTTACCTAATTTATGGATGCCCCCTTGTAAATATAAATTATGACGGTATTATTACAGATTTTCGTTATTTTTGACGTCAATTACTCTTAAAGGCTAGAAAACCCAAGGTTGAAACAAAAAACCCTTATTGTTGATGATGTTTCTTAAACTCAAAAGCTATTAGAAACACGATTGAGCAATTTGAGCAGTTTTGGCTCTATAGAAAAAAATACAAAGATTGGTCTACACCGCTACTTTCAAATCTAGTTATAACAAATATTTTGAAGTAAAAATTTTAAAAAATATACAGCAATATTTGTTATGATAATAGAAAGTGAGAAATGTTATTATTCTTTATACTTTCATTTAGAAAAAATATAAATGAACAAAACTAACCTAAAATAAAGAAAGTTGTATTAAAGCTCTGTATTATCGCTGTGCTACACCTTTCTGCCACTGTGGGAGCGCAACGTGTCACTGCTCTGTGGTGCGCTGTGGCGCGCCGATGGCTTTGCTGCGGGAGCGGACGCGCGGCGCTCCCCGCGCTCCGTGCCTTTCCTCACCCCCTCAAATTTTTTAAGGCGAGGTATTTGTATAACAGCTGTCTCTGTTTTTTCCTTTACTTGTAAAGAGTCAAGAAAATAACCACACTTATGCACTGTTTCAATGTTTTACGTTGTTATTTCTCTTAAGACTTCAATTTAAAAACTAAAATTTAGCAGATTCTCTGTCTGTAGTACTGAAAAAGAAGTATCTCCATGTAAAAACTATGTGCAAATTTAGAAATTTTATTGACAAACAATTCGTTTTAGACTTTTTATTAGACGTTTTAGACCTGTTTTTGGGATCATAAAAAAGATCGAGTAAAGTAAACACTATCGTGTAACATATTACCACGTTCCTCAGACAATGTCCTTAAGTACGTCCAATATTTTTTGCAAGACCGACATTTAGTAGTAATTACCCAAAAAATTTGATCTAGCAAAAGGGTTTCTCTGCTTCTCCACCGATGCCTCGCCTTAAAACGCGTAATTACCTCGCCTTAAATTAGAGATAGTTTTCTTTTTTCAACAAAAAACAATTTATGAGGTCCAACATTGTCATCGCGAAATGCAGACTGTTTATGTATTGTCATTCCATCGTCGCTCGCTCCACTCAACTGGGAAATGTCAATCTATTGATGTGTAATAGCGTCGATCTGCCGCGTACTGTACACTTCACAAGCAATTAATGTTGTGGTCAGAATTTGTGAAAGTTTACTGTTCGAAATACAAAACAGTGACTGGTGGAATATTTGAACGTGTCCATTTATACATGGTTTATGCATCACGAATCACAAATATCAGGAAAATGTTTCATATGTTTGGTCAATTCAATTCAATTAAATATATTTATTCAAAATAGGTGCAAATTACACTCTTTCTGATAGTCATAAAATAATAATAACAATGTTATTTGCGAAGAATCAAAAAATAAACAATAATTAGTTAGTAACGTCAAAATTTAATCCTTGATATAAACCAGATTATGTCATTAGAACATGAAACCAATATGATGCAAAAAGTTGTACATAAAAATCATTGAATGTCATTTATGCCTTTAACAAGAGTAGGCCATTTCACACAGTCATGAGTATAACGCGAGAGCCAGCCATCGCAAAATCAAAATCAAAAACAATTTATTTCAAATAGGTGTTTACACACACTTTTAAATAGTCAAAACAAAAAAAAAATTACAGTATATTACAAATAATGTCATGATTCAGATTACAGTCTCAGGTAATGGTATTTGATATAGAATCAACATATATATCTTTGTCATTTACATAATCTATTATTTTATAATATCCTCTAGAGCACAAAACTTTTTTGACATGAGTCTTGAACTTATTCTCTGACAAACTAGTTACATTTTCTGGAATTTTATTGTAGAATCTTATACACTGCCCCACAAATGACTTTTTAACCTTACTCAGTCTCGAAAAGGCTATATCTATTTTATTTACATTTCTTAAATTCAAATTATGCCTGTCACTGTTTTTAGGAAATAAATGCAAATTCTTACGAACGTACATGATGTTTTCATATATAAATTGACTAGCAACAGTTAAAATATTGATTTCTTTAAACTTATTCTGTAACGACTCACGTGATCGCATCTGATAGATTGCGCGGATAGCTCTTTTCTGCAGGATGAAAATAGTTTCTATATCAGCCGCATGCCCCCACAGTAATATGCCATAAGACATTATACTTTGGAAGTAACTAAAATACACTAGTCTCGCAGTATCTACATCCGTTAACTGTCTTATTTTCTTAACGGCATAAGCAGCTGAACTAAGCCTTCCCGTTAAAGTTTCAATGTGTGGTCCCCATTGAAGTGAAACATCCAAAGTTATACCAAGGAACACCGTGGTATTTACAAATTCTAATTTATTACTAATATTACACTATTATTGACCTTTTTTACATTTGGCAAACAAAATTTTATACATTTTGTTTTCTTAGAATTTAATAATAAGTTGTTCACAGTGAACCAGTTCAGTATTTTGAAAGAGTGTTGTTTACTTCGTCAATTTCGTTTTCTTTCCTATTCACTTTAAAAATAAGAGATGTATCATCCGCAAACAACACAATATTTGACAGATGTTGCACCATAAAAGGCAAATCATTTACGTAAACAAGGAAAAGAAAAGGCCCTAATATAGAACCCTGGGGCACACCCATTTTCACTTTAGATCCAGATGAGTTCGTGCCATTCACTTGTACTTTTTATGTTCTGTTGTCTAAATACGAATTTAAAAGACTGAGAGCCCCTTCCTCTACACCATAATGCTTTAATTTCATAAGTAATGTTTGGTGTTCGCTCCCATCTACCATATTAGAGGTAAAGGAACGACCCCGCTCCCAATGCGCCACCATCCGCACAAACATTTGAGCTTGTTGAGATTAAAAATCGTGCCGAAAGACGTAGCGTTTGAGGCCTCCCACACGGTGGATCCCAAGCGCAGGATCGGTCGTCGTGGAAATCCTTGGGGGAGGCTTGTATACAGTAGTGGACGTCTTTCGGCTGATATGATGAAGCGTACATACCTACTCGTAAACACTGACCTGATAAAAATAACCCGACCTGCCTTTTGTGAAGATACAAAATCAATGAAACACTTACTTTGTCACTGCGATGTGGCTAGTAAGCGTATGTGCCTCCTTGGTGATGGCTACCCCAAATTAGAGGACTGCAAGCACTTTCCACTCAGCGGAATTGCTGCATTGATCCGGCACATCTTCGAGTAGGATAGAGTGCAAGAGTTATAGGAGTAGATACAAAAGATCTCACTGGCACCACTGGGTCGAAGTGTTGCTGCGACTGCAGCCCCTATTCACAAAGATGAAACAATAATAACACGACCTGCAGGGCCTTTTGTGACAAAATCAAGGGAACACTTACTTAAGAGTGAATAGCCATTATTTGAGTTTGCGTGTACCATCCTCGACTACATCATTACTTACCATCAGGTGGTTGCAGTCAAACGCACTCAAATAAAAAATAAAAAAATGATTAGACAAAAAAGTATCCAAAAATACTACACGTACGTAAAAAAAAAAAACAAAGTAACACCACCGTTGAGTTGCAATAATATTTTTTTTTTTCATTATTTAATTTAGAATTTCATCATATGCGAAAAAAGTTCTTTTTTTTATTTCACGACAAAAACCTTTTTTATCCGACTGTCCAAAAAGGAGAGTTATGTTTTTCGAGTATATGTATGTATGTAATTATGTCTGTTTCTTTAGCTTAGCCTGCAGCCTAAACGGATTTATGGATTTTGGAGTTCGACGTGTCGTTAGATTCGTCTTGATTTTTTACCCAACTAATATACTCACTCATCGCTGTACTCAGTAATAAAAATAGTTTCAATACTATGAGCAAAAGACCTTATTTTAAAGGTGTCAGGGTCCAAATCTTCTCTCCATCCATAGACTGATTATAACTTCTCCTAATACACTCTTACACCACTGTACTCACGATGAAAAGTTTTTTGTTGCATTATCATAAGTAGAAAACCTTATTTTAAAGGTATCAGGGTCCAAATCTTCTCTCCATCTCTGGACTGATTATAATTACACCTAATACACACCACTGTACTTACTATGAAAATGAGTTTTAATACCATGAGAAGAAGACTTAAATTTCAAGAGTTCAGGGTCCAAATCTTCTCAACGGCTCTAGACTGATTACAATTTTACCTAATACACTCACATACCACTGTACTCACTATGAAAAGTTTGTTGTTTTAATATCATGAGTAGAAGATCTTATTTTCAAGGTATTAGGGTCAAAATCTACTCTACATCTCTGGAATGTTTATAATTTTACCTAATACCCACCACTGTACTAACTATGAAAATTAGTTTTAATAGCATGTGCAGAAGACCTTATTTTCAAGAGATAAGGGTCCAAATCTTGCCATCTAATATACTCACCCACAACTGTAGTCTCTACGAAAAGTTGTTTTAATACCATTAGAAGAAGACCTTATTCTCAAATTTTCAGGGCCAAAATCTTTTCTACATCTCTGCTCATATATATACTCATTCACAACTGTACTCTGTATGAAAAGTAGTTTTAACACCATGAGTAGAAGAATTTAATATTTACAAGAGGTCAGGGTCCAAATCTTCTCTACGTCTCAGGACTTATTATAATTTCACCTGATACCCACCTAATTCCTCACTATGAAAATTAGTTTTAATACCATCAGTTTATTCTTAGTTTAAGTAAGACTTTATACCATGAGTAGAAGACTTAAATTTCAAGAGTTCAGGGTCCAAATTTTCTCAACACCTCTAGACTGATTACAATTTTAAGTAATTATTTACTTAAAATTGTAATCAGTCTAGAGGTGTTGAGAAAATTTGGAGTTCAGGGTCTATTTGGTCAATTTGGACCCTGAACTCTTGAAATTTAAGTCTTCTACTCATGGTATTAAAGTCAGGGTCCAAATTTTCTTTACACCTCTGGACTGAATATAATTCCACCTAAATACACTCATTCCACTACTGCACTTACTATTAATAATAAGCATCAACATTCTTTGCAGGCAGTTTGTTTTGTCGTAAGTCTTCGGCGGTTCACGAAAGACAAATTGTTTACAATTAGCGGAAACTACGTGAGTACAGTCAGCATAGCAAATATTTGTAAGCGCTGCTTTCTAAATATGTGGAGATGAACAAAACGAAGTATAATGTTTCGTAAACAGTTCATAATAAAAACAAGAGCTTTTAACATAACATACCAGGTGATGAAAAAATTATTGTCAATATTTTAACTGTAGCTTCTACACAGGAAATTGAACAATTTTCGTCAAAAAACCTATAGTCAATTCGTTAAAAAAATTTTTGAACTTCCCATACAAAGTAAGCTAATCTATTTGTACGGGAAGTCCAGATTTTCTTTGCGAATTGATTATGGGTTTCTTGGGGAAAGTTGATCAGTATGATGAGTAGCAGTCAAAGTTAAAATATTGCCAGACATTTTATTATCAGCTGGTATAAGGGTAGACAAAAAAAACTGGTAAGTGTGAGTCGGGCCCGTGATTAGACGAGTACAACAGTGATACCTACTCATTTTAATTAAAATCTTAACCTTAATTAAAATTTAGACCGCTTCCGTAGCGTAATGGTTAGTCTATTCGCTTCACACCAAGAGGTCGCGGGTTCGATTCCGGCGGGGTCAACTTGTAAGACTCGGTTTGGTTGGTGGTAGGGTATTTTCTAAGCCCGCCTGGCTAGTTACCACCATCTTATCTAAGTCTTGCCGCCAAACATCAGTGTTAACATGATGTGTTCCGGCTTGAAGATAAGATAACCAGTTCTCCATTGCATGGGGAATCTTCGTAATCCCGCTTCTATCTTCGGCATAATCGTCACTTACCTTTAGGTGAGATGATGCCAAGGGCTTACCAATTGTGAATAAAAAAAAAACGTTGACTAAAACATTTGTTTTTTATTAAATTCGGGCTCCGTAGCGTGTGTACGGTTCACACTTGGCCGTTTTTTTTATTATTTTTGTATCGTTTTGTAATTTATTGTACTGTCAAGAACAGATCGAGCTAGAAACTAGTGCGAATGTGACCCATACGCGTACGGCATAAGAACGATACAAAGTTCTAAGTCTCTCGTGTACTAAGTACAAAGATTGACACCAAGTTTCACGTTATTACCATTTTCACGATAGTCCAAACGTTCTCGACAATTTTTTTAATTTTTTTTCATACATAAATAAAATAAAATTTTAATAATTTTGAGGAATTTATGTTGCATGACCAAATATATAAAGAGCGTTGGAGCTAAAGCTGATCCTGCCACGACGTAGCAATGTGATTTCGAATTTAGATTTCATATGTATCCGATGCTCTTACGGTGAAGGAAAACATCGTAAGGAAACCTGCACACGCCTGCGAAGAAACTCACAGGTTGTGTGTGAAGTCGACCAACCCGCACTAGGCCCGCACAGGCTCGAGCCCCTCGGTGGGGACGTATATGAGCTGATATGATGAAATGATGACCAAATATATTCTAATTCGTTACCAAATAGCTCGACAAGCCGGGAAATTTTATTTTATTAACGATCCTAGTATCACGTATTCCCTGTCTTCTTTTTAAGAATGTAAAGCAAATATTACAAAGCGTGTTTGAGTGATTTTTTTTTTGCGAACCGTACGTACTGGTACGAGAAAGTAAAAATACGTATTTTGTTGTATTATTTTTAAACCAGACCGTTATATATTTTCACTTACCATCAGGTGACATGATGCCAAGGGCTTACCAAAAGTAGATAAAAAAGAATCACCTCCGTGACGTTGTGGTTAGGTCAGCACACACGCTTCACACCTGGAGGTTGCGGGTTAGATTCTCGACGGGTTCTAGCTTTGTGGGACTCAGTTTGCTTGATTAGATTAGATTAGATTTTTTCGTCACAAGACACAAATTCATAAAATATACATGTCAAATTATACAATATGTCAATGGTGAGGTGATCGTTAAAAAATAAATTAACAAAAACAAAATGTCAAATTACAAAACTTAAAATGTCAAAAAGTAAACAATGAGTAAATAAATATAAATTAATACATTGAAGTATGTCAGTATTTCATTTTTAAAAATTCGTCAATCGAATGATATTAATTATCCAACAAGAAGTTTTTCAAATGGCGCCTAAATGTTTTGTCATCTGATATTGATAGAGCGTCGGTGGCGTAACGGCTAGGGCCGCCGCCTTCTGTCCGGGAGGTCGTGGTTCGAACCTGCCACGTACCAATGTGATTTCGAATTTCGATTTCATATGTACGTTTATCCGATGCTCTTACGGTGAAGGAAAACATCGTAAGGAAACCTGCACACGCCTCCGAAGAAACGCGCAGGTTGTGTGTGAAGTCGACCAACCCGCACTGGGCCCGCGTGGTCGACTAAGACCTGATCGCCCTAATTCAGGGTAGGCTCGAGCCCCTCGGTGGGGACGTATATGAGCTGACATGAAATGAATAATTGATTGATGGTATGGTATTTTTTAAGCCCGTCGGGGTAGCTATCACCATCTTATCTAACTATTGCCGCTTAACATACAGTATTGATGTGTTTCGACATGGAGATAACGTGGTCAGTTCTCCATTGTGTTAGGACGGGGATCTTGGAAGCTCGTTTTTATCTTCGGCGTCACTTTCAGATGGTAATGGGGATAATAATTTTGGAAAAAACTAAAAACTTTTAGGTACAAGCTTTTAATATTGCATTGTCACACAATATACATATGCATGCAAAATGTCAGCTCAATCGGAAACCGGAAAGTGGGTCAAATTTAACTTGCAAGATTTCACCCTAACAAACATACATACATTGCAAGCTCAATAAAACCTTTTAAAAATGGGGACCACTATATTTTCCCTGACTGCGCCAGAAGGAGGGTTATGTTTTTTTTTTACAATTGGTAAACCCTTGACAACATCTCACCTTGTGGTAAGTGACGATGTTGCCGAAGATGGAAGCGGGCTTAACAAGATTCCCCAACGCAATGGGGAACTGGCTATCTTATCGATATTTGGCGGCAAGACTTAGATAAGATGGTGGTAGCTAGCCAGGCGGGCTTAGAAAATGCCCTACCACCAACCAAACCGAGTCTTACAGTTACAGAATCGAACCCGCGACCTCCTGTGTTAAGCCAGTGAACTTTGCCTCTGAGCTACGGAGGCGGTTATGTTTTTAGAGTATAAGTATGTATGTATGTATGTTTATTTATTTATTTGGCTTTCTGTTGTAGCCTAAATGGCTTGATGTATTTTGTAGTGTGAGATGTTGTTAGTTTTGTCTTGATTCCGCGAGTGACATGGGATATATTTTTATCCGTTTAGCCAAAAAAGAGGTTCTATCTGGCTTAATGGATTTTGGAGTGCGAGTTGTCATTAGATTCGTCTTAATCCTGTTTGTGATATACGATATATTTATACCCAACTTTAAAAAAAGAGGGGTTTATTTTTTATGTAGTCGGGTTTTTAAATAATTTCTAAAATTATTTATCAATTTTCCGTACAGCAACAAAAAAACGGAACCCTTATAGGATCACTTGTGCATCTGTCTGTCTGTCTGTCCGTCTGTCACAGAATCTACTCCGCTCCGAATCTACTGGACCAAATCAGGTGAAATTTGGTATGATGGTGTTATACCTATGACCCAAATACAGATGTGTAAAGTAAATAAAAATTAGGAAATTAAAAAAAAGGTTTTTAAAACATTACTGTGTTATATATCAAATGAAAGGGCTCGTTATGAGGATCTCAGATATATTTATTCTTTTAAAATCAATTTGATTTTATTGATGAAAGAAGACGAAAATTGACCATTCCCCCCCTGATCTCCGAGACTAAATCTGGACAGCTCGCACCAGCGTAGTCCAAGATCGGCAGAAGAAGAGACTGTGCTAACTCTAACTTGGTTTTCTGGGGGAGAAGGTTCTTCCATCGTCGTAACGAGTGAGCTGCAGCAAAGAACTTACGGCTGACTTCAGTTACATGTGGAGACCACGACATGGTGCTGTCGAACAATACTCCAAGATTTTTGACTACGCTACTAAAAGGAATTGGAATGTCGTTCAAAACCACGGGAGGGAGATTACCAAAAGAAACACCAGCTATCTGCCTTGATCCTCCTATAATGATCACTTGTGATTTGTTAGGATTTATGGTCAAGCGAAATGACCTGCACCAATTACTTATTCTGTTAAGATCTTCGTTGAGCTGGTAAATAGCAGAGTGCAGATTTTGCAGAGAAGCCTGGGAATATATTTGAAGGTCATCGGCATAGAGATGATAAGAAGAAGTTATGAGAGGAGTAATTGAGTTGATAAAGATGGAGAAAAGAAGTGGTGACAGTACTCCACCCTGCGGTACTCCAGCAGTAATAAAGCAGGAATCGGAGACTTTTTCGTTTAGGCACACTCGCTGCTGACGGTTGTGGAGGTAGCTGCGGAACCACTCAATAACATTAGGGGAAAAATTTTGAGTTTTAAGGACAGCTAAAAGGATGTCAAAGTCGACAGTGTTAAAAGCGTTACTGAAGTCTAATAGCGTGAGGATAGTTATAAGCTGGTTTTCCATACCAAGACGGATGTCATCAGTGACTTTGATGAGGGCGGTAACAGTGCTGTGTCAGGGCGGAAACCTGATTGATTAAGAATAGAGTTCTTATTGATAAAGGTACATAGCTGAGAGTGTAGGAGTCGTTCCAAGACTTTTGATAAAAACGGTAATATAGAAATGGGTCGATACTGAGTATATGAGGACGGATTGCTAGTTTTTGGGACAGGTATGACGAAGGCTTGTCGCCAGATACTGGGAAAAGAACCAGTGAAAAGGGAAAAGTTAAAGATGTGGCACAAGATAGGTAATATGTTTTTCAGGGAAAATAAGATCATCTTACGACTAATGCCATCAGTACCTTGTAAGGATATTTTTCTCGACCTCACGCTCAGACATAGGTGAAAAAACCAGTTGGTCAAAGTTAGGTATAGGCAGCGATGATAAAACATGGTTTAGATACTGTAGAGATCGTATGTCTCTACATTTATGCACTTCCAACTCCTTTACTTATTTTCTTGCCAGCGCGAATCGAAGTTAGAATATTAATTTAAATTTTAAATTGATAAGTCATACGAAAGCTTTTCGAAACAAGAGATATTGATTCGAAGGCGGACCTTCGCCCGGGTCAGAGGTCTACTTTTTGAACACGATCGTGGGGAATTGAGAGTGAACTGGGTTATTATTTGGGATTTATGAGTGTAACAAGTGTGTTATATAAGCGAAGTTGAACATAGTATTTTCTGAAAAACCACTATTATAATACCAAATAACAGCCCCCTTACCCATCCATTTGTTGTATTTAGCTTACTACAGAGACAAACCTGTTGAAAAGGTAGGGTGAAGCGAATAGAACAATAGAATAGAAACTCCGCGAGTTTGACAGGCTGGCTACAAGCTTGTACTGCTAATACATACGCCGTGGCGGCATCGTGCGACATCAAAGGCGTTGAGCTACTGTAAGCCATATTGTAATACTGTACCAGCGGGTAGGTGTCTAATTAACAGGTCTAGACATATTCGCTTATAACAAACCTGCTTAGTCTCACCAACCTACCATCAAGTGAGACGTTATCATGGATATGCGTTTACGTTTTGTTTCTTCCTTCATAATGCGAACGACCAAGGAGTGGAATTCCCTGCCGGCGTCTGTTTTCCCCGATTCGTATAATCTAGGAATCTTTAAGACGAGAGTGAATAGGCACTGTTTGAGCTTGCGTGTTACATTTTCTGATGCATCAGCACTTACCATAAACCAATAACTAATATATTATCATAATTACACTCATAGCTCCAGGCTTCATCATCTCATTATCCTAAAAACGTCCACAGCTGGACAAAAGCCTTAGTTCAGCTGTGGACGGGCCTCATACCTCCTACCAAATTACAAACAAACAATGATCTTTACAACTTTTGTACGCACATAAATTCTCCCCATTACCTATACAATAATTAATGTCCTACCTACTATAACTACTAAACAAGCCTATGTCTATTCTATGCCCGCTTCCATCTTCGGCATCATCGTCACTTACCATCTTGTGAGATGATGCCAAGGGCTTATCAATAGAGAATTAAAAAAAATGCCTTAACCTAATATTGATATAGTAACCTAACTAAGTTTATTATGTAATTGTTCATTTATATTTGACAAACTAGACTTTCCCAATAATTTGTAGGAGTTCTAAATAATTATCACGCCGACAAAGTGGTACAATTAAATGTTGAAAACTTTTTTTAAGGATACCTCCCGTACATGTAAAGTGGGGGTGATTTTTTTTTTGTTGACGTACCCTACCCTATCTGACTACGTGAGGGGTATCGTCGAATGGGTCTTTCTAAACTATTGAGGGTTTGCTTAAACCATTTTTCGGTTTGTGAAATATTAAGCTTTAAAGCGCTATGTTTTGTTAGAGCCCCCCTTCCCCACCAGCTAAACCACTATTTAAGGATATCTGAAATTTAAGAGAATTTAAAAGTAAAACTATCACGGCTAAGTAGACTTTCTTAGTTTAGGAGTAATAGTCCAACAACTTAAGGTGTGCTGTGGATTTGAATTATGTTCATATATTTTCCATACAAAATGTTCTATTACCATCATCATCATCATTACAGCTCATATACGTCCCCACCGAGGGGCTCGAGTCTACCCTGAATCAGGGCGATTAGGCCTTAGTCGACTACGCGGGCCCAGTGCGGGTTGGTCGACTTCACACACAACCTTCGAGTTTCTTCGCAGGCGTGTGCAGGTTTCCTCACGATGTTTTCCTTTACCGTTAAAGCAATCGGTAAGTATGTACGTAAGTTTTTGAAAAACTCATTGGTACATTGGCCGTCCAGATTTGAACCCGGTACCTCTGGTTAGATGTACCGAGTCGTTACCGGTTGAGCCACCGATGCTTTTGGTAGGTATTATAAAGGCCTATTACCAACTGCAATTATACTTTTGTTTTTACTAAATAAATAAATATTCTCAGACAAATCACACATGGTCATCTGGCCCCAAAGTAGGATTCCCTGTGTTATGGGTTACCAGAGACTGATATACATACTTATATACGTTTAAATACATACATATATAGATGCGACAATATAACTTCGCGCGAGTTCGACTAGCACTTGCACGGTTTTCTCTGCTGTGTCCTTGCTTTGCAAGCCCTGTCCTTCTCTTGTTCTCCGCCGTGTCCTTATGTCTATGGAACGTGACTGTCGTGGATAGCTCGTGACACCACAGCTTTTCAGGTCACTCGATACTGCGCTCTTGGTTATTTCCTTGACGATAAAGAATAAAAGACACTGTAAAGACACCGAAATAGCTCAAAGAACTGCTTAACTTAAGTGGAACATACTATTATTATTTATTTATTAGCTGTTTCTCGCGGCTTCACCCGCGTGGACAATGTTTCTATGACTTTTCGAGGGTGCGCAGTGCGCGAGCGGCTCACGAGCTTGAAAAAAGTAGCCTATGTGTTAATTCAGATCCTAATCTGTCTACCTACCAAATTACAGCCAGATCCTATCAGTAGATTTGGGGTGAAGAAGTAACAAACATACACAATCACAAACTTTCGTCTTTATAATATTAGTGTGATTAACCCACTTTTTACTAAAAAAGGGGGCAAAATTTTGTATTTGAAACGTATATGCTACTAAAAATATAATAGCAATAAAAAAAGTTTTCGAGTGGCTACCGCGCATCGGGAGTCGTAACGTAGGAAGACCTCCCACTTGATAAAAGTCGTGGCAAGCCGCTAGATGAGGGCAGCGCAGGACCGGTCGTTGTGGAAGCTTTTGTCCAGCAGTAGATGCCTGTCGGCTGATATGATAGTGAAAGTATAAAAAATAACAATTTAGGTGCAATTAAAAAATGATTCATTTTTTTTGTGGATAGTCGTTAACAAGCGCTTGTTCAAGAGGCCTTTAAAGCCTGGAGTGGCCGCTACGGTCGAGGGAGCCCCGAGGTAGGGGCGGGTAGTAGAGAAAAGGTGGCCGTTAAATACAGCCGTAATTGGGTCATTGGGCTGGAAACTTGAATTTTGTGCGGTCAGTAAAATTCTCCTTCGTAGTTTCGTCAAAAGAGTTAGGACATTTTGAATTTGCTAGGATATATCTGTGGTTAACCCTGCAGTGGTCGCGCGGATTACATATGTCATGATCATCATCATATCAGCTCATATACGTCAAAATTTTTAATACCGATAAATTTTACCGATTGCTTTAACGGTGAAGGAAAACATCGTCGTGAGAAACCTGCAAATCTGATTCCAGATGTGTACAAAGGTCGCGTTGCACACGTCCGTAGGTGTAAATCTAAATGCCCTACACGTGACCACGGGTGATGCCACAATAGACTAAAGTACTTTAGTCTACTGTGGTGATGCTGAGTACAACACCAGGCAAACGCCGTCTATCCCTTGGACAAAGTAAAACTTTGTCTTTGTATACAGAGTGTAAAAAAAATGGTGTAGGTCTCGTTAACTGGGGGTTCTACTCGTCATACTGAACTAATACTATTAATAATATTATAATAGATTTTATTTATTTACAAAAAATCAATTTAAACCTCAACAATACAAATGAAACGCTTAAATTACTAATCAATAATACACTATTGTATATTTGAGAAGTATTCTGAAAACAAAAATAATTAGAAACCGCGCCGAATTTCTAAATATGATATGCTTTAATTTATTGCAAATCATTCTTTTAAACGGATTTTCCCTAACATAAATAGTGTACGGGTTTTACCGGAAGATTGTTTTTCTGAAGAGCGGTCATGTCACCGTATAAGAGTGACATTGTAAACTCACAAGTGACATTACAATAACACTAAGCGAACTGAAAAACACTAAATAAGCGAGCGATGTTAGGTTCGGTCAGGTTTGACTTTGTCCGTGATATTGTGATCCGATTCACAATTTACCGTTACATCATAATCTATTGAGATTGTAATATCACAATATCCCGGTGACAGTCACAAAGAACTGATTGTGAATAATAGGTAAGACTCTCAAACAAGGTTTGTTTACATTATTGAGGGAAAAATAAGTCATAAAAAATGGCGCCTTGCGTGAGGGGCGGGGCTTGACGGACCAATTAAGATGAAATCAAAGTACTTTAGTAGTTAAATAAATCTAGGCACAGTACTTGCGTAGATTCTTACATAGGTAAGTAATTAAACTTAAAACCTTACAAACGTACGGGTAGGATATTAATTGCCTTACCAATATTGCTTGCATATATTGCACAATGCACTCACCTTGCACGTGTAGGTAATTTCAACGAAGTAACAAAACAACACGTTGGAGCTAAAACTGTTAGAACTTGTAGGTACTTCAGAGTCTTCAAAGGCTTTTTATGCCAGTTTAATGTGCGCAAAATTTATTTTACCGCACACGTACTTTTTACTTTGCCACTTTTTAAAATTTCTAGCTTAGAGGAACAAGATATTTTTAGAAAATAAAAATATAGTAACCAAAGTACCAAAATCTTCTTTGATACTTTGAAGGAGGAAAAGGAGAATTTTAAAAGAGATGATTGGTCCTTCGAGAGGTTACTTAAATAACGCTGGTTGGTTGGACTCTCTTCAGGTTATGTCTTTGTAAAGAAAGGAGAATAAGTACCATACCAATACCCATTTATTTTGTTTCTCGGTTATGGTCCTTTTTTATTTTACCTGTTTTCCTACAACTGTAGTAAAAATCTTCGTATGATACGAAGGTGTAAAAGGTTAATGGAAAACTCGTGATGATGATAAACCCTCGCCTGCGGCTCGGGTTTACAAATGTCACTCGTTTGTTATTTACCTTTTAACCACTCTTATATCATAAATAACTATTATTAAATTTGACACAAAGGTAACTAAAACGAAGTAACAAAGCTCAAAGCTAAAGCAAAGTATATTAGTACTAACATACAGTATCGACACTCCCTGCCGCTCTCTAGATTGCTACCTCACCCCCTCGTCGCCCAGATTGATACAGATTGTTTATAGTTTGGTTCTCGAACGTATGGGATTTCACCGTGATTTTGTTTGCTCCTTCATTTGTTTTTAGAAATGTCATTTCACGGCCGTTTTATGCAGTGTCCAGGGTGACTCTAAAGCCTGATGACTATGGAAAAAGAGACTCTGCAACTTGAGTCCGACAGTAAGCTCGACAGATTGTCACCGAATTATAAGAAAATTCATAACACACACACACATACGCTAAACACGTTAAAAACAACCGACTTCAATAAAAGCAACCAACAATTATTCTGCTGCATTTTTTGTTCTTGTAAATTTTATGAATAGTGCTTAACCGATTTTAATAAAATTTAAATGGGACCAACATCAAAGTATTATAACCCTATTTTTTTTAATTACAATTAGTAAGCCCTTTGCATCATGTGATGGTAAGTGACGATGATGCCGAAGCTGGAAGCGGGCTTAAAGCCGGTGCACATCGATAGTTAGTATTGATGTTTGGTGGCAAGACTAGTTAAGATAGTGGTAGCTAGCCAGTTGGGCTTATAAAATGCCCTTTCACCAACCAAACTGAGTCTTACAAAGTTAGACTCCGCCAGGAATTGAACTTACGACCACCTGACGTGAAGCTAACGGCCTTAACCATTACGCCACGGAGGTGGTTCATAAAATCTATTATATAAAAAAAGAATTATTGAAATCGGGCTTTACTTTTTAAAAAGATATGCGTGGTCATACATTAAAAAAATTTACGGGTTGACTTGAGAACCTTCTTGTTTTTAAAAGTCGGTTAAAAACTAGCCAACAGCTGATGCATATATCAAACCAAAAAGTACAATTTTGTGACTTGCTTATGTGTATAGAGTTTCATTAGAAACGGCCCATTCATTTTTAAGAAGTAGTAATTTTATGTTTGTATGGGAAATTATTTTATGAATACATACGCTCTTAACGTAGATAGTTTTAGCACAGTATTACAATATAGCGGCTTACAGTAGTGCAACGAATGTACTTACGCAGAGCATCGGAAGGGTACTTGCGGGGCAGCGGGCGGCGGGGCACAGCCTGGTAAACTCCGCGAGTTTGCCAGGCTTGCTATATGCTGGTATTGCAAGTACCTATGCCGGTGGAGGAATCGTGCGACATCAAAGACGTTGCGCTACTGTAAGCCATATCGTAATACTGTCATGTGCCTCTGCTTATGCCTATGATGCCTTATGTATTGAGAACCTTAAAAACACATTTTAAATCCCACATTAAGGAATCCCATAAACAAATTCATAGTCTTGACTATATTTTTGCGCAACTATATAAACGCACCTATTAATAAGGGCTCTTTTATACTAATCATCCCGACAAAAAGATACTTACAATTAAATATTTAAAAAAATACCTTATCCTAACCTAACCACTCCAGGAGTGCCGACAGAAGTGAAAACTTTTTACAGTTTTATAAGTATTGACCCTCCGAGTGTTGCTCATTACGGTAACAGGTAGCGGTAACAGTGTCCCGTGTTTAGTGGATTTTTCTCATCTCAAATACAGTTTAATAAGTTTTGACACTCCGAATGTTCCTGGTGCCCAACGCGACTTAAAAAAAATTTTTTAGTATGCCTTCCCTACATCTAAAGAGGGGGTGATTTTTTTGGTTGTCTTACGTATTATGTTGTCGAAAGTATGTTATGTAAGTAGTCATTTTATGTTTTCCTTTTCTATCAATATCTCTAAGTTTATTCGTTAGTCCATGGTTTTTAGTAAGTACCTACTTGATGGATGCGGGCAGTGCAAGACCGGTCGTTGTAGAGGTCCTTGGGGGAGGCTTTTATTCAGCGATGGACCTCTTTCGGCTGATATGATAATGATATCCTACTCACTAATAGATATACACCAATTCCTTCCTTAATTAAATCATAGAACAACTTGTATCAATCTCATCTTGGATTATATTATAACTTAATGTTTAAGCCGAACGTGCCCTCGGGGGCATCCAGAGAATTTATGCTAGCCGCTGATAACTTTGACTGTCTCAAGTTTCAACAGCTCGGCAATTGCTTGCAATAACAATGCTATGACGTTGCATAATAAACTTATAAATAGATTAGTTGAATGGAATGATCTTAAGTGGGTAACATGAACTGTTCTATGAGCTATGTGCCCTGCCCACTGCCACTTAAGTTTAGCGATTTTGTGAGCCATATCGGTTAATATGATATCGGTTACAACAGATGGCCGTTGGAGCACTTTTCGAGTGGCGACAGCACACTGGAAGACCTAGCGTGGGCAGACCTCCCACACGGTGGACATACGACCTTGTGAAGGTCGCGGGAAGCTGATGGATGCCGGCAGCTCATACCCAGGAGGAGGAGTTTCAGGGGGAGGTTTTTGTCCAGCAGTGGATGTCTTTCAGTTGATATGATGATGTTTAACACAAACTGGGCACAAGTTGAAGGATAAAGGAGTGAAGCGGACAAATGACCTCAGATAATTATATCCGAGGGATGGGAAAGAAGAAGAGAAAAACTAAAAAAAGGATGTGAATTGCGGTACCAAAATGGCGGCGCCTGAAACAAGCCCAGAAAAGGTAAAAGTATGTGGAGGAGGGCTATACCGAAAAATAATAGCTAATGACGAAATGCTCAGTTAAAATACAATTGTACTTTGTATCACTTATTTTGAGCATCGGTGGCGTAATGGCAAGGGCCGGTATCTTCTTCATGTACCAATGTGTTTTCGAATTTCAATTTCGTATCTACGTTAAGCGATGCTCTTACCAAAGTTTATATATTAGAACTAACATACAGTATGGACACTCCCTGCCGCTCTCTAGATTTCGACCTCATCCCTCGTCACCCAGATTGATAAAGATTGGTTACAGTTTGGTTGTCGAACGTATAGGATTTTGACGCCATTTTGTTTGTTCCGTCATTCCTTTTTTGAAATGTCATTTCTGGCCCCTTGTATGAAGTGTCCCGGGTGTGCTCTTACGGTAAAGAAAAACATTGTGAGGAAACCTGTACGTGCCTGCGAAGAAGGCCCGATAGCCCTAATTCAGGATAGGCTGAGCCCCTCGGAGGGGACGTATATGAGCTGACAAGACTAATGTGAAATTATATTTGTTTGTTTGTCCTTTTTAAACGTCGCAACGGAGCAACTTGATTTTTTGGACAAATATAGTTTTCGAATTGGTATGTGAAAAAAGGGTACTTTTTATCCCGTGTTAATAGCAAAGTCTGATACAGTTCCTAAGAATACTCAAAAAAAAAACCTCTTATTAGGTGCTTTCATTACCATCGCAACGCAGCAACGATTGTCGTGATTTTGTGCACAGAGTTCGTTGAGAGTGTGGAAAGTGACAAAGACTATTAACAAGCATAGCCTGTTATAGTTCCCTAGGGTTATGAAGAAACCTCATTTACACGCTCGCGAGCCGCTTGCCATGATACGTGTCCACGTGGGTCAACCCACGGTCAAAAGCTAGTTATAAAATATACGTATTCAACGAATTTAAAATAAATTTATATAAGTATGTGATTATCAGCCGAAAGAAGTGCACTGCTGGACAAGGGATTTCCACGACGAACAGTCCTGCACTGCTGCATCCAGCGGCTTTCCGCTACCTTCATTTCAATTTTAAACGAGTATTTATGCAAAGAATGTAAATTTTATTTAAGCTTTGCATAAGCAATTAAAGTTGATTGATTGAATAAACGCATACACACGTGGCGTGGTCGACTAAGGCCCGATCGCCCTAATTCAGGGTAGGCTCGAGCCCCTCGGTGTGAACGTATATGAGCTGACATGATGACGATGATGATGATTGAATAAACTGTACTGCACAACATTCATATGATACTGTGTATTACACAGTTTGTATGAAACAGTAGATGCAGACAAAGAACAGTCGTCTCACTATAATTGCGCCTCAAAAGGACAAAATCTTCTAGCTGTCGAAGCCAGCAGTGACAATGGCCACTGCGCCCTCAACGTCTTCATCTTGCATAGAAATTGCAGTTTAATTTCGTAAATTATTTTTTTTCGATAGGACAAGCTTGATGTTGGCCGTGGGGGCCTTTACAACTTCACCGGACAGGGGAGGCGAGTGCGGAGGGCACTCAACCTAATGCAAAGCAAAAAGATGCAACTGCCTAAGGGCGGCCAGGTGGGCACGGACCTCGGCTTAGGTCGTTGCTTGGACGGGGGAGAATCGGAGAGAAGCGGCCTGGTATGTGCCGGTAGCGCTGGTAAGCGCAAGAATCGGGGGAACGTCACCCTCGCCGGCGAGGGCAGAATGTCGGTGCAGTATTTCTCTGTGGGTTGGGGGGCGGGGTCAGGGCGACTACGGGTTTCGTAAAAAGATCACGCAACGGTATATGAGCGCTTGGTGAATGTAGAGTATTTATACGCATCTCTCACATTTACCAAGTGTGTCAGTGGGTAATAGTTTACGCGTGTAACCCCTTCCTCTTTTGCCGAGCGCTCTTAATTCGTTGCGCGATATGTAATTACATATTACAAACGTGAAAGCGTAGATGTTTTCCCACTTTCACGCTTATTAGCACAAAGGATTTGGATAAATTTGGTAGGTTGATAGATTAAGCAGTCGATTACCACAAAGGCAAATTTTTGGTTCCGTACAACAAAAAAAAAACGGAACCCTTATAGGATCACTCGTGCGTCTGTCTGTCTGGCTGTTCGTCTGTCACAGCCAATTTGCTTCGAATCTACTGGACTAAATCAGGACAAATTTGGTAAGATGGTGTAATTTTATTACCCAACCACAGATGTGCAAAGTAAATAAATATTTTTTTAAAATAGGGATCATTTTCTGTAGATAAAAATTAGAAAATTTGCAAACCTTTCTGTGTCATATATTTAATGAAATCATATTTTTGTTATTATTTTTAAAAAAAAAGTTTTGATTTTATTCATGACAGAAGACGAATTTTGACCATTCCCCTCCCCTTGATCTCCGAAACTACTGAGCCTAAAATTTTGAAAAAAATACAAAATATAGTTCATTGCTTGTAGATTACAGGAAAACCTATAAAAATCTATCCAATGAAAATAAAGGGGTAAACCCAATATAATACGTTCACTTACGGAAAATAGTTCACTAAAACACCACTAGATAGCGCTAGTAGTATTTTTCTGTTTCTCGCGTTTGTGTCTTTTGTTTGTCATGTGAATAGGTATCATTGTCATAGTTGTGTGGAGAGGAATGGTGGTACGGAACCCTCATACCTCGAGTCCAACTCGCACTTGGCCAGTTTTGATTCTCATTCCACCCTCCATTACAGTCATAATAAAAGCGATATCCACGAGGGTGAATTTGTGGGCAGAAGCTATTAAAGTTGTAATTATAGAAAACACAAACTGCTGCTGAAAAACAGTAAAGATGTATTTTATGATCCTCTTATATGTGTTTTTTTCCCAATGACCATGTAACTTTTAAAAAAAAAATACAAAAAAAAAGGCCAAGTGTGAGTTGGATTCAGTTTCGCACCAATACATCTCTCCACACAAGTTTATCAATGATACCATTTCAATTTCAAACAAAAGACATGAACGCGAGCGGCTGTTTTTTTATCAGTTCGGACTCCTTAGGCCGAGTACGTCTCATACTTGGCATTTTTTTTATATTAAAATCACACTAAGTTTCACGCTTGTATTTATTATAGTTTTTATGAATGAGAAATTACAGAAAAAAAAACTTTTTAAAACCACGTTTTACGTGTCACTGTAGTATGTCGTGACCCTAACTTATTAAGTGAAATGTGTGGTGACCCTAACCCTTCACAAAATGAAGTGAGGGTAGATGGAGGTGCGCCTGTGACGCGCCGGCGGCGGCGATGACACCGCGGCTTCAGTCTTCTCGCGACCACGGCTATCGAAGCATAGTCGAAACGTTGAGGTAAAAACAACATCAATTATATAAAATCACGTCAAGCTCCGTTCTCAATTTATTATTTATTTTTTTATACGTTTTTTATAATATGGTGACCTCTTCTTCAATTTTTCACCTTTTTTTAATTTTTAATATGTGTTTGTAGATCCTTATAAAAACACACATTCCTTTACTGTTCAAAAGATACAGCCTTTTGAAAGTCGGACAGACGAACGGATATCCGGCCCAAAGCTCTTTGTAAGAATATATGGATGTATGTTTGTTACTCTTTCACGCAAAAACTACTAAACGGATCTGGCTGAAATTTGGTAGATAGACAGATTAGGACCAGAATTAGGATGAAGCAACTTTAAGGATTAGGATTAAGGATTTGACAACTTTTTTCTACGCTCGCAAGCCGCTTGCGGCTCGCGCACTGCTCAGCCTCTAAAAGTCATAGAAACGTTGTCCACGCGGGTGAAGCCGCGGGAAACAGCTAGTGGGAAAAAATCTGTTATTACAAAAGAGCTTTGATAAAAGTAGAAAGTATATATTTTTATAATAAAATTAAAAATACAATGCCTGACATTAGTCAATTTTAAACCTATTCCAATCAGAATATGACTCTCAAGATTCGTATAGTCACTCTTGTTCTGATTTTAATATTAAAATATTTAAGAGTAAAGTTTGAACTGGAAGTTAATCTGGTACTTCCTGCAGGGCCCGGTCTCTTCCAATATATTCTCCATTATCTCCCAGCTGGCAAGCTGCCATGCAAAGTATGAGAAGCCATTTTTCTTTTTATCTAGTTTCATTTTATTTATGCTGAATTTCAATGTTTTATGCAAGTTTAACGTCAATTTTGATTGGTTTTTGTTAGAGAATTTTGCGAGGCTGTAAAAGACCTAATAAAAGTTATAAGAACATGATTTTTGGAGTTTATTCCTTAAGAATTAAGTTTTAAATATAGCACGCGGTACGAATAATATATGGGGGGTGCAATCAAGTGTTTACTTCGTTTATTTATTCACGCTGTATATGAGTCAACTTTTTATATCAGGAAGGCTAAGACTCCATGGCCATGAAACCGCCTAAAACGCGAGGCTGTCGGCGGATTTCGCGTAGGGCGAAGCCTGAAGCGTCCCTCCGTAAGGTCAGCGACGTAAAACCAAGAACTTCGCACTTCGGAACTGAAAAGCACACTTTTTTTTCTTTGCGCTTTTTTATTCCTTCAGATACAGGGTGGAATGGAAGAACCTCGCCTGGAGGCAAAGTACCCTAAATGTTGAAGATAGCAAATTTTACTCAAAGATACATTCCTTTATTTTAGGTTACTTTTTCTCCTGGTGAGGTTCGTTGATTTCACCCTGTCTGTGTTAAAAGTCATACCTAACTTAGGTATAACATACAAGGCTTAGAATCGTTAACAACCCATACACGTCACCACCGTTGGGACACGGGTCTCTTTTCAAACTAGGAAAGGTTAGGCCATACAAATGAGGCCATACATAAGGGCCAATTCCGGTGAAGGTTGCAGGGCTAGTGGATGAATCCCACTTTCAGAAGTCTTTCAAGCCGCCTTGGCATCTGACACGGCTTAACGACTACCATCTGGTGACCAGTACCGACTTTACGTGCCTTGCGACCAACGGAAATGGTCAGGAAAAATACCACTAACAGTTAAACCTATGCAGGTAAGGACCGTACTTGCGGTCAGTTAACCTGAGTGATCGACCCGACAACGCAAATTGCACTGAGATACGGCCGCTTAAGGGTCTCCAGGAGGCTCGAGTTTCCATACAAACGTAGTTCCGCTTTAACACAAAGACTTGCCGGATTGAATCCACACTTTGCAAGTATATTGAGTAGACACGTCATCGATGTTTGTAATTAGTTTTCACCGTAGTAAATTTAAACATAACTAAACGAAACATAAAACAAGTCACATCAAACCCTATAGAGTTTCTCAACACTTTAGAATTATCAGGAGTGCCTTCCCATAAGTTGAGACTGCTGAGAGTTGGCGTTCCAGTCCTATTCATGAGAAATCTTGACTCGCCAAGGCTATGTAATGGTACACGGCTACAAAATACAAATCTGGGACACAACATTATGAGAGCTACAATCGTGACTGGAACGGCAAAAGGAGAAAATGTTTTGATACCTCGTATTTCAATAATTCCAGTAACCGACTCCGTGGCGTAACGGTTAGTCCTTTCGCTTCACACAAGGAGGTCGCGGGTTCGGTTCCCGGTGGGATCAACTTGTAAGACTCGGTTTGGTTTGTGGTAGGGCATTTTCTAAGCCCGCCTGGCTAGCTACCACTATCTTATCTAAGTCTTGCCGCCAGATTCAAGATTCAAGGTATTTATTCAAAATAGCTAATATAATTTATTCATAATAAAGCGTCGGTGGCTCAACCGGTAACGACTCGGTCCATCTAACCAGAGGTACCGGGTTCAAATCTGGACGGCCAATGTACCAATGAGTTTTTCAAAAACTTACGTACATACTTACCGATTGCTTTAACGGTGAAGGAAAACATCGTGAGGAAACCTGCACACGCCTGCGAAGGAACTCGAAGGTTGTGTGTGAAGTCGACCAACCCGCACTGGGCCCGCGTGGTCGACTAAGGCCTAATCGCCCTGATTCAGGGTAGGCTCGAGCCCCTCGGTGGGGACGTATATGAGCTGTAATGATGATGATGATTCAAAATAGGTGCAAATTACACTCTTTCTGATAAATGAAATGAAATGAAATGAAATGATAATTTATTTGCATCAAACATGGTAGTAGGATGTTTAATATTTTTAGTGCAATCATGTTTCGCCTGTGCAAGGCATGCAAATGTTTAACATAGATTATAATTATTTTGTCACGTAAACATAAATTAATAATAAAACATAATTTCATTTGTGAAATGTCAAGAAATAAACAATTATTAGTTAATAATGTCAAAATTGAATCCTAGAAATAAACCAGATTATGTCATTAGAACATGAAAACAATATGACACGAAAAGTTATACATAAATTTATTGAATATCATTGAAACCTTTGACAAGAGTAGGCCAGTTCACACGGATAGAACCCGGTCACGAGTATAACGCGAGAGTCAGCCATCGCTCTCATCAACCATATAAGAGGGAAAGGAATCCAAACTTACAATCAGGTGAGATGATGCCAAGGGCTTACCAATTGAGAATAAAAAAACGACTGATTTGCCATTTTAATTTAAAAGAGTGCAGTTTCCACTGAAAGCGGCACTTGCAATAACAATTAATAAAGCTCAAGAACAGACGTTTAAAGTTGCAGGAGTTTATTTAGAAAAAAAAAAATGTTTTTCCAAAGGGCGACTCTGCTCGCTCACGTGTATCAAATCCGCAAAATCTTTACGTTTTAGCAAAATATGGGAAAACAATAAACTTGTTTATAAAAATGTACTTAAATAAACTCATATTGAATACTTTATATACTTAAACAATTTAATAAGCTCTTTGCTGTAAAACACTGCAAATAGCTCATTAAATTATTTAAACGTAATTAGCCTAAATAATTAAAAATGCTACACAAAGACACGATCTTGTGGGCATAGCTAGTCTACAATAAAAATTTTGGAACATTTTTGTATGGAGCGTGGCACGTTGACAATATAATTATGTTCATATATTTTTTGAAAATCCTTCGGCGCACGATTGAACCTATAGCACACCCTGGACACTTCATAAAACGGGCCAGAAATGACATTTCAAAAAAGGAATGACGGTACAAACAAAATGGCGGCGATATCATATACTTTCGACAACCAATCTGTATCAACCTGGTTCACGAGGGGGTGAGGTCGCAATCTAGAGAGCGGCAGGGAGTGTGCATACTGTATGTTAGTACTAATAAGTTAGTACTTTGCCTATACTCGTATTTTTCAATAACGAATGCAAATACGAACCCAAACTATACTAGGACAAGGACATTTTGGCCTAAAACGTCAGATTACTGAGATATTGGGGGTTAAGCCGAGGTATTGATTGGAACAGTTGTCTCTGTCTTTTTCTTTACGTGTAAAGAGTAAAGACAATAACCACACTTTTTCACTTTTTCATGGGTTTTTCATCGTTTCAATCAAAAACTACAATGAAAGTATAGAAAATAAGACTCACTTTGTACTATCATAACAAATATTGTTGTATATTTTTGAAAATTTATATTTCAAAATATTAGTCATAACTAGAGTTGAAAGTTATGGTGTAGACCTATCTTTGGAATTTTTTTCTATCGAGCCAAAACTGCTCAATCGTGTTTCTTATATCTTTTGACTATAAGGAACATCTTTAGCAAAGGGGGTATTTTTTTCAACCTTGGATTTTCTGTCGTTTAGGAGTAAATGCCGTCAAAAAGGACGAGAATCTGCAATATTTCCGCCTTCATCACATCAGCTCATATATACGTCCCCACCGAGGGGCTCGAGCTTACCATGAATGAGGGCCTTAGTTGACCACGCGGGCCCAGTGCGGGTTGGTCAACTTCTTCTTCTTCTTCAGATTCTTCGAAGGCGTGTGCAGGTTTCCTCACGATGTTTTCCTTCACCGTAAGAGCGTCGGATAAACGTACATATCGCACATCCGCGAGAATAAAGGCACAATTGCAAAATTGCAAATATTACAGGAGAGAGGATTGAAATTTTAAAAAATGTTTGAATTGAAGCAAAAGCTACAAATCGAAACATACGAAGTCACAGTGAAACTTAGAATTTTCTTTATATATTTCACTGTGTAAAAAGTAGGCTAGAAGTAAAATATAGTTTGCTCAACATTAAAAATTTACAATACATTACACTATTATCCTACAAATGTGTCATTGTTGAACTAATATTTTTCACTTTAGTACTTGTGACAATTGTGTTATTATGCTCATTAGAGAGCAAATAAAAGAATACGCAATCTAGTGTAAAGTTTCTTTATTTGAAACTATTCAAATGATTGTAATACTCAACATAGTTTAGATTCATAATACTTAAATTAATTAACAGTCTTAAAAGTTACATTTTTATCATTTAAGTAATGGCACTTTAAAGACAGTCCTGTTTTGAAGGAACTTATAACCTTTTACACTTAAATTAGGTACTTATTAGCAAAAGTAATAAAAATAATGAACTTAAATAATCAATCACAAAGAAATAATCATTATCAGTTCTTGTTATTGTTATTACAAGAACTAGGTAATTAGAGTAATAAATAGTAACTATCACAAGGTAAGAGGTTCTTCAAAGCGTAAAACCCTTGAATTATTTAAAAGATTTGAAAATGCGCATACTGTCTGGGCACGATATTATTTTGTAATAGTTACAAAAGATCATCCTTTTTGCGTCCTGTTATACAAATTCTAGAAGTGTATGCAAGTTATAATTGAATATCTTGAAGTGTTTTGAGCCTAATGCCTTGTTTACGAGAGAAACGTGGGTTATTGAGAAAACTTCCGTCCAACCACCATCGAGTGCAGATTTGATAGAATAGGTATCCAATAGCCTAACAGGTTCTCAATTGACGTCTTTATTTATTCAAATCGGAGAAATTGACGTACTTCATCTCGTGGACATTAAAGGGTTTGCCAGTTTTTTTTTCGCAGTTTGTATTATTTCAATAATATATTAATTGAACATACTGGTCAGGTACATAAATTGATCCCGATATCTGATAGAATTTTCAATAACTGAATGCGAATCATAGCCTTCATTCTGCGTGTGACCATGAATAGAAAATTTATGAGCCAGTGACCTAATTGTTAAAGTCATGACGGCAAAGTAATAACTTTAAACATAAATCTGTAAATAAAAAAAAATAGAAAAAAAATGTGTTTTTTTTTCAAAGAAATATAAAATTATTCACAATAAGTAGCATTACTGTCTACAGACTGACTAGTCTTGTTACTAATAATTAGATAGTACATTCATAAATTTGATTTACTGAAGCTAAAATGACACAACATACATTTATGCCGTTGTAAAAATAAAAAATCTGGATGAACAACGACAAAACATTCATGGTCGCGTTCCATACCTCTGGATGAACAATGGCAAAAAATACAGTTGTGCCATTTTCGTTCCAAATACTGAATAATATAAATGTCGCAACTACCGAAGTGCCGATGTAGCTTCAGCACATGACCACACTCTGCGGCCTCCCCCCGCGTAACTGTCAATCAGACGTTCTCACTCCTAGAGCAGGAAAATTTCGCACCAATTCGACAATGACACTTTCGCCATCTAGCGAAAGTTAACGGCAACACAACTGTGCCGTTTTTACTCCAAGCATATTCATACTTTGAGGTAATTCTGACGTTGTTAACTCATTTTAGAAAAAAAATGCAATTGTGCCGTTGTTCTTCCGGATGTGCGATATGAGAACCAAATTAAAAAACACATTGGTACGTGGCAGGACTCGAACCATGACTTCCCAGATAGACGGTAGCGGCCCTCGCCGTTGCGACACCGACGCTCTACCGCCTTAAGGATTGTCAAAACAATAATATCCCTCCCTATCTCTCAAAATATCGCAGTAACGTGACCCTTTAGGTCAAAATGTCCTAATATGTATTCGATTCGTGTTTACATACCATACATAATTGTTAAGGTTATATCGTGTGTGAAACCGCCTCCGTGGCGAAATGGTTAGTACATTAGCTTCACACTAGGAGGTCGCGGGTTCGATTCCCGGCGGGGTCAACTTTGTAAGACTCGGTTTGGTTGACTGTGGGGAATTTTCTAAGCCTGCCTGGCAAGCTAACCACCATGTTATCTAAGTCTTGCCGCCAAACGTCAATGGTAACAACATTGTTGTGTTCCGGCTTGAAGATAAGACAGCTAGTTCCCCATTGCATTAGGGAATCTTGGTAAGTCCGCTTCCATCTTCGGCATCATCGTCACTTACCATCAGGTGAGATGATGCCAAGGGCTTACCAATTGTAAAAAAGAAGACTGAAAAAAATATAGAATCATATTTTGGAGGTATAAATTTGTTCTCAAATCTCTTTGCTTGTTTTGTTTGTACCTGGCTGGTTATAATAAAATTAAATAAGTGAACTTTCGAAATTTTAATGAAAACCAAAATTCCCGCCATTTTAAAATTGTTTTTTCTGTCTATGAAAATGAGTGAAAGCAAAGAGAAATTCGCTACATTTTGAAACACAGGCCGCGAATAAAATTTGTGGTGTCTATGGACCTAATGCAGCATCAGTCAGTATCACAAACTTGGTTCAAGAGTTTGTTGTCTGGAAATTTGAACTTTTAAGATGCAGCTCGTTTTGTTCGCCCTGTTTGAATTTGCATACAAAATACGAAGAAACTTTCTCCCCACCCTAACCACATACATTATTTTCACTATGCCACTAAAGTTCGTACCCTAAATCGCAAGCTTTCCATCAATCAGAAAGGATAGTAAAAAATTGCCAAACAAAATCAACCAAAACAACTTATCGAAGTAACGTAAAACACTGATGATGGATCTGATTGATGAATTGAGCAAGTCCCATGAGAGGTATATTGCTATGTTTTTACACGTTCTGCGGAAAAAAGTGATAAGAGTCATTTTTATCTTCTCCGTATTGTAATGGTTTGTCTGTTCGCTTCTCACCAGGAGACCGCGGGTTCGATTCCGGGCGGAAACTAACTGTAAGAGTCGGTTTGGTTGGCAGTAGGGCCTTTTTAAAGTCCGTTTTTCTTTCTCATCGTCAAACCAGCTGAAAGACGTCCACTGCAGGGCAAAGACCTCTCCCAAGGATTTCCACGACGACAGGAGCGTTGCCATCATCCAGCGGCTTCCCGCGACCTTCACCAAGTCGTCGGACAACCGAGTGGGACGCTATGTATTCCGGTGCGCGGTCGCCACTCGAGAATTCTACTGCCCCAACAGCCTAAGAGATATTTGCTTGTCGAGCTACCAAAATCTTATTTGAGTCTTGCCAAACTTGCCGACGAATGCTAGTCATCTGAGTTACTTTTTATCATCTGTCAAAAACCACATTTTGTTTTAAAAGTATTAGAAATACCTAGGCATGACGTCATAGTTTTGCAGTGTCATTTATGTACTCATTTTGTGATTTTGATGAATTAAAAATCGAAGAATTGATGAAAAACAAAACGAGTTAGGTTTTCCGAAGTTTAAGTAGGAGGGCAATTTAGTGATCCAGAGTTCATAATTTATTTCTGATGCTGTCGTCATCCCTGTTCAGGGTACAAAAACTTTCAAGATGGTCTAGTGCTATATTTACGAGTACCTTATCAGTTCTTATAAACATGTGTTCGATTAATTTCCCACAATCAGTAGCATCCTTCTGTAACAATATAAAAACACAAATTTAATTTTTTCGCGCTTTTTTACAAAAAGAGCCAAATAAAACTGAATTATTTTATAAGAACTGAGAGGGTTTAATAACGCATTTGCTTATCTCCAAAGTTTCTACTCTACACATATCCTAAACAATTTTTATAGTTCTTCAAAAAAAAAAAAACATGTATTACATGACGTCTAAAAATATCAAAAGGCAAAATTGATGTGTATAAATACAAAATGTCATTATAATCGTTAGAGCCGTTTCACAACACAAAGTTTAGGCTTTACTTTGCCGGTTTTCCCCCGCTTACCAACAAAACCCTACAAAGTACTTAAGTTCGGTTATTTGTATGGCGCCAGAAGGTCGAGGGGGCTCTGACTAACTAGCGACTAAGCGACGGGAAAACTCAGAGATCTATCGATTCCGTCCGTCTCCGATTTGATTATAAAGTAGTTAGGGATGCCGGATGTTGTGAAAAACTATGGCGTATCCAAAGACTTCGTAAATAGGATTAAACCAATGACTTATATATTACTGGCGTAAGGACCCGGCCAACGCGCGCGACTAATGCTCCCAGCGAATTGGTGCGAAAATCGAAAGTTTCGCACACTCGCGACTCAGTCGTCTGCGGGAAATTGTACAGTGCGGTGGAAAGATATTCCATATAAAAATGCCTTATTGTGTTGTTAGAGGCTGTAAAAACCATGAAAGAAAGGCTAAAAAGAAACATGGGATGTCGTATCATCGTTATGTAACCTCACATTGTATTTTTTCTTGTAAACAAATTAAATAAACTAATTTGTAAAGCGACAATTCTACCAAGGTTCTTTTAGCGCGGCAATGACGTCAACTCTCTCCCACGCTAATTCGTACGAGTTATGTCAGATGGCGCTACTTTTTGATTGTATGAAGAAAATCTGACTGAAATATGGAGACGGGCGGATCCTTCTGTTCAAATCTGTGGATTAAACGAAGTCGATGCGAGTGAGACATGTTACGTTACCCGTACAACTTTCCAATAAGAAATCCATGTAAAATTCGCATTATTTAATTCTTTGTATAAATCTCTGGTGTCTTACAAATTTTTAAGGAAGAGTTCATTTTTTAGGGTTCCGTACCCAAAGCGGGACCCTATTACTAAGACTCCTCTGTCCGTCTGTCACCAGGCTGTATTTCATGAACCATGTTAGCTATAAAGTTGAAATTTTCACAGATGATGTATTTCTCTTGCCGCTGTGATGGCCAGAAACGCCATCTTTATTTCAGAACCGCACGGAACCCTAGTATAATTAGTTGTTAAGACGGATGAACTGGAGAAACGGCGAGGTTGCCAGACTTATCTATTCTAACAAGTGCGCGACGCTTGCCTTTTTTTTTTACTTACGCATGTTGCCAAATTTATGCGTTAGACTGTGTGAAGAATGTTCAGAGGATTTAACAAAAGAATATTTGTACGAGACAGAAGGAGAAAGAGCGATTGGGCGTACACGTGTGCGAATGCGACGGGAGTAATATGGTTTGTAGGCCTGCGCCGGAGCGTCAGAGGGAGAGACAGGGGACTCGTGGGCAGAGGCTGGAACTCGTCGGTCGTTCCCTGACGGGAAAAGGGTCCTGAGTTTGGTTCTGTGTGAGGTGATGGAAAATAAGAGCGCGATGTGTGGGCGAGACTGGAATTTGGTATGTTTTATTATATTGCTTCTTGCTTGATTGCAATATAATCTCACAGAATCGTCACATTAAGGACTTGTTCCGTATGTCGTTTTAGTTAAATTCTCCCTCAGTTAAAATGCTCGCAACCTCTATAATATTTGCGAAGTATTGTGAAGATAGATTCTGTGTGATTAACTAAATAACCTTGTTTTGTGCTAAAGAATCTAACTATCATCTTAAACGATATTCATAAGACAGAATATGTATGATTTTAGTTTGGTTGAGCCTGACTATTCACAAGTCGTATATATCACTAGCAGATATGGTTATTGCTAACTGAAGTGTTCAATACCCCTGGGGTTTTATACTTACAAATTGTACTCTTGATAGACCGGAACTAGCGAGAAGTCAGCGCTCGCTATAACCTAAGACCTTGTTCAGAACAATAATAATAGTATGTGAGTCTTTATAAAAATGTAATTTAAGTAATAAAGACTTGCCAGACGCACTTACGGCTGTAAAGTTGTGTACTCTTTGGTTGTAAAAGTTGAGTAGTCAAAGTAAAGTCCAAGGCTCCCCGTAAGTTACAGAAGTGTACAGTGGTTGTAGTATTGTTGGCTTGACGGAAATGCATAATCTAAAATATTTATATTACCTTTTCGTTGCTGCCATAAGTCTACTTTATCTAAAGTAAGCTAACCTTACTTTATGTAGACAAATTTAATACAAATTTATATACATCCATAATTTAATGAGCGATAGCACACAGGACTTGTATAATTCTATTATAATATCAAATTTGTACTGTCAAATGCTAGAATAAATAGCTCTATAAAATATAGGGCTGAAATCAATGTAATGTGGAGTTTTACGCCTACAAATGTAAGGTTTCTCCACAATTTGAGTCAAATAAATTCATAATTAATTTTTAGACTCAACCAAGACATTTTATTTATTTTACCCTCTGCATGCAACATTGAGGCTTCCTTGAGGGAGTCTACGAATTCCCTTCGCTTAGAATTGACTGAAATAATGTAACTCGCATTTTGGTAATCTCTGAATCGAGCCCCTCAGTGGGGACGTGTATGAGCTGATATGATACTAGACGATTAGGTACGATACATTGTGTCTCGTGTGTGTTCCGCTTCCAGCAGCTTCAGCAGGCTAAGGCACATAAGGCCAGTCTTAAGGGGAGTAGGGACCACCACATCTGGTACGCGTGACCACGGATCAAAGCGTTGCGTTAACTAAAAGAAACGCACCTTTGGAAACCTGAATTAAAAATAAATAAATAAATAAATAAATAAATAAGTAAAACACAACGTAATTAGCGGGTCCATTGAAAAATAATAATAGTAATAAAATTAAACATATCATAAGTACATAATGTTTCATTACAGTTCATAGTATGAGAAAAGAGAAAAACCATTTTTCCTAAATAATTTAATTTAAATCGGTTCAGCCGTTCATGCGTGAAGCGATAACCAAGGAAAAAGAAATTCATTCTTCTATAGATATGAATTAATATTTAAATATATTTATTCAAATTAAAATTCAAATAACTTTTTATTGTACATCAAAACCAAATACATAACATGCAAAGTTTAAATTAAAACTAAGAAACGTACAATTAAGGGGGTCTTATCGCTGAGAGCGATTTCTTCCAAACAATCCAGTGCTCGGAGAAAAAGCACGGAGACAGGTAGTACACGAGCAACAATAACAGAAAATTTAATGACTAATTGTGAAGGGCGAGGGCATTTACTTCGATCAATTTAATAATGTATTTTAAATTATCCATGAGGGCGAGACGATTTCAACGACCCCTCACATTCTCAAATCGGTTAGTTAGTTTAGGCTATAGAATCGAATCAACGGGGAGACAGACATACAAACATCTAGAAGAAAAAGTTACATTCTCTTCAAAGCGTACGAGGCGGGTTTTACGACGGTTGTACAGAAAAAAAAAAATGCTTTCTATAAGTTGTGCAGTGCTATTGTTTTACAACGAACAATAAGACGGGTCGACCCAAATGCTGATCAGGTACATACTTGAACAACCCCATCAAAACCATAGATGTGACAAATGTTAGCCAAGTTCAATTAAAAAAATATATATATATCTTGGTTGTACGCTACGGCGACAAAAGGATTGAGATCTAGATGGATGCCAAGTTCTGTTAATATATCCCGAGATCTACTCATGAGAATAAAATACTTCATAAACGAATATGATGGTAATTATTAGAACATTCAGACGAAAAATATTTAGATTTAAATAAAACTAATGTAGCTAACTTTTGTCTAACTTTATGTATTTTTTCCCCTCGCGGAAGGAAAAAGGAAATGTTTGATACATTAAATAATAATAATTAAACATTAAGATATAATAATAACCATGTCGCTTCTAAAAAAGCTTGTATCTGAGGGTTAAGCTTTTGACAACTATCTTAATTCCCGGGTTTTTCGCTTCAAAAGGTCGATACGCTATTAAAAGTAGGTACTCGTAGATTCCTTCGTTCATAAATAATTCGTTAATAAATACGCCGGAGAAGTTTGCATAGACTCAGGACACGTTAAGTGGTTGGGTTGTGTAGGCAAATGTGTTGTGAAAAGACAGTTTTTGTCGGTGTGGTTTTTTATTTTAAATTCCAGGGCTGCTTGGCGAGACTGGAGATGGCGTCAGTTGCTGAGAGGTGCAAGCGAGCCGAGGAATTTAACGCGCACATGCAGGCTACGTTGCGTTGGCGCCTACTGAGGACAAAAAACGGGGTCTTCTACCTGTGACGCTGTGCGAGTGTACGCGCCGGCGCGGCCATTTTTACGAAACATGGAATATTTTTGTGAAAGTTAAGTTTTGCACACTTTAGAAGTTATAAGATATCACCGTGCCCAATCTTCGTAGACCAACAGTTAATATTTAATAAATAATATTTAGTAAAAGGAGTAATATTTAGTAAAAGGGTCAATGAATTAAGAACTTAATAAAGCAAGAATGCTTCAGGAACAACATATAAATAACTTATTAACAAATACCTAACTACTTGATAACTGAATAATATGTTCGCAAATCGATTTAAGATGGATAGAATTTTAATGCTTTTAAAACAAATACATTAAATATTTAGACAAAAGAAAATACATTAAGCAAAGGCGGACTTATCCCTTTCGGGATCTCTTCCAGTCCACCTTGGAATTCAGTCTTCAGAATAGTGAGCTGTATGTGTTGGTTTAGAAAAGTCGCGTCATGTGTGAGTCGGGCCCGTCCATCAAGGGTTCCGCATTATCAAGCTCCAGACAAAGAACCATTGAGATTGATAAAATAAACGGGACAACAAAAGTGAATAAGATGATGTTAAATCAGGGAAATTAGTAACTAAAAATGTGAATAACGAAGGTACAGAATTGGCACTTAATTTATAATTGATTAACTTTTAATTTTAAATTTTATTTCAGTTATGTCACCTTGCTTTACTTATTAGTTCCGATAACAGCGATAAGCTTAGACATATGGTAGCAAACTGTTTCCCGTGGCTTCGCCCGTTTGGGAAACGTATCTATGACCCTCTGGTGCGCAGTGTGCGAGTCGCAAGCGGCTCGCGAGTGTGAGCAAAAAGGAAAAAAGGAGAAAAGCTTTGTGTTAGTCCAGGTCCTGATCTGTCTACCTACTAAATTTCAGCCAGATTCGTTCATTAGGTTTCGTATAGGATTAACAAACAACATTCCTTCGTCGTTATGATATGATAAGTTTGACACCGATGGTATAGAGCAGATGGATTTAAGATAACAGGTATGTGTAAAGTACCTGCAGCAAGGGAGCCCTGTGAGGGTTTCCGTTTTTTCCCTTATGCAATAGGGAACCCTAAAAATGTGACTGTATACGTGAGGAAGCATACGTTTTGGGCTAACTGAGTGGTGATAGCCGACCAGTTGCAGATTTATACGCCACGATGCTAAGCCACAACACTTCAGTATGTAGGTTAGCCAACGTGGCGCAATAATGGGTGGTTGCGTTCAAGCTGGGATAGCGGGTTCGATTCTCGCACAGAAAATTAATCAAGGAATGATGACTTATATTAAAGGAATACTTATTTGGTACAAAGTTGTGATGAAGAACATACATGAGAAAAGCTGAATATATGCGATATAAACCGGTGGAATGAAAGGGGTTGGTTGTTTTCTGTGAAAATTTCACTTACATCGGGCATCGCGAATAAACAGCGCGCCCAGGTAATTTTTATAGACGAGAGCACCAAAAGGGCTATCCACTTTTATATTATAATAATCATGATCTATAATGGAATGGATATTCAGACGGGGAAAAATTTTATATTTTGAAAATAAAAGGATAAATTATTCTGTATGGGTTTAAACGCACTTGAACATAAATAATTCCAGGGTGATCCGGCTCATTTTGTCGTGACTAAAGCTGGTTAGCCGAGGCGGATTCGAGCTGACGAACGTTAGACGCGGAACGCTGACGAAAGACTTTATCAGGACATCATGGAGAGAGTGTGACAGGAAAGAGAAGGAGTCCCTCATGGCAGAGAAGTATCGCCTAGTTTCCTTTATTTTATTTCAGACATAAGCGTACCTATTGTTTACGCTAAGCTGAAAACTTGCGGTAAAATGACACAGTCTACCGTCATCATGGTCTGAATGTCAGTTCCACAACAGCATTGTGCTGCCTGCGTCCGAACGGCTTTCACCCTAAATGTAAAGCACTAAATCAGGGTTTTCACGAAATGCATCCAAGTGGTATTTTGGCATCCTGTTGGAAAAGGAGGTGATTTCCACAAGCTGCTGCTGGCTTTCAATATAGGTACAATATGAAGGAAACATTATCTTTTGGCCTGAGGGAGTTGAGACAGACAACGACATCGGAGGTGTATTATTTACAAATTAATGTTAATATGTAGTTACCATATAGAAAAAAATATATATATATATATCTGCGCATGAGATTTCCACGTGCAATTTGGCGCGAAGGTTGCATCCGAAGTGGCTTCGCTGGTGTCTGTACGTAGGACGACAGACCTAGCGTACGACGCTATTTTAGTAGCGGTCGTCACTCCACAACTTTCGAGAAAATATAGCGAGGTAGCGCTTAGCCGCGTATTCAGCTGCCAGTACCTAGCGGCTTTAGAACAGTAATTATTGAAAGACTACACAAAACTATTTAAAGTAACAGAAAGATGAAGGCACGATGAACCCTTACATTGTTTATTTTGCTAATACGTATGCAATTAATGTTGATGTTTTTTTTTATAATATAGAAGGAAATGGAAAGCTAAAAGCTGAAGCCCTATTCAGACTGTAGAATTGAAGAGAACTGTTGGTTAAGGTTTTAGAAATATGATGTTATCTCCCTGTTTGATACTATCAATTGATAGACTTTAAAAAATTTTTTTCTCTCTGTTCGGTCAAGATCTGAGAAAAATAAGTTCGATGGTCACAAAGGTATGACCAAATTGTTTTGCTAAAATTGAGTTAGGCTAACGTAGAGTTTTAGGGTTCATTTGGACTAAAAACTCCCTAACATATATGTTCGGTGTACCGGACAATGAAAAACTCCAGCGTGCGCAAGACAAAAGGGTCATACAGACGCGTCAACTTACCATCAGCAATATGAACCCTAATAACAACAAACGAAATATAAAGGAGTCAAGCTCTGAGCAAATACTAGGATACCTACAGAGGTATTCTAAAAACCTAGGAGGGAGCGTAGGTTTTGTTGTCCAAGTGAATATAGGTAGGTATTTTTAGGCATGATTAGACGCATATGGTCGATGGCCTGTGCCGCGAATTAGCTAAAAAGGAGAGATAACAGCATATGAAGTTGAATTGTTTAAGCTTCTTGTTTAAGGATTGACACACGTTAAAATTTGGCTTTTCTGGACGCCTTCAGAAGGGGAAGCCCGTTCTTAAAGCAAGAAGCAAAGATAGTAATATGAAACCTCGATTCAGACACCTTCAATTCTGCAATCAGAAAAAAAAAAATCTCATCCAATTGGATTTTTTTTTGCAATTGGAAAGATTCCAATATGACTATACTGTGTCTAACATTTTGTATCTGTTTACAGTTTGAAAACGCGAACGGATGTTTGGAGGCATCACATTCTCGTTGTCAGGGAGGGGCGTGTGATGGCCAGAAACGCCATCTTTATTTCAGAACCGCACGGAACCCTAGTATAATTAGTTGTTAAGACGGATGAACTGGAGAAACGGCGAGGTTGCCAGACTTATCTATTCTAACAAGTGCGCGACGCTTGCCTTTTTTTTTTACTTACGCATGTTGCCAAATTTATGCGTTAGACTGTGTGAAGAATGTTCAGAGGATTTAACAAAAGAATATTTGTACGAGACAGAAGGAGAAAGAGCGATTGGGCGTACACGTGTGCGAATGCGACGGGAGTAATATGGTTTGTAGGCCTGCGCCGGAGCGTCAGAGGGAGAGACAGGGGACTCGTGGGCAGAGGCTGGAACTCGTCGGTCGTTCCCTGACGGGAAAAGGGTCCTGAGTTTGGTTCTGTGTGAGGTGATGGAAAATAAGAGCGCGATGTGTGGGCGAGACTGGAATTTGGTATGTTTTATTATATTGCTTCTTGCTTGATTGCAATATAATCTCACAGAATCGTCACATTAAGGACTTGTTCCGTATGTCGTTTTAGTTAAATTCTCCCTCAGTTAAAATGCTCGCAACCTCTATAATATTTGCGAAGTATTGTGAAGATAGATTCTGTGTGATTAACTAAATAACCTTGTTTTGTGCTAAAGAATCTAACTATCATCTTAAACGATATTCATAAGACAGAATATGTATGATTTTAGTTTGGTTGAGCCTGACTATTCACAAGTCGTATATATCACTAGCAGATATGGTTATTGCTAACTGAAGTGTTCAATACCCCTGGGGTTTTATACTTACAAATTGTACTCTTGATAGACCGGAACTAGCGAGAAGTCAGCGCTCGCTATAACCTAAGACCTTGTTCAGAACAATAATAATAGTATGTGAGTCTTTATAAAAATGTAATTTAAGTAATAAAGACTTGCCAGACGCACTTACGGCTGTAAAGTTGTGTACTCTTTGGTTGTAAAAGTTGAGTAGTCAAAGTAAAGTCCAAGGCTCCCCGTAAGTTACAGAAGTGTACAGTGGTTGTAGTATTGTTGGCTTGACGGAAATGCATAATCTAAAATATTTATATTACCTTTTCGTTGCTGCCATAAGTCTACTTTATCTAAAGTAAGCTAACCTTACTTTATGTAGACAAATTTAATACAAATTTATATACATCCATAATTTAATGAGCGATAGCACACAGGACTTGTATAATTCTATTATAATATCAAATTTGTACTGTCAAATGCTAGAATAAATAGCTCTATAAAATATAGGGCTGAAATCAATGTAATGTGGAGTTTTACGCCTACAAATGTAAGGTTTCTCCACAATTTGAGTCAAATAAATTCATAATTAATTTTTAGACTCAACCAAGACATTTTATTTATTTTACCCTCTGCATGCAACATTGAGGCTTCTTTGAGAGAGTCTACGAATTCCCTTCGCTTAGAATTGACTGAAATAATGTAACTCGCATTTTGGTAATCTCTGAATCGAGCCCCTCAGTGGGGACGTGTATGAGCTGATATGATACTAGACGATTAGGTACGATACATTGTGTCTCGTGTGTGTTCCGCTTCCAGCAGCTTCAGCAGGCTAAGGCACATAAGGCCAGTCTTAAGGGGAGTAGGGACCACCACACCGCTATAACAGCAAATACTAAATCTTAGAAAAAAAGGAAAAATAAGGGGGTGTCCATACAAAAAAAACGTGTTTTTTTAAACTTGAAGAAACTAGCGCCGTCTAGTATGATGATACGGAACCCTTTCTACTAGCGCCATCTAGTATGATAGAACTAAACCCTTTGTGTGTGGCTCTGACTTGCACTTAGCCAGTTTCTTTAGATGTGATTGGGTTCCTTATAGGAATAGTTGTTCAGTATGATGAGCAGAATCATAATAATTGGCTGACTGGTATGAAATTTGAAAACATATTGGTACATGGCAGGACTCGAAGAACCATGACCTACCGGATAGGTGTTAGCAGCCCTTGCTGTTGCGCCACCGACGCTTAACATATAACAAACTAGCTGTTTCCCGCGGCTTCACCTGCGTGGACAACGTTTCTATGAATTTTCGAGGGTGCGCAGAGCGTGAAAAAAAGTAGCCTATGTGTTAATCTAGTTCCTAATCTATCTATTTACCAAATTTCAGCCCGAACTATTCAGTAGTTTTTGCGTGAAGAAGTAACAAACAAACTCACACACTCACAAACTTTCACCTTTATAATATTAGTGTGATTACACATTATCCTTTTACAATCTCAATTAGCTACCTTTTATGGGTCAAAAGATACGGCTTGTAATGATAGGACAGACAGATTGACGGCGTGGCGTAGGTTTAGTGATGATGATGATGATGGTCCTAGCCGTTTTCTATCAGGACAAATTTGGTAAGATGGTGTAATTTTATTACCCAACCACAGATGTGCAAAGTAAATAAATATTTTTTTAAAATAGGGATCATTTTCTGTAGATAAAAATTAGAAAATTTGCAAACCTTTCTGTGTCATATATTTAATGAAATCATATTTTTGTTATTATTTTAAAATAAATAGTTTTGATTTTATTCATGACAGAAGACGAATTTTGACCATTCCCCTCCCCTTGATCTCCGAAACTACTGAGCCTAAAATTTTGAAAAAAATACAAAATATAGTTCATTGCTTGTAGATTACAGGAAAACCTATAAAAATCTATCCAATTAAAATAAAGGGGTAAACCCAATATAATACGTTCACTTACGGAAAATAGTTCACTAAAACACCACTAGATAGCGCTAGTAGTATTTTTCTGTTTCTCGCGTTTGTGTCTTTTGTTTGTCATGTGAATAGGTATCATTGTCATAGTTGTGTGGAGAGGAATGGTGGTACGGAACCCTCAAACCGCGAGTCCCAGTCGCACTTGGCCAGTTTTCATTCCACCCTCAATTACAGTCATAATAAAAGTGATAACCACGAGGGTGAAGCTGTGGACAGAAGCTATTAAAGTTGTAATTATAGAAAACAAAAACTGCTGCTGAAAAACAATAAAGATGTCTTTTATGTTCCTCTCATATGTTTTTTTTACCAATGACCATGTAACTTTTTAAAAAAATAATTACTTTAAAAAAAAAGGCCAAGTGTGAGTTGGATTCAGTTTCGCACCACTACATATCTCCACACAAGTTTATCAATGATACCATTTCAATTTCAAACAAAAGACGTGAACGCGAGCGGCTGTTTTTTTATCAGTTCGGACTCCTTAGGCCGAGTACGTCTCACACTTGGCATTTTTTTTATTAAAATCACGCTTGTATTTATTTTAGTTTTTATGAATGAGAAATTACAGAAAAAAAAACTTTTTAAAACCACGTTTTACGTGTCACTGTAGTATGTCGTGACCCTAACTTATAAAGTGAAATGTGTGGTGACCCTAACCCTTCTCAAAAAGAAGTGAGGGTAGATGGAGGTGTTTCTGTGACGCGCCGGCGGCGGCGATGACACCGTGGCTTCAGTCTTCTCGCGACCACGTCTATCGAAGCACAGTCGAAACGTTGAGGTAAAAACAACATCAATTATATAAAATCACGTCAAGCCCCGTTCTCAATTTATTATTTATTTTTTTATACGTTTTTTATAATATGGTGACCTCTTCTTCAATTTTTCACCTTTTTTTAATTTTTAATATGTGTTTGTAGATCCTTATAAAAACACACATTCTTTTACTATTCAAAAGATACAGCCTTTTGAAAGTCGGACGGACGAACGGATATCCCGCCCAAACCTCTTTGTAAGAATATACGGATGTATGTTAGTAACTCTTTCACGCAAAAACCACTAAACGGATCTGGCTGAAATTTGGTAGATAGACAGATTGGGACCAGGATTAGGATGAAGCAACTTTAAGGATTAGGATTAAGGATTAGGCAACTTTTTTCTACGCTCGCAAGCCGCTTGCGGCTCGCGCACTGCTCACCCTCTAAAAGTCATAGAAACGTTGTCCACGCGGGTGAAGCCGCGGGAAACAGCTAGTGAGAAAAAATCTGTTATTACAAAAGAGCTTTGATAAAAGTAGAAAGTATATATTTTTATAATAAAATTAAAAATACAATGCCTGACATTAGTCAATTTTAAACCTATTCCAATCAGAATATGACTCTCAACATTCGTATAGTCACTCTTGTTCTGATTTTAATATTAAAATATTTAAGAGTAAAGTTTGAACTGGAAGTTAATCCGGTACTTCCTGCAGGGCCCGGTCTCTTCCAATATATCCTCCATTATCTCCCAGCTGGCAAGCTGCCATGCAAAGTATGAGAAGTCATTTTTCTTTTTATCTAGTTTCATTTTATTTATTCTGAATTTCAATGTTTTATGCAAGTTTAACGTCAATTTTGATTGGTTTTTGTTAGAGAATTTTGCGAGGCTGTAAAAGACCTAATAAAAGTTATAAGAACATGATTTTTGGAGTTTATTCCTTAAGAATTAAGTTTCAAATATAGCACGCGGTACGAATAATATATGGGGGGTGCAATCAAGTGTTTACTTAGTTTATTTATTCACGCTGTATATGAGTCAACTTTTTATATCAAGAAGGCTAAGACTCCATGGCCATGCAACCGCCTAAACCGCGAGGCTGTCGGCGGACTTCGCGTAGGGCGAAGCCTGAAGCGTCCCTCCGTAAGGTCAGCGACGTAAAACCAAGAACTTCGCACTTCGGAACTGAATAGCACACTTTTTTTTCTTTGCGCTTTTTTATTCCTTCAGATACAGGGTGGAATGGAAGAACCTCGCCTGGAGGCAAAGTACCCTAAATGTTGAAGATAGCAAATTTTACTCAAAGATACATTCCTTTATTTTAGGTTACTTTTTCTCCTGATGAGGTTCGTTGATTTCACCCTGTCTGTGTTAAAAGTCATACCTAACTTAGGTATAACATACAAGGCTTAGAATCGTTAACAACCCATAAACGTCACCACCGTTGGGACACGGGTCTCTTTTCAAACTAGGAAAGGTTAGGCCATACAAATGAGGCCATACATGGGGCCAATTACGGTGAAGGTTGCAGGGCTAGTAGATGAATCCCACTGTCAGAAGTCTTTCAAGCCGCCTTGGCATCTGACACGGCTTAACGACTACCATCTGGTGACCAGTACCGACTTTACGTGCCTTGCGACCAACGGAAATGGTCAGGAAAAATACCACTAACCTATCGACCCAACAACGCAAATTGCACTGAGATACGGCCGCTAAAGGGTCTCCAGGAGGCTCGAGTTTCCATACAAACGTAGTTCCGCTTTAACACAAAAACTTGCCGGATTGAATCCACACTTTGCAAGTATATTGAGTAGACACGTCATATCGATGTTTGTAATTAGTTTTCACCGTAGTAAATTTAAACATAACTAAACGAAACATAAAACAAGTCACATCAAACCCTATAGAGTTTCTCAAGACTTTAGAATTATCAGGAGTGCCTTCCCATAAGTTGAGACTGCTGAAAGTTGGCGTTCCAGTCCTATTCATGAGAAATCTTGACTCGCCAAGGCTATGTAATGGTAAACGGCTACAAAATACAAATCTGGGACACAACATTATGAGAGCTACAATCGTGACTGGAACGCCAAAAGGAGAAAATGTTTTGATACCCCGTATTCCAATAATTCCAGTAACCGCCTCCGTGGCGTAACGGTTAGTCCTTCCGCTTCACACGAGGAGGTCGCGAGTTCGATTCCTGATGGTGGGGTCAACTTGTAAGACTCCGTTTGGTTGGTGGTAGGGCATTTTCTAAGCCCGCCTGGCTAGCTACCACTATCTTATCTAAGTCTTGCCGCCAGATTCAAGATTCAAGGTATTTATTCAAAATAGGTGCAAATTACACTCTTTCTGATAGTCATAAATCAATAATAAAACATAATTTCATTTGTGAAATATTATTAGTTAATAATGTCAACATTGAATCCTAGAAATAAACCAGATTATGTCATTAGAACATGAAAACAATATGATACGAAAAGTTATACATAAATTTATTGAATGTCATTGAAACCTTTGACCAGAGTAGGCCAGTTCACACGGACAGCACCCGGTCACGAGTATAACGCGAGAGTCAACCATCGCTCTCATCAACCATATTAGAGGGAAAGGAATCCAAACTTACAATCAGGTGAGATGATGCCAAGGGCTTACCAATTGAGAATAAAAAAACGACTGATTTGCCATTTTAATTTAAAAGAGTGCAGTATCCACTGAAAGCGGCACTTGCAATAACAATTAATAAAGCTCAAGAACAGACGTTTAAAGTTGCAGGAGTTCATTGAGAAAAAAAAAAGTTTTTTTCCAAAAGGCAACTCTGCCCGCTCACGTGTATCAAATCCGCAAAATCTTTACGTTTTGGCAAAATATGAGAAAACAATAAACTTGTTTATAAAAATGTACTTAAATAAACTCATATTTAATACTTTATTTAATTAAACAATTTAATAAACTCTTTGCTGTAAAACACTGTAAATAGCTCATTAAATTATTTAAACGTATGTTTGTTATTTGTAAAATAATTAGCCTAAATAATTAAAAATGCTACACAAAGACACGATCTTGTGGGCATAGCTAGTCTACAATAAAAATTTTGGAACATTTTTGTATGGAGCGTGGCACATTGACAATATAATTATGTTCATATATTTTTTGAAAATCCTTCGGCGCACGATTGAACCTATAGCACACCCTGGACACTTCATACAACGGGCCAGAAATGACATTTCAAAAAAGGAATGACGGTACAAACAAAATGACGCCAAAATCCTATACTTTCGACAACCAATCTGTAACCAATCTGTATCAACCTGGTTGACGAGGGGGTGAGGTCGCAATCTAGAGAGCGGCAGGGAGTGTGCATACTGTATGTTAGTACTAATAAGTTAGTACTTTGCCTATACTCGTATTTTCCAATAACGAATGCAAATACGAACCCAAACTATACTAGGACATTTTGGCCTAAAACGTCAGATTACTGAGATATTGGGTGTTAAGCCGAGGTATTGATTGGAACAGTTGTCTCTGTCTTTTTCTTTACGTGTAAAGAGTAAAGACAATAACCACACTTTTCCACTTTTTCATTGGTTTTTCATCGTTTCAATCAAAAACTACAATGAAAGTATAGAAAATAAGACTCAATTTGTACTATCATAACAAATATTGTTGTATATTTTTGAAAATTTATATTTCAAAATATTAGTCATAACTAGAGTTGAAAGTTATGGTGTAGACCTATCTTTGGGATTTTTTTCTATCGAGCCAAAACTGCTCAATCGTGTTTCTAATATCTTTTGACTATAAGAAACATCTTTAGCAAAGGGGGTATTTTTTTCAACCTTGGATTTTCTGCCGTTTAGGAGTAAATGACGTCAAAAAGGACGAGAATCTGCAATATTTCCGCCTTCATCACATCAGCTCATATATACGTCCCCACCGAGGGGCTCGAGCTTACCCTGAATGAGGACCTTAGTTGACCACGCGGGCCCAGTGCGGGTTGGTCAACTTCTTCTTCTTCTTCAGATTCTTCGAAGGCGTGTGCAGGTTTCCTCACGATGTTTTCCTTCACCGTAAGAGCGTCGGATAAACGTACATATATGAGAACCAAATTAAAAAACACATTGGTACGTGGCAGGACTCGAACCATGACTTCCCAGATAGACGGTAGCGGCCCTCGCCGTTGCGCCACCGACGCTCTACCGCCTTAAGGATTGTCAAAACAATAATATCCCTCCCTATCTCTCAAAATATCGCAGTAACGTGACCCTTTAGGTCAAAATGTCCTAATATGTATTCGATTCGTGTTTACATACCATACATAATTGTTAAGGTTATATCGTGTGTGAAACCGCCTCCGTGGCGAAATGGTTAGTCCATTAGCTTCACACCAGGAGGTCGCGGGTTCAATTCCCGGCGGGGTCAACTTTGTAAGACTCGGTTTGGTTGAGTGTGGGGAATTTTCTAAGCCTGCCTGGCGAGCTAACCACCATCTTATCTAAGTCTTGCTGCCAAACGTCAATGGTAACAACATTGATGTGTTCCGGCTTGAAGATAAGACAGCTAGTTTCCCATTGCATTAGGGAATCTTGGTAAGTCCGCTTCCATCTTCGGCATCATCGTCACTTACCATCAGGTGAGATGATGCCAAGGGCTTACCAATTGTAAAAAAGAAGACTGAAAAAAATATATTATAATCATATTTTGGAAGTATAATTTTTTTCTCAAATCTCTTTGCTTGTTTTGTTTGTACCTGGCTGGTTATAATAAAATTAAATAAGTGAACTTTCGAAATTTTAATGAAAACCAAAATTCCCGCCATTTTAAAATTTTTTTTCTGTCTATGAAAATGAGTGAAAGCAAAGAGAAATTCGCTACATTTTGAAACACAGGCCGCGAATAAAATTTGTGGTGTCTATGGACCTAATGCAGCGTCAGTCAGTATCACAAACTTGGTTCAAGAGTTTGTTGTCTGGAAATTTGAACTTGTAAGATGCAGCTCGTTTTGTTCGCCCTGTTTGAATTTGCATACAAAATACGAAGATTCTTTCTCCCCACCCTAACCACATACATTATTTTCACTATGCCACTAAAGTTCGTACCCTAAATCGCAAGCTTTCCATCAATCAGAAAGGATAGTAAAAAATTGCCAAACAAAATCAAACAAAACAACTTATCGAAGTAACGTAAAACACTGATGATGGATCTGATTGATGGATTGAGCAAGTCCCATGAGAGGTATATTGCTATTTTTTTTAACACGTTCTGCGGAAAAAAGTGATAAGAGTCATTTTTATCTTCTCCGTATTGTAATGGTTTGTCTGTTCGCTTCTCACCAGGAGACCGCGGGTTCGATTCCGGGCGGAAACTAACTGTAAGAGTGGGTTTGGTTGGCAGTAGGGCCTTTTTAAAGTCCGTTTTTCTTTCTCATCATCAAACCAGCTGAAAGACGTCCACTGCAGGGCAAAGACCTCTCCCAAGGATTTCCACGACGACAGGAGCGTTGCCATCATCCAGCGGCTTCCCGCGACCTTCACCAAGTCGTCGGACAACCGAGTGGGACGCTATGTATTCCGGTGCGCGGTCGCCACTCGAGAATTCTACTGCCCCAACAGCCTAAGAGATATTTGCTTGTCGAGCTACCAATATCTTATTTGAGTCTTGCCAAACTTGCCGACGAATGCTAGTCATCTGAGTTACTTTTTATCATCTGTCAAAAACGACATTTTGTTCTAAAAATATTAGAAATACCTAGGCATGACGTCATAGTTTTGCAGTGTCATTTATGTACTCATTTTGTGATTTTGATGAATTAAAAATCGAAGAATTGATGAAAAACAAAAAGAGTTAGGTTTTCCGAAGTTTAAGTAGGAGGGAAATTTAGTGATCCAGAGTTCATAATTTATTTCTGATGCTGTCGTCATCCCTGTTCAGGGTACAAAAACTTTCAAGATGGTCTAGTGCTTACGAGTACCTTAACAGTTCTTATAAACATGGGTTCGACTAATTTTACACAATCTGTAGCATCCTTCTGTAACAATATAAAAAAACAAATTTAATTTTTTCGCGCTTTTTTACAAAAAGAGCCAAATAAAACTTAATTAATTTATAAGAACTGAGAAGGTTTAATAACACTTGCTTATCTCCAAAGTTTCTACTCTACACATGTCCTAAACAATTTTTATAGTTCTTCAAAAAAAAAACCATGTATTGCATGACGTCTAAAAATATCAAAAGGCAAAATTAATGTGTATAAATACAAAATGTCATTATAATCGTTAGAGCCGTTTCACAACACAAAGTTTAGGCTTTACTTTGCCGGTTTTCCCCCGCTTACAAACAAAACCCTACAAAGTACTTAAGTTCGGTTATTTGTATGGCGCCAGAAGGTCGAGGGGGCTCTGACTAACCAGCGACTAAGCGACGGGAAAACTCAAAGATCTATCGATTCCGTCCGTCTCCGATTTGATTATGAAGTAGTTAGGGATGCCGGATGTTGTGAAAAACTATGGCGTATCCAAAGACTTCGTAAATAGGATTAAACGAAGTCGATGTGAGTGAGACACGTTACGTTACCCGGACAACTTTCCAATAAGAAATCCATGTAAAATTCGCATTTTTTAATTCTTTGTATAAATCTCTGGTGACTGACAATTTTTTTTTATTCACAATTGGTAAGCCCTTGGCATCATCTCACCTGATGGTAAGTGACGATGATGCCGAAGATGGAAGGGGGCTTATCAAGATTCTCCAACGCAATGGAGAACTGGCTATCTTATCTTCAAGCCGGAACACATCAATGTTGTTAACACTGATGTTTGGCGGCAAGACTTAGATAAGATGGTGGTAGCTAGCCAGGCGGGCTTAGAAAATGCCCTACCACCAACCAAACCGAGTCTTACAAATTGACCCCACCGGGAATCGAACCCGCGACCTCCTGGTGTGAAGCGAATGCGCTAACCATTACGCCACGGAATTTTTTTAAGGAAGAGTTCATTTTTTAGGGTTCCGTACCCAAAGCGGGACCCTATTACTAAGACTCCTCGGTCCGTCTGTCACCAGGCTGTATTTCATGAACCATTTTCAAACAAAATTTTCACAGATGATGTATTTCTCTTGCCGCTATAACAGCAAATACTAAATCTTAGAAAAAAAGGAAAAATAAGGGGGTGTCCTGTCCATACAAAAAAACGTGTTTTTTTAAACTTGAAGAAACTAGCGCCGTCTAGTATGATGATACGGAACCCTTTCTACTAGCGCCATCTAGTATGATAGAACTAAACCCTTTGTGTGTGGCTCTGACTTGCACTTGGCCAGTTTTTTTAGATGTGATTGGGTTCCTTATAGGAATAGTTGTTCAGTATGATGAGCAGAATCATAATAATTGGCTGACTGGTATGAAATTTGAAAACACATTGGTACGTGGCAGGACTCGAACCATGACCTCCCGGATAGGTGGTAGCAGCCCTTGCTATTGCGCCACCGACGCTTAACATATAACAAACTAGCTGTTTCTTGCGGCTTCACCTGCGTGGAAAACGTTTCTATGAATTTTCGAGGGTGCGCAGTGCGTGAAAAAAGTAGCCTATGTGTTAATCTAGTTCCTAATCTATCTATCTACCAAATTTCAGCCCGATCCGTTCAGTAGTTTTTGCGTGAAGAAGTAACAAACATACACACTCACAAACTTTCACCTTTATAATATTAGTGTGATAACACATTATTCTTTTACAATCTCAATTAGCTACCTTTTATGGGTCAAAAGATACGGCTTGTAATGATAGGACAGACAGATTGACGGCGTGGCGTAGGTTTAGTGATGATGATGATGATGGTCCTAGCCGTTTTCGGCTACAGCGACCGCAGAGTTGTCCGGCTCAGCTGCAAGCGTCCTGCTGCTCCGCCTTCTCGTGCGCCCGCATGTGGCTGTTGTAGCCAATCTTCGCTCGGAACGTGCGGTCACACTTGGGGCACGTCAGGACACCGTTGCTGTAATTGTAGTGGATAGCCGCAGGTGGTCGGGCTTTTATTTCATCCATTTTAGGTTTAGTAATAAGGGTTCGTCGGCACCATGTAAGAAGGGTGTGAGAAATTATTTCAAGTATCGTGCAGTTGGACTTTGGGTGAACAAAAGTAAGATCTGTATCATGATTTATAGTAGGATGCGTGGGGTCGAGGTACGGGGCAGGTACTGTGATATGTCAACGGGTACATATATATCTCTGTGCCAAGTATTTTCCTTTGAAAACAGACAAGAAAACGAGGACGACAGACTTGTGGAAAACGCCTCGACGAGCTACTGATACATGAAGGAAATAAAGGAAATAATTAAGGCCTTAAGATGGGTCAAATGACAATATTCAATTCGAATTATTGAAAGACTGTGTAAAGCTATTCATTACAGCTCATATACGTCCCCACCGAGGGGCTCGAGCCTACCCTGAATCAGGGCTATTAATATGGAAAAAATGTTTTATATACATATAGTAATAAAAAAAACTATTTAACAGAATACAATTTGAAAAATATACTGTAGACCCTGTTTTCGGAATTAATTGCAAATTTCTCGAAAAAAAAAAGTTAAATATTAAATGAAACCAATACACAATAATCGGTGACTTTAAGACCTTTCATTTTAATTGAACAAATTTTTTTAAACTCGTTTGAAAGTGATGAAAATTAATAAAAAACATGTAAAAATTGAGAATTGGGCGTTCGGTTCCAACGTACGTAACAGCCACGTTAAAGCCAGCATTGATTTTAAATAAATAGACTTACGTTCAATATTATTGAAACACGTATCAACCTGCACAGATTGAGTGACCTTAGCGCCTTAAAGGAAACCTTCCTTTATCGTTGAAGCGTAAACTCGTTGACATGTGTATTCTGCGGTGCTCAGACATGGTCTTTGCCTGATCATCAGAAGTCCAAATTAAAGATTCGTCAAAGGGCGATTAAGTGCAGGATATTAGAGATGAAACGGATCGATCATGTCCATAAAACCACACTGCACTGTAGAACTCAGATTGAGTGACCTTAGCGCCTTAAAGGAAACCTTCCTTTATCGTTGAAGCGTAAACTCGTTGACGTTGAATGTTGGTGAAAAAACAGCCAGGTTAAAGTGGAACTGGTCAGGGCATTTAAGCCTAATGCACCCGCAATAACCTAATCTAATATTTACTTATGGCTCTGTGAGGGTTTCGGTCACTTACGGCCGACCTCGCGAGTTTTAAGAAATGGCTGAAATATATATATTTTTTTCGTTTTAAATTTTCAAACACTCGACAAAAATTATATATAATTATCGAACCTGTTCACAAAATTTCACGAGAATTGGTCGAGAAATGCGTCCTGTAGAGGAGATTAGCCGGACATACGCCGGCCGGAAGCATTTTTGCCCAAGCTAAATCGGTCAAAAATAAAAAATCCGACTGCATTAATACATTACGGCTCTTTTTTAAAAAAAAATGTTCGGTAAATATGTATCCTAAGTCACTCATGGAATCAAGAAGAATCAAATAAAACCTCGCACTTCAATATCCATCGAACCGTTTAGGCTATATACTCAAAGAAACAGACATACAGGCACTCGAGAAGAACTACCCTCCTTTTTGGTAGTCGGGTAAAACCACTTCTTATAGCAAATAAGGTACATTTTTTAATTCCACAATTAATACGCTCTTGGCATCGTTCTGATGGTAATTGACGATGCCGAAGATGAAAGCGGGCTTACCAAGATTCCATAACACAATGGGGAACTGGTTATCTTCTCTCCATTGCGTTGGGGAATTTTGGTAAGCATGCTTCCATCTTCGGCATCATCGTCACTTACCATCAGGTGAGATGATGCCAAAGGCTTGACAATTGTGCATAAAAAAAATCTTTACGCCGGAATTTACCAATTCTTTGATGCTTAGATAAAAGAGTGGACGATAGTGGTTTTGCGTCAAGATAAGTAGCTTAATGGAGGGGAGGCCTTTGCCCAGGAGTGGGACGAAACAGGCTTATTTGAAAAATCGTCAAGAAACCCTGTACTCTGTACTTTTATACAGGTTGTAAAAAAATTGGTGTACGACTTGTTAACTGGGGGTTCTACTCATCATACTGAACAACTTTACCCAAGGAACCCATAGTCAATTCTCGAAAAAAAATTTGGACCGTCCATACTAAAATGCACAAAATTGGTCGATCAGCTGATCGATTTGTATGAAGAGATTAATTTTTTTACGATTTCAGCAAAGTCGTAGAACAAAAGTTGATGATGAGTAGAAGCCCCAGTTAACGGGACCTACACCAATTTTGTTACACCCTGTATATCAGACTATCTTAATATATATCTCGAAGGAAGTGAGTGGTTAGGTTATGGTTGGCCTCGTGGTTCACGTCCTTAACTATTTCGGTATTGGGCGTCGAAATAACAATGCAGCTATATCACAGAGGTCCTTCTTCAATAGTCTTGATCATTTGGTAATCGAAATTGTACAGGATGCCTTGGATAACAATGGATGCAAACGCGGTGATCACAGCGATGGCGTGACACGTCCATTTTGCTCACAGATCACCACTACTTGTGTTCTGCTCGACGCTCCGTCAAAAAGTGTCTGCTCCGAGACTGACGTCCAGCTAATGTGGCTTCTCCACAGATCTAATAAATTCTCAACTCAGTGTGGCAGCACAAACAGCCTTCCGTTAATACATCATCTTTGCTACCACAAACGATCGTCTCACGAGTACAAGCGATCGTCACGCCACCACCGGTTTCACCCAGGTACTAATACCTGACGTTTGATCCAAACAAAGTGTAACTATGTAAACTTATCTCGAGCTGGTATTGGTCGCGTTTTCAATGACACTCCGACACGGCCATCCTGCGAGTCACACGTCCTCGGGTGACTAACCTGAAAAAGAAAAGGGTAGCCAGTAGATTCCATTTCGTTCGGCCAATCCTGACCTTCATTAGGAAGGTCCACAGCTCAAGGAATAAAAGCAACGCTAATAATGTGAAGCTTTAATTCAAGACTACAATCATGGTGACAACACATTTTAACAGCCTCAAAAAACCAAAATAATTTCACTCTCGTAAACTAAATAAACCTCAGCATTAGCATCGTAACTCAAACAATCTCAAATCAGTTTAGGTCTCCAAGGTAAATCACAGCTGCAAGGCTTGAAACCTTACAACCATTTACAACTTTTAGGGGCACATAGAACGGAACATAATCATCATCGCAAATCACAAGCGACGGAACACCAGAACTAAACATCACCACATCCGGGTGGCGGGACACCACAAAGAATCATCATCACTAACGCCAAGCGACGGAATACCAATCAGTCATCATCACCAGTCCAGGTGACGGAACACCATCACCACCAATCTAGGCAGTGGAACACCATCATCACCAATCTAGGCAATGGAACACCATCATCACCAATCTAGGCAATGGAACACCATCATCACCAATCTAGGCAATGGAACACCATCATCACCAATACAGGCGACGGAATACCATCAACAGTTTTAGCCGGTAAACGGGATACTTCTTTTTTACAAAAACACGAATGTACCTGCTACACATCATGACAGAACGAGTCTGACAAAACAAGCAGCAGCCAATTCATGCAAACATATAGCGCCATTCAGCACTCTTCATTTACCGCTGAAACATGTTGGAATACTTCAGTACTACACACAAAAATAAACGATAAAGAAAAAAATTACAACTGTACACAATTGATTGAGTTACGATCTGTCAATACAATTAACATTGAAAGGTAGACGCCTCTGCACCAGATTCATCGTCAACATCCGGAGGCAAATAACCTTCGGACATACTACGTAAACGGTCATGGGCATACTTGTAACTTCGTCTCAAATTCAAAGCTTGTAATTTGTATCTGTCACCTTCTAAGACCTCTACGACCCTGAACGGCCCTCGGTATTTGGGATCTAACTTGGTTTGGTTACGCTCCTTATTTTGTATCACCACAACAGTCACCCATCTTGGCAACTCTGGGCCACCTCCATCCGGTGCCCAAACAAACAACAGTCACCCAACCTGGCGACTCTCAGACACCTCCATCCGGTGCCCGCCCAAACACACAGTCACTCGACCTGGCGACTCTCAGACAACCTCTCAGGTGTCCGCCCAAAAACACAGTCACCCTACCTGGCGACTCTTGGACCACCTCCCTCCGGTGTCCAACCACACTATCGCTTCCATGCGGCGATCTCAAACATCACCTCTTTCTGGTCATTGCCAACATCACCTCCCCGGTGATACGCCTGCGAGCCAAACGCACGCCACACACAGTTGTGGCCGCACAGCAACGAGAAAATCAACTCGGTGTTTTACGCCTACGTCTACGAATGGCTGAGGCTATTGGCATCCAGTTGCGAAAAATTGTTTACGTCTAAGGTTCAAAATACAAACTAGTGAACGTTAAAATCACGGTCAAGTACAAAAGTCCTTAATCTGCACTAGTAGATGGTCGAGGTTCAGTCTCTCCATCATCAATTCTGTCCAAGTCAATAATACTGTCACTATCGGGCATTTAACGTAGTCTGTCCTCAATAACTGACGGTATTTGATATCTAAAGTGGTAGGTAACGCTTCTCCATTTGTAACAACACAAAGTTAGGTAACTTGTGAAACTAAGCTTTTGTCTAGAAATCAGCCAGTGGCGCTGCCTCAGAGCAATACACCACCCCATCTCTTCCCAAGGGTTTCACAAGAAGTGACTAAGGGACTAAAAATTTGAGGACAAGCAACATCGTCCTTCACGCTCATACTGTACCGCCAAACAGCCCGCCAAGCGTAGCGTTTTTTTTTTGTTTTTTTTGTTTTTTTTTTTTTTACAATTGGTGAAACCGCTCCAACATGGGGGAGGCCCATGTCTATTATCACATCAGCAGCAAGCTGATTAACAACTCCTGTAATAGGATGCGTTACTCTCCGTATTATCACTAGTATGTTGTCGTGCTTCACTTAGATAAAATTACAGCCTGTGTGTGTAATCGACAAACATGACATTTAGAGGTTAGGCTACTTTACTCGTACCTAGAAGCAACTCCAGGAGGCTGTACTTCGTAACTCGGTTAACCCAACAGTTTGGTTGCTGCCAAATGATCATCATGGAAGGACTTGTAACATTGAAATCTCATTACTATACTCGAAGGAAGTGAGCATATTTTAAAGGACACTTAACTAAGAGTACCAACGTTTAAACGTGCTAAGATTCACCTGACCGTTGCCACGCGCCTAAAGCGTTTATGAACGTAAGTTCAAATACAAGGGGGCATTACGTAGATAGAATGACACGTGGACGTATTTGAACAGAGGTTACAAAATCAGTCATTTCGATTTAATAGGTAAAGAATGCACCTGATGTAACCACTAGCTATGCCTGACGTGGTTAAATAGTGACCACCTATGAAGTCAATCGATGTTCCAAGCTATCAGAGGAAGCAATTTCCGTTCAGGCATGTTGTTATCATTTTTTTTTCACGGTTATCAACACTTGCGTTCTATGCTATCCTTTTTCTTTACCAGCATGATAAGGCCGTCAAAAAGGGAAAGCTTCGGGGCTTATGACATTCGCAGCCTCCAGCCCATGAATCCTGTATCATCATCACATCAGCCGTAAGACGTTCATCACTGCACTCCGCATACTACCCTGTTTCTATTCTTTTTTTTTTTTTACAATTGGTAAACAAAATATTTTATTGGGGTCCCCGAAACTCATCTACTTACATAGGGTCTATACGATAGCGGGGCATTAAGGATGCCCTCGACAAATTCATCACGAAAGCTATTAAAAATAGGCAACAACTTTGGCCTATGATCAATGAGAATATCAGTCCCAATACTACGAAAGCTAATAAAGGTTTTTTTTTTACTCCATGTAAAAATGTCAGTCTCAATATTATAAAAGCTTAAAGGGGTTTCAATACTTTCAATCTTGGTTTAGGTTTGTATAACCGAAACTAGTTAACTAAATGAATCATCATATTTACAATGAGTCCTCTTTTTAAATCTTCCGTTCAATCACGACGTTGTGTCACAAGTAAAAATCCGAAAGCATGTGAAAGAGTACTTTCCACAAGGCATCATTTTAGCTGCTAATGCAATCACTACTAGAAGGGTAAGGGACTAACTACTCTATTCGCATCCTTACCGACAGTCAAGCTGTTTTGTTATTGACAGACTCGTTTAAGAATACCGTCAATCCTAGATTTAAAATATCTGAGTCGATCATAATATCGTTCGTACTCGTCTGGCATAACAAGATATGACCATTCTGAACGATGCCCGTCAATATTACCCTCACTCGATATTTGTTCTGTACAGTAAACTTAAGAGTTGCCTACAAAAGTCAATAGTGCGTTAGTATTGAACACACTCCCGAAAGTCTATACACGAAACTTTCTTTAACGAGAGAACACTCGGTACCACCACAGATTAGGTAATAGTACTCGTACCACAACTATCAAAACAAAAGGGGTACGACTCACCGGATTTTCGAAGCTCCGCGTACATCACGCACTTCGCTGAAGCTGCACGCGCCGCTTGCGTGGATCTCCGCTGCTGCCAGCACAGCCCATACTGTCGCCCATTTCCAAACAGCGCATCAGGAACAGGTTTCTAAACTGGCTCCGAGTCATTCCGGAAGCACAGGAGCATATGCCTTTCAACGGTTTGCTAAGTGAAATAAGCATTGCACCTCATTGCAACTGTCGTTCCGTAAGGGAGATGTCGACAAACGAGCACCGTGAACGTGGATTAGCTTCAGGTATATTCTGGTTGAATTCTGGCAGTGTGATTGCAGCAAATGTAGTCGATGGTGCTTGCATAACCTCAATCAATCGCAACATGTTCTGTTTCTGTAGCACAAAGAATTGTTGCCAGTTGGTTTTTATTTTCGATGCTCCATTATCATTTTTCACATTTTCCCGTCGTTGTCCACTTGTTGCGAGCGCAGGGAACTATCCAACTTCTGATCTCGAAGGAAGTGAGTGGTTAGGTTATGGTTGGCCTCGTGGTTCACGTCCTTAACTATTTCGGTATTGGGCGTCGAAATAACAATGCAGCTATATCACAGAGGTCCTTCTTCAATAGTCTTGATCATTTGGTAATCGAAATTGTACAGGATGCCTTGGATAACAATGGATGCAAACGCGGTGATCACAGCGATGGCGTGACACGTCCATTTTGCTCACAGATCACCACTACTTGTGTTCTGCTCGACGCTCCGTCAAAAAGTGTCTGCTCCGAGACTGACGTCCAGCTAATGTGGCTTCTCCACAGATCTAATAAATTCTCAACTCAGTGTGGCAGCACAAACAGCCTTCCGTTAATACATCATCTTTGCTACCACAAACGATCGTCTCACGAGTACAAGCGATCGTCACGCCACCACCGGTTTCACCCAGGTACTAATACCTGACGTTTGATCCAAACAAAGTGTAACTATGTAAACTTATCTCGAGCTGGTATTGGTCGCGTTTTCAATGACACTCCGACATATATAAATCTCGTGTCACAATGTTTGTCCTCAATGGACTCCTAAATCACTTAACCGATTATAATAAAATTCGCACACCATGTGCAGTTCGATCCAACTTGAGAGATAGGATAGGGTAGGGTAGGGTAGTGTAGGGTAGGGTAGTGTAGGGTAGGGTAGGGTAGTGTAGTGTAGGGTAGTGTAGAGTAGTGTAGGGTAGGGTAGTGTAGTGTAGTGTAGGGTAGGGTAGTGTACGTTAGGGTAGGGTAGGGCAGGGCAGTGTAATGTAATGTAAGGCGGTACGAAGTTCGCCGGGACAGCTAGTATGTGTATAAGATTTTGCTTGAAGTAACTTCTAACTTAAATTAAATTTAAGTCCCTTTTAAATTGTGTAACATATGTTTCAGTAGCTGCATAAATAGTTTTCTCATAGCACATAATTAAAGCAGTTTTTCTCCCTTTTCAACCATTTCAAAATGTTAAACGTGTAAGGGAGACATCTAAATTTTGTTCTTTATTGTTGCAGGTGGAACATGGTGCCAGTTAATACGAGGTTGTGTTTAAAGAAAGATATACGGTTTGTGGTGTCTTAGAAAAAAAGAAATAGTAAATATCAACCTTATAGTGAGGAAGAAAAAGTTTAGTTTTGAAAAAAATATCATCTAAATAAAAATTACACAGCTTACATTTTAACAACTTACTAAAGAATTAATTTTAAAGCGATAAATAGTTTGTGATTAAAAATTAATAGCATACTTATAGCTATTGTAATAAATACAAAAATTGAATGCGTACAAGTCCAGTATCATGTTAAAGTTTTAAATTATTTGAGGATGTGTATCAATCGCAGTGAATAAATATCATATTAATATTCATATTTATTCATAACAATGTATTCGCAAAACAAACTACATTTAACTGTAATTAAGAAAAAATAAAGCTAAGCTCACACGAAGCAAAAAAAACCTGTCTCTCTCTCTTATAGCGTGGCACAATTAACCGTGCTATCCAACTGCTAGACGGCGGTTCCTTGGTGTTGCACTTAGCATCACCCGCGGTCACGTGTAGGGCATTTAGATTTACACCTACGGACATGTGCAACGCAAAATAACCTATGACAATCATGTTACTCGTAAAGGAACAATAAATTATCCAATTGATAAATATAATCGTAAAACATACATACGCAAAAAACTGAAGTGTAATGTAACATATATAGTACGGTGAATAAAAACTGAAGTGAATCAGTGATGTCGCAGTATAAGTAATGTGCAGTACTGTAACATCATTAAGCTCAGCGCACATGAAACGCAAAAAATAATAATTAAATAAAGTAAAACAGTGTTTTTACAGTATATAGCAGTGTACAGTAGAGAAAAACGCAAAGCCACGCGAAAACAAAATAAAATGAAAACCTACATGTAAAATGTTAAACTAAAATAAAAAGTGTCACAGTGTAAGCGTATTAAGGAAGAAAATGAAGTTGAGCGTAAGCGCGTATCGTGCGCACGCGTCGGCTCACAAGAAGATATTGACGTCGTCGTACCAGCAGCATTATGGCAGCACTGCGGCTCCACCCCATTGTCCCGTGCAGCACACGAATTTCACGCCACAGCAGGTATGTTGATAGGCTACGTGCTATTATTTTTTTTCAGAATATTCAAGAGCCAGCATTCTCTACGCAAACTTAATTTTAACTCTTAGAACGAACTCATAATGAATGCACTTAGTTATACTTATATGAAAAGGACATAATATTCCATACATTCTGAGGTTGATATCTGAAACACTTTTCATTCACTTATGAAGTTAATACAAAAGAAACAAAATACGTACAAAATATATTCACATTTAAAACCCCTTTTTTGTTATCTCTGTAAGTCAGTAGAATATTTCTTTTTTTTAATTTTTGACCTTTTTGCATGTTACAAAATTTATTGTCTAAAAATTTTTGACATCATCAAAGTGTATTTATTCTTGCTATTTTTATTTAAAAGTATTAACGTCAATGATTAAAAAATAAGTTTTGATTATTACAAAAAGTGAATTCAAATTATCAGTCTAAAATAACAACGTTATCTGTACACGCCGACCTCTGAAACATAAGATCTTCCTCGCCGTTTTAAGATACTTTGAACTTAAGGTGAATCATGATTTATTAATGTGAAGAAGGACCGTAATTTACTAATTCACCTAATTTAATTACTTAGTACCTGGGCGACCGAGCTTTGCTCGGGGCATAATACCCAGAGGCGTTAAAAACATTTCAAATACTCTACCTATGATACACTTTGCGCGGCATACTCCAGTGCGAAAATCTCGGAAAATAGCGTTTCCCAGAGATGAGACCTATTTAAATCGATTTTTTGCCCCCAAAAATCCGTGTATACTATTTTTCAAGTTAATTGTAGCCGTTTTCAGTTGGAGCCGTTTTCAAGATTCAGATTATTATACAATAGAAAATTAAGATTATTTTATTTTATCTACCAATTTACCTAGCAGATTTCCTTTCGTATGAGAATCGTATAAGTATATTTTTGTCTTATATAATAAAAGAAAATTAACTACTTTTTTATACCAAACCTGCTAAAAGGAAAAATACCTAGTTATTAAACTTATATTTTATGGGTTGTGCTAATGTGTATTCATTAGAATTACAAAGAAGAAAAAAAATGAAAAACATGTAAAACAAGTAAATAACTTTAGGGACGCTTTAAAAATAAAAAACCCAACTGCGTAAAAACTTAATCCCTCTTTTTCACCATGGGCATTTTTGAGGTGGGAAAAACTATTGTACTCGCTTTTTTTGATCCCGTGAGTAACATAAGGGATACTTTTTGACCAGTTGGGCAAAAATGTATCCTATGTTACTCACGGGATCAAAAAAAGCGAGTTCTATGGTTTTTTCCCACCACAAAAATGCCCAACGCGCTTAAATGGATGGACAGATTCTGATGAAACTTTATACACGTTCAGTGTATTGACTACTTTTTTCAAATTGTAAACAATAATTAATTATTTTTAAATAAATTTGGATAAAAAGATGAGAAAGTTGTAAGGTTACTATAATAGTTATGAAACTGTTGCGAAAACACGAGTATGAGTTTAAAAACCTCGCCATAATTTTATATCGCCTACTGTTCGGGGTAGTTGGTTATTCCAGAAAAAATCAGATTAAGATACCTACTTTCAATATAAACCCAGGATGTTTGTCATTTTTCTCAAAAAAGGCTTAAACTATTTTAATAAAACTTTGTGAATACTTAGGACTTGATAAGGCCTACTTACCTGTGTAGTTCATTATTCCAGAAAAAAAAAAACTGAATATGGTATACCTCCTATACGAACTCTTAATATTTGTATTGTTTTCATCAAGTCTGACAATTATTTTTCAATATAAACCCAGGTTGTTTATCACTTTTTCTCAAAAATGATTTAAACTATTTTAATAAAACTTTGTGAATACTTCAAACTTGGCTGTACAATTTTAGTATCTTTTTTGGTCTTTACTTTAATACTCACAAAGAAACAGCAGTTTAAAAATGAGGATAAGCAAAACAAAGAAATAGTAACTAGTCATCGCATACGAAAACAACTCTTGTGGGTTGTTTGTCCACACACAGGACACAGGGCTCTGGAGTCATCACATCAAACAACGTGTCAATCGAAAACAACAATGTATCCAAGAGTAGCCTAAATAATGTATTTTGATAATACGATTGTAACAAATTATGGATTTGAGTTTGCGTGTACCATCCTTGACTACATCGTCACTTCTCATTTGAGTTTGCGTGTACCATCCTTGACTACATCGTTCCTTCCCATTTGAGTTTGCGTGTACCATCCTTGACTACATCGTCACTTCCCATTTGAGTTTGCGTGTACCATCCTTGACTACATCGTCACTTCCCATCTGGTGAGAAGTAGTCGAATGCACTCGATGTTTTAATAAAAAAAAATGAACGTGTTATCTATACGAGTATGTATGTTATAAGAAAACATGTCACTGCTCTATATGATAAAATATAAATAAGACGTCTTAGGGTACTTGTTTAAGATGGCAATTTCTTGAAAACAGATTTGCCATTTCTAATTAAACTTTATTTTAATAATAATAATAACAAGAAACTATTTTAAATGCATTGACTACTATAAAAAAAATGTTAATCATTTAAAGATTTTTGTCTACTCTCATATCGTAAAGTTCGAATTATAAACTTCAAAACGAATTTATATTGGCATACTTTACAAACACAATACCGAAACACGTTCAGCGCCACGTGTATATTGTGTCATTATACATATACCCTAGTGCAACTCTTACAGGCCAGTGTTTAACTGGTTATACACCTTATAATGTTTTTCTAACCGAAATACCCAAATTGTAATACATACACACACATATACACTTACACACACACAATATATAAAATATGAAATATATAAAATTTTATGGTTTTTGGACTTTGTTAGTGTAGGATAATCCCAAGTACGATTTTTTGCCATAACTATACCGCTCGCTTCTCAGTCGCCCAAAAGTAAAAAAAAACTGAGTATTGGTGCTGAAATTCAGCATAATCGAAGTTAATATTGATTTCCATCGAAAACTGATAACTTTTAATTAACACACGCACACACATCTCGGGGGAATTTACACACAAATTTTATGAACCGTATTGTTTGTTTTTTCAACAATAGGGGATCGGGCTGCCAGTCATTTGAGTTACTTTTTATGATCTGTCAAAAACGAAATTTTGTTCTAAAAATGTTTGAAATACCCACCCAAAAGTGACGTCATAGATTTTATGCGTCATTGCATTGACGAACTTATTTTGTGAATTTGACCAATTAAAAATTGAAGACGTGATAGAAAAACAAAACAAGTTAGGTTTTTTGAAACTTCAAGAGGAGAGCAATTTAGGAAATCATATTTCAGAATTTATTTTTGATACAGTCCGATCCCCTATTGATAAGCTCTTGACATCATCTCACCTCATGGATCAAAACAAAGGTCAGTGTGTGTAAATATTATGAGCACTGAAAGCAAGAACTTGTGAAATAACTTTCTACTGACACCGAAAACGTTTTAATATCTAAAACCTTTAAAAAAAACCGTGTTATGTATAAAATTAGATCAACAAATCATTTTAGAAACTGTCAAATACAAAAAAATCCTTACAGTTAGAATTGGCATAGCTAAAAAAAATTAAGGTATTTTAAAATCTTTTCTTATGAAAATATAGACTACTTTAACAAACTTATTTGAATAATTTTCTTATTTTACAGTTATTGTTTTTTACAGGCCCAAATACTATGAAAAATACGGCCTTAGTACTTTGAACTAATTAAATTAATTTAGTTATTTTGATAATATTACTTTTGACAGTGTAAAATCGCTACTTTTTTATCCCGTGAAAATACCATAGTCCGATGCAGTTCCTGAGGAAACCGAAAAAGTAAATTTTTTTTGTTATTTTTTTTAAAATTACTTTAGCGTTACGCTTCCTCATTTATTATGCGGACAGCAATGGAGTGGAACACCTTACTTGCGTCTGTGTTTCCCGACTCCTACAATTTAGGGATCTTCAAGGCGAGAGTGAATAGGCATTATTTGAGTTTGCGTTTACCATCCTCGACTACATCGTCACTTATCATCAGGTGAGATGTAGTCAAACGCACTCAAATTTTTAATAAAAAAAATCGCAAAAGAACAATGAATTTATCTTATTTTTTGCACAGAGCTGGTTGAGAGGGTGGGAAATGACATAATTTACTTAAACATATCCTGAAATAAATCCCGAGGGATCTGGGAAAAAACTAATTTCCACGATCGCGCACGTCGGTGTCGCAACGGAGCAATGGATTGAAGTGATTTTTATGTATAAAATTGGTTAAGGGAGTGGGAAGTGACGTAGACTGCTAATCATAATAGCCCGATCTGGGATAGGGATTCGCAGAAAACTCATGTCCACGCTCGCGAGCCGCTCGCGGCTCGCGCACTACTCTCCCTCAAAGACAGGCATAAAAACTTGACCACACGCGCGGCGCCGCGCCAAAAGCTAATGTGTTATTATGTACGTATTTTTCCTAATTCCACGACATCTTTTAAACGGCTTGATGGATTTTAAAGTGCGAGATGTCGTTCGATTAGTCTTGATCCCGGAAGTGAAATAGGATACATTATGAAGCTTAGACAATCTTCTCTAATATTTTACGCGACTTCCCAAAGTGAATAAAACTCATTTCCAAGCTCGCGAGCCGCTTGCGCCTCGCGCACCACTCTTCCTCAAAGACAGTCTTAAAGACAATGACCACGCGCGCGAAGATGCGGGCAAAAGCTAGTGTGTTATTATGTATGTATTTTTCCTAATTTCACAACATCTTTTAAACGGCTTGATGGATTTCAAAGTGCGAGTTAGTTAGATTAGTCTTGATCCCGCGAATGCAATAGGATACATTTCATGGTCGTAGAAAAAGTATTGTATGCCACCGCACGCAATTAGCCATTGTAACACTTGTGCTGTCTATTGTGGCTGTGCCACAAAGCAAAGCCGAAACTAGCACTCATGTTAATGGCTCTCATTTCTTAGCTATTTATAAATAACTATTTTATTGCTGCAATTATAATTTTGAACAAAAAAAACCGACTTCAGACAGGAAACTAAGGTTCCCCTCGATTTCTCTGGGGTGCCATCATCAGATCCTGGTTTCCTTATCATGGTACCACCCTTGGGATATGTCCTTGCCAATAAAAAAAGGATTATTATAATCGGTTCATAAACGACGAAGTTATCCGCGAACACACATAATAATAATATATATATATATATATACGGTCGAATTGAGAAACCTCCTCCTTTTTTGAAGTCGGTTAAACATGTGTAATATTTTTAGGGAGGGGATACAATAATTTACCCGCTAAATAACAATGTGCCAGTTTAAAATGAAACGGTTAGCGGAAAAAAAATTACGCACTCGTGCGTGACTTCTTTCTAATTTTCCGTCCAATTTGATCTTCAGCAGGAATATTCAGTTGATTATGCGACCCAGTGTTATGAGTTTCCACTAAATTGCTTGTTAGTAGTCAGAAGTGGTCTAATTTGGGCTGTCGTACTGAATTCTACTAACGTCCCATTTGTAAGGGGGCTTCCACTGAATTATTCATGCTGCTAGGTCTAGCGTGGATGCAATGTTTTTGAATGAGAGTTGACGATAAGCATCGGAAGCGAGTGGAAATATATTTTTCAACAATCCTGGTTGCTTTGGTACTTTTGGTAGTCATTTGCGTCTTATTTTTGTATTCATCATCATTATCATCATATTAGCTTATATACTTCCCACCGAGGGGCTCGAGCCTACCCTGAATAAGAGCGATCGGGCCTTAGTCGACCACGCGGGCCCAGTGCGGGGTGGTCGAATTCACACACAACGTCCAAGTTTCTTCGCAGGAGTGTGCAGGTTTCTTCACCGTAAGAGCGTCGGATAAACGTACTTACATTATGAAATCGAAGTTCGAGAAAATACATTGGTACGTGGCAGGATTCGAACCACGACCTCTCGGACAGAAGGTAGCGGCCCTAACCGTTACGCCACCGACACTCTTTGTATTGGGTGTAACAAAATTTTATTGACAAGTTTTTACCAATAATTTTCTAAAAACTAAAAAACTTTTAGGTACAAGCTTTTAATATTGCATTGTCAAGCGATATACATATTCATCCAAAATTTTAGCTCAATCGGAAACCGGAAAGTGGGTCAAATTTAAATTGCAAGATTCCAGTCGAACAAACATACATTGCAAGTAAAATTGATAAGCTCTTCTTTTCATCTCACTCATCTGATGGTACCCCTTGAAAGATTTGGCTCATGTTTGAACTTGAAAATTTTTTTGTTTTTTTAATTCGCCTACCAAATTTCACGATGTTCCGATCAACGATATTCAAGTTATCGTTGCACAAACATACAAACGTTGGATTGTTCCAGTTTAACTGCCTCCGTGGCGTAATGGTAGTCCATTCGCTTCACATCAAGAGGTCGCGCGTTTGATTCCCGGTGGGGTCAACTTGCCAGACTCATGTTGGTTGGTGGTAGAGCATTTTCTAAGCCCGCCTAGCTAGCTACCACCATCCGCCAATCATCAGTGTTAACAACATTGGTGTGTTGCGGCTTGAAGATAAGATAGCCAGTTCTCCACTGCATTGGTGAATCTTGGTAAGCCCGCTTCCGTCTTGGGCATCATCGTCACTTACCATCAGGAGAGATGATGTCAATGGTTTACCAATAGGCAATCGGATTGCATCAAAAATAAAACCTGAAATATGATTTCCTGAAGTGCTCTCCTCTTGAAGTTTCAAAAAACTTTACTTGTTTTGTTTTTCCATGACGTCTTCAATTTTTAATTTTTCAAATTCACTAAATAAGTTCGTCAATGACTTGTGGGTATTTCAAACATTTTTAGAACAAAACTTTGTTTTTGACAGATCATAAAAAGTAACTCAAATGACTAGCAGTTCGATCCACTAATGTGAACAAAAAAAAGACTCGGTGAACTCGCTTCCCTCGTTTTTTATTTGTGACTGCAGGCATAAGATAACATAGAAATAACAATGCGTAAGTTAAAATCAAATCTTGAACAGTCTAGGCCTGTTATCAGTGACTTGTCAAGCAACCCTTGCTTTTAAGCCGCTTTGCATTAATTATGCAAGTACAGTCACCTACAATAATTCACAGCAAACTGTGAAGCTGCGATTTTTCATACTAACTGCGTTACTAATTTTCACCTCTTAAATTTTCACAACCATTTTTTTTATAAAAAAATGAGTCTGTTTGATTATATCTCATCTGATGGTAAGTGACGATGTAGTCGAGGATGGTATACGCAATAATAATACCTATTCACCTTCGCCTTGAATAAATTAATTTGATAGTCACAGATTTGAATAGAAGGATCCGCCCGTCTCCTTATTTGACTTAGATTTTCTTGATACAAGCAAAAAGTAGCGCTATCTAACAAAACTCTTACGAACTAGCGTGGGCGAGAGTTGACGTCAGTGCCGCGTTAAAAGAACCTTGGTAGAATTGTCGCTTTACAGTTCGTTTATTTAATTTGTTCACAAGAAAAAATACAATGTAAGGTTACTTAACGATGATACAACATCCCATGTTTCTTTTTAGCCTTTCTTTCATGATTTTAACAGCCTCTAACAACACAATAAGGCATTTTATATGGAATATCTTTCCACCGCACTGTACAATTTCCCGCAGACGACTAAGTCGCGAGTGTGCGAAACTTTAGATTTTCGCACCAATTCGCTGGGACCATTAGTCGCGCGCGTTGGCCGGGTCCTTACGCCAGTAATATATAAGTCACTGTTGATAGTTCTTCAGTCAGAACAAAAGTAACGCAAGGTTTTTGTTTTTTCAAAAAAGTTAAAAAGTTCAAAATTGTTCTCTTTCACGTTTTTTTATACAAAACTAATTTCTGTCATTATTTGTTTATTTTTAATAAATAATTTAAAAATATGAAATCTATGTTATATATGTTATATATCTTTTATATATTTCACCGTGAAATTGTAAAAACCGTTAGATTATAATCTAACGGGATCTATCTCGCGAGATTGTGAACTGTCGAAAGATTGTGAACCGTAACATACTGCTTACCATTTCACTAGTGTCATTGTAATCTCACTAGTGATATTACAATAACACGAGGCGAAGTGAATCTCATTAAAAAAATGAGCGAGCGAAGCGAGCTATGTTAGTTTCAGTCAGGTATGATTGATTCAACAGTGAAAAGCCCTCTCCCCCACCCCTTTTGAATATCAGAATATTTCGTAGAAAAATAAATGATCGGTTTTATTCGAAGAAACAAGAATGGGCCGTGAAATTGTAAATCGGCTTACATATTATACCGTCATATTATAATATAACTAAATTTAGTGTAGTGAGATTGTCATATCGCGGTTTTGACAATATCCCAGCGACACTTCAGTGCAAGGAAAGCTCAAAGGTAGGTTATTACTATTTACTTCCTATTTACTACATAAGAGTCGAAGCGCGCCTTGCGTCTGATTGACCGGAGGCGCAACAGGCCTGGTAGAATAAACTCGTGCAATAGGCTACTTTACCGTATAAAAAATAATTAAAAATACTATTCAATAAATAGCATTTCTTTTAGAATAGCAAAAGCACTTGTTCATTTGTAATAATAAATGATTTTTAATTTTATAATTTATTAAAAGCTGTTAATTATTTCGTTAATGACTTATGATGGCACTTATGACATCACTATGCCAGTAACGCGAATAATTACAGAACAAACTTACGTTTTTGTCAGTTGATAAAAAGTTACTTAAATGAGTAAAATACTGTATTATGGGTACTAGACAGCATGAAAAAATTATTACTAAATCAAACTCACTAAATAATAAAATAAAAATCATCTGCAATTTCAGAAAAAAAAACTTAATAATTTTGTTTTTATATCATTTTCATTTTTATTTATCAAAAACACATAATTAGTATATCAACGACAATAAAAAAATATAACGTCATAGTTCAATATTTCAAACGTTTTTAGAACAAAATCTCGTTTTTAGCAGTTAATAAAAAGTAAGTCAGATGACTACTGTAAGTAGGCAAGTACCGAAATCGCCGTTAGACTCGCGCACTGAGGTCGGGTTCCGTACCTTCTATCTTCATGAACCAACTACATAGAAGATACTACTAGTTCCTACTAGATGTCGCTCGTTTCTTGACGTTTCCAAGAAATCTCATGTGACGTGAATTCGGTGAACGTCTTTTACTTCATCCTCGAGATCCCAAAGGGTATTCCAGCGAAATATCGTAACCGAAAACGTGTACTATTAAAGGGTTTTGTACGGCTGAAGATAGAAAAATAATAATTATCATCAAATTCACGAAAAAAACGAGCAGCAGTTGCCCGACTTCTACCCACATCCTTTTTTATTTATATTATTATTTGTTGTTGTAACCGCCTTCGTAGCATAATGGTCAGTCGCAGTCCATTCGCTTAACACCAGGAGGTCGCGAGTTCGATTCCCGGCGGGGTCAACTTTGTAAGTCTCGGTTTGATTCGTTGGTGATTTTCACAGCCCGCCTGGCTAGCTACCACTATCTTACGAGTATCTAAGTTTTGCCGTCAAACATCAGTGTTAACAACATTGATGTATTCCGTCTTGAAGATAACATAGCCAGATCCCCATTGCATTTGGGAATATTGGTAAGCCCGCTTCGATCTTCGGCACCATTGTCACTTATCATCAGGTGAGATGATGCCAAAGGGCATACCAATTGTGCAAAAAAATCAGCTACCCGGTGGCAAAAAGAAGAATTTACGTGATTTTATAGCAAAATTGAGACTAGTAGGCAACGGTTAGCGGTAAATTTGTTTAAAAATTAACAGTGTATTCAGTTCTTGATTTCCTTGAAGTACCTAAATAATTGACAGCAAACTTTCAGTTCTTGATTTCCTTGAAGTACTATCAAGCCAACTTGTTTAAATCGTGTTTCTAATCGATACAAACCCTCGTAAATATGATCAATAATACCAATATATTTTCCTAGATTTCAACGATTTCAACTAGATTTTACGAAAGCGCCTTAATTGTGTGCATTTTTGTATAGAGCATCGTTTTTCGTTTGAAAATTAACTTTAAGCACAACCCGGACACTGCATACAATGGTCGTGAAAAGATATTTCTAAAAACAAATGACCGAGCGAACAAAATCAAGGCGAAATCCTATACGTTCGAGAACCAAACTATAATCAATCTGGTCTAGTGTCCATACTGTATGTTAGTACTAATATATATACCTTGCCATAGTTATGAATTCCTTGGGGAAAGTTGTTAAGTATGATGAATTCTAGAATAGGGTTAATGCATGAATTTTTTTCCGTAAAAACAATGTCAAAAAGGGAAATGAAAATTTAAATCTCCCAAGAAGTCCGGAAGAAATAAGCATTTTCAAAATTGCATGTTTGACAACTGTAATTTACATGACTAAATAAATGTTTATAAGTTAAGTAGATTAGTCAAATAGATTTATCACTTAAATTTTCAAATACTAATTAGTCAGAGAGATCCGTTATGTAAATGTGACGACATAAAACACACGGTCCATATAAACTCTATGATATATTCTGTTTTGATAGATAGAGATAGAGATACATCTTTAATGGCTTATATCTTGGTTATTTTATAGTTATTGAAAATATTTTTTTGTATACCGTTTCTTATATGAATGAGCTATAATAAAAGTAAAAAAAAAATATTATGCATGTTCCCCATTCAGTAGAAGCCCCAGTCAACGAGTCCCACAAGAATTTTGTTACATCCTGTATAAAACAATTACCATGATAAATGTATTATTGTCGATGACTGTACTATCTATCAGACTGTTAGGGCATAATGAATTAAGTTTCTAATAGTGCTCTAATAAGGGTTGGTTTATAAGCTGACCCTTCGTACTGGGGGAGGGTCTAAAAGGACCTCAGATCTATCTAGTAGACCTGTTAGACACTAGGGTCGGGATTAATACAGTTTTAAGTACAGACTAATTGGAGCTAGAGTCATATAATTTGAATTAATCAACTCGTGTTTTAGTTCACGGAAGTGATGTTTTTATAGTTTGTTTGTATACTTTTATGTTCTGTATTTACATATGACAATAAAAACAGATATGCATGGTATAAAGGCGGACTTATTCCTTACGGGATCTCTTCTAGTCAACCTTAAAATGACATTTGGATTTAAAACAAAGAAAAAAATGTAAGAGCAAAAGTTACAAACACGACTTTACAGAATACTTAAAATGTAATATAAACTTACTATAATTATTTATTTACATATTAATTTATCTATTTATTTATTAATATATCTATTTATTGATTGATTGATTGATTGATTGATCGTTCGATCGATCGATCGATCGCTTTATTTATTTATTTGTTTATTTTTTCAATTATTTATTTATTTATACTTTACTTTTAATAGTATTTCATAAAATGAACAAATTGTTACAATAAAGTGAAACACAAAAATGATTTTCATGATACGGTATTTTGTAAACAACGAATGTTTAATCATCATCATCACATCAGCCGAAAGACGTCTTCTGCACTGTTGGACAAAGGCTTGCCACAAAAATTTCCATGACAACTGGTCTTGTGCTGCCCGCATCCAGCGGCTTCCGTCGTCGGACCAGCGGATTCAGAGGCCTGCCTACGCTACGTGTACCAGTGTGTGGTAACTTCTCTGTTGGTCAATTAAATGTTTTCTGAATCTAATTTTACAGTTTTCTATCATCATCATAACAGCTGAAAGACGTCCACTGCTGGACAAAGGCCTCCCCCAAGGATTTACACGACTACCGGTCCTGCGCTGCCCACATCCATTGGCTTCCCGCGATCCTCACTAGGTGGGAGGCCTACATACGCAACGTCTTGCGGTGCGCGGTCGCCATTCAAAAACTTTACAGCCCCAACGGCCATCGATTCTAGAAGCTATGTGCCCCGCCCACTGCCACTTAAGTTTAGCGATTCTGTAGCCAAGATAATAGTTCTCCTATAGATTTCCTCATTTCTGATTCTGAAGAAGTGATGTTTAGGTTGCTAAAAAGACATAGGGAAACTGCTAACACTTTGACCAATATAACAGCTATTGACCGGCCCTATCAATACATAAATCTCATAAAGAATGAGTCAAATAATCATGATAGCATGTGAATTTTTAAAAGTAATTTTAGAAAATATAATTAGAATTGTGCTTAGGAATTGAGAGTAATGCCTAAACATTTAATAGTGTGATTAACTTGTTGTCTAATAAAAAAATAAGTTACAAAATATATGATCGGAGCATATGAGCGTGTGACTTCTTGGCCTCCGATAAACCAACTGAGACGAAATCAGTGAATGCACACATTCTGTAGGCATAAAAACCGTTGTTCGCGTGGGCTAACAACATAGCTGTTAACTAGTCTTCGACTGTTTCGCGAAACAGCTGTTTCAAATAAACCGTTTTTCGCTAATTGATTTTTAACCACGGCACTCGAGTGGTTAAGTTACAATAAGAATAGCTGTCCCGTATAGAAAACTGTAAAATTAGATCCAGAAAATATTTCACTGATCAACGGAGAAGTTTTAATTTACTTGTTTTTAGGCTTCGCTGTCTGTCCGTTCGTCTGTTTTTTTTTTTAATTCATAATTGGTAAGCCCTTGGCATCATCTCCCCTGTTGGTAAGTGACAATGATGCCGAAGATGGAAGCGGGCTTACCAAGATTCCCCAATGCAATGGAGAACTGGCTATCTTATCTTCAAGCCGGAACACATCAATGTTGTTAACAATGATGTTTGGCGGCAGGACTTAGATAAGATGGTGGTAGCTAGCCAGGCGGGCTTAGAAAATGCCCTACCACCAACCAAACCGAGTCTTTCAAGTTGACCCCACCGGGAATCGAACCCGCGACCTCCTGGTGTGAAGCGAATGGACTAACCATCACGCCACGGAGACGGTTAAGATCTGTTTGTCACACGGGCTGTATTTCATGAACCGTAATATTTACAGTTGAAATTTTCACAGGAGGTGTTTTTCTATTGGTGCTATAACAACAAATAACAAAATTAAAAAGTTAAGGGGGTCCCCATTCGAAAAACATGTTTGTGTATATGTATTTTTGGACTTGCTCTATCGTAAAAACGGCAATACATACACGAGTGCAACTTGGTGTGATTATAGTACTAGTTCTAAAAAAAATATATAATTTAATGAAAGAATAGATAGACAGTCGTACTCGCGCTAAGAGTCCAAAAAGAATAAGCATAAAACATAATAAGCATTAAAAAAATTTTTTTGTCGCTAATGTTCATTTTTTGGTTTGTAATGTAAACAGATATCATTGTTATATTTAAGTGTAGAGGTTTGGTAATATGAAACCATCAAAACTCGAGTTAAACTCGCACTTGATCGGTTTTTCGAAAAGGCAATGCATTAAAACATCAGTACACGTACTCACAAAATGAAGTCTGATATCTCAAGAATAATTTATTTAAAATCTTCCAACTACGATCATCATCATCATATCAGCCAAAAGACGACCACTGATGGAGTCCACAACGGCTGGTACTACGCTGCCCGCATCCAGCAGTTTCCCGCAACCTTCACCGGGTAGTCGATTTACCGAGTAGGAGGCCTGCCTATGCTACGTCTCCCGGTGCGTGGTCGCCACTTAAAACTCAAACTATGATACATAACTGATGTTTCTACGATTTATCAGAATATTTAATACAAGCGAAGAAGAGACATGTATTAAAATGTTTAAACTTTCACTGAAAAACCCGTCGTAGCATCAACTACGATATAAAAATAAAATTCCTACGAATTATCATAATATTTATTAAGTACAAGCGAAGAAGTAAGATGTATGGGGAATCTTGGTAAGCCCGCTTCCATCTTCGGCAACATCGTCACTTACCACCAGGTGAGATGTTGTCAAGGGTTTACCAATTGTGAATAAAAAAAAATGTATTATGTGCATACAAGCGAAGAAGTAAGATGTATTAAGTGCATGCAAGCGAAGAAGTAAGATGTATTAAGTGCTTACAAGCGAAGAAGTAAGATGTATTAAGTGCATACAATCGAAGAAGTAAGATGTATTAAGTGCTTACAAGCGAAGAAGTAAGATGTATTAAGTGCATACAAGCGAAGAAGTAAGATGTATTAAGTGCTTACAAGCGAAGAAGTAAGATGTATTAAGTGCATACAAGCGAAGAAGTAAGATATATTAAGTGCTTACAAGCGAAGAAGTAAGATGTATTAAGTGCTTACAAGCGAAGAAGTAAGATGTATTAAGTGCATACAAGCGAAGAAGTAAGATGTATTAAGTGCATACAAGCGAAGAAGTAAGATGTATTAAAACGCTTAACCTTTCACTGTCCCGAACACAAACATGTGTCTGTACTACGGCGTAGTAGCGGAGAAACCCGTCGTAGCACCCGCGTAGCCAGTGTCAAGGCGATGTTTAAGCACTGGGTGTCAGTTCTGATTCACCCACACGCTGGGCAGATTTTTTATATTAATTGATTTCTTTATTTTTCATGTTTTACTAACATAGTCAGTAAGTTTTTTACTAACATATCATGGGCCCATGTTGTCTGGTAAATAAAATAAATTAAATTAAATTAAATTGAAACAGTTGTCTCTGTTTTTTAGGGTTCCCTAAGGGCAAAAACGGGATGTTACGTTACTAAGACTCCGCTGTCTCTCTGTCTGTCACCAGGCTGTATTTCATGAACCGTGACAGCTAGACAGTTGAAATTTTCACAGATGATGTATTTCTGTTGCCGCTATAACAACAAATACTAAAAATTAGAAAAAGTTAAAATCACCATACAAAAACGTGTTTTTTTTTTAACGTGAAGAAACAAGTGGCATCTATTATGATGGTACGGAACCCTTTGTGCGCGGTTCTGACTATTGGCCGGTTTTTTTCTTTACGTGTAAAGATTTAAGAAAATAACCTCACTTTTGCACTTTTTCAATATTTTTTCGTTTTAATGAAAAATTACGATTAGTTTTAAAAATCTACCAGGCATATTAAAGTGTGTGTTCAACACTAAACGACTTAGAAAATTTAGAGGTTCAATTTGGTTTGGATTGCCTGTCTCTGTTTTAAAAGATGTTACTTTGATATGTTTTTTTTTCTGTTGTAAAAGTAAACTAATCGTGTTTTTGCAACTCACAAAATGAAGTCATTAAAATGATGAATCAGATTAAAAAAAAACATTTCTATACAGTTTGTAATTTCTGAGAAAAATCAAGATCCGTGCGGCCAAAGTTTCTAAGTGATCTCTGCCAAACATCTGATGTACGTTTACTCCTGTATTTTTTCACTTTTGAACGGCGAAGCAGTGAACAGTTTTTTTTATTTTATTATTCATAGCTTTGAAAACCGGCTAAGTGCGAGACAGCACCGCATACATATCATACTAGATGGCGCTAGTTTCTTCATGTTTAAAAAAACACGTTTTTGATATGGAAACCCCCTTATTTTAACTTTTTCTAATAGTTAGTATTTGTTGTTATAGCGGCAGCAGAAACACATCATCTGTGAAAATTTCAGCTGTCCTAGCTAGCTTTAGTTTAGTTTAGTTTAATTATGTCTCGTGACAAACGGACAGACAGAGATACAGACAGACGAACGGACAGCTAAGTCGTAGCAATAGGGTCCTGTTTTTACCCTTTGAGTACGGAACCCTAAATACAAACATAAACATATTACAATGGACACCTATTTGGTTTTTGTATTGCACAGAAGTCGAAGACTATTAAATATTATGTTATCTACATAATATTTAATAGTCTTCGACTTGACAACAAAAGCATAATAATTATGTAGTGTGGGTACTTATATTAAAAAGAGCTGCCATAAGATGGTCACTACACAAGAACAATAATGACTTTAATGTGTGAGTGTTTGTCGCTGATACATGATCGTCCAAAAAACCGACTACGAGATTTTGACTAAAAATTATTAATGTGTCCTACTCATAGAAAAAAATGTCTGTTAATGTGTACGTTCGTATCCTCGATTTACAGAAAAACTGTTGAACTGATTTAAATGGAATTTTTCACATGCACTTTAAAATTGTTTTCCAGTGTCACCTGTTTTTAGATTTTAATTTTCAAAATCTTAAGGATACCTCCCATACCAAAATATTCTCAAAAATGATGCTAAGGATCTTTTCCAAATTTTTGCTATCGACAACTCTTATTAACATCTAAAATGACTCTGGGAAAACTCTAAAAATGGTACTTGACATAAAACAATCAAAATTTTAGGCCCCGTAGTTTTGGAGATAAATAAATAAATAAATAAATAAATATTCTGGGACAAATCACACATGGTCATCTGGCCCCAAAGTAGGATTCCTTGTGTTATGGGTTACCAGAGACTGATATACATACTTAGATACGTTTAAATACATACATATATAGATATAATTAACACCCAGACACAGAGCAAACAAATCTGCTCATCACACAAATGCTTGCCCTGGGTGGGGATCGAACCCGCAACTCTCGGATCAGTAGTCAAGGGCACTAACCACTGAGCCACAGAGTCAGTCATAAGAGGCGGAATGGTCGATTTTCGCCTATTTTATTAAACAGCTTTAAAACTATTTATATTTATTGAAAATATTCTGAAAATATTCTGAAAATATTCTGAAAATATTCTTAAAAATTATAATCTTAAATTACTAGTGAAACAGCCGACTAGACTCAGTAGTGGTACTTGTATTGACAATATTGCAATAGATATGAATAGTAAAGGTAAATGTGACGTATATGAATTTGCCGTATCTGACCACACTGCTCAAATTTCAAAATTACCTGTAAAAAGTACATATATTATTGACTCCTGGCGTATAAAAAAACGAGACTTTAGTATACATAATCTAAAAAAGTTTAAAAAATGCATTGAAAACCTATCCTTTAGAGATTTATATGTAATGGAAGACCCAAATGAAGCATATAATTATTTTATTGATATTTTTGGTACATTTTTTGAATTATGTTTTCCATCAAATGAAGTAGTAGTTAAAGCTAATAAAACAGAAAAATGGATTACCCCAGGTATAAAACGAAGCAGCAGGTTAAAGAGAAAGTTACTATGGAAATATAGGCTCAAACCAAATAAAGATAATAAAATAAAGTATCAAAATTACTCAAGAACATTTCGAAAAGTTTTGCGACAAAATCAACGGGTACATAATATAAATTACATTCAAAAATCCGATAATAAAACTAAATCTTCATGGCAAATCATAAACAGATCCAAACATAATATACCTAGAAGTGCAATCTCTAAAATAAAACTTAATGGTTCGGTTATTACTAATCCACAAGATATTGCTGAAAGTTTCAATGACTATTATACAAGCAGAATAAAACAACTTCCAGAGGCAGGGAAAAATATAAATTTAAATCTACAATCCAGTCTTAACTCAATGTTCATGCCACCTAGTATTCCTAATGACATCATATATATCGTAAGACAGTTAAAGAATAAAAGCAGTGTTGGATATGACGGGATATCCACCAAAGTAGTCAAATATGTTATAGACTGTATAGCTTCTCATTTAAGCTACATTTTAAATTTAATAATTAGTACGGGCATTTTTCCAGACGCTTTAAAAATTGCTGTTATTAAACCTCTATTCAAAAAAAATTATAAAGAAGATATGTCATGTTATAGGCCGATTGCTCTTTTATCAGTATTTGCAAAAATCTTTGAAAAATTCATTCACAAAGAACTGAATGCATACATGGAGAAGAAAAATCTTTTTTCAGATGAACAACAAGGCTTCAGGCGAGACAGATCGACCAACTTGGCTGTATTTGACTTATTAAAAAGAATTACTGAAAATATTGACATAAGGAAACATGTAAGTGTTGTACTTATGGACATGACGCAAGCTTTTGACTATGTTGACCATAAAATACTTTTACATAAACTTGCTTTTTGTGGAGTTAGAGGAAATATTTTAAAGTTAATAAAAAGCTACTTACATAATAGGAAGCAATACACTGAATTGTCTAAAATCAATATCGACAAAAAATATGAAGAAACCTATTGTTCACATCAAAAAGTTGTAAAATACGGGGTGCCCCAGGGCAGCGTCTTAGGGCCCCTGCTGTTTATAATTTACATAAATGACTTACCTAGACATATACAGTATCCCATGACACTATTTTCTGATGACAGTACGGTAGTGATAGAGTGCAAAAATAAGAGTTCTTATCAATATGAAATAAACAGAACATTATGTGGCATAATTTCTTGGATAAAAAACAATAACCTGCTAGTAAACCTATTAAAAACAAAAATTATACAATTTCGACAACGTGTCCCCACTCCCTCCTTAGATATTAAATACCAAGACTTCAAAATAGAAGAAGTGGAGTCTATAAAGTTTTTAGGAGTAACAATGAATAGGTCACTCACATGGAAGGAACACGCTGTGACACTGTGCTCAAAACTATCCGGATCCGCTTATGCCCTACTTAAACTTTCACAAATAGTGGATATCGCTACTGTCCTAAAGGCGTACCATGCCCTTGTTGGCTCAATTTTGAGGTATGGAATAATATTTTGGGGTAACTGCACAGAAAAAGAAACCATTTTCAGGAATCAAAAAAGATATATTCGAGCAATATTTGGTCTTAAACCCATCGATAGCTGTAAACCTTTCTTTGTAAAGTTTAATATATTGACACTTCCATCAGTATACATACTGGAGACAGCAGTATTTGTTAAACAAAATCCTGGTTTGTTTAAAAATATAGAGCCTACAGCTTATCATAGTCATCTTCGCTCACGAGATCTAACGAAAATTTGTCAACAATGGAGCAATACAGCTTTATTGTCAAAAAGTGTTTTTTGCATGGCGCCAAAAATATATAACAAAATTCCAGTAGACATAAGAACTTGCAATGTTAATCCATTTAGGAGAAGATTGAAGGAACTATTGACTACAAAATGCTATTACACAGTAAATTAATTTTTAAATGATAAATTAATGTAATCCTACTTAAAATTATTATGATTATTCTTGTACTGAGACTAGATTAAATTATGACCATTTTTTTTTTTAATATGTATAGGACAACATGACTAAAAATAATATTGAAATAAATTAGATTAAAAAGACTGTAAATTATAAATTGTAATTGTAAATGAGCTAAACTGTAATTTAAATGTAATTAATCATTGCATGGAGTGTGACTGCAACTGTTTTTGTATGCTGCAAGGCAAACATGAAGAACTTCTATTGTAACACTAACATCTGTATTTTAATTTACTCATGTTCTTGACAAATAAAATTATCTTCTTCTTCTTCTTCTTCTTTAAGATTCCTACAACAAGTCCTCTTATTTAATTTGTCACAAGATTAAGTTTACAATTTTTTTTTAATATTTTCTAATTTATCTCCAAAAGTGGCCTCCATGCTTAAAATTTATTTATTTACATTACATATCCGTCTTAGAGTCACCGACTTACATATGTGTAACAAACTTCAACCCAATCGATTCAGTAGTTTCTGAGCAAATCGATTGTAACAGACGGACGGACAGATACACGGAACCCAAAAAAGAATATAACAGTAGGAAAAATAGAATCGCAGCAGCCAGAAAAAACAACAGGAGAAAAAAAACAAAATTATGAAAAAATTACGATAAAAAAAGTAAAAAAAAATATAGTATCAAAACAGATCGAAAATAAACTAAAAAGTTTTACTTCGACACAACTATATTGTTCCTGTATTTATGACACTACTTACATCATCTGCAATAAATTAAAATAAGCACAGTTAAGAGCACATCAAACTAAAAAGTGAAAAATAATTCTTAATATTAGCTGAAAATAATAATAAACGAAAACTACTAGTATTATTGTGAATAAAGCGTGGGGCGCTTTGTGCCATATTTTTCGTATATCGAGCAACCTACGCTTTTTTCACATTAATACTATATAGTATTTTTCATTCATTATTGTTTTCAGCTAATATTAAGAATTATTTTTATTTTTATCTGTCCTATTTCTATCGTGTGGCGTATCTACAAGCGTGAGGCGCTTTGTGCCATATTTTTCGTATATCGAGCAACCCACGTTTTTTTCACATTAATACTATATAGTATATTTCGTTCATTATTGTTTTCAGCTAATATTAAGAATTATTTTTATCTGTCCTATTTCTATCGTGTGGCGTATCTACAAGCGTGGGGCGCTTTGTGCCATATTTTTCGTATATCGAGCAACCCACGCTTTTTTCACATTAATACTATATAGTATATTTCGTTCATTATTGTTTTCAGCTAATATTAAGAATTATTTTTATTTTTATCTGTCCTATTTCTATCGTGTTTTCAAATGGCGTCAAGTGCGTCAACGCGTTTCATCCCTTGCATCCACCTTTCGATTCGGAACAAAATGCGGATCACGAGGATAATCGTCCCATGCAACGATGAGCAGTATTCTGTTCGTGCTTTATTGGATTCCGGAACGCAGCGGCTTCAGTTGAAGATATTAGCAAAGTATATATATATATATTAGTACTAACATACAGTATGGACACTCCCTGCCGCTCTCTAGATTGCGACCTCAACCCCTCGTCACACAGATTGATACAGATTGGTTACAGTTTGGTTGTCGAACATATAGGATTTCGCCGCCATTTTGTTTGTTCCGTCATTCCTTTTTCTGGACCGTTGTATGAAGTGTCCAGGGTGTGGATATTGGTCTGGAATTGTGCGCTCGATAGCCTGATAAGTGATCGATCCTTCTAAGGGCTTTGTATGATGTGTGTGTGTGTGTGTGTGTACGTATGTATGTTCCCTATGGACTCCAAAACTGCTGGAACGACTTTGATAAAATTTTAAGAGAATTTTTTGATTAGCCCAGCGGGTTTGGTAGTTATCGGAAAAAAACGGGGATGGGGCTGCGTCGCGAAATGCTATCTATCTATATATATAAAAATAAATTGCTGTTCGTTTGTCACGCTAAAACTCGAGAACGGCTGGACCGATTTGGCTAATTTTGGTATTGAATTATTTGTGGAAGTCCAGAGAAGGTTTAAACGTAGTGTAGGGTAGGGTAGGGTAGGGTAGGGTTGGGTAGTGTAGTGTATGTAGTGTAGTGTAGGGTAGTGTAGTGTAGGGTAGTGTAGTGTAGTGTAGTGTATGTAGGGTAGGGTAGGGTTGTGTAGGGTAGGGTAGTGTAGTGTAGGGTAGTGTAGTGTAGTGTATGTAGGGTAGTGTAGGGTAGTGTAGTGTAGTGTAGGGTAGTGTAGGGTACTGTAGTGTAGGGTAGGTTAGTGTAGTGTAGTGTATGTAGGGTAGGGTAGTGTAGGGTAGGGTAGGGTAGGGTAGTGTAGGGTAGGGTAGTGTAGGGTAGGGTAGTGTAGGGTAGGGTAGTGTAGTGTAGTGTAGAGTAGTGTAGTTTAGGGTAGAAAAGTATAGGGTAGGGTAGTGTAGGGTAGGATAGTGTAGGGTAGGGTAGTGTAGGGTAGTGTAGGGTAGGGTAGTGTAGGGTAGGGTTGGGTAGTGTAGTGTAGGGTAGTGTAGGGTAGTGTAGGGTAGGGTAGTGTAGTATACTGTATGTAGTGTAGGGTAGGGTGGTGTAGGGTAGTGTAGTGTAGGGTAGAGTAGTGTAGGGTAGGGTAGTGTAGGGTAGGGTAGTGTAGTGTAGGGTAGGGTAGTGTAGTGTAGGGTAGGGTAGGGTAGGGCAGTGTAATGTAATGTTAGGCGGTACGTAGTTCGCCGGGACAGCTAGTCTACATATATAAAAGATGAACCCCTATTTTTTCTGGTCACGCTATAACTTGAGAACGGCTTTACCGATTTCGGTTATTCTTTTATTGTTGAGTCGTTATTGTCAGGAGAAGGTTCTTATGAAGGATAGTATAGTGTAGTGTGAGGTGGAACGAAGGTCGCCGGGACAGCTAGTAGATTATACTTTTCAACCGACTTCAAAAAAGGAGGATGTTCTCAATTCGAATGTAGGTTTTTGTGTGTTTGTGTGTGTGTGTTACTTGATTTTTTCGCCGATTGTGAACCGGTTTTAATGATTCTTTCGGAAGCGTCGGTGGTCCCGGGTTCGAATCCGGACGGCCAAAGTACAAATGAGTTTTTCGAAATTTTACGTACATATACTTAGCGATTGCTTTAACGGTGAAAGAAAACATGTGAGGAAACCTGCACATCAGATACCAGATGTGTATGAAGATCGCGTTGTGCACAAGAAATGAAATGAAATGAAATGAAATGAAAATTTATTTGCATAAAACATGGTTATAAAGCTGTTAACATTATATAGGAAGATCTCATATTTCACCAGATTTGGCATGCAAATATCAATCTTATCATAATTATTACTTTTAAAATTCACACACAGTCACAAAAAAAATAAAAAAAATACTACAAAATAATTTAATTAAACGCAATTGTCATAGTCTATGTTAATTGTCAAAAATGTCTATCTAGGAGTTCATTTACGGAATAAAATATTTTTTCTTTTAGAAATGTCACAAGTTTGCGTTTAAATGGTATAATATTAGTTATTGATTTTATGTCAGTAGGTAAAGCATTATAAATTTTTACACACATTACTACACACTGTCTATTGTAATGAGTCAGTTTGGGTATACTGTTTAAAACTAATTTGTTTGGGTCTCTTACAGTCCTTTTGTGCACATCTTTCGTCTTTTTAAATATATGTAAGTTATTTTTTACGAAAGTAGCGACCTCTAAAATATACATACAGGGCAAGGGTAACAGTCCTAACGACTTAAATAATGGCCTGCATGACTCACGGGATGTTTTGCCACACATAGCTCGTATGCATTTCTTCTGTGCAATGAAAACATTATTAAAATGAACAGAATTTCCCCATATTAACAAGCCGTACTTCAGAACAAGACCGTAGGTGTAAATCTAAATGCCCTACACGTAACCGCGGGTGATGCTAAGCGCAACACCAGGCAACTGCCGTATTCCCTTGGATAGCACGGTAAGAGAGAGAGAATGATTCATTTTTATAGGTAATGCCTCCAAGGCGGCCCCATATAAACTTTGTAAAAATCGTTTTATAAAAAAAAAAAAAAATTATGTCGAGTCAAAACTGCTCAAACGTGTTTCTAATAGCTTTTGACTTTAAGGAACATCAAAAACAATAAGGGTATTATTTTAATTTAGGGTTTTCTATCGTTTAGGAGTAATTGACGTCAAAATTAACGGAAATCTGTAAAATTTACGAAAATCTGTAAAATTTACGAAAATCTCCTTGAAAAAATCATATACTTCAATCGCAACAAGTACAATTTAGGTAAAATCAGAATTTATTTGCAAGAATACTTAACTCATAAATATACAGATCTTAACACATTCACTGCTCCCCACTCGGTGCCGAGTACTGAGTTGAGTGCCGCCCACACGGATCCGAGTGAACGTTCATACAATTTTGTTCAAACAGTCAAATAACGGTTTCTGTGGCGAGGGGACGTCACCCCGCGTGGCAACTCTGATAACAAAAACTTAAAGGGTCAAGACTAATTTTCTACTTTTTAGCGTTTTTTTTTGTCGGGGGTTTAAAATAAAAATAATTTAAGTTTTATTAGTTGTATCGTTAAAATGGTAATACAAATAAACACGTGAAACTTAGTGTGATGATACTGATAATAGTATGACGGTGCATCACGAACGCCTCTATTGAATTTCGTTGGGATAAGATCGAGAGCTGTCTAAGTGACAGCTGTCCGTCTAGCGGAACATTAGGTAGAAGATCAGCGCTGCCATGTGGAAGGAATGACAGTTTGCTCTGAAAATCTGAAGGGAAAGCGCAACACGTTCCTGACGAATTGCTATTGTTCCGCGTATTCTTGTAAATATAATGAATATTATCTTCGTTAATATGTCATTTTTTTACCTTTAAGTGTATTGATTTTACAGATATAAAAAATAAAAATTTAAAAAAACTAAAAACCGATTTAAAAATGAAATTCACTCAAAAGTATGAAATAATATTAAAAAACTTAAATACACGACATAAACTAACAATAATGAAATTAAAGGTTGGTACGAATTGAATTAGGGGCCTAAATTTATTTTTGAGGTCTGTACCAGCACACAGCTACTTACGTATCAAATGTTTTAGATTCGATGGCATTGCTGACACCGACCTCAAAAAAATTTAGGCCCCTAATTTAATTCGTAACGTCCTTTGATTTCGTTATTGTTGGTTTATGTCGTGTATTTATATTTTTTCATACTTTTGAGTGAATTATATTTTGAAGTCGGTTTTTAGTTTTTTAAACTTTTATTTTTATTTTATTTCTTTTTATTGATAATGCTATCTATCTAATAACGGTAAACTCAATCACCCACTCGCCAATAGGAACCATAAAATCATAACAAATGTGTTTCATCAGATACAGATTCCTGTGGCTTCCATCATCATCTCAACAGTATGAATGTTAAGGAGTTAAAACTTCCATCATCAGCTCATCTGTATAACCTGAAAGAATACAACTATCGGTCTATACGTACCTACGTATCTACGTAAAATATTTGAAGAATTATCCTCCAATTCCTTATTGTTAAGGAGTTGTAACATCCTCCATCAGCTCATGAACATGAGATGATGACTACCAGACGAAAATATTTTCATTATATACATAAACTGTGCCTTTAAAATTTGAGGGTTGCCCTCGATTTCCCTAGGATCGCATCATCAGATCCTGACTTGGTGACAATGGCAGTATACTCTTTCGAATAAAAAAAATATTTGAAAATCGGTTCACCATCGGCGGTGATATCGCGTAACAAACATACAAAAAAAACAACATACAGTCGAATTGAGAACCTCCTCCTTTTTTAAGTCTGTTGAAAAACAAAGTTGTGGTTCCTAGGATTATGTACAACCATTTTGAAAGGCAGTGAATGTGTTAAAAAGTACAATGCCAGTAAACGTATTCAGTTTTATAAATACATGCAAACAAAAACAAATAAAAAATAAATTGTTAATATTAATAATGATTAAAGTAGGTATGAAATATTAGTTTCAGATTTGTTAAAAAATGTTACTGTATCTAATATTTGAAGTTCATAAATTCCCTAATACTATGAAATAATTCTGTTCCTTGTAATATTTTTAAATCATTGTGCAGTAATAACGATCATATCAGATCATATCAGCTCATAACATCATCACCTATTTTTGTGGTTAATTTTCTAAACAAGTACTTAACTGCTTTTGATAAAATTCAATTGAAACCACCCTGGAGGTATAGAGAACGCAATAAAAAAAGAATTATCGAAAGTGGCTACTCTGTGGTCGTGGGTAAAAATATAGAATCGGGTTCACTCGAGAAACCGGTAAAAAAGATTCTCCTTAAGCCCGAAACGTCCTGTAATCTCACATGTTTTATTAAAAAAAATCAAAAATGTATGTAAATATCCGGAAAATGCGGCTTGGCTCGCGTCGACATAGTTTCTGTGATTGTCTTCGAGGGCGCGCAGTGCACGAGCCAAAAGAGGCTCGCGGGCGTGGAAAAAAAGTATCCTATATGTTATCCAGATCCTAGGTTATCACTTCGTCCAAATCCTTTTATATTCATAATATTAGTAGGATTGATTCCCACGAAAGACAAACTAAATCTCACGTATTTGAAGTTACGGAAGACTTTTATTATAATGTGATCGAGTTTGAAACACGTAGCTTTTAATGTTCGGAATTAACGGTAATTAATCGTTCCAAAACTTTGACACTAATACCCGAAATTTGATCTTGATATGATTCATGATTCAAGCACGACAAAGATATGTACAGGGCGTAAAATTTAAGTATATGGATTCATGATCCATGCACGACGGATATGTCTACATGGCGTAACATTTATCTATTTAGATTCATGATTCATGCACGACGGATATATCACTATGGCGTAACATTTAAATATATAAAATCATGAATCATGCACAAAGGGGATAATGAACAGGGCGTAACATTTAATAATTTAGATTCATGATTCATGCATGATGGAGATATGTAAAGGGCGTAACATTGAATTATATGGATTCAAGAATCATGCACGACGGAGATATCTACAGGGCTTAAAATTTTAATAAATGGATTCATGATTCATGCATGACAGAGTTATCTACAGGGTGTAACATTTAAATATATGGATTCATGATTCGTCTACAACGGAGATACTTACAGGGCGTAACTTTTCATTATATGGATTCTTGATTCATGCCCGACATACATATCTACAGGGCGTAACATTTAAATACATGGATTAATGATTCATTCACGACAGAGATATCTACGAGTATCATTTAAATATATGGATTCATGATTTATGCGCAACGAAGATATCTACAGAGCGTAACATTTAAATATATGGATTCATGATAATTGCACAACGGAGATAGATACAGGTTATATCATTTTATTTTATAGAGTCATGATCCATGCACGACGGAGATATCTACAGGTGTGAAATCTAATTATATAATGATTAATTGATTAATCTTCTTCTTCTTAATATATATAAATCTCGTGTCACAATGTTTGTCCTCAATGGACTCCTAAACCACTTAACCGATTATAATAAAATTCGCACACCATGTGCAGTTCGATCCAACTTGAGAGATAGGATAGAGTAGGGTAGGGTAGTGTAGGGTAGGGTAGGGTAGTGTAGTGTAGGGTAGTGTAGAGTAGTGTAGGGTAGGGTAGTGTAGTGTATGTAGGGTAGGGTAGGGTAGTGTAGGGTAGCGTAGTGTAGTGTAGTGTAGGGTAGTGTAGGGTAGTGTAGGGTAGTGTAGGGTAGTGTAGGGTAGGGCAGGGCAGTGTAATGTAATGTACAATTCAACGCACGTAAAAAGAGCTCCGAGCGACCTACCTGCGCAGTGAATGAATTGCGGGCCAAATTGGTGGTAAGGGGTGAGGCGCGACGGGGGAAACACGCGTCTCTCTTGTTTGCTGTCGCGTGATTGGTTCGCCAGTTGTCATTTGTTTCCCGCCTGCGCAAACACATTCCCACCACTTGACCACTGGAGCTCTTTTTACGTGCGTTGAATTGTAAGGCGGTACGAAGTTAGCCGGGACAGCTAGTCTAATTATATATTCTTGATTTATGCACAAGGGAGATATCTACCCCAGAAGATAAATTGATATTAAAATTTATTGATATTAACATTTAAATACATGGACTTATGATTCATGCACTAATTTTATTTTCTACTTAGTCAGTTTGTAAATAAATGATTGGACTCTCCATACAAAAGTTAATCAATCAGCTGATCAATGTAAAATTTTGGCGAATCTTTTTAACACTTTTTATTTTTTTTATTTTTATTCACAATTGGTAAACCCTTGACAACATCTCACCTGGTGGTAAGTGACGATGTTGCCGAAGATGGAAGCGGGCGTACCAAGATTCCCCAACGCAATGGGAAACTGGCTATCTTATCTTCATGCCGGAACACACCAATGATATCAACATTGATATTTGGCGGCAAGACTTAGATAAGATGGTGGTTGCTAGCCAGGTGGGCTTAGAAAATGCCCTACCACCAACCAAACCAAGTCTTACAATTGACCCCGCCAGGAATCGAACCCGCAACCTCCTGTGTAAAGCCAGTGAACTTTGCCTCTGAGCTACGGAGGCGGTTAAAAACTTTGTCCGAATTATAACGTTGTTAAGACAACGAAGTTCTTGTCGACTTCTCGCAACGCATTGCAATTCACTTAAAATAATAAGTTGACTACCCTTAGTCAAAGGTTAAGTATTACAAAAAACCGGCCAAGTGCGACTCGGGGTCACACAAATAGGGTTCCGCACCATAATTTTAACTACCAACAGAACAAGACCTCTCAGTACATATTTTATATAAAAATAGATTTCAAACTATATCATGTGACATATCAAATGAAACGGCTTATTGTGAGAGTCTCATATATATATTTTTAACAATTTTAAATAAATGTTTTTGAAGTTATTTAAGAAAATAGGTGAAAATTTACCATTTCCCCGCTCCCTCCACCACATATCTCCGAAACTATATAAGATTGAATGCATGGATTACCGAAAAAATTTATGAGAAGATCTAAAGTCCTTGCGTTCTCACAGGAAAAAGGAAATTTCTGAAGTCCACTCTGCGAGTTTGGGAATTTCGTTTTGTGAACCAGTTTGCCAAATGTTGAACACTGCCAATTGTAAGAGTAGGCACCGCAAGCATAAAAAAACTACTTCCCATACAAATAATAGATACATCAGCTGACTAATGTATTTGTGGCGGCAACTGCAGTAGCCCGCCACTGAACATTAACACAAGCGACGAGAGAACAAAAAGAAATACGACACCTAGAACGCGCTATTAGAATTTCTTCAGCGCTGAGTATATATACAGATACCGATCATCAAACGATTGGTCCACGGCCGGACCCCAGGCATACCACCTCGCCTGGCGGAGATACCTCCCTTTGCTCTCGTCGAGTAGGAACGCACCGTTCCTAAATTGGTGACCCCGACGTGATACTCCATCATCAAGCCTCCAGCCGGTAAAGCAAGCCTCAGCAGCACATCAGTCGCATCGCACTGAAGTTAAATCAGGACCATCGCAACCCGAGACGTCGAGTTTCCTGGCCTGCTACTTCACCTTCGGGCACCAGCAAGTTGTCGGCAGCCACACGCTAACTCTGCGCGCATCACCTGCTTCCCTTGCCATGACGCCTGACGCCAGCCTTCATCCCGACTCACCGTGGACATCGACCTGGCACACTGCACATCGACCCGACTCAACGATGTCGACAGCATCCGCGATCTTAGACTGCCAGCTCTCATTGGATCGACCTCCGGTCTCGGAGGGGGAGTGATGTGGCGGCAACTGCAGTAACCCGCCACTGAACATTAACACAAGCGACGAGAGAACAAAAAGAAATACGACACCTAGAACGCGCTATTAGAATTTCTTCAGCGCTGAGTATATATACAGATACCGATCATCAAACGATTGGTCCACGGCCGGACCCCAGGCATACCACCTCGCCTGGCGGAGATACCTCCCTTTGCTCTCGTTGAGTAGGAACGCACCGTTCCTAAATATTTATTGCCCTGAGCACATAATATGCATCGCGCGTGGAAACCTACCCGTCGCGCGTCGTCGCGATGATCACGAATGTGCGAACGAATTTCAGGGGTGCATATTAATAAGTTTCAAATTGACACTTCAAAATGTGTAAGATCTCGTAAAATATCACGTTATCTTATGAAGAATAAATAGAGCAGGAATGAATTGAGGAATGAGGAGAGATGAGGAATGTATTGTTAGATATAGTATACAATTGTTTTAGATTCTTATTGATTGTTTCTTGTTTGTATAATCGTCGTTAGATATTTCGTAAAGTATCGTTGAAATATCGATGGCTGTTGAGCAATAAATCAATGTTTTTGAGCCCAAAGTCAAGTGTCGAGTGATTTCAAGTGGCCCATTTTCTGAGCGATTTATAGCTATGATCTCATAGATGAATGGTTTTAGTCTTTTTGTGTTCGTATTGATTGTTTATCTGACAATCCATAACCATAGATGAGATACTAGTTACTTCGTAACAGATACTGCACTTCTTTATAAAATGAAAATACCTACGCATTCATTCACCTACTACTTTACACTGTCAGAAAATACACGGAAACATGGTTAAGGCGCTCGATTTAGCGGTTATAACTGCGTACACGGGCGGCGCGCGAATTGCTGGCGGCGACTATACGGCGTTCAAGCGCTAGGGATGACTCAGGAAAATGAACTTAAAAGTTTTACAAGTGATGGTTTTTATTTATTTGATTAGTTTAAGTAATAGTCGTACTAGTTGATCGCACTTAGAAGGTGCGCGATCTTGTACCGACTTACAAGTTACCTTTAATTTTTGTTTCGTTAAAAAAAATATGCGCGGTACTTTATGCTATTACTAGGTAAATCCTGATGACGCGTTCTGACTGCGACCCGATATGATCCCCTGTTAAATGGGGCCTCGGATAAATTCTCGCACCTAGGATAGGGCTCCTTGAAGTGTAGGAGTTTCATTGTTTGGAGGTTTAACAAAGACTTCTCCAGCATAATTTGAGGGTACATTAATATGAACTCCTTCTTTTGGAACTTCCATTTTAAAGAAAAAGAAGGTTGTATTAGCCGGTTTCCGGAAATACCAACGAACGGCAAAAATAGAACCGTTTGATGTTCGAGCGCCATTAATGTAGCAAAATAATTAAAAATTAAAATAACCTAGGAAAAATCTTCTGCTACATCATACGTAGAATTTTGGAAGTTTAAACCGTAAAGTTGAAATCTAGAAAAGGAAAAAGAAGATCAAGTAAGTCAAGTATATATTCAAGATTTAGATATAAATGTAGGGTACATTGTCATCGTCAGAATATATAAAAAAAATCAAAAAGGAAATTAGACCGAATAGAGTTAAGTTAGACCGAAATTGAAAGTATAGTCCACTGCTGGACATAGGCCTCCTCCAAGGATTTCCACGACGACCGATTCTGCGCAGACCGCATCCAGCGGCTTCCCACTATCTTCACCAGATCATTGGTTCACCGAGTGGGAGGCCTACCTACACTACGTTTTCCGTTGCGTGGTCGCCATTCCAGAACTTTACTGCCCCAACGGCCATCTGCTCTACGAGCAATGTGCCACGCCTACTGCCACTTAATTTTTGCAATTCTGAGAGCTATGTCGGTTACTTTGGTTCTTCTACGGATCTCCTCGTTTCTGATTCGGTCACGCAGAGAAACTCCAAGCATAGCACGCTCCATTGCCCTTTGGGTGATCTTAAGCCTTTTTATGAGGGCCATAGTAAGCGAACATGTCTCAGTTCCGTATATCATCACTAGCAACACACACTGGTCGAAGACCTTGGTCTTAAGACACTGCGGTATCTCGGACTTAAAGATATTGCGAAGCTTTCCGAATGCTCCCCAGCCGAGTGGGATTTGACGATTGATCTCTTTCTCGAAGTTGGACCTACCTAACTGAACTGTTTGTGCCAGGTACAAATATTCAGCAACAACTTCGAGTGTAGAACCTCCAACCTTCAGAGGAGTAGTAGGTATGACACGGACGTTTGACATAATTTTCTTCTTGTCCATGTTCATTCTAAGACCCACTTGTTGAGAGTTACACTATTGTAAATTAGAATTACATCATTTTTTGGGAGGCAGTGGCCACCTCGTACGTACGGGGCTGCAGTTACCTTAACATACACTTTACACTAAAATTGCAAATCACACAAAACACTTCTTAATTGAAAAAAAATCAACAGCATATAAATAGAATAGGTATTACTTGATCATGCTGGAGTAGAGAAAATCCACAGAAGTCTTTGAAGGCACTGGGTACTAAAGGTGTTGCACGGCGGGGTGTCACGTATGTCTCGCCTTAATGAGTTAAGAAGAGTAATCCATCATAATAACTAATATTATAAACGCAAAAGTTTGTAACAATGTATATATGCATGTTTGTTACTCTTTCACGCAAAAACTACTGCACGGATCTGGTTGAAGTTTGGTAGGTAGACAGATTAGGACCTGTATTAACACGTAGGCTACTTTTTTTCACGCTCGCGAGCCGCGCACTACGCACCCTCGAATAGTCATAGAAACGTTGTCTACGCGGGTGAAGCCGCGGGAAACAGCTAGTCCATCATAAGCCTTCCGCATTTGGTGATCAATTTGGTGGACCTTAGAACGTATTACGGGACAAGATTACACCACCAGGCCACAAAAGGGAAGGCGAAAGAATTAAGGCGGTAATATTACAGATTTTCGTTATTTTTGACGTCAATTGCTCCTAAACGATAGAAAACCCAAGGTTGAAAAAAGTAACCCTATTGTTGATGATGTTCTTTAATGTCGAAAACTAGGTATTAGAAACACCATTTAGCAGTTTTGGCTCGATAGAAAAAAGTCCCAAAGATAGGTCTACACCGTTACTTTCAACTCTAGTTATGACTAATATTTTGAATTATGAATAAAAAAAAATATACATCAATATTTTTTATGATAATACAAAGTGAGTTACATTATTATTTTTTATACTTTTACTGTAGTATTTGGTTGAAAAAGTGAGAAAGTGTGGTTATTTTATTTACTCTTAACACGTAAAGAAAAAGACAGAGACAACTGTTCCAATCAATACCTCGCCTTAAGAAGAATAAATACCTCAAAATATCCGGCGAGGGCACCGAAAAACAGGAAATAATTGTATTTTGGTAAAGAGATTTGTAAAATATTAATTAATTTTGTAAACAAATAAGTAAGAATGCCATTCTTTGGCGACAACAAATCTTCTGTCATAAAAATCTGTCTATTGAAGAAATTTAAATTTTCAAAGCGGTTCGAAAAAGTGAATGTAAAACCAAACCGAAAAAAAAATAACCTGCAAGGAGATACAATGTGAAGCATGCAGAATGGAGATGCTTCTATGTCAACTATATTGTAGAAGATAATTCTAGATCCCACTAGGTGTCGCTAGTTTCTAATCAATCGGACTTTGGAAATTTAATTTTTCCTGTAAGAACGGAAAGACATTATATTTTACCACAAATTTTCCTGTAATCTATGCATTTAACCACATACACTATGATTTTTTTTTTATTTTAGGTCCAGTAGTTTCGGAGATAAGAGGGGGGGGGGGGGGGGAATGGTAAATTTTTGCCTATTTTTTTAAATAACGTCAAAACTATATAAATATTCTTTAAATAATAAAAAATATATTTGAGATTCTCACTACACGCCTATTCATTTGATATGTCACACGATATAGTTTACTAAACTTTTACATGTCGAAGGGGGGGGGTTAGGTTATGGATGGCCTCGTGGTTCACGTCCTTAACTATTTCGGTATTGGGCGTCGAAATAACAATGCAGCTATATCACAGAGGTCCTTCTTCAATAGTCTTGATCATTCAGCAATCGAAATTGTACAGGATACCTTGGATACCAATGGATGCAAACGCGGTGATCACAGCGATGGCGTGACACGTCCGTTTTGCTCACAGATCACCACTACTTGTGTTCTGCTCGACGCTCCGTCGAAAAGTGTCTGCTCCGAGACTGACGTCTAGCTAATATGGCTTCTCCACAGATCTAATAAATTCTCAACTCAGTGTGGCAGCACAAACAGCCTTCCGTTAATACGTCATCTTTGCTACCACAAACGATCGTCTCACGAGTACAAGCGATCGTCACGCCACCACCGGTTTCACCCAGGTACTAATACCTGACGTTTGATCCAAACAAAGTTTAACGATCTATGTAAACTTATCTCGAGCTGGTATTGGTCGTATTTTCAATGACGCTCCGACACGGCCATCGTCAAGATCACCGTGTGGGTCACCTGAAAGAAAAACAAGACCACCAGAGTATTTGTTTTCTTAACTTGCCCGCTCGGCCAACCTGACATAAAATTCAATAAGCATCAAGAGATTTTTATCACAGTTTACAGAAAAAATTTCACTAAGCTTTCAAAAATAGGCACTTTCAGTAAAACAGTCAAGTCAATGTCAATTGTTAACAATTTCACTCGTTTAATCACTTGAATTGTATCGCAATGTATAACGTTTCGCAATTAATCTCAATGTATCGCAATGTTTGACAACAAATTAACTGTAGTTCGGTAACCCCCATTCGTTTGATAACCACAACTGTCACCCATCTTGGCAACTCTGGGCCACCTCCATCCGGTGCCCAACCACACTACAGTCACTCTACCTGGCGACTCTCAGACATCTCCCAGGTGTCCGCCCAAAAACACAGTCACCCTACCTGGCGACTCTTGGACCACCTCCCTCCGGTGTCCAACCACACTATCGCTTCCATGCGGCGATCTCAAATATCACCTCTTTCTGGTGATTGCTAACATCACCTCCCCGGTGATACGCCTGCGAGCCAAACGCACGCCACACACAGTTGTGGCCGCACAGCAACGAGAAAATCAACTCGGTGTTTTACTCCTACGTCTACGAATGGCTGAGACTATTGGCGTTCTGTTGCGAAACATTGTTTACGTCTAAGGTTCAAAATACAAACTAGTGTACGTTAAAATCACGGTAAAGTACAAAAGTCCTTACTCTGCACTAGTAGATGGTCGAGGTTCAGTCTCTCCATCATCAATTCTGTCCAAGTCAATACTGTGACTATCGGGCATTTAACGTAGTCTGTCCTCAATAACTCTGACGGTATTTGATATGTAAAGTGGTCAGTTACGCTTGTCCATTTGTAACAACACAAAGTTAGGTAACTTGTGAAGCTAAGCTTTAATTTCGAAATTAGCCTGTGGTGCTGCCCCAGAGCAAAGTAACACCCCATATCCTTCCGAGGGTTCCTTATGAAGCAACTATGGGACCAAAAATTTGAGGATGAGCAACATCGTCCTTCACACTTATACTGTACTGCCAAACAACCCGCCAAGTGTAGCGTTTATTTTTTTTTTACAATTGGTAAAACCGCTCCAACATGGGGGAGGCCCATGTCTATTATCACATCAGCAGCAAGCTGATTAACAACTCCTGTCATAGGATGCGTTACTCTCCGTATTATCACTAGTCTGTTGTCGTGCTTCACTTAGATAAAATTACAGCCTGTGTGTGTAATCCACAAACATGACATTTAGAGGTTAAGCTATTGGTCATTAAGGTATTGGTCATATTTTCAATGACGCTCCGACATACATATATTTTCTAATTTACCCCCCAAAAGTGGCCCCAACGTCTATAATTAATTAATTTACGTTTAATGTCCGTCTTTGGGTCACAAGTGTATAACACCCGGTAAGGTTGGGTGGAAGAAATCTCTTATAGAGACAAGTCAACCTTTTTATATGTCCTTTTTAAGTGTTTTTCACGTAAATATTTGTGTGCAATTTAGAATATATATATATATATATATATATAAAGGTTTCTTTTTTTCCTTTTGAGGTAACACGGAAAAAACGGAGATCGTAAGTGTTATTAAAAAAATAATCTCCGTGCAGAATTAAACCCATCCAAAGTTCACAGTGATAAAAGTTGAAACAAACAAATTCGTCACTGGGACCTCCCCAACTGAGACTCAGCTGCCGCAATACAGAAAAATTATCTTCGTGCTATAAATATGTTTTGGATAAGCTACTTATCAACTTGTTATGATCTTTGACCTATACTTCCCGCAAGAGAAATATGATTCAACTTGAATAATATTTTCGGACTTTACCTCCTTATGAATCGATTTTCATATGAAGGGGTATGAAAATTTATGAGGAGTAAATCAAAACGTTATGCGTTATGGTATAGTTGTATAGTATAGGTGTTATTAATACCCGACTCCGCCGAAAAGAGGAGTTAAACTTTAGAATGAATTGTAACGAAAAATGATAACGGGGTAAAATACCATCATAGGATTCGCCACATGATACGTTGAATTTGGAAGGCCTGCCTAATAGAGGAAATTAGAAACGAAAAATATTTTGGGGTAAATCGGAATACTTTTAATTGGTATCTATGTATGTTTGTATTTATGTACGTATGTATGTATATATGCATATGTGTGACAATGTGTGCACGTGTGTTATATAATATAGTTATTAATTTTGTGTGAAACTTATCTTGCGCATCCCCCAGCACATTTATAATCGTTCATAACGAGTAAACTCTAGTCGCGCGTCGTCGGAGCTGACACACACATTTTTAATATAAGGCTAGACTGTCCCACTATTGAACACGCTTTTTTTTCTCCTCTACAACGCCATACATCTCTATCCCGAGCCATTTGACCCTCCATACAAAAATGCACAAAATTTGACAATCAGCTGATCGTTTTGTATGAAAAGTTTTTTTTTTGCGACTTCAGAAAAGTTGTAGAACAAAAGTTGTTCAGTATGATGAGCAGAAGCCCCAGTTAACGGGACCTATACCAATTTTGTTACATGTATATGTGTGTGTCCTATAACTTTGTGTGTTTGTAAACGACTCCTTTGCACTCAATTTTGACCCACTTTAAACGGACAGATTTAACTCAAACTTTGTACATTTATCAAGAATCAGTGATAATACAATAATCTCATAACTTTATATCATTATCCTGATCAGGATCGCCAGGATTAAATGCACATCATACTAAAAAAATAAAAATAGTTATAGGTAGTTTAAAAAAAAATTAAAAAACACGCCTTTAAAGCACATCAAACTAAAAAGTGAAAAATAATTCTTAATATGCGGTTGCTCGATGTACGAAAAATATGGCACAAAGCGCCCCACGCTCTTTTCACATTAGTTCTAGTATTTTTCGCTCATTATTGTTATCAGCTTATATTATAGAGTCTTAGGATGTTCAATAAAATCTAAAAAAACTGTACTCGCTTTTTAATTTTAATTTTATTTTTAATTTGCGTTGGGGAATCGTGGTAAGGCCGCTTCCATCTTCGGCAACACCGTCACTTACCACCAGGTGAGATGTTGTCAAGGGTTTAGCAATTGCGAATAAAAAAAAACGTGTATTTACGAGTACATTCACATTTGTTACACTGAACGTTTGGCTTTTTGTACAAAAATTATGTTTTCAAATTAAAGCTTTTCCCTGAAAAAAAATTAGGTTTTTCGACAATAATTTAATGATCATTAACTGCATTTTTCAAATGTACTATCTTCTAAAAAAAAACTGTATTTAATTTTTTTTTTAAAAAGGTAGGTAGTCTTTTTTTACACGACTGTTCACAAAAAAGTAGTGTATTGTTTTCACGTCTGATGCATATTATATGTATGTTTCATTATTCCACCATATCTTCTAAACGGCTTGATGGATTTTAGAGTGCGAGTTATTTTAAGATTCGTCTTGGCCCCGTGAATGGCATAGAATACATTTAACCCGATTTCCAAAAAAGAGGAGTAATATTTTGTATACAGTCATGTTTTTATTTTATTTTTGGTGTAAAGTTATTAGTATCTATTGTCAGTATTATAAATTTGCCAATTATGTTTAGAGGGTCCTATTTTTTCTGAGAATTGATAATGGGTTCCTTAGGGAAACTTGTTCAGTATTACGGTTGAAACTCCAGTTAATAGGTTCTACATCATTTTCGTACACCCTGTGTAATATCTAAAATCTGATAAGTTTTCGCAGACAAAAGAAGCTGATAACAAGTTTGGGCTGATCCAATCGTGTAGTCCAAAAGGAAATTTTTTTAAACGGATTATCTTCAGGCCGGAACATTGATGTTTGGCGGCAAGACTTAGAGACGATGATGGAACTACAGTCAGGTGGGCTTAGAAAATGCCCTTCTACCAACCAATTAATACTTAACCGAGAATCGAACTCGCGACCTCGTGATGTGAAGCTAATGGACTTATCTTTTACTCCACGGAAGCGGTTTTTATTATTATTATTAACAATTGGTAAACCCTTGACAACATCTCACCTGGTGGTAAGTGACGATGTTGCCGAAGATGGAAGCGGGCTTACCAAGATTCCCCAACGCAATGAGGAACTGGCTATCTTATCTTCATGCCGGAACACACCAATGATATCAACATTGATATTTGGCGGCAATACTTAGATAAAATGGTGGTAGCTAGCCAGGCGGGCTTAGAAAATGCCCTACCACCAACCAAACCGAGTCTTACAATTGACCCCGCCGGGAATCGAACCCGCGACCTCCTGTGTAAAGCCAGTGAACTTTGCCTCTGAGCTACGGAGGCGAGGAAAAATTATTATTTTCTATAGTAAATCTTTACGGCTACTCTACGTCAAATTTTAACAACTTTATCAGTTGTCGGTCAGGGTATATAACGTTAGCACTTGAGCGTAATTTTACATTCGTGTGTCGCAGTCTGATCGATCGTTCACAGTATTGTGGTGTATTTTTTAATTATGGCTATATTTCATTTGTTAGTGATTACTGTGTTATTAATAGCAAACACTCACTCACTAACGCAAACAGCTGCACTTATGGATTCAGTTGCCGCGTTAAAATATATGTTTAATAACATTTCTTTGCAAGAAAGTGGTCGTAAAAATCAAGATCGTAATACATTTAATGGGAACCCTACGACTGACACAGAGATAGTGCCAGGAGATTTGAATAATCATGGTAAATTGAGTTATGGTTGTATTGCTGGTAATTGTTGGGTCCAATGTGATACATTTCCACGTTTGAGCTGGTGTTTGGCCACAAAATCTTATTCCATGAGCTACAGCAACTATGTAACATGCCAGACTCATACGGATTGCAGCAATAGATTCAATTGTGCTACATCATGCACGTGATAAGCAGACCAGGAGCCCACATACGATTTTTTCTGAAGAGGACATTGAGTAGCAGATGACGGGGTGTTGAATTACGAGAATCATTTATGCTGAGCCTGGACCAGTTTCACTAACTTGGCACCACTGACACTGTTTCATATTTTTTATTTAAACTAGTAATATTTGTCATTAAGTTTTATTTATTTGTTTGTGTATTGATAAAATGTATTGTGCCTTTTTAGTGAAATAAAGTTTTATCTTTCTATCTATCTAGAATCTTGAGTAGATTATATTGTTTGTTTTTGATAGAAATAAAATATAATGTGTAAAACCTATATTCATGTTTTATTTTCGAGTGACCTTGCTAGGTCATAGTAAGCGAGGAAGTAAAAATACTGTTGACGTTGTAAAAAAAGTTTTTCCTAGAATCTTTACTCAAAATTCACTAGTATGATGAAAAATGTGTTAGTCAAAACGTCTGTCCGTTATGCTTCGGTGCTGGAGTACCTAAGCTACTGGATGAATTTGGGCAAAATTTGGGAGAGACCAAATTTTTTTTTAGTATCCTAGCATTTTTTTTCACATTTTTCCAATCTCGAAATTTTAGGGATTCCACCATAGCAAAAAAACACTTTTATTTATATCTCAAAATGGCTGTAAAGATTTTGATGAAACTCTGTACGTTATTATAAATTTACGTGGCCTGCTGTACTTAGTTCGTAATTGCAGAAAAAATTGCATTAGGATTTATTTTATTTTATTGTACAGGTAATAGGATAGCAGCTAATAAACTATGATCCAATTGACATGAAATTTTGAAAGTAAGAGTTGTATGATAATTTGATGACGGATTCTGAGCAGCATCTGTCTGGGTTGTCATGTAAGGTTACCTATTTACTATTCAACGAAAATGAAAATTCCAAAATCTCAAAAATGGATTTAATGCTTTCGATGACTCTTTGCGAGTAGTAACTATAGTTATGTACTATCAACTACTAAGGAAATCTATCTACTTTCATTTTTAATAGTTTCGACGTGCCGTTGACTGTACGTTTTCGCGAGAAAGTAAGTGTACTGCTGCTGTACAATTAATTTCCTTTGCGCCTATAAATCCTTTCCAAGATAAAGGAGATAAAGAAGGCTCATGTGTGTGTAAGGCTCGTTAACAAAATAAATAATGAAAAAACCGCATCAAAATCGGTTCATCCGTTCGATAGCTATGATGCCACAGACAGACAGACAGACACACACACAGAGAAACATTGGCGTCAAACTTATAACACTACTCTTTTTAATTCGGGGGTTAAAAACAGTAATGATGTTCCATTTGTTTCATATCTTATGAAAATGGATACTTTTCCCATACAAATACAAAAGGGAATCTTTAAAAAAACCGGCCAAGTGCAATTGGGACTCCCACGTTGAGGGATCTTCATCACCACACCACATAAGTTTCATAATGGTACTTATTGATTACAAACAAAAAAAATCAACGCGAATGATACATAAATGTTTTTTTTTATTCAGTTCGGACACTCAGCGCTAGTACGACTCACACTTGGCCGGTTTTTATTATTTTTTGTTTTACTTCGGGATTAGTTCCACAATGATACCAAGTAACATGATAAAGTGAAAACAAAAATAACTATAATAATCATCAATTAGTTTAAAAAACTAAAAAACATGCTTTTAGTAAACACGTTAAGTAGTTATCTTGGATGTCCGTCATGTTGGATTTTAGTCACGTGACTATTTTTTCGTATTTCTGACAGCAAACCCTTTCATTTGATACCCATATCATGGGGGTGGATTTCAAACAGCCAGTCCGCCATCTTGGGGAGGCCGCCATATTGGATTTGTAATGACGTTTCTTAGCTAGTCATGTATTGTCATCAGAACTCAGAGCGTGTGCAAAATTACATCTTAATCGAAGACCGGCAAGTGGGTCAAATTAAGATTCCAAGATTTTCTTACATAGTTACAAGTGAAGCTAATAAAAGCGTGTTAATAAAAACAAGTTTCATTTACAGGGAAACCCTTAAATTTTCATTTTATTTTTATTACTAGATTCTGCCTGCGGCTTCGCCCGCGTGCACATCGTTTTTATGAGTGTCTTTGTAAAGTGTCTTGTTTTTGTAAAAATCCGTATTTCAGATAGGGCTATTCCCATTAGCAGTCTATGTGATTTCCCACTCCCTCAACCATCTGTACAAAAAATCACAACAATCTATTGTTCCGTTGCGCTGTTAAAGAAATGAACCAAAAAATTAAAAAAAATTCAGTTCCCTCTAGAACCACAACGGACTATGCTATTGTCGCGGAATAAAAAGTAGCCTTTGTCCTTTCCTGTGACACAGGCTTCCTGCATGCCAAATTTCTTCAAGATTGGTCCATGTGTAGAAGCGTGAAAAGGTAACAAACAAACACATTTTCACATTTATAATATTAAGTAAGGATTTGTTTGTCAGTCCCCTATTACAACACAATATATTCTGTAAAAAAAATAACCAGCTACCTGTAACGGTTTTAAAGATACAGCCTAAATGCATATATTAGCAATTAACAGTATATGTAACTTTCTACCCCCTAAATTATCTCTGTTCAAAAATCACGTTAATCTGTTTTTTTGGAAATGCTCATCACAATGAACAACTTTTGCTCAGGCGTCATTTCTTTATCTCCAATAGTTTAGATGTTCACTTTAAGATAGTTTTCCATTGTCTAGATATTAAAACTAATTCCTATATCAAATTTCAGCTTTCTAGGTATAATAGGGAAGTCGTAGTTCTATTTTTATTACTTATCTTTAGATTAGTGAAAAAAAAGAGTGTCAAATCTGATATTTTTCATCAGATGTCTTTGAAAATATATGAGTTATAAACTTGAACTTCGAGGGCTATCGTAAGTGTAGCTTATTACATATTGATTTTTATCGTTTTAATCGTTCCTAGTGCTAAGACACGGTCGATAATCGGTCGAAGTGGTTCTAGAAAAGCGCTAAACACGTTAAAAAAACCGATTTCCATCGCAACAACTTAGTAAATTTTTGCATTATTATTTTTGGTTATTGTTAGTTTTCTTATAAAGTAATACACCGATTTTGATTAAATTTATATGGGACCACACGGGAAGCACTAGCTTTCAAGTAAAAAAAATAATCATAAAAATCGGTTCACCCAGTCAAAAGTTCTGAGGTAACATACATAAAAAAAAAACAGACGAATTGAGAACCTCCTCCTTTTTGGGAATTCGCTTGAAAAGGTATGACCGCAGTGCTTGCGTTGCTCTCGACTTGGCAGATCCAATACATACCATGTGTCGATACGTAGACTGACGCACTACTGACGTTCAGTCACGTGTACGTGTACGTACGAAAGGCTATTGCAAAAATAAATCCAATTCGATGTTTGGATATAGCCGACTCGATTGTAAGTGCAGATTAGTGCATATGTGGAAGTTTTTTTGTTAGCTCATAGTTAATTTTGTAATGTTATTATGTAGTGTTTACTTAAGCTGTAAACTTCCTTAATAAAAAAAAAACATTGAGTACGTAAGTGGTACTCGTGGTTGATAGGCGCCTAAGGCACGAGTTGAAAAAGTAATAGATAAAAATAAAAGTTTAAAAAACTAAAAACCGACTTCAAAATGGAATTCACTCAAAAGCATGAAATAATATTATTATACTTAGATACACGACATTAACCAATAATCACGAAATCAAAGGTGGGTACGAATTAAATTAGGGGTCCAAATTTATTTTTGAGGTCGGTACCAGAACACAGCTACTTACGTATCAAATGTTTTAGATTCGATGGCATTGCTGACACCGACCTCAAAAAAAATTAAGGCCTCTTATTTAATTCGTACCCATCTTTGATTTCATGATTGTTGGTTAATGTCGTGTATCTAAGTATAATAATATTATTTAATACTTTTGAGTGAATTTTATTTTAAAGTCGGTTTTTAGTTATTCAAACTTTTATTTTTATTTCATTTATTTTAAGTGATATTGCTATCTATCTAACAACGTTTAACCTAATCACCGCCTCGCCAATAGGAACCATCCAATTATAATGCATGTGTTTCATTAACAGGTACAGATTCCAGTGGCTTCCATCATCTCAACAGTATGAAAGTTAAGGAGTTAAATCTTCCATCATTAGCTCATCTGAATAACCTGAAAGAATACAACTATCGGTCTATACGTACCTACGTATGTACGTAAAATATTTGAAGAATTATCCTCCAACTCTTAACCGTTAAGGAGTTGTACCTACCTTCATCATCTCATCAACATGAAACGATGACTACCAGAGTCAAATACTTTCAATGTTTTAGTAAATACATGAAACACGTAAAACGTGCCTATAAAATTTGAGGGTTGCCCTCGATTTCCCTGGGAATCCATCATTAGATCCTGACTTGGTGACAATGGGACCCCGTCGGGAGTATAATACTCTTTCGAATAAAAAAAGAATTTTGAAAATCGGTTCACAATCGGCGGAGATGTCGCGTAACAAACATACAAAAAATAACATATACTCGAATTGAGAGCCTCCTCCTTTTTGAAGTCGGTTGAAAATAACAAATTCAATCCGATGTGTCATTCAATTCGTATAAAAAAGCAGAGCTGTACTTACTAATTACCAAAATTTTATGTATACCTACAGTGTTTTTCTCTGTCAAAGCTTCCGTTGATAGTGTTAAAGACATTAAACCACGAAACTAAACAACTATTGTTATGGTCCGTTTGGAAAAAAAATCTGATTTGCATGAAAAATATTTTCACTCACTCACTCACTCACTGACAGACTCATCATCAGCATTATCATCGACCTAGAAAGCTGAAATTTTCCACGCAAACTTCCTTTATGAAGTAGACATGGATTAATGCCAGATTTTTCTAAATTACCACTGGATAGGTGAAACAGTCATAAAAAAATCCAAGAAGGCGAAGCCGAGGGCAAATGCTACTATAAAATATTAATAATAACTACACGAACTAATTAAAAATTAAAAACCCAACAGCATAAAAACTTGACCCCTCTTTTTTGGCCAGTAGGGTAAAAATGTAAACTATGTCACTCACGGGTACAAGACATCTTGCACTCCAAAATCCATCAAGCCGTTTAGGCTACAGGGCGTGCCAAAAAAAAAACGAGACCTACAGTACTCGCATATGATGTGTAACAAATCACTGTTACACATTTCCGTCCCATTCCACAAAATCACTCCCACAAATTGCAGGAAAGCGAGAGCAAAGCTCATTCGTCAGATCGAATAGCGCGCGCTTTCGCGACTTCCTGTTACACATTTCCGTCCCATGTTACACATTTCCGTCCCATTTCACGAAATCACTCCCACAAATTGCAGGAAAGCGAGAGCAAAGCTCATTCGTCAGATCGAATAGCGCGCGCTTTCGCGACTTCCTGTTACACATTTCCGTCCCATGTTACACATTTCCGTCCCATTTCACGAAATCACTCCTACAAATTGCAGGAAAGCGAGAGCAAAGATGTTACACATCAAAAATATACATTTATACATACACTCGAAGAACATAACCTTCCTTTTGGTGCAGTCGGGTAAGAACAAACAAAAACACATTGAACAGGTTACCAAGTTTCTGGAGACGGTTCGAGAGTGAGTTAAACTACTCAAGCTTCTCCAAAGAACTACTGACTGACGGAACTTTAAATGGATTGCTCAGGAAACTTTGGCCTATAGACTTATGTCCATGCCATTTGTGGTCTGTGTAGATGTATGAAGAAGGTCACCTCCTTCTTCATACATCTACACAGACCACAAATGGCATGGACTTAGAAACGTACTCTTAAGGCCTTAAGATGGGTCAAATTATAATATTAAATTCAAATTATTGAAAGACTGTGTAAAGCTATCACCAAGGAAAAAATATATAATATACTTAAAGTAATAAAAAATCTATATAATTGAATACAATTTTCAAAATATTACCACTTTTTATGTAAAAAAATTACTGTAGACGCTGTTTTTGGCATTAATTGCAAAATTTCTTGAAAACAAATAGTTAATATTGAATGAAACCAACACACAAAAATCGGTGACTTTAAGACCTTTAAATTTTTTTAAACTTATTTAAAAGTTATGAAAAGTAATAAAAAACATATAAAAATCGAGAATTAGGCATTTGATTTCAACGTAACAGCCCCGTTGAAGCCCGCATTGATTTGAACTTAAAATGAATGAACTTACGTTCGATATTAATTGAAACACATATCTACCTGCTCGGATTGAGTGATCAAAGCGCGCCTTTATAGAATTTAAGACATTTGCCTTTGATGCGGCGTTAGAATAGTGCCACCCCATATTTTAAAAGTCGACTAAGGGATCACAGACCGGAGTATGGACAGCAGACGGTCATTTCCATGTTCTGTGCCTAGATATGTGCCTAGATTTTAACCGCCTCCTTAGCGTAATGGTTAGTCCATTCGCTTCACACCAGGAGGACGCGGGTTCGATTCCCGGCGGGGTCAATTGTAAGACACGGTTTGGATGGTGGTAGGGCATTTTCTAAGCCCGCCTGGCTAGCTACCACCATCTTATCTAAGTCTTGCCGCCAAACATCAGTGTTTAATAATATTGATGTGTTCCGGCTTGAAGATAAGATAGCCAGTTCTTCATTGCGTTGGGGAATCTTGGTAAGCCCACTTCCATCTTCGGCGTCATCGTCACTTAATGATAATGTCAAGGGCTACCAATTATGAATAAAAAAATAAAAATAAGCGCCGCGTTCATCTTTCTACGCAAAATGGGGTCGCCGTTATCACTCAGAACACAATGTCACAGTGTAAGAATCAATGCAGAAGCCCAACGCCTTTGGTGATATCGTTGTTCACGTTCTGCGTCACCAATGTCTAAATTAATAATCGTATAATATCAGCCACAAATCGTCCACTGCTGGACAAAGGCCTCCCCTAAGGATTTCCACGACGATCGGTTCTGCGCTGCCCGAATCCATCGGCTTCCCGCGATCTTCACCAGGTCGTCGGTCCACCGCATGAGAGGCCTTCCTACGCTACGTTTTCCGGTACGCGGTTGCCACTCGAGAAATTTACTGCTCCAACTTTACAGCTCTACGAGCTATGTTCCCTGCCCACTGCCACTTTAGTTTAGCTATTCTGTGAGCTATGTCGGTTACTTTGGTTGTCCTGCGGATCTCCTCGTTTCTGAATCGATCACGCAGAGAAACTCCGAGCATAGCACGTTCCATTGCCTGTTGGGTGAACTTGAGCCTTCTTATGAGGTCCATAGTAAGCGAGCATGTCTTAGTACCGTAAGTCAACACTGGCAACACACATTGGTCAAAGACCTTAGTCTTGAGACACCGCGGTATTTAGGACGTGAAGATATTGCGAAGCTTTCCGAACGCTGCCCAGCCAAGTTGAATTCGTCGATTGATCTCTTTCTTGAAGTTGGACCTTCCTATCTGGATTGTTGGTCCCAGGTATACATACTCTTTAAAGACTTCCAGTGTTGAGTCTCCAACCTTATTAAAGGGGTGGGTGCGACACACGATATTGTCAGCGAATCGGAAGTGGGTTATGTACTCGCCGTTGATATTGATGCCGAATCCACTCCAGTCCAGAAGCTTGAAAACATTTTCCAGGGTGGCGGTGAACAAGTTAAAAAAGATCGTTATACCTATAATGGGGATCCTATGACTGACATTTAGATAATACCAGGAGTATTTAATAATTATGGTAAATTCAGTTACGGTTGTCGCCGTGGATATTCTTGGGTCCAATGTGATTCATTTCCACAAGCTATGAGCTGGTGCTGGGCCACTACATCTTATTCTCAGAGCTACAGCAACTATATAACATGCCAGACTCATGCGGATTGCGGCAATAGATTCAAGTGTGCTACACCGTGCATTGGTTAAGCAGACCAGGAGCCTAATGATTTTTCTGTAGAGGATTTCTTCCAGATGACAGTGTAGTGAGTTATGGGATTCTAGAGTAGATTGAAATAAAATAAATTGTGTATACAACCTATATTCATGTTTTATTTTGGAGAGATCTAGCGGAGCAAGGGAGTAAAAAAGGCTTGTTTGTCGTTAGAAAATTTTACTCAATATGTTTACTGATGTTATTTTAAAATCGTCCGTCCGTCACGCTCCGGTGCTCTAAAGTGTGAATTGATTTTGGTAAAATTTAGGTTAAAACAACATTATTTTTTATCACAAGGTATTTTTTTGTCTCTTATCTCGAGTAGGGTTACCACCATTGCAAAAAACACATTTTGTTTTCAAGTCTAATATATGTATGTATGTTTGTTTATTCCATGATATCTTCTAAACGGCTTGATGGATTTTGGAGTGAGAGATACCGTTAGTTTTGTCTTGTGAGTGCCTTGTGTTGCCTATGGGGGTACAGTTTACCCGACTTTCTAAAAAAATACTCACTTACTTAATGCTTTTATGCAGTCGTGTTTTTTTAGTATATTTTTTTATTTTCTCAAAACGGGTAACTCTTTTGATGAAACTATGGACGTTATTATAACTTAACATGGTCTGCAATACGCATAGTAGTTCGTTATTCTAGGAAATAATTGGAATAAGGTACTAAACTCTGTAACGCGGTATCGCTGTTATATAAATCCGACCTTTTTTTCATTCCATTTATTCCTTTTCCACGAATCCACGCATGCGATGTCACCCATCTGACAATATCAATAAAAATCAAAATGATACTCATCATTTATTAATTACTAATTAAAATAAATTAAATTGTTCTCCAGAGAGAACAGTCTTATATAAGAATATAAGACCCATTTTGGGTAGGTTATAATATTTGTGTTTTTTTTGTGATTTCTAATTAAAATTCAAGTGTGTATCGTTTTCTAATTCTTATGTTCTTTTTTAGGTCTTATATTTAATCTTTAATTCAATAATAAATTAAATTGGACGCATCGGCATTTTTTAAGAACCCACTCCCTACCTACCCACCTACCTACCTGCCGTGCGACAACTTCTCATACAAACGCATACTTTATGTGACTTTTTCTCAAAAATCACTTTAAAGATTTTAATAAGCCTTTATCAAAAACTAAAAATTAATAAGCCTACTACAATGAGTAGTTCGTTATTACAGAAAAAAATGCGAATAAGCCTGTAAAGTCTGATATGTCTTTATATATTTGCTAATAAAAGCGTAATATTTACTGTTGATTTGCGACTTCGCCAAACTAGTAGTCCTATCACGGTAATGGGATAGCAGCTAACAAACTTATGGTCCTGTCACGGTAATGGGATAGCAGCTAACAAACTTATGGTCCTGTCACGGTAATGGGATAGCAGCTAACAAACTTATGGTCCCGTCACGGTAATGGGATAGCAGCTAATAAACTTATGGTCCTGTCACGGTAATGGGATAGCAGCTAACAAACTTATGGTCCTGTTACGGTAATGGGATAGCAGCTAACAAACTTATGGTCCTGTTACGGTAATGGTATGGCAGCTAACAAACTTATGGTCCTGTCACGGTAAAGGGAAAGAAGCTAATAAACTTATGGTCCTATCACGGTAATGGGATAGCAGCTAACAAACTTATGGTCCTGTCACGGTAATGGGATAGCAGCTAACAAACTTATGGTCCTGTCACGGTAATGGGATAGCAGCTAACAAACTTATGGTCCTATCACGGTAATGGGATAGCAGCTAACAAACTTATGGTCCTGTCACGGTAATGGGATAGCAGCTAACAAACTTATGGTCCCGTCACGGTAATGGGATAGCAGCTAATAAACTTATGGTCCTGTCACGGTAATGGGATAGCAGCTAACAAACTTATGGTCCTGTTACGGTAATGGGATAGCAGCTAACAAACTTATGGTCCTGTTACGGTAATGGTATGGCAGCTAACAAACTTATGGTCCTGTCACGGTAAAGGGAAAGAAGCTAATAAACTTATGGTCCTATCACGGTAATGGGATAGCAGCTAACAAACTTATGGTCCTGTCACGGTAATGGGATAGCAGCTAACAAACTTATGGTCCTGTCACGGTAATGGGATAGCAGCTAACAAACTTATGGTCCTGTCACGGTAACGGGATAGAAGCTAATAAACTTATGGTCCTGTCACGGTAACGGGATAGAAACTTATAAACTTATGGTCCTGTAACGGTAACGGGATAGCAGCTAACAAACTTATGGTCCTGTCACGGTAACGGGATAGAAGCTAATAAACTTATGGTCCTGTCACGGTAACGGGATAGAAACTTATAAACTTATGGTCCTGTAACGGTAACGGGATAGCAGCTAACAAACTTATGGTCCTGTCACGGTAACGGGATAGAAGCTAATAAACTTTTGGTCCTGTCACGGTAATGGGATAGCAGCTAATAAACTTATGGTCCTGTAACGGTAACGGGATAGAAGCTAATAAACTTATGGTCCAGTCACGGTAACGGGATGGCAGCTAACAAACTTATGGTCCTGTCACGGTAACGGGATGGCAGCTAACAAACGTATGGTCCTGTCACGGTAACGGGATAGAAGCTAATAATTTTATGGTCCTGTAACGGTAATGGGATAGCAGCTTATAAACTTATGGTACTGTCACGGTAACTGGATAGAAGCTAATAAACTTATGGTCCTGTAGCGGTAACGAGATAGCAGCTAATAAACTTATGGTCCTGTCACGGTAACGGGATAGAAGCTAATAAACTTATAGTCCTGTAACGGTAACGGGATAGCAGCTAATAAACTTATGGCCCTGTCAGGGTAACGGGATAGAAGCTAATAAACTTATGGTCCTGTAACGGTAACGGGATAGCAGCTAATAAACTTATGGTACTGTCACGGTAATGGGATAGCAGCTAAAAACTAATGTTCCTGTCATGGTAATGAGATAGCAGTTAATAAACTTATGGTCCTGTCACGGTAATGGGATAGTAGCTACATAATTAGTTTATGGTCCTGTCACGGTAGTGGTTTAGCAGCTAATAAACTTATGATCCTTATTATGATGGTAATGGGATAGCAGTTAATAAACTAATGTTCCTGTCACGGTAATGGGATAGCAGTTAATAAACTTATGGTCCTGTCACGGTAATGGGATAGCAGCTTATAAACTTATGGTCCTGTCACGGTAACGGGATAGCAGCTAATAAACTAATGTTCCTGTCATGGTAATGGGATAGCAGCTAATAAACTAATGTTCCTGTCATGGTAATGAGATAGCAGTTAATAAACTTATGGTCCTGTCACGGTAATGGGATAGCAGCTAATTAATTTATGGTCCTGTCACGGTAGTGGTTTAGCAGCTAATAAACTTATGGTCGTGTCACGGTAATGGGATAGCAGCTAATAAACTTATGGACCCGTCTTGGTAACGGGATAGCAGCTAATAAACTTATGGTCCTGTCACGGTAATGGGATAGCAGCTAGTAAACTTATGATCCTGTCACGGTTATGGGATAGCAGCTAATAAACTAATGTTCCTGTCACGGTAATGGGATAGCAGTTAGTAAACTTATGGTCCTGTCACGGTAATGGGATAGCAGCTAATAAACTTATGGTCCTGTCGCGGTAATGGGATAGCAGCTAATAAACTAATGGTCCAATTGACATCAAATATTGAAATTAAGAGTTTTAATGTAATTTGATGACGGATTCTGAGCATCGTCTTTAAGGGTTGCCACTTAAGGACGCCTCGCTACCATAAAAGAGGAGGCGCAGAATAGGGACGAGTGGCGATTTTTGCTGTCGGCGGGTGAGATCCTCTTTGGGTCGCTGAGCCAGTGAAGTAAGTAAGTTATCTACCATTCAAAAGAAAAAAATATGCAAAAATCTCAAAAATGGCTGCGAAACTAACGTGTGCCAGTTTGAAAATGAGCTTATCTCAGATCCCTTGGGAACTATCTCTGTGCAAAAAAACCAAACAATCCGTTGCTCCGTTGCGATATAAAAAAACAACCAATAAATCGTACTTTTCCAGTTCCCTCAGGAATTGTATGGGACTGTGCTATTTTCAAGGGATAAAAAGCAGTCATGTCAGTTTCCCATGACATAGGCTACCTCCGAGCCAAATTTCGTCAAGATTGGTTGAAGCTTGAAAAGGAATCAAACACATTTTTACATTTATAATATTAGTAAGGATTATTCAACATCGAATATTAAAGTAGGTACTTGTTACGAAAGCCAAAGATTTTTAACGAAGCATTGTACTAAAAACTTCGTTTCAGCTTGATGAAGTAATTCACGCCGTTTCGTGTTTAAATGTTAATTGAATAACGATAATTGAAACTTTTGGCAAATTGGGGTGCCTCGGTAAAAATAACATTATTTAAAAAAATCATTCAATGATGCGAAGCATTGATTGGAACAGTTGTCTTCTTTACGTTTAAAGAGTAAAGAAAATAACCAAGCGTTGGCACTTTTTCGACACTTAATTAGACACGATAATTTTATCAAGAACATAATAGAAGGAAAGATCGGAGGAAAGCGAGGAAGAGGAAGTCCTAGAATTGCTTATATATACCAAGTTAAGAAGAAAGTTAAGGTGGAAACGTATAGAGAAATGAAGGAGATAGTGTGGGAGAGAGAGACACCTGGAAAGAGCTACACCGACAAGAGGACGGCTCTTTAATTGTGATGATGATGATGATGGCACTTTTACAATGTTTTTTGTTTCAATTAAAAACTACAAATATCTTTAAAAAATTCAATTGGCATATTGAAGTGTGTATTAAGACTAGTAAAATTTAGAGGTACTAGATAGATCTGGTTTGCCTGTAGAATGGAAATCTATTTTTTAAAAGAAGTTTGTTTGTTATATTTTTTTGTTACTTACAAAAGTTAAGAAGTATAGGGTAGTTTGACGTGCAGTGCGCGACGCGCAAGCGATTTGCGATTGAGGAAAGATGTTTATAACTGCATTTTCACGGGATAAAAAGAGCTCTAATTATTTTTTTAAAATTCACTATTAATAAGCCCTTGGCATCATCTCACCTAATGGTAAGTGACGACGATGCCGAAGATGGAAGCGGGCTTACCAACGCAATAGGGATCTGGCTATCTTATCTTCAAGCTGGAACAAATCAATGATGTTAACAGTGATGTTTGGCGGCAAGACTTAGGGTGCGTTTATATGAAACAAATGTCGTCAGCGTGGCAGCGCGGCGGATCTGCTGTTTTTAAAACAATCTTTATAGCAACTATGTAAATTACATACAAATCGAAAATATTCGAGTGATTCGAGCGAAACAGCCGCGCGCGGTTGCCGCGCGTCCGCCGAGCGGGTGGTTGCTTACAAAGAATTTCAACATTGTAGTAGGGATAGGGATTAATAGAAACATAATATCATAAAAAATTCAAAAACAGCAAATTGGAAGGAACGTAGAACTCAACATACAGCACTAGTAGCGACAAAACATTTGTATCTATTTCTTGTACGGTCAGCATCAAAAATATGTACACATCAACAAGGTTTCAGAAAAATGTGGTCTCACTTCGATTTCAGAAACATGTATCAACATCTGACACCATAAAATTGGATACATGAGGTGTTTCAGAATGGCGTAAACATAAAATACTATGAAGAATAAAGTATTATGAAGTATTTAATGTTTACGCCATTCTGAAACAGCTGATGTATCCAATTTTATGGTGTCAGATGTTGATACATGTTTCTGAAATCGAAGTGAGACCACATTTTTCTGAAACCTTGTTGATGTATACATATTTTTGATGCTGACTTTTACTATCACTTTATGACCGTCTCAAGCAAAACGTGGCCACTGTTTTTGAAGTAAAGTATACACGATCACCACAGTGACAGTCATCATTTCAGCTCATATACGTCCCCACCGAGGGGCTCGAGTCTACCCTGAACTAAGTATATATATTAGTAACATACAGTACGGACACTCCATGCCGCTCTCTAGATTGCGACCTTACCCCCTCGTCACCTGATACATATTGGTTACAGTTTGGTTGTTTAACGTATAGGATTTCGCCGCCATTTTGTTTGTTCCGTCATTCGTTTTTTGAAATGTCATTTCTGGTCTGTTGTATGAAGTGTCCAGGGTGTGCCCTGAATTAGGGCGATCGGGCCTTAGTCAACCACGCGGGCCCATTGCGGGTCGGTCGTGAAGTCACTCACGACCTTCGAGTTTCTTCGCAGGCGTGTGCAGGTTTCCTCACAATGTTTTCCTTCACCGCAAGAGCGTCGGATAAACGTACATATGGAATCGAAATTCGAAAACACATTGGTACGTGGCAGGATTCGAACCGTGACCTCTCCCGGACAGGAGGTAGCGGCAATTGCCATTACGCCACAGTGACAGTATCTTCGAAAATTTAATCACGCCAAAACGGTGGTGCATTGATAGATACCCCTCTACGAATGAATACAGCGGCGGCAGTGGACTAACTATCCATAATTACTTCATAACTTTACTGAACTAGTTGGATCTCTTTGACAATAGCACGGTCCGCTTCCGGCAATTCGTCGCATCCGGTACCCGACTTCCTTTAACGCTTGCGCTCCTTTTGTGCAATAGGGATGACGAATGTTAATCATCTGAGTTACTTTTTATCATCTGTCAAAAACTACATTTTGTTCTAAAAATGTTTGAAATACCTAGACGTGAAAGTACTCATTTTGTGATTTTGGTGAATTAAAAATGGAAGACTTGATGGAAAACAAAACGAGTAAGGTTTTCCGAAGTTTAAGTAGGAGGGCAATTTAGTAATCAAGAGTTCACAATTTATTTCTGATGCTGTCGTTATCCTTAGTGGGTGAATTTCAAATTTAGAACTATAAGGTGGTTCACTCAGCGGATAATTTATACTTTCGAACGACGAAGGAGTTAAAGAATGTTATGTATTGTAGCAAATCTTGCTACTTAATTCCGATCTAAATGCTATTAGGTCTTTTCAATTTAAAATTAGTTTCTCTGTATCGAATGGGGATGACGACAGAATCGGAAATAAATTATGAACTCTTGATCACTGAATTGCCCTCTTACTTAAACTTGGGAAAACTTTACTCGTTTTGTTTTCCATCAAGTCTTCGATTTTAAATTCATCAAAATCACAAAATGAGTACATAAATGATGTTGCAAAACTATTTCAAATAGTTTTAGAACAAAATGTCGTTTATGACAGACGAAAAAGTAAATCAGATGACTGGCATTCGTCATCCCTATTGTTTTGAAGATTTAACATTTTTGGTTGTCAAGGAGACGGATTCTGTGATTTAGGAAAACAACTGATCTAGTCATCGCAAGCCTTTCTTTTGACCCTGTGAAATATTATAATTTTTTTATTAATTTCTTCTGCCTTCCCGTTGTTTTAATGTTGTGCTGTTTAGTAATTTCTCGCCGATATTTTGAGGTACTTACGTTCTTATTGCTTCTTTGCTCGTTTCCCTTTACGCTTCGTGCTGTGCTAAAAAAGGGTTCCCTTTCGTTTTTTTAGGGTTCCGTGTTACCATCTAGTATTTACGGTCTAATAGCCTACGTCGAGGACCAGCGTCTAACCTAACATCCGAGATTGAGACTAAGCTTAACTGGGGCACAGTATACAGAGTGTAGCAAAATTGGTGTAGGTCCCATTAACTGAGGCTTCTACTCATCATACTGAACAACTTTTGTTCTATGACTTTGCTGAAATCACAAAAAAAATTTTTTACTCTTCATACAAATCGATCAGCTGATCAACCAATTTCATGCATTTTAGTATGGAGGGTCCTATTTTTTTTGAGAATTGATTATGGGTTCCTTAAGGAAAGTTATTCAGTATAAGTAGAACCCCCAGTTCACGGGTCCTACACAATTTTTTTTACATCCTGTATATATTAGCCAGGGGCACCGATATTTCATCAGCCTGTCCATCGTTCATCGTGCTGCCAGCGCAGGAAAGTAAAACCTTATTTTATCTTACGTTTGCCTATTCCCTGGTCAAGATACATTTTTGGACTATATTATATACTTTTAAAATTGTGCAGTGTAAATTTATGTGTGTTTTTTACGTGTTCTTTTTAAGTATTATCACAAAAGTACTGTCCAACAACCTATACGTATGGATTGTTCCTAGTTTAGCTAAGTAGATTAAAAAAAACTAGAAGGTGTAATAGAAAAAGAACTAGAAGGTACATATGCACTTTCTGTTCAAATAAGTTAAAAGGTCTGATCCTTTTGAGATTATTTTTTTTTAAACTTAATCCAACAAATGCTCTGCAATGACCATTTCCTTTCTTTAAAGCTCTTTGTTCTTTTTCATTTGAGTCAATTTTAAATTATATTCTTTACTTATTACCTCCATTTTTCTTTTTCCATTCAAGATTCAAGGTATTTATTCGAAATAGGAGCAAATTACACTCTATTTACATAATTTCATTTGTGAAAAGTCAAGAAATAAACAATCGTTAATTAATAATGTAAAAATTCAATCCTTGAAATAAACCAGATTATGTCATTAGAACATGAAAACAATATGACACAAAAAGTTAAAATAAAAATCATTGAATGTCATTGATACCTTTGAAAAGAGTAGGCCAGTTCAACGGACAGCACCCGGTCACAGATTACTAAATAGTTACTTACCCGGTCACGAGTATACCGCGAGAGTGAGCCATCGCTCCCATCAACCGTGACACTACCATTTGCCGGACTGAACATAAAATTATACGCATGATGTAGCATGGCCTTTCTAGGGTATTATTCCCTAACTTAAATTATTTATTGCTACATTACGTGCAATGTACAGTGCGATTCTGATCCATACGCATTACGGCATAAGAACAGTATAAAGACCAAAGTGTCTAGCTTGATGTGCTGACCTCTTTACTTAATCGTCTGAAAATTCAACTTTGAGATTTTAATGAAAATGTACTCTATATGTATAGTATAGACACGAAAAAAGTGATCGAGAAAAAATGTATGTTTATGTGTGTATGTACAATGTATTGTGATTGATGTGTGTTCGCCGTATCCCTGATTTGCGGGAAGCTATTGGATCGATTTTTATGAAAATTTGAACATAGATCTTTTAAATTCTTTGGCATGGTTAGTTTTTTAAGATTTTTTTATTTAAAAGTTATTCAGAGTAGGTAAACAAAAAAGGCACAACATTAAAAAAAATCTGTAAAGATTTATCTCAAATGTAACACTTATAAACATCTTAATTATGACATAATTAAGTGGTATATCCGGTAAAACTCTCAAAATAGTCATTAAAAAAATATTTTAATTTTTTTTTTAAAATGGCACAAAGGATGACCATCAAATTTTCACCATTAAGAACTCATACTCGTATGCTAGTATACCTGGTTCATTTAATTAAAAAAGTAAAGAGAAAAGTACTTAGGTACTGCTTTGTAAGAGAAATGGATACCTTGTACTCAACGTTCACTTTTGATTCCGCTTCCAAAACACACTTTAACCAAAGTATATATATTAGTACTAACATACAGTATGGACACTTCCTGCCGCTCTCTAGATTGCGACCTCACTCCCTCGTCACCCAGATTGTTTTGATACAGATTGATTATTATAGTTTGGTTCTCGAACGTATAAGATTTCCCCGTGATTTTGTTTGATCCGTCATTTGTTTTTAGAAATGTCATTTCACGACCGTTGTTAACAGTGTCCGGGGTGTGCTTTAACACTTCCACACTACGACATCAACAGGACGGCTTGAGGTAATGAAATCAAGTTGTTATTGTTAAAAAATTCAAAATCATAGATCCCCGTTTGCGTTGGCAGTAATAAAAATACAATACTCTCTTTATTGTACAGCCAAGAGACTTGCAATGCTAGAGCACAGTACGAAACGCCTCATCATATCAGCCGACGGAAGTCCACTGCTGGACATAAATCTTCACCAGGTCGTCGGTCCACTGATATAGGAGGCCTGCCTAAGCTAATGTGTACTTGGGTCTAACAGTCCAGCTAGGTAGGTCCAACTCTAAGAAAGAGATCAATCGTCGAACCCACTTCGGCTGGGCAGTGTTCGGGAAGCTTCACAATATCTGTATCAATATCCTTACCTTGATATTAAAAATCTGAAAGTCTGTCTGTCTGTTTGCTATACTTTCACACTTTAACTAATGAACCGATATTTTTATTCCCGAAAAGTTAATGGATTTCGAGGAACTGGCTAAACAGATTTCTAAGCACCGCACACCTCGAATGCAATCATTAAAACAAAGCCGGCAACTCCACGAGAAAAAAGTTCTGTTCATATCAAATTTTGACAAATGATGTACAGAGGCTAGCACATCAAGCTAGACATTTGGGACTTCGTACCGTTCTTATGCTGTGTGCGTATGGATCAGAATCGAACTACGAGTGTCTAGCTTGACGTGCTGGCCTCTGTACATTAAGACGATACAAGAAAAATATTCAATTGCTAAGTGGGCGGAGTCAAGCTTGATCAGGGGGGCGCACCCCCTCACTAGATTACGCGGCCGCTCATTGCGAGTGCTTGCGCAGGAACAGAGCAGCATGGAGTCGCATTTTAATAGGGAATTTTCTTTTGACATATGTCACAACGTTCAAATAAATTTCAATAGATGGCGCTGATTTGCCTTGGTAATTTTTCCAAGAGACTTTTAAGTAAAATCTTTTTTCGTAGGTACTTATAATAAACAAAAAACTGAACAGCAGCAATCACTTTGTTTGACGTTTCTACTTTTGTTTATTTGTATTGATTTAAAGCAAATGAGTGTATCACAGATCACTGCACTTACATGAAAGTAGCAAGCTGGTGTATTTAGGTACGTGTTCCCTTGTGGAGTAAATAATAGTGTTCTGTAAATACGTGCCTTGAAGAACAAATGATAAGTATGTTTACCTTTTTTTTAGTTTAAAATGACAAGAAACAATAACTGTTTTTGTATTTAAATCATATTGTTTTAGGAAAATGCGTGGACCATGTATTGTGTATGGGTGTAACAAAGATGGAGTTCACCAGTTACCAAAAGATGAAACAATAAAGGCCCAGTGGATTACAGCTGCTAAACTAGACACCAAACTAAAGACTGGACGGAGCATAAAAACATATACTTACCTTTGCTCTGAACATTTTCAAGACAATGATTTCTATTACACACGGCCACTGTTTGGTAAGTACTTACCCCTTTACCCATAGCATAGAAAAAAAGAGCCTCTAGTCTGTTTTCTAATCCGTTCTGCATGCTGCTTGTTAAGTTGGTTTTGTATTGCAACATATACCTTTTGGTTTTTACTAATCGTAAGTCATTTTTTAGTTCCTTTTTTATGTAAAAATTCTTATTTAAGCACTTGTATTTTTTAGCTGGTGATAAAGGAAACAAGATATTAAATAAAGGATCTGTTCCATCAATCTTTCCTTGGACACTTTCTCAAACAAGGGAAGCTGATGTCGCTGAAGTAGAAGCAACAACAAGTTTTAGTATTGATGATTCTGAAGATCATGATGTTAGGTTTGATCCTAGTCTTGTAGTAAATGACTATTCTAAAAACAATAATCCAATAAGATTTGTTGAAGAAATACCATTTATTGAAGTACAACCAAATGACATAACTGAAGATCCTTTGGAGTTAAGCGATGCTGAGAAACAATCTGATACATCAACTAGTGACTCCTTTTGTCTACAACTAGATCATATAGATTCTGATTCTGTAGCTATGGATATTGAAGTAAGTGGTTTGGAACCCATTATTGGATCTTGCGCATCCCCTGTTCGTGAAATTAAAAGTTATAATGATATATCTGTACAAACTATCAACGACTCACCGGCTTTTAGTGTACATACATATAAAAATAACAACAAGGCGATACATTTCTATACTGGCTTACAATCATACAAAAAAATGCTTTTTGTTTTCACAAGCCTGGGCAACGATGTTCACCATTTGAAATATTTTTATGGCTCTCCACCTTCTTCATTAGACCCGTTAGAACAGTTCTTTTTAACATTAATAGTATTACGGAGACATAAAACGTTTGAAGAATTGTCAATGATGTATTTAATATCAATAAAAGATGTATCAAATTTAGTCATAACTTGGATTCGATTCATGTCATTAGTGTGGAGAAAAATAGATTTGTGGGTTGGAAAGGAAACCGTAAAATCATATATACCGTTTGATTTTAATGACAAGTTTCCCATGACCAGAGTCATCATAGATGCTACAGAATGTCCTATAAAGAAACCTGGTTTGCCAAGGGCCCAACAGATAACTTTCTCATCTTATAAAAATAAAAACACAGTGAAGTTTCTATTAGGTATAACACCGAGTGGTTTGATAACCTATGTATCTCCATGTTATGGTGGCTCTGCAAGTGACCGACAAATCATTGAGAGAAGTGAAATTTTAAACAGGTTTGATGCTAACGATGAAATAATGGTTGATAAAGGATTTAACGTACAAGACATTTTTATATCATATGGGGTAAAAGTTAATATGCCAGCATTTTTCAAAAAAGGGAACCAAATTGGCCCTGAGATGCTAAAGAAGAACCGGAAAGTTGCAAGTAAGAGAATTCATGTAGAAAGAGCTATTGGGTTATTAAAAACATATAGAATATTGATTGAGCCTATGAATAATACAGAAATAATATTGTCAAGCGACATTGTTTTTATATGTGCCATGTTAACAAATTTTAGAACTAATATAATAAGTAAAAATGCATAGGTTTTCATTAAAAACTCTTTAATATTTTTATATTGTACAAATGCTTTTATAATATAACCTATTTATAGAAGTGATTTATATTTTAGGGTACCTTACTCAAAGGTCACCCAAAGGGCAATGGAGCGTGCTATGCTCGGAGTTTCTCTGCGTGATCGAATCAGAAACGAGGAGATCAAAGAGGAAAAGCAAAGTCACCAACATAGCTCTCAAAATTGCTAAACTTAAGTGGCAGTGGGCGGGGCACAGAGAACAGATGGCCCCTGGGGTAGTAAATTTCTCAAAGGCGATCGCGCACCGGAAAACGTAGCGCAGGTAGGCCTGGTGAAGGTCGTGGGAAGCCACTGGAATTGGTTAGCTCAGAACCGGTCATCGTGGAAATCCTTGGGGGAGTCCTATATCCAGCAGTAGACTTTCTTCCGCTGATATGATGATGACTCAAAGTGTTCCAATTGAACCTTATTACTAAGCTTACGCTGTCCACCTGTTCAACTTAAAAGGCTGTACCTTTTGAACCGTAACAGGTAGCAGGCTGAAATTTTCAGTGTTTTTTATATAGGGTAAACTAACAAATAATAAATATTAGAAAAAGTAAAAATTATAATATAAGAAAAAATATTTTTACAGTTTTTTGTTTTTGCTCTATCGTGAAAACAGTAAATATACACGCGTTAAAATTGTCGATTCTAATACTAATTCTTAAGTAAATCAAATATTAAATAAAAGAGAAAAAGTAAAAATTAGAATACAAGAAAAAATATTTTTAGTTTTTTGTTCTTGCTTTATCGTAAAAACGGTAAATATTGATTCTAATACTAATCCTTAGGTAAAACAAATATTAAATACTGGCCAAGTCTGAATCGTTCTCGCGCTAACGATTCCAAACTTAATAAAAAGTATACTGCTCTCATTGATGTCTTGTTTAGAGAAATCATTGTTGAACTCACGCCGAGAAGTGTGTTGCTAAGGACAGAGCGCGCTAAGGAGTGCGCGAGTCCAACTCGCACTTGGCTGGTTTTTCAGTAATCCTACTAATATTATAAATGTAAAAGTTTGGATGGATATATGTTTGTTATTATATCACGCTACAACAGTTGAAATTTGATAAGAAGGTAGAGAAATTAGGAACTGGATTAACATATCTATAGGCTACTTTTTTACCATGCTCAAAGCTAGTCTTGGATACATCATTCATCTTTCTTAACATAAATGTGTTAGTTACTAAATTTTAGGACTAATGTAAGTAATAGGTAAAAATTTATAGGTAAAGCCCATTCGCTTAGATAGTGCCATTCGCCCTTTGTAAATACCGACACAGCGCGTGCCGCCGCGTGTCAAAGAACGCCGCCTTGACCTCAAAAAATGCTGACACATGTGTATAACTTGATTTGTATCTGTAAATTGTCTAATATAGTAGATTTAATTCTTGCATTTTGTCTAAACTAATGACACTATCTGAGCGAATTGACTTAAGATACTAAAGTTAACATTTTATTTCATATTGTACAAATACTTGTCTAATAAAACCTGTTTATAAAAATTTTCATAAAAGTGGTTTAATTTATCAGTCATATCTTGTATAAACTCATTATCTTTATTAATTATAGATATATAGAAATCTTTTACAGTGTAGACAAAAAATAAGCTGTATTTCTGTTTGTACACATCAGTTGTCCTTGTACTTGGTAATAATAATCACTGTTTTTGTCCAATTTAAAAAGTCCACTTTCTTCACATAGATGTAAGTAGGGTATATTTTCTCCAGTAGCAGCTTTGTTTCTTGCTGTATATGGGCACTTTACTTCAATGACTGCATTGTCTCCTACAAGGCCATCAGGTGTGCACCCAATATATTGCAAATCTGGGTGCACTATGATTCCACATTTCGTTACAGTGAATCCTGTTTCCAAACAAAATTTTTGGATGGCAAATTTTTCGTTTTTTAATCCATGTTGAATTGCTAGTGATGTGAATTCTTCATCTTTTAGCAATGCCTTGGCCAGCTTTTCTTTGTTGTTGTTTGGGCATTTAAAAATTTTCCCAAAATCAGAACTCTGGAGTCTTAATTTTCTTTTCAGCTTCCAGAGTTTTCAGTCATTTTTTGTATTTTGCTGTAATTCCTCTAATTCAATTTCATATGACTCCAGGTATCTTTTTTCCTCTGTCTTATTGAAGTAATCATGGTCTTTGTAAAGAGCTTTTTTATTTGCTGGTTTTCTCAGCTGAGCCATGGGCATTGTAACATTTTCTTGAGCGCAAAAATTTATTGTCTGATTTATAAAATGTTCAGCATATTTATGAGAGCTTGAGCTTGATTCTTGAGAGCTCCCGGGTCGTGGGTCAAATTCAGCAATCTTCTTTGCATTCTTGATTTTTAAATTCAAATCTTCAGCTTTGACAGGATTACCTGAGTAGATTGCTGTTGGGTGATGGAATGTCTGAAGGGTTGATGTCGAGCTTTTACTTCTTTTAATGTTTTTGTTATCAGTAAAATCAATCAGACCATATACTAACACTAGTACATGCTTACATTGAGCATATGGGCCCATTCCAGCTGCACACTCACATTGGCCTTCCATTATCACATTGTCTTTTGCCTTTATGGTCACATTATATGTGACAGACTTTCTCATTTCTGAAGAGCACAAAGCAGTTATAAAATACTCGCTGCCAAAGTAAGCTACACGACTCGTTTGCAAGTACTGCTCTTCATACATGTTTTTTGAGCTTTTTAAATTTTCACGGTCGGCTAGCTGACTATAATGCTGTAGATCTTGCTCACATATAAGTGGCAGAACACTATCTGAGGTGACATCACGAAACAGATCAGCATTGGGTGTTTTAATATGGTACGATTCCTCTGGATCGTTAACTAACCCACCAAAGATGGTGTCATAATCCATTAATCTGCAACCAAAAAATATAAACAGGTTAAAAATAAAATTTCACTCATATCAAATAAAGGAAAAATAAATTGTACAGCCACACTGAGCATACTTTCTTGTGAAGTCAGACACAAATTAACAATAAATACTCTAGGCTATATACAGTTATACTACCAAGTTTCATTAAAATCTATAGAGCCATTTTTGACATTAAAAAAAACACTGAGATATAAAAATAACATTGTCCTAACCCAAATTTCACCCAAATCCATTCAGTAGTTTGGGAACTAGAGCAATGGACGGATGTAGACACACACACACACACATTTTTTGTTTTTCTGCATGAAAATCTCAACTTTGATTTTGTTTGCCTTCACAATAACCTTCATCACTCCTTTCTCACTCGAAAGTAAAAAATAATTAGGAATAAATGTATGATTCTTGAATACTATCTTTATTTTCTATTACACCTAGCAGATGATGACCTCACACTTCCAAGATGTGGCATAGCTGTTGTGGTGAATCAGACTGTTGTTAACAACCCATAAACGTCCCCACTATAGATCACTTTCTTTCAAAACTCTGGAAAGTCAGGCCATACTCTACAAACAGGGACCAACAGGTTGGTGCAAACACCATTTTCAAAAGTTTTTTAAGCCACCTGTAAGATATTCAACTAGTCTTAACGACTGCCATGTATTGAAATCAACTGGAACCAACAGCTTAACATGCCTTGCGCAGCACGTAAACTGTTGAGAAAAATGCTATGAACAGTCAACCCCTCCAGATAGTGACCGTGCTTCAGGTCAGTTAACCTACGTGATTGACCCAACCAAGCTGTACAAACCAAGTTGTACTGAGCTACGAATGCTTCTCAATCAATTATGCTGAATCAAACTGTATTTTTAAGCGGGCCATACATGTTAGCTCACAGATATAAATGCCATTTTTATAACAATTAAAAACGCCCTTGTTTTCCAATATTAAAATGGCTAAAAGGCTCCTAAAATATACTAAAACTAACCGAAGTTTAGCAAAATACACTAACCTTTGGACAAGAGCAGCTTTTTTCCCAGTAGTTTTGGCATTACGTTTCCGCAACTCCTCTTTAAGTTGCTTGAGTGTCCACGATCCATAGTCCTTCGCCATGACTTCCAAACAAGAAATCTATGTCTCACTATTAGGCACACAAACTCTGAACACACAGCTATGAGTCCTATCTCTGAAACAGCAAAGTACCTATTGATGTGCACAAGACCTCAACTGAAATACAGAGGAACCGAAGCTCGACTCGACGCACCAGGAGTTTGAAAATTACACAAAATTAGGAAGAAACAAGTGGAAAATAAAACCAACAAGTAATTTGCAGTCATGAACTGCAATAAACACCACGGTCAACGACACTCGTCGATAACAGCAGTGACCACAGAGTGACCACTCTTTTTACCGAGGATTCTTTTTATCAAAAATACTGCTAAAATCTACCGAAACCTAAGCCGTATTTAAATACTATCTTTTGATGTTTTTTTTTAATTTAAAACATAATAGTTTTTATTGACTTACTAGCAAGCAGAACATCTACACCTACAGGTTAGCTTGAAAATTCATATATAATTCTATTGCCCGAAATTTACTACAAAGGTAGAAATGTGCTGAAATTGGTCATACTGATGACATGATTGTGTTCTCAATATCAATGTTGCCAATTTTCTAATTCCCAATGTTGATCAGCGCCATCTAGTTGATTTTTGTAAAAGTGGTGGAAAATTGCCCATAGTTAGATTCTCGTGCAAAGGGAAGAGAGCAATAAGCAAGAAAAAGAATGTTTTTGACGACTTAGATATATTTTCAATGCTGTCTTTTATTTTTGTGTATTTATTTTTAATGTCATAACTTTATTCGAGTACGGCGCTGTAAAAAAGTTCACTTGTACAGAAAATAAAAAAGGGTGTTGACATAAATAATAAAAAGTTGTAGGTGTATTATCATAGACTTTTATAAGACAAAAAAAAATATACTTACATAAGCACCGTCTACTGTGGAAAAATAAGTCACAAAAAAATGCTTAAAACTAATATTTTGCACATTCAAACATTCATCTTCACTCTGTTGCACTTCCGGTAAATCAGACTCATTGGCTTTTATTTTTTTATGTTTTGATTTATTATTCCCTATCATATCCATATTTTCTTTGTTTACTTTTATCCGTTAAAAATAAAATTTTTTCAAATTGGGCTTCATTTTTTCACGCCAGACAGAACTCGTCGTCTTTTACAATTGCTTCCATTTTGATTTTATTATCGCCATACCAAACTGCTAGTATGCATTTTGGTTTTCTGCAGATATGTAGTTGGCCTTGCACTTGCATAAACCAGTCAGGAATTTTTGATAACATACGGTTCTCCGGTTTTCTTATCTATTTTCCAATACATTGTGCAATTCTGAATTATACTATGGTACGTATTCATATTTAAGACGCTCGATGGTCCTGGTATTCCTGGCAAGTTTCGGCAAATGGAAAGAAAGTGAGTTATGACTTTAAAACTCCTTAACCTCACAGAATAACTAATACAGAATAATTTTTACTCCACTTAGTTGGTTTAAGTATATCTGTACTAACCTCTAATTTTTTTAAAAAAACCTAATTACAAACTAAAGACATCAACGCTAGCGACAGAGACTTGAGCTTTTTTCCATTCAGTTCGGACTTCTTAGCGAGATCGCGACTTACACTTGTTAAAGTGGCAATAGAAATACACACTCTGTGAAAATTTTAACTTTCTACTTACTAAGGTTCATAAAATACAGCCCGCTGACAGACAGACGGACGGACAGCAGGGGCTTAGTAATAGGCTCCCGTTGGCACTATTTGGGTAGAGAACTCTAAAAATATACATTTAACAACTTCTGCGACTAAGATGGTTTAATACGTAACTAAGACAAATGCTTCTCTTTCTAACACAAAAGGCGGCGGAACCAGTATCGCGTTTGGCTTCGCCAAGTTAAACCGGTTTTACCGATGAAAAAGTAAGTATCACGTGCACTAGCGAGAATCAAGAATTAAGCTGGCAAATGAATGAGCACACACACTAAAATTAAAGAACAGAATCGTTACTCCAAAAATGTTAGAAAGAAAAGCTTTGAGTAGGTACGTTCGTCGACTAGTATGGCGTCTATAAGTACTAAGACCAAACCCACTGATCATGTAAAATTAAAGAACACTTAATTTTTCTTTACATAATCAGTAGGTTTAGTTTTTGAAACAAAAGATAGTAAAAAATAACAATTTAAATAAATTATACCCATCATAAACAATCTCCAACGGAGTCCATGTCATCTCCACCGCACTCTGTTCCGCGCCATCTTCAATGGGAAAATTTTGCAAGCCCAATATATTTTGTTTTGCCGGGGATAATATTTTCCTATAGATAAAATTAAAAAATATAAAGCATACCTACAGGTAATTTTATATGACAAGGATATTTTTTGCGCATAATAGTTTATAGATTAATTTAAACCACACAATTTACTTACCGTTTTTCTTGCATTATCCTTGCTTTTTCACGTTTTATACGTTTCGAGTCCACTTTTTCATTTTTTTGTAGCGACTTTTATTAGCTACAGTCCAAATTAATTTAAAAAAACACTTATAAAATATATTTATTAAGTCGCAAACCACAAATTCCACTCACGTAATATTCGAATATTCACTATTTTCGAGAGCAACGCAAGCGCAGACCACACGGTAATAAGATTCACGGTCGACTGAAGACAAGTGCTAAAAGGTGACAGCGCTATTCTTTCTCCACGTGTTGAGAGAGTGCGCACCGCGTCGAACAGTCTTAGAATAAAATGACGTATACGACAATTTGAAAAAATCTCCATTAAACAAAAACTATTTGTTATTTTAGAAAAATAATTTTCATTTACCTAAACATCGCAATAATCTAGCCGATAACCAAAAATTAGCCATGTACATATTAAAATTTCCAAAAAAAAGCTATTTTCGTGTTTTAAACATGGTGTTTTCAAAAATTAAATCCATCGAGAAAAGTTTAAGTAATCGTGTTTCTGGTTTTAATTTCACTAGATAACATCTTGAAGATTATTTTCTCCATACAAATCATACCTCTTACTTGTCATGTTGCCTAGTAAAAACGAATCTGCCGAGAGCAAAAAAATTTATACATCCTCTTAACGTGATGTAAAAATTAAATGTACGAATGTAATTTCATTTTAACCAGACTGCCCAAAACGGAGGGTAATATTTTTCGAGTGTATGTAAGTATGTCTGTTTGATAAATTGAAAACGGGGCTTGACGTGATAATATATATTTGATTTTGTTGATGTGTACTCTCGCTTTCCTGCAATTTGTGGGAGTAATTTCGTGAAATGGGACGGAAATGTGTAACATGGGACGGAAATGTGTAACATGGGACGGAAATGTGTGCTTGAAAGTCACGAAAGCGCGCGCTATTCGATCAGACCAAGTGCGGGTCGGACTCGCGCACAGCAATTTGTGGGAGTGATTTCGTGAAATGGGACGGAAATGTGTAACAGGAAATGCGAACGTTTTTTAATTCTCGATAACTAAAGTTGTCATAGCCATGCCGCCTAGTGTGATGGCAAAAGCAAAGAAGACATACTACTATTCGAAGGGTCGGCCCGTGAATGTACGACCCGATAATTAATTAATTTCATAAGTATTTTGTCACATGTTACACATCATATGCGAGTACTGTAGGTCTCGTTTTTTTTACCTCAACGTTTCGACTATGCTTCGATAGCCGTGGTCGCGAGTAGACTGAAGCCGCGGTGTAATTGCCGCCGCCGGCGCATCGCAGGAACACCTCCATCTATCTACCCTCACTTCATTTTGTGAAGGGTTAGGGTCACCACACATTTCATTTATGTAACGCAACGCCTCAGCCAATTAGTGTGCCTCACTAGCCTGCCACTAACCAGCCAGCCAATGCCATGCCGCTACGCCATCGCCTCACCACCCCTCCACACCTGCCAGCAAGCCAGCTAGGTGGGGCGAGCAATAGCCAGCCGACCGCATATAAGCCCCTGCGAGCTCATTTTGCCTCCTATTCCGCTGAAGTCAACTGGAGAAACAAAAACTTTGTCCGAGCGCCATCAGGACTTAAGATATGTACATGTGATTTTAGTTGATTTATTTGATTAAACAAAAATGTGTGCTTATTCAATTTTTTATTAATCTCCAACTAACACTTAATAATTTAGGGTCACGACACACTACACTGACACAGTCCACAGTCCACAGGCCGCACGGGTGTTTGTTCGCAGTTTACTTGTCTACACTTATCAATCACCGGATTCCATGACGAGGAAAGCTTGTATCCTTGATCACTATTGAAATTTATTTATTTGTTGAGGTAATAACAATATCAATTATATAAAATCACGTCAAGCCCCGTTTTCAATTTATCAGTATAAATAATTGTGAAAGTTTGAAGTGTTATGTATGTCTGTTTCTTTGGCTGAACTTGTAGCCTACACTTCTTGATAGAATTTAAAGCGCAAGGTGTAAATAGATTCGTCTTGATCCCGTGAGTGACATAGGTAAGTAGGTTAAATTTTTACCCGACTGTCGAAAAAAGAAAGGTAATGTTTTCATGCAGTCGAGTTATTAATTTTCAATTAAATTAGTTAGGTTGAATCTTAAATCGGAGTTCACGCAAAATCTACGATAAAATTCAATTTGGCAATCATAATAAAACGAACATACAGGTGTAACAAAATTGGTGTAGGACCCGTAACTGGGGGTTCTACTCATCATATTGAACAATTTTTCACCAATAAACCCACAGTCAATTCTAAAAAAAAATATGCACCCTCCATACAAAAAATTGCTCGAACAGGTGATCAATTTGTATGAATAGTTTTTTTGCGATTTCAGCAAAGTCATAGAACGAACGTTGTTCAGTATAATGAATAGAAGCCTCAGTTATCGGGACCTATACCAATTTTGTTACAGTCTGTATAAGTAAAGTTATACGACAGAATCATCGTAACTTGGAAGCTAATAGGACAGTTAAGATGCCGCTTTTCCTTAGATTAGCAAATTATACAGTGGTGTATTCCCAATCAAGCCGTTAGTTTTTTTTGTGTGAGAGTAAAACATTCTGATCTATCTGATTATCTTTGTAACCTTTTTAGCTTTTCTGCTTTCTATTCGTAAAGTAGACGTTGCAATTAACAGGATATAGGTACTTAGTTCATATGTGAAAATTATAAGCATTTTTTGCAGATAGCCCGCGTCCATCTTCGATATCACGTGACATAAATCTGTAGGGCTTATAAATCGTGAGAAAACAATTGTACTCTTTCCTTCGAAAACTCTCGATATTAATTTAGAGCTCAAAAAAAGTCTATTCAAAGGCAGAACTTATGTTGTCCTAACAATAAAATGTTTGTCTTGGATATCACCATAGTCGTAAGACGTCTACTGATGGACAAAGGCCTCTCTCCCAAGGATTTTCACGACGACTCGTACTGCGCTGCCCACATCCAGCGGCTTCTCGCAACCTTCTTTAGGTCGCCGGTACATCGTGTGGGAGGCCTGCTACGTCATCTGGTGCGCGGACACCATTTAAGAACTTTACTGACCCAATGGCCATCCTGTTCTACGAGCTACCAGCTGTTATATGTGCCCTCCCCACTGCCACTTAAATTTAGCGATTCTGTGAGCTACGGCGGTTACTTTGGTTCTCCTACGGATCTTCTCATTTCTGATTCGATCACGTAGGTAATCAAGGTGTTGAAGTGTTTGTATGAAAACGCCACCATGTAAGTTTGTCTCTAGGACCAGAATTCAAAACTAATCCGGCTGCAGCGAAGGGTGAGAGAGGGAGACGTTATATCTCCGAAACTGTTCACCGCCGCCCTGAAAGATGTTTTCTAGCTTCTGGACTGGGGTGGACTCGGCATCAATATCAACGGCGAGTACATCACCCACCTCCGATTGGCTGAAAATATTACGGTCATGACTGAGAATGGAAGATTTAAGCATTGCTTGATGGCATCAGTGGAGTCTCTCAACAAACAGTCCAGCTAGGTAGGTCCAACTTTAAGAAAGAGATCAATCGACGAATCCAACTTGGCTGGGCAGTGTTTGGAAAGCTTCACAATATATTCACGTCCCAAATACCACAGTGTCTCAAGACTAAGGTCTTTGACCAGTGTGTTTTTCCAGTGAAGATATACGGAACTGAGACATGGTCACTCTAAGGTAACACAAGAACGATGGAGCGAGTTGTGCTCTGATTTTCTCTACGTGATTTGTTGCATACCTTAGAAAAACTAAAATTTAAAACAGAGCAACGGGAATAAACCTAAGTATGTAAGTGGAAGATATCGCGATATTATTGGCCCATTGCGATGTGACTTGCGCGCGACGCGGAGTGATGGGGTTATTATGGCTAACTGCCGAGACGCTCAGAAAAAACACGCCTCGGAGATAATGCGCCATTTTAGACTCTAAACAGATTTGTTCGCCCAAGTTTGGTATTGACAGACATTTGTGATCGCCACAGTTGGACCCACAGTATAAACAGTATCGACTTAACAACGCAGAAAAATATTTAAAAAAAACCGGCCAAGTGCGTGTCGGGCCACGCGCTATGTAGGGTTCCGTAGTTGCCATTATCGCGTCCATATCTAATTTTAAAATTTCCAAATACAGCGGTTTAGTTGTTAGGGGTGGGGACACTCGACTCCAACAAAATTTAGCACTTTAAAGACTATTTTTTCAAAAACGGAACCCTAAATTATAAAATGGTCTTAGAAGATACAGCGCACTGTAAGTTGGTTCACCCGCCCGTGTGGCCAATACCGTAGGTAAACCTACGTTCCCATCCTTCCGAGTTCTACGTTTTCCCAGTTTTTTTATGCCTATCTAATGGGTTAACACAGTTTTTTTACACCCTGAAGCCCTGAATACGAGTTTACTATGCTCGGGGGCTGGTAGGGCAGATTTTTTAATTTTTCCTATTTCAGAATTTTGTACGTCACATTTTTGACACGTCACAAAGTTGTTCCGACCTTTTTAACGCAGGAGAATTGTCAACGAACAGGCGGGCATACGCTACGTTTTTCGTTGCTGGGTCGCCACAGGCGTACCTTACTGCCCCAACGGCCATCTATTCTACGACTTATGTGCCCCGCCCTCTACCACGTAAGTTTAGATTGCGATTCTAAGAGCTGTGTCGGCTACTTTAGTTTTCCTACAGGTCTCCTCGTTTCTGATTCGATCACGCAATAAAACTTCGAGCATAGCATGAACCATAGCCCTTTGGTTAATCTTGAGCCTTCTTGTGAGGCCCATAGTTATTGACCACGTCCCAGTTCTGGTCAAAGCTCTTGGTCTTAAGATACTGCGATATTTGGGACGTGAAGATTATTGCAAAGCTTCGAGAAGCCCAGTAGAGTTGGATTCGACAATTGATTTCTTTCTCGAAGAACCTACCTAACGGACTGTTTGCCTAAGGTATACATTATTATTCGTCAACAACTTCGAGTGTAGAGCCTCAAAACTTCAGAGAAGTTGGTGCAACACGCATATTTGACATATTTTCGTCTTGTCCATGTTGATTAACCGAGGGTGTCAATTAAATGGTTAGCATAGTATTGTTATTTCTGTGAGCAGAAAAATATAATCGGTCAGCAGAAATAGCTAATCGGTCAGCAGAAATAGCTAATTGGTCAGCAACTCATGGTCAGCAAACATTTCAAAATCAATCAGCAATTTATGTCATTCTGGATGGCTGTAATTATTTTAAACATCCCCGTACTACACTCTTCCTACAGTGTTGAGTGGTCGACGGAGCCCCTTCGGGGCTCCTACTTCTGTGTTCTCATGTTAAACCTAACACTACGACTGTGCGGGGAGGCGAGCTTAGCTTCATATTTCATTAACCGACTTCAAAAAAGGAGGAGGTTCTCAATTCGTCTGAATCTTTTTTTATGTATGTTCCCTAATTACGCGAAGACGCCTGGACCAATTTGATTTTTTTTTTCTTTATTTTGAAAGGGTTTTCTTCTCAATTGGTCCCATGGTCAGGATATGATGATGGGATCTTGGAAAATCGAGGGCAACCTGCAAATTTTATAAGCACGTATTACGTGTTTGATATATTTACGGAATTAAAGGTTTGAATTTAGGTATTTTAGGCGTTTTATTTTAGATTTAATTTGTATTTAGTGTGATATTATTTTAGGACTGATTAATTAGTAACTAATAAATAATTTACATTGTTTATTATTATTATTAAATCCAAAAGGGAAGTTCCACCGAATCTAGTCGTGTGTTCGTTCTGCAGAAGCGAGCACTCCGAGTCCTATCTGGCACCAAACCGAAGGAAACGTGCCGCAGCATCTTTGCCCAATATAAAAAATGACGCTATAATCGGTGTACTTGTATGAAATAATAGCATATTATGTACAGAGGAACTTGCCCACGTTCGAGTGTCGCACGGGCGGCGCACGGCGGGCACGCTCTGCGCAGCGTGGGCCGGCTCGTGGCTGTGCCGCGGCGAACTGAACTCGCCACGACAAACCCGCGCGTTATCGGACCCACCTACTACGAGCACCTTCCTGCGGATCTAAAGAATGTCACAAATGACGAATTGTTCTATCTCCGGCTAAAAAACCTTTTGCTGGATAATGAATTTTACAATGTTGACGAATTTCTACAAAAGAAATTTTTATCATCATAATATGATGGATCCACTATTTTGGACCATTGCTTCTCTGAAAATCTCATTTATTCACTGTTTAAGCTCTTTTTATCACTATTTTGGAGTTTAAATTTAGAACACCCCAATATATTCGACCTCGAATCTTAGCAATACAACCTCCTTGCGCAAAAAATACTCGATAGAAACTCCTAATCCAAAGAATATTTGACATGCAAACTCCTTGTGCAAATATTTCCTCGAGATTTGATTGTTCGATATTTTTGTTTTGTGTTCTTTACTGTCATTTTTTGATTAGTAAATTGGTGCTATTTTGAATACTGTAAGTTGTACGAACACAAAGAAAATTACTCTTTATTTTAGTAATTGTTTCAATTTTAATGGATATTTTAATTTAACAATCCTTTTTTCTTCATTAAATGTCTGTTTTCGTCTATTTTTTCTTTTAATGTCTATTTAAATGTCTATGTTTCTTTTTCTCGGAGTCATGGTATAAAGTATAGTATGCAACTCTTGAATAAAACGGATTTATATCGAGGGCAATGAATCACTTGCATCGATCAGGGTTCTAATACTTGAATCACTTGCTACGCTCGCGATTCAAACATCATGAATAAGTCATTAGAATCCTTCACTTGCTCGTGATTCATCTATGGCCCTCGCTTTAAATCCATCCTTTATTCACTAGTTGCTGAATATACTATTGTTTTGACATCCTATTTTATCTTATTTTTGACTTCTTATTTAACTTTGTTTTGACACCTTATTTTTGTTGTGACATTGATTTTATAAATTTTTTGACGATCATGTTACACTTTGACATTTTAATTTTTAAATATATAATTGGTGACATGAAATAAACAATCTAATCTAATCATTTAAAAATTTATATTATTTTATCTAGTAATTACGTAAATATGTTTATTAATATGTATCCAATTTTAGTGTAATATCTGTTAATTACTTTAGATTACTGTTTTCGCTCCTCTCACACTGTCTACTAATTTGTTTTTGCTTATTGTTTAAATCATTTTAGTGATTAAGGGTTGGATGGAGGAGATCCCTGTTTGGGATAAGTTTGCTTTTGTGGATGCTACTTTCAATCTGTATCTATAATAGGCAACATGCAATATTTTTATTTTTGCTTTCATTTTAAAGAACTCCATGCAGAATAAACCAGGAGTATATTAAAAAAATAAAAAAACTTGTTTTTTTAATTTTAAATGCGGTTTTAAAGTAACCGTTTAAATTTGCGCGCGCAAACAGACGTACAGTTCCGATGACGTCACTCCTGTCTGTTGCTCAGACCAATGAAAATATAATACATTACAATTTGTGACAAAAATAATGGAAACTGGGGATAAAAACCCTCACGGAATTTGCCACATATGATACGTAAGATTTAGGGGTACGGGCCTAAACGGAGTTTTAAGAAAAAAATATTATGGGGTAAATTAGAATATATGTATTTTATGATTTTTCTAAAAAGGAGGAACAATAAACAATATGAGTATTAGAAAAAAAAAGGGATTTACATTGGTTGACCGTGTTGACAATTAAAAGATAACCTAATATATTTATGGACAATTTCTGGAAATAAATTTAAAGTTACAATTTTATTTGTATATAAAAAGGTTATTTTATAGAATGCCGGTAGGCAACGATCATCACCGTCCCTTTGGTACTTAAATAAGTTATTAAGTTCTAAAATAATTAAATTTCACTTTGGTCCGAATTACCCTATCTTTACAAAAAAAAACACGTATTAGGTACAAAACACTTTTAAAATTTACAACAAATAATTAAATGGTTAGAAACCGGAAGCAGGAAATCTTCTAGGACAGCAGGAAAGTCAGAGAGTTAGAGAGTCGCACGGGATAAAAGATAAAATAAGTATTCACTTCCCTTTTGGCAAGCAGCTGGGCGGGCAGTGGAAAGGACTGGCTGGTGGTCAGCACAGCTCCATCCCAGGATTAATCCTTAATCAGGTAAACCTTCGGGGACGTCAACCTCGCAGGGGGGTGGATGAAACCCTACGGACATATATAGATCTAGTTCGCAGCAGTACCAAAAATACACGCAAAGCGGTTTCCTTATACAAATTACTTACCACTGAATAAAATAGTGGGCCTCAACAAAACATTATAAAACAATATAGCCAAAAATTTAAAATGCACATGACTGTCGAAGAGATCACGGTCAACCTTTTGTTTTCCTCTTGTCAAAAAATAACAAATATTTTCAAATTCAATTTCCATAGAGCAACGACATCAAAAAAGAATTTAATTATGAAACGCAACAAAAGAGATCGGCTTGAAGCGATACTTTGCGCTTCAAAATACCCACAAACTCACAAAAAAAGGCGAGAAGTCCAAAAACTTTTTGAAATTTGGACAACCCTATAGACGTTGGACAGCCCTGAAGAAGAAAAAAATAAAAACTCTCTAAGTAACTAGTTAACTACGAACGTTTACTTGAAGCTGGTAGACATTGACATTTATACACGAAGCTACACATACAAACGGCCAAAACTCCATCTAAAAGTGAACAGACTTAATAACCCCAACAACACACTAGTGTTAAGGGATCGCTGTGCACAGCCTAAAACTAGTCAATTAATTAGGAAAGAGCATAACTAAACAACTAACTAAAACTAGATAGTATAAAGAGAGAACGAAGAAAGAAAAAAAGGAGCACAGGGGCTGTCAAGCTTAACGCATCTCGAGGGAAAAACCACAGAACTAGTAAAACATTAAAGACCAGTAGGGTTGTCAAAAACTGAAAAAACTTGCGAAACATTGTCGGTTACGCCAGCGAAAATGTGGACAAAAGCGGTAAAGGCGGATGCGTGAAAAATCCGACTCACGGATAAAATCAACACCGGAAGTCTGAAACGCGATACGCAAGAGTCTAAAGGGACAACTCTACCGAAAAATAGGCCATTTGAGGTAAGACAAGGGCAAGATTAATGAAAGAAATTTGAAAAATGGAAAATTGTTATAAGACCTCAAGAAATCTAAACAATACTGCGGAATACAGAAACGTTGTCACATAAAAGTGAACAGGGTACGCCAAAAATTTAAGGAGTACCTCGCAAAGCAACGCGTAAAAATATTCCAAACAGTAACCCTTAAAGATTTTCCCTTAAAACAACGTTAAATAATCGTGAACTAAAAGTAAGTCTGTCCCGACTTTCGATTGAAAGAAATCTAGAGTCTGGCCATTGACTACTTAAATTAAAATTCTCTTGGAATCGTAAGGGAATACACAGGCAAAAACAACTCAACAACACGTAAGCAATTATCCGAAAGAGGTATACTTAAATTAAAATTCTCTTGGAATCGTAAGGGAATACACAGGCAAAAACAACTCAACAACACGTAAGCAATTATCCGAAAGAGGTATGCCAATAAGCCGGAAAAAAAACGACCCGTGTCAAGAGAAGCAAAAAAATACCGTGCATACAAACAAAAAAACCACACGTTTCCAAGAAAACTGCACGATTAAATTAAGTAAGGGGGTCTTGAGGTATTAAAACTTGAACCATAACATCCGGAAAACGGATACACCCACGAACGACAAAAAAACGGGTTCGTTAGGGAAAGATTAAAGACAGAAAAGGGGATAAAACATTAGTTCGGGCGCCATAAATATGTGACAAAAATAATGGAAACAGGGGATAAAAACCCTCACGGAATTTGCCACATATGATACGTAAGATTTAGAGGTTCGGGCCTAAACGGAGTTTTAAGAAAAAAATATTATGGGGTAAATTAGAATATATGTATTTTATGATTTTTCTAAAAAGAAGGAACAATAAACAATATGAGTATTAGAAAAAGATGTGATTTACATTGGTTGACCGTGTTGACAATAAAAAGATAACCTAATATATTTATGGACAATTTCCGGAAATAAATTTAAAGTGACAATTTTATTTGTATATAAAAAGGTTATTTTATAGAATGCCGGTAGGCAACGATCGTCACCGTCCCTTTGGTACTTAAATAAGTTATTAAGTTCTAAAATAATTAAATTTCACTTTGGTCCGAATTACCCTATCTTTCTAAATAAAAACACATATTAGGTACAAAACACTTTTAAAATTTACAACAAATAATTAAATGGTTAGAAACCGGAAGCAGGAAATCTTCTAGGACAGCAGGAAAGTCAGAGAGTTAGAGAGTCGCACGGGATAAAAGATAAAATAAGTATTCACTTCCCTTTTGGCAAGCAGCTGGGCGGGCAGTGGAAAGGACTGGCTGGTGGTCAGCACAGCTCCATCCCAGGATTAATCCTTAATCAGGTAAACCTTCGGGGACGTCAACCTCGCAGGGGGGTGGATGAAACCCTACGGACATATATAGATCTAGTTCGCAGCAGTACCAAAAATACACGCAAAGCGGTTTCCTTATACAAATTACTTACCACTGAATAAAATAGTGGGCCTCAACAAAACATTATAAAACAATATAGCCAAAAATTTAAAATGCACATGACTGTCGAAGAGATCACGGTCAACCTTTTGTTTTCCTCTTGTCAAAAAATAACAAATATTTTCAAATTCAATTTCCATAGAGCAACGACATCAAAAAAGAATTTAATTATGAAACGCAACAAAAGAGATCGGCTTGAAGCGATACTTTGCGCTTTAAATTACAATAAATTACAATGTATTATATTCTCTTTGGTCTGAGTGACAGACAGGAGTTACGTCATCGGAACTATACGTCCGTTTGCGCGCGCAAATTTAAACGGTTACTTTAAAACCGCATTTAAAATTAAAAAAGATAATTAAAACAAGTTTTTTTTTATTTTTTTTATATACTCCTGGTTTATTCTGCATGGAGTTCTTTAAAATGAAAGCAAAAATAAAAATATTGCATGTTGCCTATTGTATATTTTGATGTACAAACAAGTACATCCGCAAGTACATCAGCTGTTCAATTATGCCACTTTATTTCTGACAAACTCACATTTAAATCTTCTTTTTATTTGTGATTGCGAAATATAGGCTTCCTTCATTCGAGTCGTATAAAATTATATAACTCATAAATTCTAACAAATTTTCATTTTATGGGCTATTCATTGTGTTCAACTTTATGAGCGTTCGGCTTTATTCCCTATAAGACCGTTATTTTCACGGATCAGATAAATTAGGTTGGATTGGAAATGTGTTCTGGGCAGACGCCACAAGTATGATTAGACAATCATAGTTAACTGAAGCACGCGTTCATACTTTTGAATTGCGTAAAAAAATTATTAATCTGTTTATTTAATTTTTTTGAGTTACATATAAAAGAAAAAACATCAGAACGCTAAATCTAGTGGTTGTGTGTAACGTAAAGACTCTGAAAATGGTGTGAGACACAATTGCAGCCCTGTGTTATAAGTGTGTTTTGTTTATTAGTGCGCGCAATTCGTGTATGTATTATTATTGCTTGTGTAGTGGAGTTGATGGTTGGGGGACAGGCGGCGACGCTGGTTTTCAAACAAAAGTGTGACTATTGCCAATCCAATCTTATTTATCTTATCCGTGGTTATTTTCATTGACTACCTTATTTTGATGTGATGATATTAGTGTTACAAAGTTATTTATTTCCAGTCCATGAAATTGAACAACTTTCCCCATAACTGAAATAATTGAAAATAATGTATAGGGGGTCCCCTCTTAAAACTCAACAACTTTCCTCAAGAAACTTATACTCAGTTCACAAAATAATTAGATAATGGATATGGGGTCCTTGAAATAACTGAAAATAATGTATAGGGGGTCCCGCCTCTTAAAACTCAACAACTTTCCTCAAGAAACTTATACTCAGTTCACATAATAATTAGATAAAGGATATGGGGTCCTTATAAAATAACTGAAAATAATGTATAGGGGGTCCAACCCCTTAAAAATCAAAAACTTTTCTCAAAAAACCTATACTTAGTTCACAAAATAATTAGATAATGGATATGGGGTCCTTATTAAATAACTTAAAATAATGTATAGGGGGTCCCGCCTCTTAAAACTCAACAACTTTCTTCAAGAAACCTGTATTCAGTTCACAAAATAATTGGATAATGGATATGGGGTCCTTATGGAATAACTGAAAATAATGTACAGGGGGTCCAGCCTCTTAAAACTCAACAACTTTCCTCAAGAAACCTATACTCAGTTCACAAAATAATTGGATAATGGATCAGCTGATTCAAAAATTATTTGCGAATGTAGTATATGTTCCTTGGGGAAAGTTATTTAGTTTCATGAGGTGAATCCCGCATTATTTTCAGGTAGTATAGAAGGACCCTTTACATAGGCGAAGCAAAAAAAAAAAATAAAGCACAAAAATAAATAAATAAAAAAAAAGTAATGAAAAAAAAATTGCCAGCAAATTATTGAAAATTGTATGAGAAGTAATTTTTTGCTTCATTTGTATGGGTTTCTTTGGAAAAGTTGTTTAGTATCGTCAGTAGAGTCTACCGTTTCACTATAACAAATATATGAAACGTATGAAAAGTCATCCTTTATTAAAATTCGATTAGACAGTATGTAACAAAATTGGTGTTAATTTTACTCATCATACTGAACATCATACAGAATCGCTTCACTGAAGTGGCAGAGGGCATGGCACATAGCTCGTAGAATAGATGGCCGTTGGGGCAGTAAAGTTCTAGAGTGGCGACCGCGCACCGGAAAACGTAGCGTAGGCAGGCCTCCCACGCGGTGGATCGACGCCCTGGTGAAAATCGCGGGAAGCCGATGGATGCGGGGGGCGCAGGACCCGTCGTCGTGGAAATCCTTGGGGGATGCTTTTGTCCAAATGTGGACGTTTTTCGGCTGATACGATGATGATGATGACTGAACTTTTTTTTTTAAATAACTTACTTTTCAAAATAGCAACTTTGTAATGACTACAAGTGTGCAATGAAAGTAAATATTTAATACTAGCTTTTGCCCGCGGCTTCGCCCGCGTGGACATAGCTTTTATGACTCTTTTTGAGGGTGAGTGGTGCGCAAGCCGCAATCAGCTCGCAAGCGTGGACATGAGTTTTCTCCAGGTACCTCAGGAACTGTATCGGGCTATTCGGATTAGCAGTCTTTGTTACTTCCCACAAAAAATCACTTTAATCCGTTGCTCCGTTGCGACGCCACCGACATCGCGAGCGTAGAATACAGTTGTACCCAGATCCCTTTGGGAACTATGTCAGGGTATACTTAATAGTAAATAATATCATTTTCCACCTCATCTCTGTGCTAAAAATCATATTTTCGGTACGATTTTAAATAACTTAACGAACAAAGAGTATTGTTTTAGTTTCCTCAGAAACTGCATCGGGATATGATAATTTCCACAGATAAAAAGTAGACTATTTCATTCCCAGTGATACAGGCCACCTGCATGCCAAATTTCATCAAGATTGGTATAGGTGTTGAAGTGTGAATATGTAACAAACAAACACATTTTCACATTTATAATATTAAGTAAGGATTTCTAAATCTTAAATAACATACAGAGCGTCGGTGGCAGAACGGTTAGGGCCACTACCTCCTGTCCGGAAGGCCGTGGTTTGAATCCTGCCACTTACCAATATCTATACGAATATTGATTTCATACTGGTATGTACGTTTATCCGACGCTCTTATAGTGAGAAAAACATTGTGAGGAAACCTGCACACGCCTGCGAAGAAACTCGAAGCTTATGTATGAAGTCATTCAACCCGCAATGGGCCCGCGTGATCGTCTAAGGCCTGATCGCCCTAACTCAGGGCAGGTCGAGCCCCTTGGTGGGAACGTATGATAACTGATATGATGAAATAACACATATACCTATATTATTAAAAAACTCATTCAAACATTATATCAATCTAGTAAAAAAAATCCTAAAAATATTATTATGGGTCAAATCCTCGAGTCGTATCACCTCCAGAGGAGCCCATGACGCACTTCTCGTTGCTGCGCTGGATAACAATAGACAACCTTAGCAGCAGGTAGGACCCGAAGCGGGCGTCATATCTCCTCTCTCGAAGGCGACGGCTAATCTCCTTAGTGAAGGCAAATGGCTCTGAGGGTTCAGCAGCCGGTTGTCTCACAGATCAGCGGCACAAAGCAGTAATTTGCCTCCAAGACCGAGTACTTATTATGCTTCTTTCTCGCCGCAAATTGAGCAGCAGTACCGTACGGGTGAGGAGTGAGGCAGAAAAAGTGGCGTCCCAAAGCAGGCGCGTTCCTCTCTGCCATAGCACCTGTTTAAACCCTCCGGCCTTTTGCCATCAGATCGACTAAAGCCCGGCGTCTGCATCAAAGATGGAATATTTCATCTGGCCGAGACCAGTGCCCTCCGAGTGAGGTCAATAAGGAACTGGTGACGTGGGAATCTTCACAAACAACGACCACAACTCAGTGAGTGATGGCCAATAGCCTCCACCGTGGACCCGCAAATATATTGATGAGATTCACAGATATTGATATTGCAGGCGGAGAGCAACTGCCACACGCAAATAGTCGCCGTCAGAAGAGTTCCCATATCTGTGCCTCCTGTTAAAAGATGATAAACACGATTTATGTGTTTTTAATTTTTTTACACGATTGGAATCTGTAAAAAAATACTTGTTCGTCTATGAAACACATCGCTACGTGCCATAGTTCCAGAGTTTGTGTAAAGTAGCGTATGCTGAAAAATACATAAAAGAAATCCACTCAAAAGTATGAAATAATATTTTAATGTTTTAATACAACTTATGCGCGTTTTATTATTCCTGCAGTGCCATCTATTGACATTCTGCTGCTATGATCATAATGTGTGGTATGTGTAGCTAATATGTGGAAAAAAGTACTCTATTGTTATTATTGTAAGTATCGATAGATAATTTCCCACGGGACCCCTTTAGTTTTCCGGGATAAAGAATACCCGACTATACAATGATGGTCAAAACAACCCATCCCAATGTAAAGGTTTCATATTGTTACGTTGAGCCATTCTAAAGATACAATTTTTTGCATTCCTGCAGGAACCCTTAACTTTTTTGGGATTCACAATGTCCCAGTTTTAGTTCGCGATAAGGGTATCAACGTGTAAAATTTGATTGTAATAGGTCAAGCCACATTTGCGTGGTGAGCCATGATATAAATGAATACTTTTGATTTTCCCACGGGAACTCTTGAATTTTCCGGGATAAAAAGTATCCTATATGTTAACCCGGGCTATAAGGAACTACCATACAAAATTTCATCAAAATCGGCCTGGTAGTTTTTGCGTGATGCGCGAACATACAGACAGACAGACAGACAGACAAAAATTCCAAAAGTTGTTGTTTTGGCCTCTGTATCGTTAGTAATGTCCACCACAGTTATTGTTTTCCAAAAATATTTCATGTACAGACACGTCCCCGTTACAGTTTTATTATATTATATAGAAGATTGAAATGAAATTACAACATAACAACTGAAAAATGTCAATGATATCATCAAATTGAGAAAATCGAGTCAGAAGATCAAAGAAGAAGGCGTGATGCAGTGGTGCTCTGCTCCTGAGGTTATGCAGGCGAAGGAATATGTGCATCCCACCCTGTACTCTCTCGCCTCCATGACCTGAGGAACTGGGCTGATTCAACAGTGAAGATACTCTGGAAGAAGAAAAACCGACCAATTGTATGTCAGAACCGCACACAAATGGTTCCGCTTCATCATACTAGTACTAGATGGCGCTAGTACAAAGGGTTCACACGTTTTTTTGTATGGAGACCCTCTTATTTTTTCACTTTTTCTAGTTTTTAGGATTTGTTGTTATAGCGGCAACAGAAATACATCATCTGTGAAAATTTCAACTGTATAGCTATCACGGTTCATGAAATACAGCCTGGTGACAGACGGACAGACAGATAGACAGACGGACGGACAGCGGAGTATATAACCCTATAAAATGGACTCAAACAAAAATTTTAATGGTTTTGCCTCCCGTACGAGTAATTAAAAGCGGCACGGAAAAAACATTTTTTGACTTTTGATCATTGAATTAGTTTTTAGGGTCCCGTATCCAAAGGCTAAAAACCCGGCCAAGTGCGTGTCGGGCCATGCGCAATGTAGGGTTCCGTAGCAATGTAGGGTTAGAAGAAGAAAATAATCAAAACCGATGGTTTTTGTGTAAGAGATACACTTAAAAATTACATAAGGCTGCATCTGTACGCCTCTGTATGTACTCCGATACAAGCATTAAATACTATTTGGAGACTAGCTCAATGGGACTTAATCCCAGAGCCGTTAAATTAGATAAGAGTTACCTAATATCATTCTTAGAGGAAGGAACTGATAGCAGCGCATTTGCTTACGAAATCATTGCAAAATCTCTATTATTCCGATTAAATAAACGTTAACAGGGTAATTGAGGGTAGGTTCGAGCCCCTCAGTGGGGACGCATAATTAAATTAAATTAAATTGAAATTGTTTATTGGTTACCAAAAATTATCAGCTTTTTAAGGCTGAGATTTCCTTTTAGGTAATAAAATACCTGTGTCAAGAAATCTCACTCTTCCATCGCTTAATCTATGGTATAATAGTTATTGGCAAATAACAGCGTCTAGGTGGTAATAAGTAGCGACTTCGCTGTTAACTGTCGCCATTTTTTCCTACCGAAAGTGTTTGTGAAACAATTGTTTCACGTTCGCGCGCCGCCTAAAGTGCCCATGAAACACTTGTTTCAAGATCGACCAAGCCGTGTTTTGTTTTCTATGGAACGCAATGAAAACAGACCTAAAGTAAGATAAATTACCAGCAAGATGGCAGCCCTTTTTAATACATCTCTGTGGATATAAGGACAGAGAATCAGTTACAACCTGTGAAGTCTGCGCGGATAGGCCGTTGACCCGTAAAACGATTCCGGCTTTGTTATTGTTTTAGTTTTATTGATAAAATTAAGTGTATCTAGTGATTATATATAAAAATAATCGTAGTTTTACGCAGTTTAGAGTGAATGTGACACAGTACTCGTGAATAGTGCCGTTAATAAGAAATTAGGACCTACAAATACGACGGCAATGGTACATTTCGTCATAGCTATTTTTTGTGAATTTTTCACGTAATATTTTACGTTAAATACGATATTGGTATTTGATTTAACTAAAAGTATAGTAAATTAACTGTAAAAATCTATTACTTATTAGCGACATCTTTTTTCCTGGGTATGTGTTTAAAAATTCTGCACTTTTTGCGCGAACCCGCCGTAGCGCCGTAGAGGAATTCTAGTTTTGATGTTCTTTTGTTTTGATTGATTAAATTAAGTATATTTAATGATTTATATATGCATATAAACGTCTGTTAACGTAGTAAATAGTGAAAGTGACATTTTATTCGTAACGGTGCTGTGACTAGGAAAATTTACCGCTACAAATATGGTAGGTACATTTCACCATACCTATATGTTTGAGAATTTTTTACGCAATATTTTACAACTCATGCAGTGTTGATATTGCATTTAAATAAAAGAATAGCTATTCAGCTTTAAGAATCTGTAAATTAATATCAATATCTCTTTATTTTAGGTCTAGATATCATATAACAACAACAAGATGCCACCCCCGTAGAGCCTCACCGGCGCAGTACACTACAAAGAGGTCATTTTGGATGAATCATAAAAATTAAAAAAAAAACAACATGAGACACGAGTTTCTCAAACAATCTAGTCGGTAGGTAAATTTACCAAATGTAAATGTAAACGAAACTATGCTATCACTACAATGCTTAACTATCACTGTATAGTGAGTGAGATGATATTATGAAACGTTAACAATAAAAAAGACGTGTGGCACTCGGGGACTGCCGCGGTAAAGCTATTGCATAGCATTTTTATCAACTTATGCAATTATAATTATTTATTTATTTTTTATTTACGCAATATTTACCAGTACCATTATAGTCCTTGGGGCGCGGGATGTTTATGAAATAAATACACACTAAGAATGTTAATCATCATCATCATCATCGTCAATAAATCAACATTTTTAAAGCGACAATTCTACCAAGGTACTTTTAGCGCTGCACTGACGTCAACTCTCGCCCACGCTAGTTCGTACGAGTTATGTCAGATGGCGCTACTTTTTGCCTGTATGAATAAAATCTGAGTAAAATATGGAGACTGGCGGATTCTTCTGTCTAAATCTGTGGTTACGACATATATCACCGTAAGATTGTTAATTCATAACGGGATTTATTTCGCGAGATTGTGAACTGTCGAAAGATTGTGAACTGTAACATATTGTTTACATTTTCACTAGTGACATTGTAAACTCACTAGTGACATAACAATAACACTAAGCGAAGTGAAAAACACGAAATAAATGAGCTTTCAAAGGGAGCGATGGAAGGTTCGCATTCTGTCAGGTTTGATTGATTTAACAGTCCAACAGCCTCGCGAAGGAAGGGTAGCAGAATGCTTGGCAGCAGAAGAAGTCATCGTTTTATTCGGAGGTACAAGAATAGTAATCTAACTTAATTGTGATATCGCGGTTTTCACAATATCCCGGTGACTTATATAAAACTGAGAATATAAAAATTTGATGACACCAACAACTATTTAAAGCTATAAAAATATTCCATTCATGGCTTCTTCGGTCGGGCGTCCTAGGTACCGCTGGAACAATGAAGTGCAGAAGGACCTGAGCGCCCTCCAGATACCCGATTTGCGTGAGAAGTGGAAACAATAGGGACGAGTGGCGACTTTTGGTGTTAGATAGGGACAAGTGGCGACTTTTGGTGTTGCCTTTTACTTATTAACACAAAGTAGGTCGAGATACTAGAGACGCTGTCGTTGGTCCGTCTAGTACACGCGCGATTGTGCCTGCGGGTGGACGTATTTAGTAAGGAAATTCAACAACTTTTTTCTTTTTTGGTTCGGCAGTGTGTCAGCCAAATTCTTGTCCAGGTGACGCGACTTAGGCGCAAATTTAGCCCCTCGTCTGAATTCGTATTGCGCCTACATGGTGCGACTTACGCGCGATTTATTCGCGAGCTTTGTAGGACCGTTAAGTCAGTCAAAAAATACTCCTGTGGACTTTGGTCTAGTTGGTCTGAATATATTATTGTACTTGTCTCCATAACGGTATTCTTCAGTCCATTGGCGTAACGGTTAGGGCCGCCGCCTCCTGTCCGGGAGGTCGTGGTTCGAATTCTGCCACGTACCAATGTGATTTAGAATTTAGATTTCATATGTACGTTTATCCGACGCTCTTATGGTGAAGGAAAACATCGTAAGGAAACCAGCACATGCCTGCGAAGAAACTCGCAGGTTGTGTGTGAAGTCGACCAACCCGCACTGGGCCCGCGTGGTCGAGTAATGCCCGATCGTCCTAATTTAGAGTAGGCTCGAGCTCCTCGGTAGGGACGTGTATGAGCTGATATAATGTGTCCATCGAATTTATATTTCATATGTACCTACGTTTATCCGACGCTTTTATGGTGAAGGAAAACATCGTAAGGAAACCAGCACATGCCTGCAAAGAAACTCGCAGGTTGTGTGTGAAGTCGACCATCCCGCACTGGGCCCGCGTGGTCGAGTAAGGCCCGATCGTCTTAATTTTGAGTAGGCTCGAGCTCCTCGGTAGGGACGTGTATGAGATGATATGATGTCTCCATAATGTATGAACCCCAAAAAAACCTTTTGCCCAATATGACCGATTACATATTTATCTTTGTGTAAGATTAACTGAATGACTGTTATGGTACACTCGGCAAGAATAATACATTACTACAAAGGCCGGAAAGTAAGCGATTGCTGAATGAGTAGAGTTAAAGTTATTAGTCATTTTTAGTTTGTTTACTGTTTCAGTAATTTTTGACTGGCTTAACGGTTCTACAAAGCTCGCGAGTAAATAGCGCGTAAGTCGCGCCATGTGCCACGAATTCAGACGCGCGACTAAAGTCGAGCTTAAGTCGCATCACCTGGACAAGAACTTGGCTGACACACTGCCTAGACAGAGTCCGATAAAAAGTCATGTGGCTTCCATCATCATCTCAACAGCATTATAGTTAAGAAGTTAAACCATCCATCATCAACTCATCAACATGATATAATGACTATTATACCAGACGCAAAAACTTGAATAGCTTGAAATAATACACGTAGTAGTACGTACCTATAAAATTTGAGTTCCATCATCAACTCATCAACATGATATTATGACTACCAGACGCAAAAACTTGAATAGCTTGAAATAATACACGTAGTAGTACGTGCCTATAAAATTTGAGGGTTGTCATTGATTTCTCTGGGATTTCATCATCAGATCCTGACTTGGTGACAATGCGATCACATCGGGAGTATATTCCTTTGAATTTTTTTTAATTGAAAATCGGTCCTCAATTGACAGAGTAATCTGTGAACATAATATAAAAAAAGAAAAAAAAACTTACAGTAGAACATAGAACCTCTTCCTTTTTTGAAGACGGTTAAAAAAGACATCACCAGCCGTGGTTAACATTAAAAAACCATTTCGGGCGCCTTTCGACCAACCCGTAACCTAGAATCTGTTTGACTTATACCAAAGTATATAATATATTGGTACTAACATTCAGGACCTTCACTGCCGGTCACAAGATTCCCACCTCACCCCCTCGTCACCCATATTGATACAGATGGACGCAAGTTGGGTTCTCGAACGTATAGGATTACGCCGTGATATCGTTTGTTCTGTCATTTGTTTATAATCATGTCATTTCTCGCCCGTTGAATAAAGTGTCTGGGGTGTGCATATACACTTGCGATTTCATGTATTTAGTAAGATACTCTCGATTACTTGGAATCCCAATTTTTACAAATATACTAGCTGTTTTCCGCGGCTTTGCCCGTTCAGATCCCAATGAAAATTTTTCTATATCTATTCTCAGACTTACCGAATACGTGTAGATAATTTCATGGAAATCCGTCCAGCTATTTCGGAAGAGCATTGCAACACGAGAATTTTATATAATATATAGGTTTTTAACCATTCCGGTAATATTTTTTTATGACTCAATCACTCACTCATCAAACTTGTAGACTTAGAAACTTAAAATTTGATATCGAGGTAGTTTATTGGCCGTCTGTAAAATCAAATTCTTAAAACGGCCAAGTGTGAGTCTACTCGCACACCGAGGGTTTTGTACCTCCGCTACTCAAAAATCAAAGGTTCTGGACCATTGTTGTATGGTTCATTTGTTGAATTAACTGCATCTTTGATGTATACCGCGAGCCGGCGGTGGCGACAATCAAACACGCCGACTACGGGGCCGCCCTTAGTTCAATCTTGTCGGCGCGATCTTGTCGGCGCCGCGATTGAACTGAGGGCGGCCTCTTTGATGGCCCCTTTGTCAGCAGCCGTCAAAGCTGCAGCTAATTCAGCAAACGAACTTTATGCTTTCTTACACTGTGGCTAAACCCTGGTATGCTTTCCGACCAAAGTTTTTGATGTGAAACATCTTTTCTCCAGCTTTCCTGCAATCTGAGGGAGTGATTTATGCAGGAATGATTTCCTGAAAATGAACGGAAGTGTGTAACAGAAAATGCATTATTTTTCAGTCACAAAGACTAAGGAAACATGGTTATTCCGCATATTTGCCTGTTTTTTTTTTGCTGAGCCTGTGGTCGAAACGGCTTGGTGGATTTCAGAGTGCGAGGTGGCGTTAGATTCGTATTGATTCCGCCGCCGTGAGCATTAAGGCCTTAAGATGGGTCATATGACAATTCAAATTATTGAAAGACTGTGTAAAGATATCACCATGGAAAACTTATTTAATATACTTAAAATAATATATTGAATACAATTTTAAAAATATTACCACTTTGATGTATGTAGACCCTGTTTTTGGCATTAATTGCAAAATATCTCAAAACAAATAGTTGATATTAAATGAAACTATTTTAAGACACAGCTTAAAGCAAATTTAAGAAACTCGTTATACCAATTATATTCAGAAAATAAAAATTTACTTATCTCTTTAATATTTATCCTACTGTCTTTCGACATTGTTCTAGTTAATAAGGAAATTCAACGATAAACACAGCGGTGTTTCAATAATTCAAGATTCATTTACATTCCCAATTCGGGCATATTTTCGTTTAAATGAGCCTCTTTCGGAACGGTCATGAATTTGCTTTAAATCTGTTTCGCTGAGGCTTTGGGCTTCTACATCGAGATAATGAACTGTTAACAAGAAACAAGTGCCGTTCGTTGAAAAAAAATACTAAAAATTGGTTATTTCTTAACTTTGAGTTGAAACGGTCGTAGCTTAGTGCTACTTGCGTGGTGGGGTCGGTCACGCTAGGAAATTGACCTAAAGCACGGTCATTTGGATGGGCTTGACAGTTTCATTTATCTCGAACGTTTCAGTGCTTCGTGAGGCACGTAAAGCCGTTGGTGCCGGGTTTATCAGCCATGTAAGACGTCATATAGGCGGCTTGAAAAACTTCATTAATTCATTTTATTTTCATTCAACTGTTTGTGTCTTTTTTTCTCAATGGTTTTGACAAATTTTATGTGTGGATCACCAGAGAAAACAAACTACCTTTTAAATGATATCATTTTAAATTGTGTACTGCTGCTAATTCATTAATTTAACTAGTGAAATTACAATATCATGACTTTGAAAATATACTTGCGACATGTACCAGTACTATGCTTTTCCGTCATAAATCTTTTTTTTTTTAATTCACTATTGGTAAGCCCTTGGCTTCGTTCGCACTTCTGCCCTCTGGACGTCTAGTGCATCATTTTTTTATCCAAAATTGGTAAGCCCGATGGTAAGTGACGATGATGCCGAAGATGGAAGCGGGCTTACCAAGATTCCTCAACGCAATGGGGAACTGGCTATCTTATCTTTTTTTTATTTTCTTTTTTTATTTACAATTGGTAAGCCCTGGGCATCATCTCACTTGAACACAAGAACAAGCCGGAACACATGAATGTTGTTAACATTGATGTTTGGCGGCAAGACAGATAATAGACTTGGAAATGCCCCTCCCAACAGAGACCTATAAAGTTAGACTCTGCCGAGAATCGAACCTGCGAACTCCTGATGTCAAGCTGAAGGACTAAACTATTACGCCACGGAGGCGGTCTTGTTGTAAAGATAATGCCGTAAAGACATTTTGTGTTCTGAGAAATAAAAATAAAATTTAAGTATATTTGCGTTTTAACTATAAAGAAGGACAGTATGTTTTCCGAAAAGATATGATATTTACAGAATGTCAAAATGATTTTTATTATAATATGTCAATATCTTACACAAAGATAACATGTCAATATTGAATTATAAGTTTGTACCTCCGCATTAAATTATTGAATGAAAAAATCATTTAATTCTTTTAAACATTAGTCTGCCAGTCAACGTGAAAGTTTGTTTCTAAAGTATTTTAGTGGGAGCTCCCTGAAAACATGGAAATATGTGATTGTCAATCATAATCGACATCAAATAACAGTACTTTACATATACAGAGCTTTTGAACTTTGGTACTAACAATCGCTTAAGGCCTTAAGATGGGTCAAATGACAATATTCAATTCAAATTATTGAAAGACTGTGTGAAGCTATTACCATGGAGAAAATATATAATTTACTTTAAGTAATAAAATATCGAAATAATTAAATAAAATCTTGAAAATATTACCACCTTTGATGTAAAAAAATAAACTGTAGACCCTGTTTTTGACATTAATTGCAAAATTTCTCGAAATCAAATGGATGATGTGGAATGAAACCAACACACAAAATCGAGAATTGGGCGTTCGGTTTCAACGTAACAGCCGCGTTGAAGCCCGCATTGATTTGAACTTAAAATGACTTTAAAGGATAAAGGATGTTAATCAGCGTGTTTAAAAAGATATGGATTACTTTTTAAAAATTTACCTACATAATTCGAAGATGTATAAACTTGTTAAATGGCGGTAACTCCTATATGAAAATGATCATCATATTATTATGTAGCGTTTAAGTACTTTATTTGCGGTTGAGGTTAAGCTTGAAAATTTTAGCTACAATTAATATGACCGCGGTGGGCAACTGCCAGTACGCCAGTGCGCCACATGCAATTCTTAAGGCTTTCAGATGCCTCAATCCGAGCAGTTTGATACTTGTTATGTAATATCGAACGTAAGTCTATTTCATTTTAAGTTCAAATCAATGCGGGCTTCAACGCGGCATTTACGTTGAAACCAAATGCTCAATTCTCGATGTTTTTTTTTAACTTTCTATACTTTCATATAAGTTTTAAAAAATGCGTACAATTAAGATGAACGGTCTTAAAGTCACCGATTTTTGTGTATTGGTTTCATTCAATATTTGTTTTCGAGAAATTTTGCAAATAATGCGAAAAACAGTGTCTAGAGTATATTTTTTTACATCAAAAGTGGTAATATGTTTAAAATTGTATTCAATTAAATATATTTTTTTTACTTAAAGCATATTATATATTTACACAGTCCTTCAATAATTTGAATTGATTATTATCATTTGACCTATCTTAAGGTCTTAATGCGTTTCAAATAATCATCATCATCATTTCCATGCATTATAATTGAGTGTGTGTTTTACTTAATAATTTAAATAAAACAAATAAGCCAATCAGGGCTTGGGTGTAAGCTCGTCGAGCTTGGCGGGCATATCGCAGACAAGCTCGTGCAGGGCAACGTTATTGAGGAATCGGTCGCTCAAAGATGCTGGACTGTCGCATTTTGCTTCCTCCACCTCGATGCGTGGCAGCGTGGCGTTGTCGGTGGACTGTCGCATGCGCACCGCCAAGTGGTGCAAATGACAGTCGCAGCGTAGCGGGTTGTCCCCCAGGTTCATTGTGCGCACAGCCAGCCTCTCAATGAACTGGCTGCAGGACATAATAAAACAAAAGTGAAAATGTGTTTGCCTATTTGTTTGTTACCTTTTCGCGCTTTAACGCCTTGATCAATCTTAATGAAATTTGGCATGCTGGTAGCCTGTATCACGAGAAAGGACATAGGCTTCTTTTTATCCCGTGAAAATAACATAGCCCGATGCAGTTCCTGAGGGAACTGAAAATATACTCTTTTTTGGTTAATTTCTTTAACATTGCAACGGAACAATGGATTGTGTGATTTTTTGCACAGAGATGGTTGAGGGGGTGGGAAATGACATGATTTACTAATAAGCATATCCTGACATAGTTCCCGAGGGATCTGGAAAAATTCATGTCCACGCTCGCAAGCCGCTTGCTCTAAGACAGTCATAAAAACGTAGTCCACGCGGGCGAAGCCGCGGGCAATAGCTAGTAATATATACTTTGACAAAAGTTTAATTTTCGGCGTGTATGTACTTCAAACTTGGCCGAACAACAAGTTATTAGGAGTTATAAAACTTAAAAAAAAACCGGCCAAGTGGGAGTCTGACTCCAGCAAATTAGGGTTCTGTAGTCTTTCCAAATAATGAATGCTTATTTAAAGAAATGAAGTTATATTTGCAGTTGGTAATATAACATATTGTATGGAAAATCTATGAACTTTTTACTAATCCAACTGCACATCTTAAGTTTGTCGACTATTAGGTACTTCGAAACTAAGAAAGCCTGTTTAGCCGTGATAGTTTTCCTTTTACATTGATTTTACCTTTTTATAATATATAAAATAAATAAATAAATATTCTGGGACAAATCACACATGGTCATCTGGCCCCAAAGTAGGATTCCTTGTGTTATGGGAACCAGAGACTGATATACTTACATATATACGTTTATATACATACATATATAGATATTTAGCACCCGGACACAGAGCAAACAAATCTGGTCATCAAACAAATGTTTGCCCTGGGTGGGGATCGAACCCACAACCCTTGGATCAGTAGTCAAGAGCACAACCACTGAGCCACCGAGTCAGTCCTACTATTAACAATTTTATCAGATACTAATGTTAAATAGCGGTTTAGCTGGTAGGGGGCGGTGGGAGGGAGGGTGGAGGGGGAAACTTGACTCTTACAAAAATTAGCTTAATGTTTCGCAAACAAATCCCTCAACCGAAAAATGGTTTTATTTATTAACCCTCAGTAGCTTTGAACGATCTATTCAACGACGCCCACACGAAAGGGTACGTCAACAAAAAAAAAATCACCCCCTCTTTAAAACGCGGAAAGGGAACGCAGGGCGTTGGCAGTTAGGTGTAATATGCTTGCTCGCAGGTTTGCTCGCTGCTCTATGGATGTCAAAGTAACATTATTCAAGGCTTTTTGACAGTCATTTTACACCTGTAGCCTGTGGGTAAGCTATACACAAAAGGCTGTCAACGCCTTGCGGGTCCAATATAATAATGGACTTAGGATGCTGTTGGGGCTGCCGCGATTCTGCAGTGCATCGTCGATGTTTGCTGAGGCACATATTGATGACTTTTTTGCAATTATGAGGAAAAGGGTTGCACCTTGATGCACCGTGTTCGCGGCAGCGCCAACAGTCTCCTAACTACTGTTGGGGACAGGATTGATAGCCCTATGGTAAGGCACTGGGTAACTGTCCATCTTGCCCCAAACCGCAAGCTTTAAAAACTGTTATTTGCATTAGTGTTACTAACCTTTAATTTTTGTGTCTTTTACTAACCCATTTAAATATGAATTTCTCATGATTCGAAATAAAAAGTATTCTATTCTATTCTATTCTATTCTAAATGTAGGGCACGTACCTTAAGATTTTTTTTTCTAGATTTTATTGAACCACTTTGTCGGCGTGATTAATATGTATCATCATATCAGCTCATATACGTCCCCACCGAGGGGCTCGAGCCTACCCTGAATTAGGGCGATCGGGCCTTAGTCGAACACGGGGGCCCAGTGCGGGTTGGTCGACTTGACACACAACCTTCGAGTTTCTTCGCAGGCGTGTGCAGGTTTCCTCACGATGTTTTCCTTCACCGTTAAAGCAATCGGTAAGTATATGTACGTAAGTTTTTAAAAACTCATTGGTACATTGGCCGTCCAGATTTGAACCCGGTACCTCTGGTTAGATAGACCGAGTCGTTACCGGTTGAGCCACCGACGCTTTTGTAGGGCACGTACCTTAAGATTATTTTTTTTAGATTTTATTGTACCACTTTGTCGGCGTGATTAATATGTATACACATGCCAAATTATAGCTTTCTAGAACTAATAGTCTCTGAGCTAAGCTGCGGACAGACAGACAGACATAGCAAAACTATGAGGGTTCCTTGTTGACTTCAGAACACTATGGGAGCGAAACCGCGGGCGAAAGCTAGGATTTATATATCTAAGAATTTAATTAAATATTTATGAGAATTTTTGTCAATCTTTGGTCACATATTATACAGGGAATTCGAGGTTGGAGCCAGATGACCGTGTGTGATTAATGTTTTTAACTTGAAGAATCAGACGGGGGGAGGATTTCCGTTGAACAGCAAGCTTTGTTTACTCACTCGGGTAATTCTACTATGAAGTTGGCGTAAAGGTTTAACCGCTGAAGACCCGCCACTATAATACAGGGAACTCGAGTTTGGGGCCAGATGACCGTGTGTGATTAATGATTTTGACTCAAAGAAGCAGACGGGGGAGGATCTCCGTTATACAGCAAGCTTTGTTTACTCACTCGGGTAATTCTACTATTAAGTTGGCTTAAAGGTTTAAACGCTGAAGACCCGCCACTATAATACAGGGAACTCGAGTTTGGGGCCAGATGACCGTGTGTGATTAATGATTTTGACTCAAAGAAGCAGACGGGGGAGGATCTCCGTTATACAGCAAGCTTTGTTTACTCACTCGGGTAATTCTACTATGAAGTTGGCGTAAAGGTTTAACCGCTGAAGACCCGCCACTATGATACAGGGAACTCGAGTTTGGGGCCAGATGACCGTGTGTGATTAATGATTTTGACTCAAAGAAGCAGACGGGGGAGGGTCTCCGTTGTACAGCAAGCTTTGTTTACTCACTCGGGTAATTCTACTATGAAGTTGGCGTAAAGGTTTAACCGCTGAAGACCCGCCACTATAATACAGGGAACTCGAGTTTGGAGCCAGATGACCGTGTGTGATTAATGATTTTGACTCAAAAAAGCAGACGGGGGAGGATCTCCGTTGTACAGCAAGCTTTGTTTACTCACTCGGGTAATTCTACTATTAAGTTGCCGTAAAGATTTAACCGCTGAAGCCCCGCCACACCCGAGAACAACTCCTGGGGCAGCGTCTTGAGTTCATTGTAGCTGAGGTCGAGGTTTTGCAGCATGCGCTGTTCGGCGAAAAGACTCGTGGGCAGCGCACTCAGCAGGTTTTTGCTCAAATCCAGAGTGAGCAGAGATTTGGAGCCAGCGAGCAGGTCTGCAGGTAGCTCGTGCAATCGGCATTCAGCCATTTTTACGTGCGCAAGCCGCGGAAGCGCGGCTAACGTGCGTGGCGATAGCTTCAGGTGCGTGAAACGCGTAGTGGAAATATCCAGCTGTAAAAAAAATGTAGATAATAATTGTGTATATTTACAAGGACTTCGAACACAAGACAGCGTTAGCCCTATACGTAAAGCCTTGACTTCGAGCCCTCGTCAGAACTCTAACTGGCCACTGCAAGCTTAACAAACATCTCAAACAAATAAAGCTTGCAGTCTCAGACGAAGGCCAATTTTGCCTTGAAGAAGAGAAACACCTCTTCACTTACTCTGTGACTGCGAGGCACTCGTCCAAGCCAAAAGTTATTTTCTGGGTGGACCAATATTAGCACCAGAAATCATCAGGGAACTTGATCCCAAGTGCATCGTACAGTTCATAAGAACTGTTAGCCTTGAGGAGGTTAGGTATATAACAGGGGTGGTGATCACAATAGATCTTTTTAGGTCACGGTGATCCATTAGGACCAGTGACTTATATATTACTGTTAGGACCCTCTCTTGGTCCTATCCCCCTCTTACCTAAATAATAATAATAGCCCTACACGTGCGCCAGACGACGCAGCGCGCTTAACGCACGTGGTGACAGTTTGAGTCTGTCTTTTTAACAGACTTCAAAAAAGGAGGAGAAGGACTGTTTGTATTTTTTATGTATTAGGTACTCCTTTTATATTTGAAAAAGTATAATATACTCTCGAGGTGGTCCTATTGTCACTAAGTCAAAATCTGATGTTGGGATCCCAAGGACATCGAGGGCAACCCTGAAATTTTATGACGTATAACGTGTTTTATGTATTTTAGTTTTTAGTTTTAATCTTTAGCTATAGTTTATTTAAATTAAGTACCTAATATTGTAATTATTTTTGCATTTATTTTTTGCCGAATAAACTTCATTTCTTTCTTTATTTCTTTCTTTCTTATTTTCTAAAGCTCTTCAAGTATTTTCATCTGGTAGTCATTATCTCATGTTGATGAGCTGATGATAGAAGGTACAACTTCTTAACGGTTAGGAGTTTGAGAATATTTCTTTAAATATTGTACGTAGGTGCTTATAGTCAGTCCAACCAGCAAAACCTTCTCAGAATGCGCACTTGATACGAGTGGTAGGCTTATAGTGCCAAAGCCAATATAGCCATCGAATTCAAAACATTTGATAGTTAAGTAGCTGTGTGCTGGTACCGACGAAAAAAAAAATTTGATTCCTAATTTGATTCGTACCCTACCATTAATTTCGTTATGTGTAATTGTTTTCGTGTTTTAATAGATATTAAAAAAATATTTCATACTGTTGAGTGAATTTCTTTTTGAAGTTGGTTTTTAATTTTTTTGAACTGTTATTTTAAAGTATAATATTTTCACCTGTTTTATTATTTACTTTCTTGATAGTATCGCCGGTTTAATCTTAAGACTAATTTTGGAGGTGTAGGCTTTTTAGATGAATAAATAGTAGGCGATAATATCCACTTTGCACACCCACGATATTAAAATCTCCATGGAGTAAGTTGGATTTTGGATAATAGTCACTAGAGATAGACGCACGTGCAAGTACGCTGTACTTAAGGCTCCATTACCTTTTCGCCTGTGTGTACGCGAAAAAAAAAGGTAATGGAGCTCTAAGTAGGTCAATTGTTAGACTCGGTTTGGTTGGTGGTAGGGCATTTTCTAAGCCCGCCTGACTAGCTACCACCATCTTATCTAAGTCTTGCCGCCAAATATCAATGTTGATATCATTGGTGTGTTCCGGCATGAAGATAAGATAACCAGTTCCCCATTGCGATGGGGAATCTTGGTAAGCCCGCTTTCATCTTCGGCAACATCGTCACTTACCACAAGGTGAGATGTTGTCAAGGGTTTACCAATTGTGAATAAAAATAAATATAAAAAAATACTTGCTCTGGACGTCACTGAACGAAAAGTGTATAAAAATATGGCAATTTCTGCATCTTTGAAATTTAAATCTCTTTTTTTTTATTTGGTGACCACAAATAATATAAATCTGCAGATATTGTCGTAGATGCAGAAGCCAGTTCCTATATATAGTTATGAATCTTTTTTTCTTTTATATCAGCTCAAATACGTCCCCACTGAGGGCTCGAGCCTACCCTGAATTAGGGCGATCGGGCCTTAATTGACCACGCGGGGCCCAGTGCGGGTTGGTCAACTTCACACACAACCTGCGAGTTTCTTCGCAGAGGTGTGCAGGTTTCCTCACGATGTTTCCCTTCATCGTAAGAGCGTCGGATAAACGTACATAATATGAAATCTAAATTCGAAATCACATCGGACGTGGCAGGTTCGAACCACGAACTCCCGGACAGGAGGCGGCGGCCCTAGCAATTACGCCACCGACGCTCACTTACTGAATCATAAATGCTATGTAAAAATCATAAATTCAATCGAGTTCATTAATATATGAGCATAACCAAGGCTTCAAATATAAATGTATATGGAAGGGTACTTGAAGGGTGGAGTGACGCAGGAGTTGACCAGTATGAGGCCAGAATGGCGACAGAAAACATTTAAAGCCGACCCCAAATAGTTGGGATTAATAAGGCTCGGAAGATGATGATGATGATGATGGAAGGGTACTTATATATCTGAGCAGATTCATCAATCAAATATATATACACAAATCACGTGTCATATTAATCTGAGCAAGTCTTTTAGAATATCTAAACAACTGAAAACTAATAAATATCTGTACTAATAATTTTCAAAAATATTTATCCAAGTGAAAGTACATAAATATCTACGCAAAGGTTTTTAAATATTTATAAACATGTAGTGGCACAAAAATATTAGTACCTACTAAAGAATTGCATTTCTATGTGAAGAAGTAGGAGTTCATAAATATCTGAACAAACACAATACTCCGTATTTTAAAAATGACAATCACCGAAAAAAGTACCGTCTTGACAAATGATACATGTGTCTCTTTCATTTTGAGTGTGAAATCATTACTGTTTGCTTGCGGCTTGTTACCCATTTTTGCTACTTTCGATGTACAGACAGCGACACATCAAGCTATACAAAACCAGTATAAGCTGGCCGCGTGAGTCGCGCGACGCCTTTGCGTTTCAACATACGCGAGGCCCGCGTATACTGGTTTTGTATAGCTTGATGTGGCGCCGTGTGTACAATCGATTTGCTTGCGGAGTGTTACCCATTTTTGCTACTTTCGATGTACAATCGATTTGCTTGCGGAGTGTTACCCATTTTTGCTACTTTCGATGTGCAATCGACTTAAAGAGGTTGTTATCAACATTTATGACCGGCCACTTTCCATTCTTCAAATGACAAGCTATTCTATTCTTGAAGTTAGTCATATCCTATTGTCAATCACATAAAATTCGTGATTCGTATGCGTTGCATTGAATTGATAATCCACCAATATTAAGGTATTTTTGAGTTTACTTGGAAGATGTAAATCTATACATATAATAAAACTGTAACGGGGCCGTGTCTGTACATGAAATATTTTTGGAAAATAATGGTGGACATTACTAACGATATAGAGGCCAATACAACAACTTTTGGAATTTTTGTCTGTCTCTCTGTCTGTGTTCGCGCATCACGCAAAAACTACCAGGCCGATTTTGATGAAATTTTGTATGGTGGTTCCTTATAGCCCGGGTTAACATATATGATACTTTTTATCCCGGAAAATTCAAGAGTATCCGTGGAAAAATTCAAAACCTCCACGCGGACAAAGTCGCAGGCAAAGCTATTACCTACTAAGAAGACATTCGGTTTTATTTATATTAAGTTTATCTTGTTTTAACCGCCTCCATGGCGTAATGGTTAGTCCATTCGCTTTACACCAGGAGGTCGCGGGTTCGATGCCCGGTAGGGTCAACTTGTAAGACTCGGTTTAGTTGGTGGTAGGGAATATTCATAGCCCGCCTGGCTAGCTACCACTATCTTATCTAAGTCTTGCCGCCAAACATCAGTGTTAAAAACATTGATGTTTTCCGGCATGAAGATAACTGGTAGCCAGTTCTCCATTGCGTTGGGGAATCTTGGTAAGCCCGCTTCCATCTTCGGCGTCATCGTCACTTACCATCAGGTGAGATGATGCCATGGGCTTACCAATTGTGAATTAAAAAAATATATCTAAAAATACTTTTTTTGTTTTATTTACGTGACATCTTCGATGCATTACCACAGATTGCTAATTAGTTACGCATTACTATGTCTTCGTCATATAATTTACATGATTCACTGATAAAGTTTTCAAAAATATGGTATGGCACCGAATAGTCTACTTAAGTACCTACACGGATTCAGAGCTTGTCCTGTATTTTTTTATCAACAATAAAATTGGTAAGCCTAATTGGTGTCATTGCACTTCATCCGTATTATTTTGACAAGAAGGTTGCGAGAACCAGATGCTTTATTTATTTATTTAGTTTATTCACATATTTGTGAACTTCTACTTGTTCACATAAAATTGGAATTCGTTTGTACAGATATTTTTGTACCACTACATATTTACTAATATTTGAAAAAACCCTTTCGTAGTACCCTCCCGTGTACGCAGTTATGACCGCTAAGTCGAGCGCCTTTATACCCATTTTTCCGTGTATTGTTGGACAGTGGGAACGAGTAGGTGAATAAATGCGTAGGTATTTTCGTTTTATATGGAAGTGCAGTATCTGTTACGAAGTAACTAGTACCTCATCTGTGTCTAAAGTACCTTCAAATATCGATTTTACACTATTGAAGTAATTTTTCTACGTAATGGCATTTTCTTTCATTTAATTGTCAAGTATTGTGACAACCCTTGGTACTGTGATCAGTGACTCGTGAAATCGGCGATGACGCGATTATTATAGGCGTTGGACGACTTTATGGATTCTTAGACTGTGGTTCAGCCCTCCGAAACACTTTATTTTTAATTTTTATTAATGACCTGCCCCATTCCGTCCCGGATGGCATAGCGGTGCGCGAACACATGAGCAACTATATGTAAAAAGTACCAACACCTATAGGAAATTACGCGCGTGGTTTTCTTCAAATGGTTTGGTACTAAATGCGGCCAAATCCAATATAATGGTCTTCTCTACACGCCCCATTCAAAGGCCAATTGTTATCAGTTGCCCAGTTCCCCTAAGTGACAAATGTAGATTTCTAGGTATCACACTAGACCCAAACATGAACTGGAAAGAACGTGTGCAAGCATTATGTGTGAAGCTCGGCAGCGCTGCGTATGCCCTACGAAAGTTACGTCCTTTAGTGTCCAACGTAGTTCTAAGGCAAACCTAATTTGCACATTTCCAATCCCTAATATCATATGGAATCATTCTGTGGGGATATTCCACGGACTCTAGTCGTGCATTCGTTCTGCAGAAGCGAGTACTGCGAGTCCTATCTGGAACCAAACCAAGAGAAACGTGCCGCACCATCTTTGCCCAATATAAAATAATGACGCTGTATTCGCACTTGTGTTTTACTTGTATGAAGTAATAGCATATGTACGGAGGAACTTGTCCACGTTCGAGTGTCGCACGGGCGGCGCACGGCGGGCACGCACTGCGCAGCGTGGGCCGGCTCGTGGCTGTGCCGCGGCGAACTGAACTCGTCACGAAAAACCCGCGTGTTATCGGACCCACCTACTACGACCACCTTCCTGCAGATCTAAGGCATGTCACAAATGACGATTTGTTCTATCTCCGACTAAAAAACCTTTTGTTGGATAATGAATTTTACAATGTTGACGAATTTCTTCAAAAGAAATTCTAATCATCATTATGATGGATTTACTATTTTGTTTTGACATCCTATTTTATTGTATTTTGACTTCTTATTTAACTTTGTTTTAACACCTTATTTTTATTGTGACATTGATTTTATGAATTTTGGCGATTATGTTACACTTTGAAATTTTTAATTTTTATTTATTTATTTAATAGTTTATTGTACACAGGATACATAAAATACAGATTTTAAAAATATTAAGGTCATACAAAGGGTACCTTATTAAAAAAATATGTCATTGGTAACATAAAATAAATAATCTAATCTAATCTAATCTACAACAATTTTGTTAACCTGAAAGTAATGTTATGTACATAGGTAGTAGTAATGTAAAGTTTAAAGTAATAAAATGACAAGATTTGTCCTAATATAGGTAGCTGGAATATTTGATAATAATAAAATAAAAGCAATTCAAATCCTAAACATTTCCATACAAAGCACGGGTGCAAACAGCAAGTCATGCTAAAACAGAACACGATATCTTCTTGAAATTAAGAGTTAAATATCGATATAAAATATCGATATGATATACTCGTATCAACATCACTCACGATGGAACATACGACTACATTAAAATACCACCTGAAGGTAGACAAAATTACTAGTTGGGTAGATTTTAAAGTTGGTCGTATAAAAAGAGACCAACTATGACCATTTGACAATTGGAGTGTCCATGTACTCGTAGCTACAAGCATAAACTGATCTTTTATATATTTATCTTTTTTTACCGTACAATGTTCGATTATATATAAGAAAGAAGAGTAAAGATTTAATGTAATTTTGACGATCCCTCTATGCTTAACTATTGCTCTGAGCTCTGAGTTAAATACATAAAAAACATCATAGACAAGAATCCTTTTTTACTTGTTTTTTTTTCCAGATTTAGAACGGAAAAAACAAAGGCATCTCTGCCTTACATAGAGCCCAGGGTCCTTTCACTTACAACATTTTTGTTTTGTATAAGAGAATGTTGGTCTTCTTAGTTTGATGAGTTTACGTAAGATGTAGCCACAAGAATCGGAATATTTTCTATTCTAAAAACATAACTTTACATTTTTTTTGTTTCATAAAATTTTAAACTCATTATTTTTATAACAAGAAGTAATCGTAATAAATAAATTGATCAAAAGCAACTTGACATATGATTGATAATTTTGGCAACATCTTCATCTGTTCAATAGTTCCATCAGCTAGAGCGTAAAGTATTTCAAACCAAAATGCGCAGGTTCTAACCCAAGAGAAAATCTTTTCTTTGTTTCCCGGTTATGTGACAATCCATTACCATTAGATGGCGCTTTATGTATTTTTAACTGACCTCTCTATCTCCGGTTTATTCATTCATAGTACTCAAGGAATATCTAAATATCTTAATCATTGGAAGGTTTTCAGCACGTTAACGTTCCATGGTTACATACTCTTTGTCAAGCTAGGTACTTGATAGAAACTTAATAGAAATTCTTTGATAGTACCACAAATAGTGTTCTGTGATACAGCCTATTCTGTGTAGAAACCCTCTGAAATTTGGCAATTCTTGAAACTACGAGTACGCATCACTTTTTTTACGCAAACACCAAGCAGTCACGTACAAATAGTCTTCGATTCTTCCGCTTATTACTATAATGTTGATTTCATTGGTGTGTTCCGGCATGAAGATAAGATAGCCAGTTCCCCATTGCGTTGGGGAATCTTGGTAAGCCCGCTTCCATCTTCGGCAACATCGTCACTTACCACCAGGTGAGATGTTGTCAAGGGTTTACCAATTGTGAATAAAAAAAATAAAAAAAAGATGGTGAAAAAAGATTTTATACTCGTACCTATCTATGAATAATTGAAAAGATATTAAGAGTATTTCTGACTACGGAAGAATTTGTTTATTGATTCTACTTATTCTCATTATAACACGTGAAACAGTCTTTACTATGATCCAAAATCCTAAATATGGCTTAGTTAAAATATATTATCCCTACTAATATCCCTACTAATATTATAAATGTGAAAGTAACTCTGTCTGTCTGTTACGCTTTCCCGCAAAAACTACTGAACGGATTTGGCTGAAATTTGGTAGGTAGACAGATTAGGACCTGGATTCAGACATAGGCTACTTTTTACCACGCTCGCGAGCCGCTTGCGGCTCGCGCACTGCGCACCCTCGAAAAGTCATAGAAACATTGTCCACGCGGGTGAAACCGCGGGAAACAGCTAGTAATATTATAAATGCGAAAGTAACTCTGTCTGTCTGTTACGCTTTCCCGCAAAAACTACTGAACGGATTTGGCTGAAATTTGGTAGGTAGACAGATTAGGACCTGGATTAAGACATAGGCTACTTTTTACCACGCTCGCGAGCCGCTATGCGGCTCGCGCACTGCGCACCCTCGAAAAGTCATAGAAACGTGGTCCACGCGGGTGAAGCCGCGGGACACAGCTAGTATATATATATATATTGATGTGTTCCGTGTTGAAGATAAGATAGCCAGTTTCCCATTGCGTTGGGGCATCTTGGTAAGTCCGCTTCTATCTTTACCATTATCGTCACCATCAGGTAAAATGATATCAAGGGTTTACCAATTGTGGATAAAAAAAAAACTTACTCAGTTTTAGTGGTTTCAAAGTGTCAAAGTGCGACGTATGTAGCAGATAAAAAAACATTTCTGCTCAATCGTGTTCTAATAGTCATCCACAATAAGTGTATTTTTTTCAACCTTGTTTTTTCTATCGTTTGGAGTAATTGACGTCAATAATAACGAAAATCTGTAATACTTGTTATCTTTCTCATAAACCATACGTTTCCGAGACAAGAGTTTTTGATCGATGTACACATCATCCGAAAGATGTCCACTTTTGGACCTAGACCGCCAGAGTTTTAAAGTACTTACATATTATTTACCTTGACCTTGAACTTGAACTTTGTCCTCTTGAATCTCATAAATTATTTGAAAGTAGGTACATCTTATTTACTTTGACCTGTGACATCCGTGATTAGATAGTAAAAAAATAAGAAATAAAGAATAAATGTTACAATAATAATTATACAAGTTGTAAAATAATTGGTGTAGGACCCGTTATCAGACGGGGCTTCTACTCATCATACTGAATAACTTTCCTTAAGGAACCTATAGTCAAGTCTCAAAAAAAATTGGACCCTTCATACTAAAATGCACAAAATTGGTCGATCAGCTGATCGATTTGTATGAAGAGTACAAAGTTTTTTTTACGATTTCAGCAATGTCGTAGAACAAAAGTTGTTCATTATGATGAGTAGAAGCCCCAGTTAACTGGACCTACACCAATTTTGTTACAGCCTGTATAATGCTCTTATCTCTCGTCGGCAGTGAGCGATAAAAGCGACAATGACAATCATCGTAATTTTAAATACCCGTTGCAGTGACTTATATATTACTGGCGTAAATCTGTGACCCGTTGCCATAGTTACATACTTATCATCTTGACATTTAATAATCCAAACGCTCGACACGTTAAAAAACAGAATAGGGATGACGACAGCATCAGAAATAAATTATGAACTCTTGATTACTAAATTGCCCTTCTACTTAAACTTCGGAAAACCTAACTCGTTTTGTTTTCCATCAAGTCTTCGATTTTTAATTCATCAAAATCACAAAATGAGTACATAAATGACGCTGCAAAACTACGACGTCACGCCTAGGTATTTCAAACATTTTTTGGAACAAAATTTCGTTTTTGACAGACGATAAAAAGTAAATCAGATGACTAGCATTCGTCATCCCTATTCCATTCCTACTACTTTGTACAACTTGCCATTATTATTTTTGGTTTTTGTAAATTTTCTAAAAAAAGTCTACACCGAGTTTCATGAAATTTATATGGGACCAACTCGAAAGTGGGTATACTTTCGAGTTTTTCGAATTAAAAAAACCGACCAAGTGCGACTTGGGGTCACACAAACAGGGTTTCGCACCAAAACTTTAACTACCAACGGAACAAGACCTCCCAGTACATAAGTTGTAAAAAAAAAGTTTTTGCAAAGTATATCGTTTGTATGGGTGGTGCCTTTTTCAGGGTTTTGATATACACTCTCTACATTACCTGTTACTAAGCTTTTTTTATCTAATACTAGCTTTTTCCCGCGGCTTCGCCCGCGTGGACATCATTTTTAGGACTGTCTTTAAGGGTTATGTCGTATGCCACCTACTCAACCATCTCTGTGCAAAAAATCACAGCAATCCATTGTTCCGATGCATTGAATTACTGGTACTTCGTATGGAACCGATGCCGCGAACAAGTATTTTGCGCCGTGTGTTGTTGACAATTGTCAACAACGCGTTTAGTCTCTCGCCTTACGCTCAAGCGATCGCCTGCGTGCCGATACCTAAGAACAAACCAAAAATGCCAGCTAGCGTGCTAAAAACTTGTAAAAATCGATCCAGTCCAAAGAAAAAAGATAGTGGTGTGACTTATCATCGGTAAGTAAACAAATTAGTTTTTTTTTCTACATTATTTTCTACCACGTGCCGACATTTTGTTTGAAAATCACGTACATACACGTACGAAAACACACACACACACAAACACATGATACCTGAAAAAGGTCTTGGTGAGCACTCGGGTTGCTAAAGTGTTAGTGCTAATTAAGCAGATAACTCCATTGCAATGAATTTCTCTTCTGTTTATTTATCCTTCTAAAACGTCACGCGATAGTCCCGCCCGCGCGCACTCCTCGCGACCCCCGAGCAGAGCAAGACATTTGTTTTGACTAGCTGTTACTGTTGACGTAGTAGTAGTAATTCAATGTTCCGTTGCCTTGATTTTTTTAATTTTTTTATTCTCAATTGGTAAGCCCTTGGCATCATCTCACCTGATGGTAAGTGACGATGATGCCGAAGATGGAACCAGGCTTACCAAGAATCCCCAACGCAATGGGGATCTGGCTGTCTTATCTTCAATCCCGGAACACATCAATGTTGTTAACACTGATATTTGGCGGCAAGACTTAGACAAGATGGTGGTAGCTAGCCAGGCGGGCTTAGAGAATGCCTTACCACCAACCAAACCGAGTCCCATTAGTTGACCCCGCCGGGCATCGAACCCGCGAAATCCTGGTGTGGAGCGAATGGACTAACCATCACGCCACGGAGGCGGTTAAAAGTAAAAGTAATTAACTAAAAAAAGAGTATTTTTTAGTTCCCTCAGGAACTGCATCAGATTATGCTATTTTCCCGGGATAAAAAGTAGCCTATGTCCTTCCCCGTGACACAGGCTACCTGCATGCAAAATTTTGTCAAGATTGGTTGAGGCGTAGCGTAACTAACAAACAAACACATTTTCACATTTATAATATTAGTAAGGATTGGTAAGTGACAGTGGTGCTGAAAATAAAAGTGCGCTTACCAAGATTCCCCAACCTAATGGGGAACTGGCTATCTAATCTTTGTATGACGGGTACCTACTCTTCTTAGAATTTAGTACCCAATTTAGAATTTAGTGTCAAAGTTACACAAGTAGACAGTTGAAATTTTCACAGAGTGTATATTTCTATTGCCGCTATTACAAAAAGAATAAAAATAAAATAAAATTAATAATTAAAGAAACGCGTTTTACGGAATCCTTCGAGTGCGACCTGACTCACACTAAGCCAGTTTTGTAGAGTTTTGCCACATATCTGACCATGTATGACATAATTATTTAAGTAAGTGTTGACTTTTTGGTAAATATTCTTAGCGCCATTCTATACATACCAACAAATAATCGGCCTTTACCCAAACAACTTTTACCGGCTAATCTTAAGTTTATGTTCACACCAATCTTAAACCGTGACTATAAATTACTGTAGATTTACATTAATAGATTCCACATACCAGTAATTATTATTTAACAATCCAACATGTAATTGATTAATTTAATTATAATTTAATTTGTCAAATTTAAAAATTACCCATAAGTTATCAGTTTTGTCAACGTAAGTCATGTGATAATATTCATTTGTAGAATAGAACCATTTTTCTATCAACCACGAATGTTACTTATTTTTAAACAGAGAACCAAAAAATTTTCTAATCTCATCAGGTAAGTTGATAAAAATGTTAATAGCCTTCAAATACAGTTTATTTTATACATTTTTTTAAATTATTATATCTAAAAAAAATATATATTGCACCTTTTCAATAATTTGTCCTTCGTCATCATCATTACTATCATATCAGCCAAAAAACGTCCACTGCTATACAAAGGCCTCCCCCAAGGATTTCCACGACGACCGGTCCTGCGCTGCCCGCATTCGGCCTTGTCCATCCTTTGCATCCTTGTCCTTCGTAATTAACGTCTAAATTATGTAATCGTAAAGTGTGTGTCCGAAAATGCATTTTTTTTCCATCATTCACCTGTACATTATTCTCATTTAACCAATTGATAACCTGACTAATAGTTTTTTTTTTTATTTTTTTATTCACCATTGGTAAGCCCTTGACAACATCTCACCTGGTGGTAAGTGACGATGTTGCCGAAGATGGAAGCGGGCTTACCAAGATTCCCCAACGCAATGGGGAACTGGCTATCTTATCTTCATGCCGGAACACACCAATGATATCAACATTGATATTTGGCGGCAAGACTTAGATAAGATGGTGGTAGCTAGCCAGGCGGGCTTAGAAAATGCCCTACCCCCAACCGAATTCATATCAATCTGTAATTGTTGCTTATTTTCGTTTTTAAATATTATAGTTTTACTATCTGCGAAAAGGATTGTTTGATTATACGTGATGTTGACGAGGTCTTTAATACAATACGAATAAGATTAGACCTAATATACTCCCTTGGGGAACCTCATATTTATTTTCTCTGTACTTTGATATGTGTATAATTTTATGTAACATACCATTATTTTTTTTTCAAATTTGAAATATTTTACGCACTGTTTATGATCTTTGAGATAGCTTTCAAAGTATTGTTTAGCCATTCCTTGGATTCCATATTTTTTAATAAGTATAGTATGCTCTACATAGTCAAATGCTTTACTCATATCGAGGTATAAATCAGTTACTTACTTTAATCAGTTAATGTGGAACAATATCCTACAACGACAACCCTCGAGTGACTCTTGCATCAAATTGTCAAGTGCCTAGAATCATTGCCTCCTAAAATAAAGGGCATGATGATGATGATGATAGTACCTTCTCTAAGTGCTGCAATGGCTCCAAATGACGTAGATTAACCAGGGGATTCCATCTCGCGTGGAGCTCGCGCAGGCGCGGGCAGCCGGTCGCCAGCGCGGCTGCGTCCAGCGAAGACAGCTCGTTCGAAGACACATCCAGCACTTCCAGCGACGTAAGGTCTGAGACATGATATATTTAGGTACTTCGTATAATACGAAAATAATTGTTTACAGATAGATACAACAACGTATATAACTGACAACGCTAAAAACGTTACGATTAACAACCGATTTTAATCACGATATTGTCGTCTACTACAAACCTCATAAAACGATAAACTTGTTAAACTGAACACCTTTTTTAAAATTGCATTAACATTTCTGAAATTTTCATACAAATCAGTTGATAATTAAGGTTTGTATGAAAAGTATGTTCAGTTTCCTGAATACAATCACTAGGTAAGAGGTTTTGCAGCTATTTACCAGTTATTGTGTAAAATATACACACATTTTTAAGTAGTATAATATGTATGTATTAGTAAATGGTCCCGGTAGGTCATAAAATGTATTGTTGACCAACCCCATCCTTACTACTCGTAATATTAAAAACTAACAAACACATTTTCACATAAATATAAGTAAGGATGTGAAAGAAAGTATGTTTGTTTGTTACCTCTTTACGCTTCTTTACCTCAACCTATCTTGACGAAATTTGGCACGCAGGTAAATAAAAAGAGCAAATAAAAAGAGAGGCTACAAGAAGACGGGATCTGAAAAATATTATCTATCCGACGTTGAACTTTGTGGAGCACTACCCACAGTATCAGTATGTTGAACTTTTCAATGAATTGCCTATTGAGTTTAAAAATCTGACAGATTTAAAGGTTTTTAAGAAAACACTGAAAGCTTTATTATTTGAAAAGTGTTGCTATGAAATAGAGGATTTTAAATTCTAATGTTTAAACTTAGTATTACTTTTTATCTGCCATTTATCATTCCCACTCTAATTATATTGTATAATTGTATTGTATGCGTAGAAGTATCTTATTTATGTGTTGCTTAATTTACTAAAACAAATAAAATTACACTTGTTATTTGGAATATCTATTTTACCAACTTTGGTACGAAATGAATCAGACAGGGTTATTGGAAATGTGACGTATTCCTTTTAAAGGTGTAAACGGAATCAAATTTAAAACAAAAAAGGTCAAATAACTAGGGGTTACAAATCAATGGTTTTCAAGTAACAGCCAAATTAATTTTCAAATAATCTATGAAGAACGCATTGTTATAATTCTTAGTAATTTTTTAGACAAAAGTTGTATGCAAAACACGGGAAAAACGGCACCGTGTGTGTACATTCATTGATTTCTATGAAGAGCGATATTGTAAGATATCTGGTCAGATAAAGATATCTTATAGTATCTATCCCGTGTGTGACAACCCTTTCGTTCGGTAACCAAACTGTAACCACTCTGCATGACGGCGAGGTGAGGTCGGATCTAGAGAGCGGCAGAAAGTGTCCATACTGTATACGCTAGTACTAATATATATACTGTGCCTCTACTCATAAAACTGAACAACTTTCGTTCTACAAAGATACTAAAATGGCAAAACAGAAAAACCTACGCAAATTTGTTGAATTAGCTGAATAATTCATATGAGACATACATAACCTGGATAAAAACTAAACGGTGCAATCAAACTTAACAACGGTCTCTATAGGCCATTTTTTATTTTCATAGGTTGAAAGCCGAAATTAAATAGTTGCAGATGATTTTGATAGCTAAACTAATTGGAAGAAGGTACGGCACAGATGGCCATTGGAACAGTAAATCTTGAGTGGCGACTGCGCACCGGAAGATGTAACGTACACATACCGCGCACTCGTTGGATCGGCGATCTGGTGAAGGGAAGCCGCCTAGATGCGAGCAGCGTAGGACCAGTCGTTGTAGAAATCCTTTGTCCAGCAGTGGACGTCTTTCGGCTGACTTTCATTACCAATATTTTTTTAAAGGAGGGCTTACTTTGAAACGTGTATTTTGTGATGTTCTCGATTTCAGTTGCGAAAAGGCTGAGATGTGTAAGCGAAGGCAGGTTTGAGATCACGCCCGGTTCCAGGACGTTGGTTTTCTGATATACATATCTCAGCTTGAGATGCGTTAGCGCACGCAAGACGGCGAGTGCTCCTGGCGCCAGATGCAGCCGCATCCATGACAGCTCTAACTTCTCCAGTGCCGAGAGAGCCGTCAGCGCATCGCGCGTGATCGTCAGATCTTTGTCAACTGTAACAGAATGAACGACGCCATATTACGGGCCACTTTTCACCTTTCACCTCGTTGAGACCTCCGGGTCGACTTGCCATAGCACAGATTTCGTCTAGTTTGGGAGTTGACTCGTGGGCCCCAGCCATGAATTATTAATAAGTGATAGTTAACGATAAGTTGTTAGTGAGTGCACCTACATATAATATACCAAACTTAGTTAACACTTAAGCTGACATATTGTCATTCATCCTTTTCTGTAAAAAGAAATTGAATAAAGAATAAAGAAATTATTTCATAGCCAATGTGTGTGTGTGGCCTTGACACAAAACAGGGAGCCGGGCTGGCCGTGCTGGACTTAATGCATTTTATTATTATTAATTGCAATGTTGACATTCGCTATTGCAAAACTGTTTTTTTTTATCGACAATTGATAAGCCCTTGGCATTATCTCACCTGATGGTAAGTGACGATGATGCTGTAGACGGAAGCGGGCTTACCAAGATTCCTCAACGCAATGGGGATCTGGCTATCTTATCTTCAAGACGCAACACATCAATGCTGTAATTGGCGGCAATACTTGGATAAGATGGTGGTAGCTAGCCAAGCGGGCTATTAAAATGCCCTATCAACCACCAACCAAACCGAGTCTTGCGACATCCTGGTGTGAAGCGAATGGGCTAACCATGACGAAATGGAGGCGGTTGAACTAAATTATAAATAATACTTAGATATATTTTTATGTTCCACCTTTACGCACGAAGCGTTTTGCGTCTTCGTTCATCATGCGAACGGCCAAGGACGGGAATTCCCTTCCGGCGTCTGTATTCCCCGATTCGTACAATTTAGGAATCTTCAAGTCGAGAGTGAATACGCACTATTTGAGCTTGCGTGTCACATCCTCGGCTGCATCGGCACTTACCATCAGGTGAGGTGCAGCCAAACGTACTCAAATTTTTAATAAAAAAAAAATAAAAAAAACTAGATTTCGCAATAAACACGAAAGTTGACAAAAAAATACTTTATTATATTGTTTAAAACTATAGAGGTTTTCCTTTGAGCCCTTATTAGGGTATTTCGGTTTTATGTAAAGTATTTAGTTTCATAAAATAAAGAATTTTAATAAACATTTTGTTTTATTGAAACCACCTCCACAGGTAAGTAAGCAAAGATAATAGAGTATGAAACACAGACAAGAACAGTAACTTTTTAAATTAAGGCTTTAGTTACAAGGCTGTGGATTATTATTTAACATGCCCCTGTAATCCACATATATAATACAAAAGAAATATCTTATATACGAGACAATTTTACAATGTAGGTTTCATCATTCATCGATAAGTTGTTAGCTGAGTAAATCTAAGAATAACAAACCAAATCAAATATTAGATATTATAAATAGCAACATGTTTAGCAAACTTATTCAAATGTTAAAAGTTTGGACGCAAAATAATTAAATTTTATTTTCTTAAGGGGTTTGGTAAACATGTCAAGTAATTGATTATCAGTTTGACAATTACACATTTTTATATTACCACAAGACACTTTCTTATGAATAAATTTGTATCTTACATCTATATGTTTAGACCTTCTATTAAATGTCTCATTTTCAATAAGTTTCATAGCACTTTGATTGTCAATGTTCAGTTTGACACTCACTTTCACATTCAAAAGTTCTTCTATTGAACTTTTGGAATATAAAACTTCTTTTGTACAGTCCGCAGCTGAAATATATTCAGCTTCACAGCTAGATAGTGCCACGAAAGGCTGTTTTCTTGTACTCCAATGGAAGCACCTCCACAATACATCAGAACAAAGCCACTTGTGCTTCTTTTTGTCTCTTTGTCGTTAGCGTAATCAGCATCACTGAATGCTTCGATTTTCGTTTAGTCTGTGTTCTTAAATATTAATTTTGCAGAAGTTTTGCCTTTTAGATATTTCAATGTCTTCTTGACATTATTAATATTATGGCTTGAAAGATTTTCCATATGTCTACTTTCTGTGTTTACGGCATATGTTAGGTCTGGTCTTGTTTTGTTACTTATGTACAAAAGTGGTCCAATAGCTTGTCGATAAGGGTAGTTTACATTTGGCAAGTCTTTTTCTTCATTGTAGTCACTCGCATCAATTAAAGTTTAATTCGATTTTGCATTTAACATAATTAAAATTTTTGAGTATTTTCTCTGTCTGAATATTTTCATTTATTTCAATGCCAATGTCTGTCTTTTCTATCTTCATTCCCAAAAAATTATCTCGCTTTTTTGTATATATTATATCAAAGTCTTGTTTTAGGTTATTTATGAGCTCTGTAAGTTTTCTTTCGTCTTTTTCAATGAGGATTCCATCATCAACATATATTTCCAAAAAAATTGTGCTGTATTAATTTATGAATAAACATTTGTCACATTGCAGTTGTGTTAAACCATATTTTAGTAAAGTTGAAGAGAATTTATTGTTCCAATTAAGTGGTGATTTTTTAAATCCATATATGATCCTTTTTAATTTGCAGACTTTCTTTGTTGGATCATAGTCATAGCCTTAGTGGACCATAGAGAAAAGCAGTCTTTATGGCCAATGTCATTATGTGAAAATCTTTAGATGCAGCAATGGCTAAGATTGTTCTGAAGGATACATTATTTGTTACAGGACTGAACGTTTCTTCATAGACAATTCCTTGAATTTGTTGGCAACCTTTAGCTACTAGCCTTACTTTGAATTTTTTTCTGTCATTTTCCACTTTTAAAACCCACATGTTAGATATTATTTTTCTTCCATTGGCTTCTTCTCTATCTACTATTTCCCATACTTGATTTTTTTTGTGATTGTTTTTCAGAATTTATAGCTTGTATATGGATATTCAGTTTCGTCAGACCTTGAAATAGCTTCTTGATCAGTCTAAAAATTTTGTAGGTAATTTCTTCTTTGTTTCTTTCTAAATCTGATCTGTGTTATTTTAATTTATGTGTGTTATATTTTCTGTTTTTTTTTCTTGTTTCTCTGAGTTTTCTTGTTCATGGTTTTTATTTGGTGTTTCTGTAAATATTATGGTTTAATTTCTTTCTATTTTTCATTTTTAAATATTACATCTCTTCTAATCAGTATTGTATTCTTTTCTTTATCAAATAAGCGGTAGCCAGTGTTAGCATAACCAACCATTAAGTATTTCTCTGTTCGTGGTTCTAGTTTTTGTAGACAGTTTAGCTTTTTAGTGTAAGCCGTATAACCAAATATTTGAATATTACTTAAGTCCGGTTTCTTATCAAACCATTTTTCATATGGTGTCATGTTTGCAATTGATTCGGACGGTGTTCGGTTCAGCAAGTAGGTTGTTTTTCTTGCAACTTTACCCTATAAAAGTCTTCAGTCTTTGTTTCATACATTAAAGCTCGTTTTTTTTTTCTTGTAATGATCGATTAAGTCTTTCAGCTTTTCCGTTTAGTTGGAGTGAATATAGAATTGTGTAGTCAAGCATGATACCTTTCTTGTAGCACCAATCTTTAAAATCAATGCTGGTATATTCACCGCCATTATCACAGCGTATTTCACTTACTTTCAGGTTTTTTCTCTTTCAGCTTCTTCAATGTAATTTTTAATACAACTAGGTGCTTCGCTTTTCTTTTCTAGCAGGTAAATTTTTGTGAAGTGGCTGTAGTCATCCAAAATAATAAGTGTGTAATTTTATTATCAAAGGTTGGTGTTAAGGGGCCACATATGTCACTGTATGTATATTATTTGAAGTGGTCAAAAAGCTCGTTCTCTTACTGCATTGAATGGTTTTCTTGATTGTTTTGCCAACATGCATACTTCACTGGTTATTTCTAATTGTTTTATTTCTTCTTCATTTATTTTAATGTTAACTGATTTGGAGAGCTTCAACAGTGAGTCTTTGCATAGATGTCCCATTTTTTTTTCGAAAGGACAAGCTGCTGAGCTTGTTGTTGGCCATTGGGGCCTTTACAACTTCACCGGGCAGGGAAGGCGAGTACGGAAGGCACTCAACCTAGGAGATGTCCCAATTTTACATGCCATTCATGCGCTTTATTCTTATTAGTTGTTAGTAATCTTATTTTTTTTTCCGTTTCAACTTTCACTGCGTATAGGTTGTTTTCTTTTTTTTTACCCGTCATAATAATTTCACCATCTTTGCAAATGTAAACCTTGTCTTTTTCAAAAAACATATCCCCTCCATTATTTGTATATGCACTTACTGACATCAGATTTTGTGTCAGGTCAGGTACATACAGGGTTTCTTTTAAAATGCATCGTTTGAGTTCTCTTTTTCCTACACCTTGAGATTTCATTCCAGTACCTTGTTTAGCTACACCAACAGATAATGGTATGCACTTCAGATCTTGCAATAAATTTGGATCATTTGTCATATGACTAGAGCAGCCGGAGTCAATTAAAAAAATATCATTTTCATTTTATGAGTTTCGATTTTTATATGTCACGAATGCCACATTGTTATTTTTCTTTGAACTTGTTGTATTGTTCTTTTTATAATAAAATTTTTAGTTGAATGATTTGTTTTTTTTTACAGTTGTTGCACTGGTTTTTATTTTGTTTCAGGAAAAAACAGTCTTTCTCTGCATGATTGTTTTTTTTAAGTTGCTGCAGAACATTTTTTTGTTTTTATTTGAGTTATAAGCTTTACAAGCAACATTTTTTTCCTCTTGTGGATTTATTTCACGTTGTTCTTCAGTAATCAGTCTTAAAGTGAGGTTGTTGAGAGTTTTTTCATGACTCAGGCATGAGTCCCATGCAGTAATGAAACTTTTATATTTTTAGGTAATATCGCTAGGATTTTTGAAATCAACATATTGTCATTGATTTTTCATCTATCATCGACAGTTTGTAGGCGTAGTTTTTAAGAACGCCGACGTTGTAGGCTACGTCTTTACTTGTGTCATATTCAAACTTGAATAATTTTTAAATTAGATCACATTTTTCGTGTTCATTGTTTCGCCGATACAAAAAACACAATTTTTGGTGCATTTCCTTCGCATTCTCACAAGGAATTATGTGAATCATGAGAGATTTGTCGATTGTCATCATGATGATTCGTTGTGCTTTAGCATCACGCGTTTGGAAATCGGGAATTTCACCCTGTGCCAATTGTAAAGGTTTACTTGGAAAAACAATATCTTGTAGGTTCGAACTTCTGAATCAATTTGAAATTTCCATAACATAAAGTCCTTTTCACTAGTTAGCACTTGGATTTTGAAGTATATATTATGTGCGTCCTCCATTTTGTTAAGGTTTTTTGGTTTTTGCTGTTTTATTTGGTTTTAAGTTTTTACGGGATAGCTGGCCCCATAACCCCCATAAATAATTATTAGGGTATTTCGGTTTTATGTAAAGTATTTAGTTTAATAAAATAAAGATATTTTAATAAACATTGTGTTTTATTGAAGCCACCACCACAGGTAAGTAAGCAAAGATAATAGAGTATGAACCACAGACAAGTACAGTAACTTTTTAAATTAAGGCTTTAGTTACAAGGCTGTGGATTATTATTTAACATCCTTAATTCATGGCACTCATCCTCCAAACCTACCATACATCATTTTTACCCTCCATAGCTTCTTCTAGGTCCTAGGAGAACGTTTACAATCGACGATTTTGTATAGGCTGCTCTCTTATGATGAGCAGTTTTTAATGATCTGAAGCTTTCTTAAAACTCACTGAGACATGAAATACAACCATACACTTTCTTCTTTACACTACAATTTTGAACAGAAAAAACCGACTTCAATCAGGAAACTAAGGTTCCCCTCGATTTCTCTGCGATCCATCACCAGATCCTGGTTTTTTTATCATGGTACCACTCTTGGTATATCTCCTTTCCAACAAAAAAGAATCATCAAAATCGGTTCATAAACGACAAAGTTATCCACAACACACATAAAAAAAGTAAAAAATATATACGGTCGATTTGAGAGGCTTTTCGGAAGTCGCTTGAAAAAGAATCTGCGTCAAACATTTTCTGCGCATGGTCACCATAGCTACGGAGATAAACAGAGCGGCCGAGCCGCTAGATATACTTCAATCTATTGAAACACGTTGAAAGTCGCGAGGGCGGCCCGACCGCGGCTGCGCGTCTGCGGACTCGAGCGGCTGCGCCGCTGTTCATATTATAATTCGATGCCTACAATCCCATGTAAGGCCGCCGTTTTGAGCGGACGCATATAACTGGAGCCTATGGGAAGGAGTTGGTGAATAAATGCGTAGGTATTTTCATTTTATAAGTAAGTGCAATAGCTGTTACGAAGTAACTAGTATCTGATCTGTGCTCTCGTTCATGTTTATTGTACTTGTATCATTGTTTCACTTGTGTGGAGAGGTATGGTTGTACTGAACCCTCAGTGTTTGACTCCGACTCACACGAGGTCGTTTTTTTAAGACCAACTACAACGACTTCCGAGTAAGATTTGATATAACTATTACGTCTTACAAAAATAAACTCATTTTGTCAAAGAACAAAATGATTAAAGAATCATCATACCAGCTTATATACGTCCCCATTAAGGGCATCGAACCTACCCTGAATTAAGGCAATCGGGTCTCAGTTAACCACGCGGGCCCAGCGCGAGTTGGTCGATTTCACACGCAACCTTCGAGTTTCTTCGCAGGCGTACGTAGGTTTCCTCACGATGTTTTCCTTCACCGTAAGAGCGTCGGAAAACTTACATATGAAATCGAAAATCGAAAACACTTGGTAAGTGGCAGGTTTCTAACCATGATCTCCCGGACAGGAGAAAGCGGCCCCGTTCATTTCGTCACCGACGTGGCTGACGCTCTAGTTCTTTAATGTGGTGTACAATTTAATTATCTGATTGCAGCTGTTTAAAAATAATATAATATTATAAAATAAACAAGAAAAATCAATTCGATATTATAATGTGATGATTTGTGTCAAAAATTTATATTTTTTAAAACTGCAAGGTCTAACAAGTTTTCATCTGTATAAGAGGAAATCAAACCTTGGCCTTTCATGGAAATCCACGGTGCTCCTTGAAGCCTCTCCGCATCCTCACGCAGCACTCGTTGGCTACCCAGCGGGAGTTCCACAGTCAGTTTGAGCACCTCTCTAGCCTCCATGTGCCGCTCCGCGCACGCTATTGATACGAACGACAGCGGGCAGTACATAAAATTGAGCTCCATTATCGTGCTGTTGCGACCGAAGTCAAGCTCTGGCATATCTTCGCATGTGAAGTCTTTGTTTGGCTGTTGAAAGAACACAGTGACATTCCGTTTAGTCGTTCATAGCTTATTAAACCTAAGAAAGTTCCAGTAAAGTCTGACTTTTATGATACACTTTTTGCTCTATAGGTAGGTATACCTGCCTTTTACCCGACTTGCCAAGAACGAGAGTATGTTTTTCAGGTACATATTCGAAAGCCTAAACGACTTGATGGATTTTGGAGTGTGAACTGTTCTTAGTTGTCTTGATCTCCTGAGTGACATAGGATGTACCAATATTTTTAAGCAGTCAGGTTTTGATTTTCAATTAATTTGATAGGGAGTAATTATTTCTTAATTGGGTTGGTCCACCAGGATCCCCTAGATCGATACTCCCGGGAGTTGTGCTGAACTCATCAGTTCATCAGGATCTCCCTATGGTAAAATTATGTAATTGCATTGCAACATTAAATCTCATAAAAAAGTTTAAAAAACTTAAAACCGACTTCAAAATGAAATTCACTCAAAAGTATGCAATAATATACTTAAATATACAACATTAACCAACAATAACGAATAAAAATTTTTTGAGGTCGGTGTCAGCAAACCATCGAACCTAAACCATTTAATACGTAAGTAACTGTGTGCTGGTACCGACCTCAAAAAAAAATTAAGCCCCTAATTTAATTCGTATCCACCTTTGATTTCGTTATTGTTGGTTAATGTTGTGTATTTAAGTATAATAATATTATTTCATACTTTTGAGTGAATTTCATTTTGAAGTCGGTTTTAAGTTTTTTTAAACTTTTTTTTATTTTCTATATTTTTAGTGGTAATGCAGATAGCATTACCACTAAAAATATCTAGCAACGTTAAATCCAATCACCTATACTCACCAATAGGAATTATCAAATCATAATACATGTGTTTCATTAACAGATACAGAGTCCTGGGGCTTCCATCATCATCTCAGCAGCATGAAAGTTAAGGAGTTAAATCGTCCATCTTCAGCTCATCTAAATAACCTGAAGGAATACAACTATCGGTCTATGCATACCTACGTACCTGACTTGGCGACAATGGGACCCCGTCGGGAGTATACTCTTTCGAATGAAAAAAGAATTTTTAAAATCGGTCCACAATTGACGGAAAAATCAGTGAACATACATTAAAAAAAATATACAGTCGAACTTAGTACCTCCTCCTTTTTGAAGTCGGTAAAAATCAATCTTCCACTTTAAATTTTATTCCACTTTATTTTTTAAATTTTATAATTATAATTGTATAACTCCTTACTCCTATTTCATCTAACTCCTAAGAATAAAACGAGAAATACTCATATTTTTAATACATATCGATTTTATATCACAAAATATGGAATTAAATATTTTGTACAGCCACCCTGTGCATACTTTTTCTCATAACCATCACCGTCTGTCATCATCATATCAGCCGAAGGAAGTCCACTGCTGGACATAGGCCTCCCCCAAGGATCTCCAATACGACCGGTTCTGCGCTGCCCGCATCCAGCGGCTTCCCGCTACCTTCACCAGGTCATCGGTCCACCGAGTGGGAGGCCTGCCTACACTACGCTTTCCGGTGCGTGGTCAATCTCGGTGGTCAAGTCATTTTATTTACACCGTCTGTCATATCAAAATTAAATGATACGCTTTACTTTATGATAATTTTTGCGTTTGGGATGCAGCTCAGCCAGCTCAGTGGCAAAGTATATCAATCAATCTAAATAATTTATTTTAACTAGGTGTTTACACACACTTTTAAATAGTCAAAACAAAAAAAAATATTGTACATTACAAATAATGTCATGATTCAGATCATAGTCTCAGGTAATGGTATTTGTTATAGAATCAACATAATATATACTTTTGTCATTTACATCTATTATTTTATAGTATCCTCTAGAGCACAAGCATTTTTTGACATGAGTCTTGATTTTATTCTGTAATAAACTAGTTACATTTTCTGAAATTTTATTGTAGAGTCTTATACACTGCCCCACAAATGACTTTTTAACCTTACTCAGTCTCGAAAAGGCTATATCTATTTTATTTACATTTCTTAAATTCAAATTATGCCTGTTACTGTTTTTAGGAAATAAATAAAAATTCTTACGAATGTACATGATGTTTTCATATATAAATTGACAAGCAACAGTTAAAATATTGATTTCTTTAAACATATTCTTTAACGACTCACGTGATCGCATCTGATAGATTGCGCGGATAGCTCTTTTCTGCAAGATGAAAACAGTTTCTATATCGGCCGCATTAAGTACACGGCCCACAGTAAGATGCCATAAGACATTATACTATGCAAGTAACTAAAATACACAAGTCTCGCAGTACTTACATCTGTTAACTGTCTTATTTTATTAACGGCATAAGCAGCTGAACTAAGCCTTCCCGCTAATGTTTCAATGTGTGGTCCCCATTGAAGTGAAACATCCAAAGTTATACCAAGGAACACCGTAGTATTCACAAATTCTAAGTTATTACTGTCTAATATCACACTATTATTGACCTTTTTTACATCTGACAAACAGAATTTTATACATTTTGTTTACTTAGCATTTAATAATAAGTTTTTCACAGTAAACCAGTTCAGTACCTTTGAGAGAGTGTTGTTTTCTTCGTCAATTTTATTTTCTTTCCTAATAACTTTAAAAATAAGAGAAGTATCATCCGCAAAAAATACAATATTTGATAGATATTGCTATATAAAAGGCAAATCGTTTAAGTAAACAAGGAAAAGAAAAGGCCCCAATATGGAACCCTGGGGCACACCCATTTTCACTCTAGATCCAGATGAGTTCGTGCCATTTACTTATACTTTTTGTGTTCTGTTGTCTGAATACGAATTTAAAAGACTGAGAGCCCCATCCTCTACACCGTAATACTTTAATTTCACAAGTAATGTTTGGTGTTCAATACAATCAAATGCCTTAGATAAATCACAAAACACTCCATTGCATTTTGCGATTCCTCAAAGGCATCATAAATGTTGCGAATAAGTGCAACCCCTGCATCGATTGTTGATCGACCTTTCGTGAAACCAAATTGTTGGTTATGCAGTAGTTTTTTTTTGTAAAATATTGTAGCATTTGGTTAAGCATAATCTTTTCAAACACTTTACTAAGAACTGGCAGCACAGAAACTGGTCTGTAGTTGCCCGGATCAGTTTTTGAACCAGATTTATATAAAGGTAATACTTTACTAAGCTTCATGAGATCTGGAAAGACGTCATTATCAATGCTAATAGTTTGTGGTTCAATTACTCTGGAGGAGAATTTTTGATCACAAATACTAATATTTTCCTTTAGCAACCTTTGAGCATACATAGGTGATGAGTTTAGGGCTTCAGTAGTCCTAAGTGGAATATTTGTGAAAAAAGTTTCGAATTCTTTGGCTACATCGGCATTCGAACTAATTTTACCTTGATCTGTTTGCAAAACATATTCTTTGTCGCGAGGATTGACTTTACCTGTTTCTTTGCTAATAATATTCCAAACAGTTTTTATTTTATTATCTGACAATTTTATTTTTCTAGCTAGATAATTAGATTTTGATACGCGAAAAACCTGCTTAAAAATTTTTGAATATTGTTTCACATTGTAACAAAAGTGTAAGTTTTTTTGTCATAAAAGTCAAACAAAGTTTGGCGACTTTTGTATATACCTATAGTAGCCCATTCACTGAATTTAAATTTGATGTACTAAATGTGGATTTAGACTTAAATATACTATGGGATTCCTTATCGAGTACTGTAAAAAAAACATTGTAAAAACCGTTGGCTTGCACTTCATTATCAAAATGTGGTATGGGTAGTTTGTGTAGTAACTAGATATGAACAGTGTAAGCTAGACAGTTGAAATTTTCACAGATGATGTATTTCTGTTACCGCTATAACAAAACAATACAAAAAAAATTGAAAGAGTGAAAAAATAAGTGGGGTCTCCATACAAAAAACTAGTTTTTTTTAAAACGTGAAGAAACTAATGATAGCTAGAAGTTGAAATTTTCACAGATGATTTATTTCTGTCACCGCTATAAGAAAAAATACTAAAAATTATAAAAAAAACGACAACATAAGTATCCATACAAAAAACTTATTTTTTTTTAACGTGAACAAACTAGCGCCATCTAGTATGAAGGCACGGAAAATCCTTTGTGCGCGGTTCTGACTCGCACTTGGCCGGTTTTTTGTTACTTTTTCTTATTTTTATTACAACATATTCTGAATAAAATTAACTAGCTACCTATTACTGTTTTAAAAATTCAGCCCTTTATAAGTCGGACAGACAGACAGACGGACGGACGGGTACACAGTGCAGGCTTAGCAATAGTGTCTCGTTATCTGGTACGGAACTAAAAAAACTAAAAATGCCATTAAAACCTGAATTTAAATGCTCTTGTCTTTATCATCATATCATCAGACGAATAACGTTCATGCTGGACAATGGCCTCTCTCAAAGATTTCCACGACGACCGGTACTGCGCTGCCCACATCCGCATCTACTCTTGTCAAAGAAAAGGGATTTCTAGTGCCTATATACCCCACAGCAAGCAAATGTCGTTTCATACACTTACTTCACTCCACTTTATTTATTTATTTATTCCATAGGGAAATCAACAGCTTTTTACATATAAAATACTTATTTCTAGGTATGAAATAAAGTGCCTTTATAGATTTCTACAATTAATTTTTAAAGGAAACACAACTTTACCAAATCAAGCAAATCAGACTTGATTTATAAACTACTACTAATAACGACCGAAAAAAAGAGAGAAAATAATAATAATAAAAATGAAACACAAGTTACTAATTAGTCATCCAATCAAAATAGCAGTGTGCGTGTGTGTGTGTGTGTGTGTGGTGTGTCTGTGTGTGTCTAACTGCACTGCACACGTTTCCTATATAACTGGCCTCCCTCATTTTTTCTTTTACAATTGGCTCCACATTTCAATATATAATTGAAAACGCTAAACACGTTAAAAAACTGACTTCAATATATAATTGAAAACGCTAAACATGTTAAAAACCCACTTTCATCGCAACAACTTAGTACATTTATGCATTATTATTTTTGGTTTTTGTTAACTTTCTTATTAAGTACATAAAATTTATATGGAACCACACGGGAAGCACTAGCTTTCAAATAAGAAAAGAATCGTAAAAATCGGCTTACCCAGTCAAAAGTTCTGAGGTAACACACATAAAAAAACATGCAGATGATTTGAGAACACCCTTGGAAGTCGCTTGAAAAGAGATTACAATATATTACCACAGATTTGGACAGAAGGATCTGCCCGTCTCCATATTTTACTCAGATTTACTTCATACACGCAAAAATTAGCGCCATCTGACATAACTCGTACGAACTAGCGTGGGCTAGAGTTGACGTCAGTGCCGCGCTAAAAGGACCTTGGTAGAATTGTCGCTTTAAAAATGCGTTTATTTAATTTGTGTACGAGAAAAAATAAAATGTAAAGTAACTTAACAATGATACGATATCCCATGTTTCTTTATAGCATTTCTTTCTTGATTTTTACAGCATGTAACAAAACAATAAGGCATTTTATATGGAATATCTTTCCACCGCACTGTACAATTTCCCGCAGATGACTGAGTCGCGAGTGTACAAAACTTTCGATTTTCGCACCAATTCGCTGAGAGCATTAGTCGCGTTCGTTGGCCGGATCCTTACGACAGTAATGTAGAAGTCATTGCATATTATATTAATGTGGGAAATAAATGGTAATGATTTCTTACCGCCATGCAATGTATGTTGAGGAACTGGGTGCGATTTCCTTGCAGCCAAATGTCGGCAGCATTCGGCTTTCGCCCGCAGGACATTTGGATATCGAATGGTTCTTGGACAATAAATGGTCCGCGCGGTTCATCCTTGCAGTAGGAATTTAGCGCGCTCACACTTAGCGCGCACAACGCTGCCACCGCCGCCATCAGCACCCCTTGCGATCGCATGCTGCTTTAAATCTTCACACCCTGCCTGAAGATGAAACGTTAAAAATATCATCATCGTCATAAACTTTTTAGTACAAGCTTTTATTTGAAAAGAGTTTATGCTTAAAAGCCAAATGCCCACGGTGCCTACTATACATCCCCACCGAGGGGCTCGAGCTTACCCTGAATTAGGGCGATCGGGCCTTAGTCGACCACACGGGCCCAGTGCGGGTTGGTCAACTTCACACACAACCTGCGAGTTTCTTCGCAGACGTGTGCAGGTGTCCTCACGATGTTTTCCTTCACCGTAAAAGCGTCGGATATACGTACATATGAAATATTAATTCGAAATCACATTGGTACGTGGCAGGTTTGAACCAAGTACTCCCGGACAGGAGGCGGCGGCCCTAGCCATTACGCCACCGACGCTCAAAAATATAGTTAAAAAAAACAGGCAAAGCACATCAAACTAAAAAGTGAAAAATAATTCTTAATTTAAACTGAAAACAATAATGAACGAAAAATACTAGTACATACAATTGTGAAAAAAGCGTAAAGCCTTTGTGCCTAATTTTTTGTATATCGAGCAACCCACGCTTTTTTCATAATAATACTAGTATTTTTTGTTCATTATTGTTTTCAGCTTATATTAAGACTTACTTTTCACTTTTTTGTTTGATGTGCTTTAAAGCGTTTATTTTTTAGGTTTTTTAAACTATATTTATTATAAAATTTTTAGAGATAAACTTACGAAATTATTGTATTGTCACTGATTCTTGATAAATGTACAAAGTTTGAATTAAATCTGTCCGTTTATAGTGGGTCAAAATCGAGTACAAAGAAGTCGGTGAAGCTAATAAAAGTCATGAAACCTATGGACAATTCTAAAATAAATGACTTTCCATACAAATTGGCCAGCTCAGTAACTAACTTTGTATGAGAAGTCCAATTTTTTTTTACGAAATGACCATTGGTACCCTGGGAAAATTTCACCTCCTAAAATGCGTCCGTCGTCTAACCAATCACCCTGTATACGTGATCATGCATCACGCACGATGTTTTTTGCAAGAATAAATGACCTTATATATTATAATCTTATAACCTTGTCGAACTGACTATGCTCGATAATTGGGGCGCTGGATAGGGCAACACCACGGCTTAAACCAAGGGACAGCACTACCAAAGTAAATTTGCATTCTTGCAATATTTACGGAGGTTAATATACAGGGTCTTCGGCAGATGGTTGAAAATACGAAAATGGGGGATAGGTGGGGTCGCCTCCCACCTATTTTGAGAATTAAAAAAAATCTAGGACTTGTAATTTTTTTTACAGGATTTTTTTTCCTTTTTTTAGAAATTTTGCCATTTTTATACCTTTGAACACATGTAACTTTTTGTTTTTTAAAGCTAGCTCCAAAATCTTTTTTTTAATAGACTTTTATAAGATTGTCGGCTCTAAAAAAATATGTTTGTTTCAAGTTATTGCTAAAAACAAAAATGTGGGCCCCCGAACTTAAAAAAAAGTTGAACAAAAATTTAAAAGTCAACTTTGCGATGCATTTAAAAAAAAAATAATGGGGCTGGAAGGCTTCTGTTTTTTTTAAAACATCTCTAAAGCTTAGGCTTTTGAATGGTATGTAATTTGTTTCGGTATCTTTTTTGTAACCGGAGTTGTTAATTTTTTTTACTCAATTGGACCATGTTGACGAAATTCCACTAGTTAAATGTTTTGTGAAATGTATCAAATGCAAAGTTGAAAATAATGTAAATACTTACTGTTGGGACGGTTACAAAGAGCAGGTACGTTTTTTTACATTCTTGCACACACATAATGGCTATCTTTTGTCATTTATTGGCATATTCGAGTTAGCACTTCCATATGCCAATAAAATGTCCGCATATTCCGCATTGGTAAATTGAGCCATTTTAAACCACAACAAAGTCCTAACAAAACGTCTGATAATAACAAAAAGTGACAAACAACAAAAAAACTTAACAAAATCACAAACGTTAGTAACGTTAACGTTTTTTTTTTGTTTTCGTTAATTTCACTTTGATGTGTTTGTGATTTTGTTAAGTTTTTTTGTTGTTTGTCACTTTTTGTTATTATCAGACGTTTTGTTAAGACTTTGTTGTGGTTTAAAATGTCTCAATTTACCAATGCGGAATATGCGGACATTTTATTGGCATATGGAAGTGCTAACTCCAATATGCCAATAAATGACAAAAGATAGCCATTATGTGTGTGCAAGAATGTAAAAAAACGTACCTGCTCTTTGTAACCGTCCCAACAGTAAGTATTTACATTATTTTCAACTTTGCATTTGATACATTTCACAAAACATGTAACTAGTGGAATTTCGTCAACATGGTCCAATTGAGTAAAAAAAATTAACAACTCCGGTTACAAAAAAGATACCGAAACAAATTACATACCATTCAAAAGCCTAAGCTTTAGAGATGTTTTAAAAAAAACAGAAGCCTTCCAGCCCCATTATTTTTTTTTTAAATGCATCGTAAAGTTGACTTTTAAATTTTTGTTCAACTTTTTTTTTAAGTTCGGGGGCCCACATTTTTGTTTTTAGCAATAACTTGAAACAAACATAATTTTTTTTAGAGCCGACAATCTTATAAAAGTCTATTAAAAAAGATTTTGGAGCTAGCTTTAAAAAACAAAAAGTTACATGTGTTCAAAGGTATAAAAATGGCAAAATTTCTAAAAAAAGGAAAAAAAATCCTGTAAAAAAATTACAAGTCCTAGATTTTTTTTAATTCTCAAAATAGGTGGGAGGCGACCCCACCTATCCCCCATTTTCGTATTTTCAACCATCTGCCGAAGACCCTGTATAGCTGAAATCAAATCATTAATAAAATCGTCACTTTTTTAATGTTTTTAATAAAAAAATTTAATCGATAATACTTAATTCACATCACTAAATTAAATCGAATTCGCTCAACACTATCCGCAAGGCCAACATCGGTTGCAACTTGCGGCGTTCTTAAAAGAGTCTCACTCAAAGCACAAAGGGACCGCGTCGCGTTTGTCACTTCAGTAGCCGCCGTGTTGCTGTTTGAGACACTTGTGTATACTGAGCTCGCTCACTCGTAGTGGAGGCCCCGTGGCCTGGCCAGCACCTGTGCCAGCACGACCCCCGGACCTTACCCCGCTGGATTATTACTTGTAGGGCGACGTGAAACGTCTAGTGCACTAGGAGGAAATTGAAAGTGTGGTTGAGTTACATGAGAAAGTGTTAGCAGCGTTCGAAACTGTAAAACAGAATACTTTTGTTTTACGTAAATTAAAGCGTAATTCGCGTCGGCGTGCTCAACTGTGCCTCGCGTAGAAAGGTGGTCATTTCGAACAGTTACTGCGTAGCACATAAACTTTAAGTTTTTGTAAATCTTTGTTTATTTATGTGTAAATGTGTAAATAGGCTGATTTCAGACTTTTAACTACGCCAAAAATACCTAAAAGTGCATTGGCATGCGAACAAAACGTGGTAAAATTAGTAAAAAAATGGGTTTTTGAAGGTCCTAAGCCCATAAAGTAGGAAGGAAAATTTGAAATCAGCTGTGTTAGAATGAATAATTGAATGAGGGGTGAATGAACTGTCCATTTGTGAGTTGACGTCACAGTCACGTATGGTGTGTTCCACTGGGAAACTACACAAAAATGGTTTATTCTTACGTGAACTTCAAAACAATTTCATGTAATAACTTTTTATCTTTCAAATATCAGACTTTCTGCATAAGCTGAAGTGATTTGTATAATTGTGAACTACCGCCTCCATAAATATCGCAAGAATGCAAATTTACACCCTGTATAAGGTAAACAAAATTAGCTGAAACTATTTTAACTAGTGCTTCTACCAATGAAGCTGAACAACTTTCCCCATGGAACCCATAGTCATATCGCAAAAAAAAAATTGGCTCTCTTATACTAACTCGATCAGCTCGATCAGCCAACTTAGTATGGGAGTTTAATTTAAGATTTGACAATGGGTTTCATGGGAAAAGTTGTTCAGTTTCATGGGTAGAAGCACCAGTAAAAATAGTTTCAGCTAAATTTGTTAGACCCTTTTATACATATATTAGTACTAACATACAGTATGGATACGTTAGTACTAATATATTATTATATACTGTGGTATGGACACTCCCTGCCGCTCTATAGATTGCGACCTCACCCCCTCGTCACTCAGATTAATACAGATTGGTTACAGTTTGGTTTTTGATTGGTTTCCGACCAGTTTTATGAAGTTTCCAAGGGTGCACTGCTAAGGAAAGTATATAGGGAGTAACATAAATGTGTGGTTATATTTAAAGGTGGGCTTTTGATCATATTTTTGGAGAAACTTTTTAATGTGTAACATCTTTTTCCTCGCTTCTCTGCAAATTCATTTCTCTAAGTCACGGAGGCTAAGAAAACATAGCCATACCGCCTTTTTTTTCTGCAATGAATGCTAAAGAAACATGGCCATGCCGCCTAATGCGAGACCGGAGGCCAGAAAGCTGTTAGGTATTTAACTATATCGGATGTTACACATCATATTCGATAACATATGCATATGTTTGTAAGGCTCGCTAGTTTTCAGGGTTCCGTGAGACAAAAAACAAAACGGAACGCTTATAGGATCACTCGTGCGTCTGTCTGTCCGTCCATCTGTCACAGTCAATTTCTGTCACACACGAACACACAATATTCTGTTATATGTTCTTTGTTTATATTATTTTTCTTTAATCTTTTTGTTCTTTTCCACTTCTTATCACTTAGTTTCTGTTAAGTTTCTGTTAAATTTGTTTTATGTTAATGTTCTTTTGACCGCCACGAGACAGGCCTAGCCTAGTGTGGGGTCACAGTTAACTTGTATTTATTAGATAAGATAACTTCGTAAATAAAATTTTTATGTCTTTTATGTCTTTATGTCTTTTTAATTTGCTCTGAATCTACTGGACCAAATCAGGTGAAATTTAGTAGGATAGTGTAATCCTATGACCCAAACACAGATGAGCAAAGTCAATATTTTTTTTAAATAAGTGTCATTTTTGGGGGAAAAATTAGGAAATTAAAAAAAAAACGTTTTACTTTGTCATATATCAAATGAAAGGGCTAGTTATGAGGATCTCAAATATTTTTTTGTTCTCATTGTAAAATCAATAGTTTTTACACAGATTTGAACAGAAGGATCCGCCCGTCTGCATATTTTAGTCAGATTTTCTTCATACATGCAAAAAGTAGCGCCATCTGACATAACTCGTACGAACTAGCGTGGGCGAGAGTTGACTGACGTGCCGAGTTAAAAGAACCTTGATAAAATTGTCGCTTTAAAAATTCGTTTTTTTAATTTGTTTACAAGAAAAAATACAATGTAAGGTTACTTATCGATAATACGACATCCCATGTTTCTTTTTAGCCTTTCTTTTATGATATTTACGGCCTCTTACAACACAATAAGGCATTTTTATATGGAATATTTTTCCACCGCACTGAACAATGTCCCGCAGACGACTGAGTCGCGAGTGTGCGAAACTTTCGATTTTCGCACCAATTCGCTGGGCCCATTAGTCGCGCGCGTTGGCCGGGTCCTTACGCCAGTAATATATAAGTCATTGAGTTTTTATTTTTATTCATGAAAGAAGACGAAAATTGGCTTTAAAAAAATTAAAAGTATGAAATAATATTTTAATACATAAATACATGAAATTAATCAACAATAACGTAAATCGAGGTAAGTACGAATCAAATTAGAGCCCTACAATTTTTTTTATCAGTTTTAGGTCTTTTTAATGTACATAATATTTTAGGCCACTTCGAAACGCTAAAGGCCACTCATGCCGATGCCGAGTCGGCAATTTATGGCCTTAGGATTTTAAGGGCACCAGACTGGTAACGGAGATAGGTTAATTCTAACTCTTAATCAACGCGAAATAAGGTCTTTTTGATGTGTAACATCTTTGCTCTGCAATTTGTGGGAGTGATTTCGTGAAATGGGACGGAAAAGTGTCCCATGGGACGGAAATGTGTTCCAGGGAGTCGCGTTTTTTCAGGCTTTAAAAGCGCGGAAAAGGCAAAGGTATCTATGACCATACAGCCACAGTATATATATTAGTACTAACGTACAGTATGGACACTCCCTGCCCCTCTCTAAATTCGACCTCACCCCCCCGTCACTCAGATTGGGTGTAGATTGGGTACCAAACGTAAAGGACGAGCTACGCAAGCACTTTTATTCACTATATTCACTTTGCGCGCCGCTGTGATTTCGTTCACAAGCATAAAAACCAACCAGTTACCGAACGTAAAGGCCCAACTGAATTTTTTTTTTCATACTTGTCTTATGTTGTAAACAACCACCCCTCGAACAAAAAACACCACTTTCCGAATACACCATACACAGTATGAGACTATGAGACTATAAAACATTGTAAATGGTAACTGCGACGTGGACGTATGAATTAACACTGAAAACTGCTATTATTTTTTTCGAACGGTGTTTGTTTACAACGAAAAGTATGAAAAAAAAGAGTTTAGTATTCACAGTAAATAACCAAAACATTTTGTGACCAAACCAATACCGCCGGTGTGATTCAACCCTACCTGCATTCTTGCCTATAGATACGTCATTTATAAATAAGTATATCATTTCTCGCTCGTTTGTATGGAGTGTCCGGGGTGTGATACAGCCTAGTCTGCCTTATCTTTGCCGTCCTTTTTTCAGGCTTTAAAAGCGCGGAATAGGCAAAGGTATCTATGACCATACAGCCTAGTCTACCTTATCTTTGCCGTCCTTTTTTCAGGCTTTAAAAGCGCGGAAAAGGCAAAGGTATCTATGACCATACAGCCTAGTCTGCCTTATCTTTGCCGTCCTTTTTTCAGGCTTTAAAAGCGCGGAAAAGGCAAAGGTCTCTATGACCATACAGCCTAGTCTGCCGTATCTTTGCCGTCCTTTTATAAAGTATTTTGTCACATGTTACACATCATATGCGAGTACTGTAGGTCTCGCTCGAATTTTTTAGATATCAAATTAGTCCCTTGTTTCCCTGCCCTGTCACCTGTTCGCAGCAGGACTTAATGGACGCCACAAATAGTGCAGTCGAAGTGGCTAAGTTCTGGGCCGGAATGATTTAATTTGTCATCGACACGCAAAGAAGAGTCTTCTTAGTCCCTTGTTTGACCCAAGATTATAAAAAACTAGCTGATACCTTCCTGCGTTGATGTCGAAGGTGATAGAAAATTATACAACTTTTACAAAGGAACCTTTACAGAATTATAAGTTTTATAATTATACTTTATAGATTTTTTTTAAATCTTATTATTGTTGGTGTTATTGTATCAGCTGCAATAATAATGACAAACGAATGTATAGTAGAAGCTATTTTGTTTCTATTGAACAAGTAATAAGTGATTGTAAAAATTAAATCTGAAAAAATTGTGGACTTGCCGTACAAAGTTCGCTATAAGCTGTTTTTTTTTCATTGGTCAGCCCTTGGTATCTCACTTGATGGTAATGACGATGATGCTGAAGATAAAACGGGCTAACCAAGATTCCTCAACCTAAAGGGAAACTGGGTATCTTATCTTCGAGTCGGAACACAACAATGCTGTTAACATTGATGTTTTGCGGCAACATTTAGATAAGTTGATAGTAGCTTGCCAGGCGGGCGTAGAAAATGCCCTTCCACCAACCAAGTCGACTCCGCAGGGAATCGAACCCGCGACCTCCTGATGTAAACCTAATGGACTTAACCATTACGCCACGGAGGTGGTTATGACCAATTGAGTATTAAAATTTTTATGAGCTTTAAATATTGAATTCTTAGGGAAAGTTGTTTGGTTTCACGAGATATAAAAATAAAAATAAAAAAAATAAATATTCTGGGACAAATCACACATGGTCATCTGGCCCCAAAGTAGGATTCCCTGTGTTATGGGTTACCAGAGACTGATATACATACTTATATACGTTTAAATACATACATATATAGCTCTCCTTAAATTATATTTAATAATTTTTAATTGAAAATTTATTTGTAATCTTATAATATGACTGTTTGTTTCCTAAATTAATAACATAAGTAAATAAAGTATTTCAGATAAAACATAATACGGCTTACCAGACAGACCAGACAAAAATCAAGGTTTTTTTTCACAAGAGATAGTTATCAAGTTTCGACTACTTAATTAATTAATTAGATTTATCCATCACATTTAACCAACTTTAATGCCAGCACTTGGTGAACATCTGGCAGCAACTGCAAGTCCGGCCTGCTGATTGTCAATGGAGATTTATCATTATTATTATTATTGTGGCCAAAACAGATAGTGCATAAAAACACAAAGAAGATAGTGTCTCTCTCTTATCGTGTGGCACAATTATCCGTGCTGTCCAATGGACAGACAGCAGTCGCCTGGTGTTGCACTAAGCATCACCCGCGGTCACGTGTAAGGCATTTAAATTTACACCTACGGTCACGTGCAACGCGACCTTCATACATCTCTGGAATCAGATATGCAGGTTTGCTCACGATGTTTTCCTTCATAGTCAAAGGAATCAGTATAAGTATATGTACGTAAGTTTCGAAAAACTCATTGGTAAATGTACTAATGTGCCATCCGGATTTGAACCCGGCACCTCTGGAAGGCCTATCGCACGCCGCGCTGTAGGCATGAAAATGTACTTACGCCACGCTATACGCCGCGCGGCCCCCTGAATGGGGCAAATTCAGTAGTCAGAAGAGATAAGACTTACGCGATAGAAAGAGAGGCAACTTGTAGGCGAGTACAACTGTAGGTAATTAGCGCTGTGCGACCTGAATTTGCACTTTATTGTGTCGTAGCAAGAGTCGCCATTCATTCAAATGATTTTGTGGAGTTAACATTGTAAAATAAATAGTTTTCATTTTATTCATGAAAGAAGACAAAAATTTACCATGAGCCTAAAATTTTGAAAAAAATACAAAATAGATTACAGAAAAACCTATAAGAAATCTATCAATTGAAAATGAAGTGGTAAACTCAATATATTACGTTTGCTTACGGAAAATAGTTCACTAAAACACCACTAGACAGCGCTAGTAGTAGTTAACTCGCGTCTTACTGTGAGTATTTCAAATGTGATATTTTGAAAAATTATTTAATAAATAATTATTAATTATTTAAAAGGAGGCGCGAGTGAGTAAATGTAAAGTTATACGATCTTTACAGTATCGTGTTTTTTTTACAATACCTTCCACTTACACAACATTAATCCTTCGAGCTGTTTCCGCAGCACTGGCACCCCGGTAACTCGTATTTAAAAATAACGCGATATTTTAAGTTTTCCATAATGTAAACAGAACGATGTCTAAGAATAATCAAATGGCGCGAAAACAAATGAATCACTAAAGGGTCCCCAGGAGGCTCGAGTTTCCATACAAACGTAGTTCCGCTTTAATACCAAAATGACATGTCGGATATACATATCACTCCTATCATAGACATATCGATGTTTGTAATTAGTTTTCAACATAGTTAATTTAAACATAACTAAACGAAGCCTTAAATTATTTTTGTACTGAAAGTTTGAAACTGTTCTTTTTATTCCGTTACATATTAGTACGTCGAAAACTAATTACAAACATTGACTTATGTCTAATCTATATATTTGCAAAGTTTGGATTCAATCCGGCATGTAGTTTTTATATTATAAAGCGGAACTACGTTTGTATGGAAACTCGAGCCTCCTGGGGACCCTTAATTCGAAACCCAAATCAAAGTAACATATATTAGTACTCAACGTACCCAAATACACAAGCCTAAATATGAAATAAATTTTAATTTGTAATTGCTGACCAAACATAAGATCAGTTTAAAAAACGCCGATTTCGTAAGGACCTAAGTCAACCTGATTTGCTATATTGATCTGTACTAACTAAGTTATAGATTCTCAAGTAGTTCCCTAAGTATTTTTAGTCTCCAGGTCGATGACGTTGACTATGGTTCCAGGTTGAAGGTAATGGTTAGCCATGAATTGTAACTTCCGTCTTAAGACTGGTGAGATGATGCAGATCGAGATGGTTCACGCAAGCTTGCCTTGAAGGTTTTCAAATGTTAAAAATTAGTTGTACCATACCATTTTCGTTCCAATTCAGAAGCGCACAGTTCAAGGCGGCATATTGGCAATGAGAAGCGCTTCCCAAAAAAATCAGGAAAATTATTCCCTCTTAATTTTTTGTCCTGAAAAAAAAAAGTTATATGCAAGAATATTAGCTAGGGCCCTTGTAAGTCAATAACACGATTTGATTAACTTGAATGGATCATAAAATAAACCAAATATAGCATAAATTGAAGAAAAGCCTGTAAACATTTGTAGGAAAAATAATTTCTTTTAAATTTGAAATTTATAATATGATTTTTTCTTTTCAAACTACGTTGTCTATGTTTATTCAAATTTAATTAAGTTCACTTTTTCGAAACTTTTCAACGAAAAAACATTGAAAAAGTGCAAAAGTGTGGTTATTTTCTTTACTCTTTACACGTAAAGAAAAAGACAAAGACAATGTTAAATCAACGCCTCGCCTTAAATGTGGTCATGTAGTTTTAGGTGACACACAGCCTTTTAATAAGTCTTATTTTTATGCTCCATGCTCCACCGTTTCAACAAAATATAATTTGAAAACAAAAATAAAGTAAAAAGAACATAAATTATGGAAATTTAGCTGTGAATAATTTTATTAAAATTACACAAATGCTTATGATTTAAACCAAAAATCTGTTTTTCATCGCAAACCTCAAGTCCTATGGCCACACAAAAAGGTCATCGGTCCACCGAGTGGGAGGCCTGCCTACACTACGTTTTCCGGTGCGCGGTCGCCACTCGAGAACTTTACTGCCCCAATGGCCATCTGTTCTACGAGGAATTCACCCCGGCCACTACTATTTAAGTTTAGCCATTCTGAGAGCTATGTCGGTTACTTTGGTTCTCCTGCGGATCTCCTCGTTTCTGATTCGATCACGCAGAGAAACTCCGAGCATAGCACGCTCCATCACATCACACATCCACACATTCACCCGAAAAACATTACCCTCCATTTTGGGCTGTCAGATAAAAAAATTGCCACCGGATCAGTCAATTAACATATTCTGTAGCACGACGGAAGAAGTAGATGTAGGGTGGGGGTTTTCAAAAATTCCGTTCGTGCTTACGTGATTTATTATAAGGATAAAGATCTAAAAAGTAAATACAATGTAAACTCTGTATAGCGACACTCAAGGGACCGAGCATTTTGTGACGTTATTGAGAGTTGACGTTAAACAGAGAGAAATTGGCGTAAAGTAAACCAACTGGAGCCAGAAAATGTTGACGTTTCAAGGAGTGAATCGTTATATCGAGTGACGTTTTACAGAGTTTACACTGTACATGAGGATTATAAAATCATATTACAATATATATACAAAAACATAATTATTTCTTACCCGAGATGGGTCTAAGAGTAAAAAAAAGGTATCAGTTAAAAAAGTTAATATTTCCGGTTATTTTTAGTGTTTCAGTTTAAAAATGGCAGTGAAAATTTTTAAAGATGATTATAATTGCGAATGAAATGTCAGTTGGATGACAGCGCATGCGTGAAAAAGAAATAGAATGAAGAAGGGTTATATGAAAAAAGAACGCATAACAATTACAATTTTATCGCGTTACAATAGGGGAGACGACAGCATCAGAAATAAATTATGAACTCTTGATCACTAAATTGTCCTCCTACTTAAACTTCGAAAAACTTTACTCGTTTTGTTTTCCATCAAGTCTTCGATTTTTAACTCACTAAAATCACAAAATGAGTACATAAATGACGCTGCTAAACTACGCCTAGGTATTTCTAACATTTTTAGAATAAAATGTCGTTTTTGACAGATGATAAAAAGTAACTTAGATGACTAGCATTTGTCATCCCTATTCTTCTTTTCGTGCGGTACCATTTTGTAATTTTGTGATGTCGTTTCTTTGTTTTAATGTTACTGATTATAATTTTCTTTGTTTCAGGTACACTTCAGGATTTACCACTTCTATGAAGTGCAAACACTTTTTTTATTATTACATTACTATGTGCATATAAAGGAAATCTTTGGGCATTTTTTTCGTTACTCGCCTTGGGACTTGTCTCTGCCTCCACAAACTTGTCGTAGGAACTTAAGGCCTTAAGGTGGATCAAATGACAATATTCAATTCATTTTATTGAAAGATTTTAAGAAGCTGTCACTTCTAAAAATATATAATATACCACAAGTTATAAAAAAATGATTTAATTGAAAACAATTTTGAAAACATAACCACTTTTTATGTAAAAAAAATATACTGTAGACCCTGTTTTTGGCATTAATATGCAAAATTTCTCGAAAAAAAATAGTTAGTGTTAAATGAAACAAACACACAAAAATCGGTGGCATTAAGACCTTTCATTTGAATTGAACACATTTTTTTAAAACTTATTTGAAAGTGATGAAAAGTAATAAAAACATGTAAAAATCGAGACTTGTGCGTTCGGTTTCAACGTAACAGCCGCGTTGAAGCCCGCGTTGATTTGCACTTAAAATGAATAGAATTACGTTAAATTAAAAGTTATCTTTAAATTTGGAATTATTTATTCCAATTAGCCGCTTAAAGTTTAATTATTCGGTCACTTAACTACCGTTAGGTTTGTCGTGACTCGTTAGCTTGTGACAACCCTAGGATAGGGTACGCTTTAAAAAGAAAATTAATTTAATTTAAATTTTTAATTGAAAACGGTAATACATACAAACGTGAATCTTGGTGTGATTATAGTACTTTTACTGAAGTACTTAAAACAATTAATAATAAAAATCAGCCAAGTGTGAGTCGTACTCGCTCTAAGGAGTTCGAACTGAATGACAAAAAGGCACATTTTTGTCGCTCGCGTTGATGTCTTTGGTTTAAAATAAGTATAATCAGTGTTAAAAACATTGATGTGTTTCGACTTAAAGATAAGATAGCCAATTCTCCATTGCGTTAGGGAATCTTGGTAAGCCCGCTTCCATCTTCGGCATCATCATAACTTACCATCAGGTGAGATGATGTCAAGGGCTTACCAATTGTGAATATTAAAAAAAATATTTAAAAATGTACATTATACTATAAAAAGCGTCGGTGGCTCAACCGGTAACGACTCGGTTCTTCTAACCAGAGGTACCGGGTTCAAATCTGGAGTTTTTCAATAACTTACGTACATATATATTACCGATTCCTTTAACGGTGAAGGAAAACATCGTGAGGAAACCTGCACACGCCTGCGAAGAAACTCGCAGGTTGTGTGTGAAGTCGACCAACCCGCACTGGGCACGCGTGGTCGACTAAGGCCTGATCGCTCTAATTCAGTGTAGGCTCGAGCCCCTCGGTGGTGACGTATATGAGCTGACATGATGATGATGATGATGATGATACTATGTAGTTGTGTGGAGAGGTGTGGTGGTACAAAACCCTCGGAGTACTAAATCGCACTTGGCCGGTATTTAAGCTTAATATACCTGTAGTAATAAGTGAGGAAACCTGCACACGCCTGCGGAGAAACTCGCAGGTTATGTGTAAAGTCGACCAACCCGCACTGGGCCCACGTGGTCGACTAAGGCCCGATTGCCCTAATTCAGGGTAGGCTCAAACCCCTCGGTGAGGAAGTATATGAGCTGATATGATGAATTAGAGATAAAGGTATGCTGAGCAGATTAAAGGTGCCATAAAAATCAAAATGGTTTAAAACAAACGAAAAGTGAAAGTGCTCTGATTTGGCTATTTGGTCGTGGGTTTTTAATTTCACTAATAGAACCTTAAAGCTTCTAGGTACAAGTTTTTATTTGTAAAGAGATTTTATAAGTACTCAAAAAGCCAAATGCTCAAATCAATATAAAATAAATACACGGTTCCACATTCAAATAATTTTGAACAAACAAAAACCGACTTTAAACAGGAAACTAAGATTCGTTTCGATTTAACTGGGATGCCATCATCACATCCTTTCCTTATCATGGTTCCACCCTTGGGATATCTCCTTTCCAACAAAAGAAGAATCATCAAAATCGGTTCATAAATGTTCAAGTTATCCGCGAACACACATAAAACAAATATATAATATATACGGTTGAATTGAGAAACCTCATCCTTTTTTCGAAGTCGGTTAAAAATGTCAGCACAGTAAAGTCTAGTTGTTTGGATTAAAAAATAAAAGACTTTGATTCCACCTCCAAAGTTCATTACCAGATCAACTTCAATATACCAAAAGGATCTATTGACACCGAGAATACGGGTTTATTCCAAATTTCAGCTCAATCAGACACCTAGAAGTCGCTCTAAAATCGATCGTAAGATTTGAACTAAACATACATACATAAATCATAACGCCCGATCTCCCCTTTTTTTATTTACAATTGGTAAGCCCTTGGCATCATCTCACCTGATGGTTAGGGACGATGATGCCGAAGATACGTAGTAACTAATTAGTAATCTGTGCCGAAGATGGAATAAACCGAATGAACCGCCCTAATTCAGGGTAGGCTCGAGCCCTTCGGTGGGGACGTATATGAGCTGATAAGAAGAAGAAGACATACATCGCCGTGACTCGTGACATACATACATACAAACATTGCAAGTTAAAAGCTTTTAATAAGCACCTACTATTTAGAGGAATATTTTTCACTGCTCTTTCTGTCAACGGCCGACAGAGCAAGCGCTAGGACAGGTGTCATACGAATCATACCTTTAAATCGTTAGTATGTACAGATGTTTTATCTCACGAGCGCGGGTTAGCCATACTTGTGTGTGTAATGCGTATCGACACTCGCTATTGTGAGTTTATAAGTTGCGTCTATTGTGTGCGCTATTGTAAAGCTCCCGAGCTTACGCACGCAAAGACAATATTATGCACACACACAAGTATGGCCAACCCGCGCTCGTGAGATAAAACATCTGTACCTACCATTCGATTATTTAGTTTGTTTTGTCGGCTGTACAAAGTAAAAATATGGTTCCAATCTGCAGAGCTATCTGCGGTGCGGGTGTAAGAACTCAGTACAAAGCTATGGTTGATGTCGTGAAGCTTGGTGAGGTATTAAAATGTTCGGTGGACTCTCCACAGATGGCGCTACCATACGTACGAAATTTTGTTACAAGTTTTGTATTTTTTTTTTGTGAACCTCACCATCAAAGAATAAATTGTAAACCTCGTTTGCTTAGATAGTGTTGCTCGCCGTCGTGTGTCAAAGAACGCCGCCTTGATATCAAAAAAACACTGACACATGTGTATTAGTTGATCTGTATAAGTAATATATTAGTACAGTAGATTTAATTCTTGCAGTTTGTTTCGACGAGTGCCACTATCTAAGCGAATCGACTTTACAGCCACGCTGTGCATACTTTTCTTGTGTGGTCGGACTACACAGATCAACAATTAGCAACGATTAGAGGTACGTTTAATAATAATTATAATATAATAAGTATATACGAAAATAAATGTACAATAAAGCATATCTGATTGATTGATTGATTAAGTATGTATATACCGTTGGGGTAGAATAGTTTTCGGGTGATGACCGCGCACCGGAAAACGTAGCGTAGATAGGCCTCCCGCGCGGTGGACCGACGACCTGGTAAAGATCGCTGGCATCTGATGCGTGCGGGCAGCGCAACACTGGTCGCCTTGGAAATCCTTGGGGCAGGCCTTTGTCCAGCAGTGGACGTTTTTCGGCTGATATGATGATGATGACGATGAAAAATTACTAATAATCTGGGTTTGTGTTGGTGGTACCTTACTCAGATTTTTTTAGTCTTTTAGGCTATATCAAGTTCTAATTATTTTTAAAGTTTCATTGTTATAGCCATTTATGAGAAAAAAGAACAAACAACCTCAGTTTTTATTGGTGGTAGATAAGATAAGCATTTTTAGATAAGCCTCCCACGCGGTGGACCGATGACCTGGTGAAGATCGCGGGAAGCCGATGGATGCGGGCAGCGCAGGACCGGTCGTCGTCGTGGAAATCCTTGGGGGAGGCCTTTGTGCAGCAGTGGACGATTTGTGGCTGATATGATGAAGCATTTATTCAGAGCCCAAACAAGCAAAAAAAAAACAGATAGAGTCTGACAAGCGAGTCCTGTCCCAAGAGAATGGCGGGAAATTTAAAAATCTTTCAGCTGTTAACCCTAAGTATAGTCGGAAAAAGCGATCTAGATACTTTTGTTTAACTTGTAATAAGGACACTTTTAAAAAAAATAAAAATCAATAATAGTCTTAATAAAGATATGCACATTTTTATAGTGGAGCTTCTACTCATGAAACTGAACAACTTTCCAATGTTTTGACACTAACATCTGAAATGTTAAATACTGGATTAGATGACCATAGCACTATGTAAGTTAGAATGTGTTACGTACGATGTAATAAATATATTGAAATACAACCTGTCAGAGTGGATATTTGGGTCAAATAACTTGATTCAGATGTAATTAATTCTTTATCCTCTATACCTTTCAGCTCTATAACAAAGTCTTCAATCTTTCGTTTCAAATCTTCGTCATCCAACAGACCTTAAAACAAAGAAGAGTGAATACTTTTTCTGGATATATATTATGAAAGTACAAATATAAACTAATTGAAATAAATACAATCACAACTATATTTTATGTTTTTTTGTTTGAATCAGTATCAAAATGTTTTAGCTGTACTTACTTGCTGCTTGACAATGGTTTGACAGTTAGCAGTGTTGCCAATCGAAATAAATCTCGAGGCAGGACTCGCTTGTCAGACTCTAATACAATGCCAAAAAAAAAGTATGTGTGTGGTTTTATGAAACCACGGTAAAAGTGAAACTGTACAGAGGACGAAACGATCATGGCTGCTCTCGCTACAGTACAGAGGACGAAACGATCATACCGTCAGACGAAAGCAACCGTCACGCGACGTACAAAACATAGACGAAAAAATTCGAGACGATGTAATCAAAGTTTCACTTTAATAATTATTTTAAAATCTTATTAACTCTATTACATATAAGGTAGGCTAAGAAAATGACCATGCTCAGCTTGAATGCTGCGAAACCTTAGATCCGTAGCGCTGATGATTTTGCCAGGCAATTAAGAAAAAGCGAATGCGTGCACCATTGTTAACCATCCAAGCCAACGATTTAGTAACCTGTCTAGCCCGCTGCAACGTATACGTTCCAGTAGAGAGCGCACGACTATGAACTCAATTCGTGAATAAATACGATACATAACCGTGTGTCTCTTTGTTGTAGTCCGGTACTAGACTAGTTAATTTGAATAAGATAAAGATTAATGCAGATAATAATCAATCTAGTAAACAATAACAAAGTTTATGATTCTTTCAAAGATAAAATACAACAGGTTTACATAGAAAACAGAGAATTCAGAGTAAAAATAAAAATTTGCCTCTAATAATTATATATAAGCTCACTCCCCCGGCTCCATTCCACCGTCGGTCTACGAGACGCAGGGAGGGGTTGCACCCCTTCGTTGTTGATGTTCCACCTTTTCGCACGAATCGTTACGCTTCTTCATTTATTACGCAGGAGTGGAACTCCTTGCCTGCGTCAGTGTTTCCCGATTCCTATAGTTTCGGGATCAAGGCAAGAGTGAATAGGCATTATTTGAGTTTGCGTGTACCATTCTCGACTGCATCATCACTTACCATCAGGTGAGTTGCAGTCAAACGCACTCAAATTTTTAATAAAAAAAAAGCTATAAATACCTAGGCACGTAAGCCTTATCTTATCTTTGTCTGGAACGACCATCTTCCCCTTATATAGTAAGCCGTTAGGTGTAGTAACGTACGAAGGTTCCTAAAAACGATATATTAATTTTTAAAATTTATTATATTTATATTTATTTATATATTGACGTGAGAACGTCTAATAAATCGATGGACGCCGCCTGCACGCACGAAAAAGGATGACTCATTGTCCCGTTACGCTCATTATCCTATTACGTTATCACGTTAAACTATCGTCCGTAAACCGACTTTACAGACAACCAATTTTTTTTTTTTTTAATTTTTTAGAAGAAATAATAATTTACCTGGGTTTGTATGAGAGGTACTCAGTTTTTCTCGGAATAAAGAATACAATACCGGGTAATAAAAAACGTAACCACTCCGGGAGTGCCGAAAGAAGTGAAAACTTGTTACAGTTTTATAAGTTTTGACCCTCCGAGTGTTCCTGGTACGGACTCGGTGACGGTTGCAGTGTCTCGAGTTCAATGGTTTTTTCCGCATCTCAAAAATGCCCAAGGCGCCTAAAGATTTTATAAGTTTTGATCCTTCGGGTGTTCCTGGTACGGAGTCGGTGACGGTTACATTGTCGCGAGTTCAATGGTTTTTTCCTATCTGAAAAATGCCCAACGCGCCTAAAGATTTTATAAGTTTTGATCCTTCGGGTGTTCCTGGTACGGGGTCGGTGACGGTAACAGTGTCGCGAGTTAAAAGGTTTATTCCCCATGTACGGTCTGTGACCGCACATCGCGCCGTCAGCGTTTTACGCTAACTTCATTTATTTAGTGTAATATCGATTAGTATACGTTCGGTCGCCGTACCGCGCCCGCGTACCTACTCACTATCAAGGAATAAAGGTGTGCTGGGTAGCAACAGCCCGCACACGGATAGCCGATGGGGCAGTAAAGTTCTCGAGTGGCGACCGCGCACCGGAAAACGTAGCGTAGGAAGGCCTCCGGCGCGGTGGACCGACGACCTGGTGAATATTGCGGGAGGCCGACGGATGCGGGCAGCGCACGACCGGTCGTCGTGGAAATCCTTGGGGGAGGCCTTTGTCCAGCAGTGGACGATTTACGGCTGATATGATGATGACAAGGTGATACAGAACCCATGGTGCGCGAGTCTAAGTAGCACTTGGCTGCTTTATTTTGAACTGTACATCCGTCTTGTCTGTCTTTCTGTCCGAATTTGAAAAAGGCTGTAACTTTTATACCGTGATATATATATTTTTTATTCACAATCGGTAAACCCTTGACAACATCTCACCTGGTGGTAAATGACGATGTTGCTGAAGATGGAAGCGGGCCTACCAAGATTCCCCAACAACGCAATGGGGAACTGGCTATCTTATCTTCATGCCGGAACATACCAATGATATCAACATTGATATTTGGCGGCAAGACTTAGATAAGATTGTGGTAGCTAGCCAGGCGGGCTTAGAAAATGCCCTACCACCAACCAAACCGTGTCTTACAATTGACCCCGCCGGGAATCGAACTGGCGACCTCCTGTGTAAAGCCAGTGAGCTTTGCCTCTGAGCTACGGAGGTGGTTAAAAATAGCCAAAGATAGCCAATCCCGTTATCTAGTAACTCCAAAAGCGGTATTAGTCCCGATTTGTCCCCACGTCGAGTTTTTTGGCACCAATTTCTCCTTATTGTAAGGCACCCTTTAATAAATAATTTGACACCTTGTTGTTCATCTTATAAATAGGTTCTGTTAACAGATACCCTGAATAGATTAGGAGTTCATCCCGGAGGCTTTGGGATTCCATTACGAAAGTTAGTTCTGTATTCAACAACAAATTTTGGCTGTTTGAATTATACCCGAAGTGAAATGTCGATAATTATTAGTTAAAAGGTTTTTGTTACTTCAGTTGTCAGTGTTATTTAATAAAATCTCGCAAGTAAATTTAACTAGGACCTTTTCCTATCACAGCATACTCAGGAATGTGCTGTCAGGAATTTCCCTATCACAGCACAATCAGGAATGTGCTGTCAGTGTTATTTAATCAAATCTCGTAAGTAAATTTAACTGGAACCTTTTCCTATCACAGCGCGCTCAGGAATGTGCTATTAGGAATTTTCCTATCCCAGCAAAATCAGGAATGTGCTGTCAGAAATGTGCTGTGATTAAGAAAATCAGTTTCATTAATTCTATTTACACATATAAACCTAATATCTGTTTCATTAATTCGATTTACACATTAACAACCTAATATCTAATTGGGGGTGTGTCCTTCTTTCATACGCCAAATCATCATCATCATCATCATATCAGCCGAAGGACGTCCACAGCTGGACATAGGCCTCCTCCAAGGATTTCCACGACGACGGGTTCTGCGCCACCCGCATCCAGAGGCTTCACGAGACCTTCACCAGGTCATCGGTCATCGGTCATACGCCACACTTTTGCCACATTAAGGGAAACGTAAGCTATTCGCCACACAGGACGGCCAAGTGCGGTTTGGTAGAAATTGACAAGCTAGAGGCTAAGGTATGCCACGAGCAGTCTTTCGCTTTTTAAGGTTGTACTATTACCAAAGTATATATATGTATGTACTAACATACAGTATGGACACTCCCTGCCGCTCTCTAGATTCCGACCTCACCCCCTCGTCACTCAGATTGATTCAGATTGGTTACAGTTTGGTAGTCAAGCGTATAGGATTTCGTCGCCATTTTGTTTGTTCCGCAATTCGTTTTTTGAAATGTCATTTCTGACCCTTTGTATGCAGTGTCCAGGGTGTGCTATTACTAAGCCTGTGCTGTCCGTCTGTCTGTTCGTCTGTCTGTCTGACATTTCAAAGGCTGCATCTTTAAAACACAGTAATAGGCTGGTTCCATTTTTCACAGATTGTGTGTTATTATGGAGGATTATCCAAAAAATTAAAAAACCAGCCAAGTGCGAGTCAGAACCGCACAGATAGGGTTCCATCCCATCATTCTAGATGGCGCTAGTTTATTCATGTTTAAAAAAACACGTTTTTTCACTTCTTATTTTTTGTATTTTTGTTATAGCGGCAACAGAAATACATCAATCGTGTGAAAAATTCAACTGTCTAGCTATCACGGTTCATGAAATACAGCCTGGTGACAGACGGACGGACAGCGAAGTCTTAGTAATAGGGTTCCGTACCCCAAGGGTAAAAACGGGACCCTATTACTAAGACTTCGCTGTCCGTCCGTCGCTGTATCCATAAAAGAAACCTTTGAATGTACTAGTAGGCTTTAAAGTTTTGCTCTATCGTAAAAACGGTAATACACTAGCGTTAAACTTGGTGTGATATAAGAACTACGAGTAATTCTGAAGGAAACTAATAATTAAAATTGGCCAAGAATTTTTCTGTCGCTCGTGTTAATAATCTTTTGTTTGTAATTAATGGCCTGTTTTGAGGGTTCCGAGTCAAGTTACGAACCCTTATAGTTTCGCAATGTCCGTCTGTCTGTTTACGGGATATTACAGCCGTTTTGCACAAATGCTGTGTGATATCCCGGCGGACAGACAGACAGACAGATTCAGCTTTATATCTGTACTAGCTTTTTCCCGCGGCTTCGCACGAATGGACATCGTTATTATGACTGTCTTCAAGGGTGAGTTGTGCGCGAGCCGCAAGCGGTTGGCGAGCGTGAAAATATGTTTTCACCAGATCCCTCAGAAACCTCAGATGGTCGTTGGGGCTGTAAAGTTCTCGAGCGGTGACCTCGTACCGGAAAACGTAGCGTAGGAAGGCCTACCACCTGGTGAAGGTCGCGGGAAGACGCTGGATGCGGGCAGCGCAGAACCGGTCGTCGTGGATATCTTTTGTGAAGGCCTTTGTCCAGCAGTGGGCGTCCTTCGGCTGATATGATGATGATAAATATATTACAAGCTTTTATTTACTTTCACCCGTCCCGGTGTCTGTAATGAAATCTTACAAGTTAAATTTAACCCACTTCCCGGTTTCCGCTTAAGCTGAAATTTTGCATGCATATGTATGTAACGTAACAATGCAACATTATGATGACATGGAGCTAATCTGATGCTGGAGCTGGAAGGTAATCATAGGAACTCTTCACCTGTCCCGGTGTCTGTGATGAAATCTTGCAAGTTAAATTTGACCCACTTACCGGTTTCCGATTAAGCTGAAATTTTGCATGCATATGTATATCGCGTGACAATGCAATATTAAAAGCGTGTACCTAAATGTTTTTAGGTTTTTCGAAAGTTAATTTTGATAAGATTAGGAAACGTGTTTTGCGTGGTCCAACACGCAATTGGCTACTTCTTTAAAATATGATTAAATTAAAATTAAAAAATGTTATTAAACCAAAAAGAAACTTATAGCTAAAGCACACCCTGGACACTTCATACAACGGATTAGAAATAACATTTAAAAAAAAAGGAATGACGGAACAAACACAATGGCGGCGAAATCCTATACGTTCGACAACCAAACTTTTCAAACAATATGTATGACGAGGGGGTTAGGTCGCAATCTAGAGAGCGGCAGGGAGTGTCCATACTGTTTGTTAGTACTAATATATATACTTTGGCTAAAGCACAGTAAGTATCCCTGGTCCTGGTCATTGTGGGTAACCAGTCTCTTCCCTAATTTTAAAGTAAGTAAATAAGGATATATAATTAGTTAGTGTCCAGTTTTTTATTAACTTACATACCTACGTGATATTAAGGCACCATATTCTTATTATCCTTATTATAAATGTGAAAATGTGTTTGTTTATTTGTTTGATTGTTACCTTTTCACGCTTCAATACCTCAACCAATCTTGATAAAATTTGGCATGCAGGTAGCCTGTGTCACTGGGAAGGACATAGGCTACTCTTTATCCCGTGAAAATAGCAAAGTCCGATGCAGTTCCTGAGGGAACTGAAAATATACTCTATTTTTTGGTTAATTTCTTTAACGGAACAATGGATTGTTATGATTTTTTGCTCAGAGATGGTTCCGGGGGTGGGAAATGACATAATTTTCTAATTATTATATCATGACATAGTTCTCGAGAAAACTCATGTCCACGGCCGCTTGCGGCTCGCGCACCACTCACCCTCAAAGACAGTCATAAAAACTATGTCCACGCGGGCGAAGCCGCGGGCAAATGCTAGTATAATATAATAACAAAAGGTTTCACTGATGATAGTTATCTTAAATATAAAATTCTCGTGTCACAATGTTCTTTCCCGTACTCCTCCGAAACGGCTTGACCAATTCTCATGAAATTTTGTGAGCATATTGAGTAGGTCTGAGAATCGGCCAACATCTATTTTATTATTATTATTATTATTTATATAATTATTAATCGAAAAAATGAGTACATAGGTAAACATTAGACCCACAAAATAGTTATTTTAGTGTAGGGTAGTGTAGGGTAGGGTAGTGTAGTGTAGGGTAGTTTAGGGTAGGGTAGAGTAGTGTAGTGTATGTAGGGTAGGGTAGTGTAGGGTAGGGTTGTGTAGGGTAGGGTAGGGTAGTGTAGTGTAGGGTAGTGTAGTGTAGGGTGGTGTAGGGTAGGGTAGTGTAGTGTAGTGTATGTAGGGTAGGGTAGTGTAGGTTAGGGTAGTGTAGGGTAGGGTAGTGTAGTGTAGGGTAGGGTAGGGTAGTGTAGTGTAGTGTAGTGTAGGGTAGGGTAGGGTAGGGCAGTGTAATGTAATGTAAGGCGGTACGTAGTTCGCCGGGACAGCTAGTATAAATATAAATCTATTGTATTTCTAGTGGTTACCAGTTTATGGTCATTCCAGTGTGCTAATACTTTGAGCATAAGCAAACATTGCTAACTGGTAAACTGACTTTGGACTGACCTGGAGGATTACAGGGAGTCCTAGTTTAGGGCCAGATGTACATTGTACGTGTGTGATGTCCATAAAAAAAACCCCGGCTAAGTGCGAGTCAGAACCGCACACATAGGGTTCCGTACCATCATACTAGATAGCGCTAGTTTCATGTTTCAAAAATCATCATACTAGACGGCGCTAGTATATTGTGTTCCGTACCATCATACTAGATAGCACAAGTTTCATGTTTCAAAAATCATCATACTAGAAGGCGATAGTTTCTTTACGTTTAAAAAAAAACACGTTTTTTGTATGAAGACCCCCTTATTTTTTCACTTTTTCTAATTTTTAGTATTTGTCGTTATAGCGGCACCAGAAATTCATCATCTGTGAAATATTCAACTGTCTGGCTATCACGGTTCATAAAATACAGCCTGCATGGTGACAGACGGACAGACAGCGGAGTCTTAGTTATAGGGTCCTTTTCATTACCCGACTGCACCAGAATGAGGGTCATGTTTTTTCAGTGTATGTATGTACCTATGTAAATTTCTTTGGCACGTCATGTAAACTAAACGGCTTGATGGATTTTGGAGTGCGAGATGTCGTTAAATTTATCTCTTTACTACTTAGTTCCGTGAGTGACATAGGATAAATTTTTACCCGACTATAGCCAAAAAAAGATTATTTAATTCTTTGGCACGCTCAGTAGCCGAAATGACTTGATGGATTTTGGAGTGCGAGGCGTCGTTAAATTTGTCTCTATACTACCTAGTCCCGTGAGTGACATAGGATAATTTTTTACCCGACTATAGCCAAAAAAAGATTATTTAATTCTTTGGCACGCTCCGTAGCCGAAATGACTTGATGGATTTTGGAGTGCGAGGCGTCGTTAAATTTGTCTCTATACTACCTAGTCCCGTGAGTGACATAGGATAATTTTTTACCCGACTATAGCCAAAAAAAGATTATTTAATTCTTTGGCACGCTCCGTAGCCGAAATGACTTGATAGATTTTGGAGTGCGAGGCGTCGTTAAATTTGTCTCTATACTACCTAGTCCCGTGAGTGACATAGGATAAATTTTTACCCGACTATAGCCAAAAAACGATTATTTAATTCTTTGGCACGCTCCGTAGCCGAAATGACTTGATGGATTTTGGAGTGCGAGGCGTCGTTAAATTTGTCTCTATACTACCTAGTCCCGTTAGTGACATAGGATAAATTTTTACCCGACTATAGCCAAAAAAAGATTATTTAATTTTGGCACGCTCCGTAGCCGAAATGACTTGATGGATTTTGGAGTGCGAGGCGTCGTTAAATTTGTCTCTAAACTACCTAGTCCCGTGAGTGACATAGGATAAATTTTTACCCGACTATAGCCAAAAAAAGATTATTTAATTCTTTGGCACGCTCCGTAGCCGAAATGACTTGATGGATTTTGGAGTGCGAGGCGTCGTTAAATTTTTCTCTATACTACCTAGTCCCGTGAGTGACATAGGATACATTTTTACCCCACTATGGCCAAAAAAGAGTATTCATTTCTTTGGCACGCTCCGTATCCGAAACGGCTTAATGGATTTTGGAGTGCGAGGTGACGTCAGATTCGTCTTAATCCCGTGAGTGACATATGAGAACCAAAGTAAGCTACATAGCTCACAGAATCGCTAAACTGAAGTAGCAGTGGGCAGGGCACATAGTTCGTATAACGGATGGCCGATGGGGCAGTAAAGTTCTCGAGTGGCGACCGCGCACCGGAAAACGTAACATAGGCAGGCCTCCCACGCGGTGGACAAACGACCTGGTGAAGATCGCGGGAGGCCGATAGATGTGGGCAGCTTAGGACCGGTCGTCGTGGAAATCCTTGGGTGAGGCCTTTGTCCAGCAGTGGACGATTTTCGGCTGATATGATGATGATGATGACATAGGATACATTATAGGGCCAAATTAAAGGGTTAAGTTTTTATGCAGTCGTGTTTTTAAAGTGAAACTTTTATTACATCGTCTCAAATTTTTTCGTCTATGTGTCGCGTGACGGTCGGTATGATCGTTTCGTCTTCTGTACCGTATCTCCAAGATGAGAGCAGCCATGATCGTTTCGTGCTCTGTTAATGTCTATAATGTGAAAAAAGTTTCACCTTTACTGTGGTTTCATAGAACCACACACATTTTTTTCACAATTGGTATGCCCTTGGCATCATCTCACCTGATGGTAAGTGACGATGATGCCGAAGATGGAAGCGGGCTTACAAAGATTCAAGATGTTATTTTAATTAATTCCTACAGCTTTTTATAAATTCTTTTCTCTGACTCACTGCCGCCGCATCTGACACAGAATTAATTACGTCATCAAGGAAGACAGAACGGCCAGTGACGTCATACCATTTGAAGAGACCGTGTCGTGTTGCATTCGTTAGCTGTTCACTAAGATGGAATCCTTACTTACTATCCTTACTAATATTATAAATGTGAAAGTGTGTTTGTTTGTTTGTTATCTTTTCATGCTTCAACACCTTTACTAATCTTGATGAAATTTGGCATGCAGGTAGCCTGTGTCACTGGGAAGGACATATGCCACTTTTTATCCCGTGAAAATAGTATAGGCCGATGCAGTTCCTGGGAACTGAAAAAATACTCTTTTTTTGGTTAATTTCTTTAACATCACAATGGAACAATGGTTTGTTGTGATTTTTTGCACGGAGATGGTTTAGGGGGTGGGAAATGATAGAATTTACTAATTAGCATTTCCTGACATGGTTTCCTAGGGATCTAGAGAAAACTCATGTCCATGCTCGCGAGCCGCTTGCGGCTCGCGCACCACTCACCGTCGCCGATAGTCATAAAAACTATGTCCACTCGGGCGAAGCCGCGGGCAAAAGCTAGTAAACAATATTACTACGTAAGGACGGAACGGTATTTTAAAAACCGGCCAAGTGTGAGTCGGACTCGAGCTCCGAGAGTTCCGTACCACACTTCTTCACACAACTATGCCAATTGTATGTTATTTATACTCGTACATCAAAATCAGTTGTATACTTAGTCGTTGCATTTTCTTGTTAATATAAATATTTTAGGCCATGTTACTATGAAAAAAAAAATAACCCAACCACTCCGAGAGTGCCGACAGAAGTGAAAGCTTTTTAGAGTTTTATAAGTTTTGAGCCTCCGAGTGTTCCTGGTACGGGGTCGGTGACGGTTACAGTGTCGCGAGTTTAATGGTACTTTCCATCTCAAAAATGCCCAATGCGCCTAAATAAGAATTCACTTAAAAAATTCCAAGATTTGTATTTTCTTGCCGTGTTACTTGGAGTCTGTTGCTTGGAGGCAAATCTTGGAAGCGAAATAAAAACCACTTCCCGTTTTCCAATAGAGCTGAAATTTTGCATTCGCGTTTAGTTTGCAGAACAAGGCACATTAAGCTAAGTGACGTCATTTTAAATCCAATATGACAGACCACAAAGATGGCAGAGCAGTTTTTTTTGGACCTCCATGATATGAGTATCAAATGAAAGGGTTTTCAAATGAAAGCTTGTAGGTATTTAAATATCTTTGGGTTTTTGAAAATTATCTTGTTAATAAGAATGTTGTAGGCGCATGTTAGAATGTAAAAAATGCAATTATCATATAAGATGGTCGGTTCTATCTCATTTAATTATAATATATTCAACTAGCTGTCCCGGTGAACTTCGTACCGCCTCCCACTACACTACACTACATTACCGCTACCGCTACACTACCACTACACTACCAATACACTACACTACATTACCGCTACACTACCACTACACTACCACTACTACTACCAGTACACTACCACTACACTCCCACTACGATACACTACACTACTTTTTGTAGATATTGCAGGAATTTTTAGGTCATTTGTACACCTTGGGTTACATTATTTGAGTTTTAGTAAGGATCTCTAAATTTTTTGAAAACATAATTTAGCCTATAGCAATCGCGGATAGTGTAGCTTCCCAACAACGGTGAAAGAATTTTTCAAATCGGTCCAGTAGTTTCGGAGCCTATTCAAAACAAACAATCAAATATTTCCTCTTTATAATAATTTATAATAAAACTAGCTGTTTCCCGCGGCTTCACCCGCGTGGATCACTTTTCTATGACTTTCTGAGGGTGCGCAGTGCGCGAGCCGCTTGCGGCTCGCGAGAGTGGTAAAAAGTGGGCTATGTCTTAATCCAGGTCCTAATCTGTCTACCTACCAAATTTTAGCCAAATCCGTTCAGTAGTTTTTGCGGGAAAGCGTAACAGACAGACAGACAGAGTTACTTTCGCATTTATAATATTAGAAGAAGGGATGGTATAGATTAAAGACATACGACCCGGTTCCGAGCGGTTGATGTTCGGTTTCATTGCTCCGCACTCTCTTTGCGCAGTTCCCAAAAAGGATTTATTCAGTACTGAACTAGCTTTTGCACGCGACTTTGTCCGCGTAGATAACCTTTACATTTATACTTCAAGCGTATGTGCTGTGTGAGCCGCAAAGTGCTCACGAGGGAGGAAATGAGTTTTCTCCAGATCCGTTGGGAACGATGTCTGGCTGTGCCTATAATATTAGTTTAACTTCCTACCCCCTTGACTATCTCTGAGCAAAAATTTCACGTCAGTCCTTTGGTCCGGTGTTCAAATGAGTTTTCTCCCGATCCACTGAGAGCTATGTCAGACTATGCTAATTAGTAGTTTTGTAAGTTTGTCACTTATCATCAGTTGAGACGATGCCAAGGGCTTACCAATTGTAGAATCAAAAAAAAATTCGAGCGAGACCTACAGTACTCGCATATGATGTGTAACATGTGACAAAATACTTTAGGTTAGTTAGATTTTGATGACGATATTGTACCTGGGTGGCGGATCTGACAGTAACGAAAAAAACCGACCAAGTGCGAGTCGGACTCTCGTAAAGTAGAATTCCGCGCTTTCGCGACTTCCTGTTACACATTTCCGTCCCATGTTACACATTTCCGTCCCATTTCACGAAATCACTCCCACAAATTGCAGGAAAGCGAGAGCAAAGATGTTACACATCAAAAATGACGTCAATAATACTTTGTAGTAAGACTTAGCTCACATGGCCAATAACAGTAAAATCTTCGTAGATAAATAACAATTTGGTAATAATAAAAATTAAATTTAATCATTATTCAAATCTGAAAAGTTTTAAAATTTGAGCCCAGTGCGGGTTGGTCGACTTCACACACAACCTACGAGTTTCTTCGCAGGCGTGTGCAGGTTTCCTCGCGATGTTTTCCTTCACCGTAAGAGCATTGGATAAACGTATACATATGAAATCTAAATTCGAAATCACATTGGTACGTGGCAGGATTCAAACCACGAGTGAAAATTAAATATTAAACATTTAAAAAAACCAAACAAAAAGTATGATTTCGTTACACATGTGATTGTTTAGTTAAGGGTAGCATGGTACTTGCGTTGATATCTTTCTTTTGATTATTTTAAAGTTAGGCGTAAGTCTTTTCTGAGACTGCATTGTTTAGGAACCGAATGCTGGACATTATAGAGAACTCATAAAAAAAAAAGTATATATCAACGAGATGAAGATGTTGGGATGGATGGGAGGGGTGAATCGACACGATTTTTCACTTTTATTTTTTCACTTTAGTGCGCAACGAATATGTAGGGTCTTAACAAAGGTATGCATATTTTTTTTAACTGGAGCTTGTACTCATGAAACTGAACAACTTTCCCCAAGAAACTCATGGTCAACTCGCAATGATTATTTTTAAATTAAATTATCAACTGCTCAGAATACAACTCCCAGCTGGTATCCGCGTATTGACAAAGTTTAATGACCGCGCCGGCCCACCACGCCGCCGCGGCGTATTCTGGCGTATTCCGCGAAATTTAATAATTTTATTTAAAAAAACAAAAGCGAATTGACCATGGGTTTCTTGGGGAAAGTTGTTCAGTTTCATGAGTACATGCTCCAGTAAAAAAAAAGTGCGTACCTTTATTAAGACCATGTATATGGTGACTTTTAATTAGTTATTGATAGCAAAGGATATGCATGTACATCATTGAATTATTAAGATAAAGCTCGCTGATGTACATACTCGTGATTACAAACAACTTTCCCAAAGAAACTATATGTCAAGTATGAAAAAAAATTGTGGTCCTTTATAAATTTTTTTCCGATTTGATAACTTATTACTTATTACGTCCAGCAGTGGACGTCCTTCGGCTGATATGATGATGATGATGATGATGATAATTGATAACTTATTAAGTATCGCGGACCAAACATTTTTTTGTGATTTGACTTAAAGTTTCTTTGGGAAAGTTGTTAATTACTAGTACATGCATATCTTTTGTTATTAAGAACTAATTAAAAGTAACCTATATTAGAGGCAGCTTTTAAGTCGCACCAATCACCCAGAAACTCACCGAATATCGCCTCTTCGGTGTCAAAAGAAAGAGTGAGGGCCATGTGGTATAGATGTCGTAGGCGGATTATATATTTAGTCATATTACAATACCGCTAGCTATTTTACAATACGGAGTCACATTGCGATACAGCGTGTCGACGATACGCTGCATCGTCATCGCGACATAATATGTGGCAGGCAAATTGTATGATTAGTCATTTTACATACAGTCAGGCAAATTGTATAATTCGTCCTTATGTAAACGGTGACGCAGATTGCAAAATGCCGAGCCAGGCAAATTGCCAAAATGCCGTACGGCAGGTTGTAAATGAGCTCGCGATGCGAGCGATGTTAGGTTTAGTCAGATTTGATTGATTTAACTGTCAAAGAACCTCGCGAAGCGAGGCTCCCCGCCCTCGCCATTATATAATTTGCCTGATCGTATGTAAAATGTGGAAAAATCATACAGTATGCCTGCGACACAATGCCAGCGGTAATGCAATCTGCCTTATCGTCGACCCGCTGTAAGCTAGCGGTAATGTAATATGACTAAACATACAATACGCCTGCGACATAGATAGCACTATAATAGATGGGGTAGACCGGTTTCAATCAAAGTGAAAAATTAAACATGTAACATAGTTTTCAACAAGGCACAATAACAGTAAATTACTTCGACAATTATCTGAAGCTCAAAACGGCAAAGTTAGAGTGTGTGGTTAACGCCGCGTGATTAATTACTGCTACCGTCACGCATAATGGTGTTAACTAAGTTTGCTCATAATTAATTAATTTATAACTTTTGATTTATTGTTTTTTGTTTTAAATGTTAAGCGTCTTGTTACTGTTAAGGCAATGGATTTGGAAGATAACAAATACTTTCATAAAAATATTTTAGAGGAGTGTATGCGCTAGTTTTCGAGTGGCGACCGCGCACCGGAAAACGTACCGTAGGCAGGCCTCCCACTCGGTGGACCGATGACCTGGTGAAGCTCGCGGGAAGCCGCTGAATGCGGTTAGCTCAGAACCAGTCGTCGTGGAATTCCTTAGGGGAGGCTTATGTCAAAGTATATATATTAGAACTAACACACAGTATGGACACACCCTGCTGTGCTGATATAATGATTATGATGACGTATGCGCTACATACAAACGCCAGTTGGTTCTAATTTGAATATTAATCAAAGTTATTATAATTTTGTGAGCACTTTCTAGAAGCTAATGCCTATTTGTGTTTTGGTCCATTCCCTCTCGTATATCTACCAGATACGCTAGAAATACCGAGTTTATTATATAGAGTCCCCCCTGACTGAACCTTAGGGTATGCATTGAGGGCCGCTATTCCTGCCAACACCATAGGACCAGTTGCGGTAGGTCTTGCCGCCAAGACTCTTGTCCTGGTACTCTGCAAGGCGAGTGCCTCTTGGAAGAGAACCACTACCTACAGTCCAGGTTTGTACCTGCCTGGCCCTATTCCTGCCAGGAGCTGCAGGCATGCTCACCTCCCGCGGCTTTCGCTGCTGATGGTTCGATCCCCGCTCGGGACGCCAGAGAAGCTGGCTCCCACATCACCGGTGTTGTACCGGAGCTGTTGGCGCGCTCACTTCCCGGCGCTTATCGCACCGGTGTTTTTGGCCTGTCAAATTACCGTACTTTTCATTTATTTACTAGCTGTTGCCCGCAACCTTGCCCCCATTGAATATTGATGGTGCGCGGTGGGTGAGCCGCGAACGGCAAGTCGTATTTTTTTAATAACCTTCTCGGGCGAGCGCGCAACAACTATACGAAGTTTCAAGGCAATTTGTTAAGTAGTATGGTAGCGCATAAAATATGAACAAACAAATTTATATAATAGATTTATTAATTTTAGATTTTAGTACATTTTGAGTTACATTTTGAGTTTGAGGATGTGCCACTTTACCAATTATTTTTTATTTTTTCTAATTTGCCACCCTAAATTAGCTCCCATCTTTAAAATTCATTTATCTACGTTACACGTGCGTGTTTAAGTCACCGACTTACATATGTGTACCAAATTTCAACTTAATGGGTCTAGTAGTTTCCGAGCAAATTGCCTGTGACAGACGGAGGGACAGACAGGCACACGAGTGAACCTATAAGGGTTCGTTTTTACCTTTTACGGAACCCTAAAAAACCGGACAAGTGCGAGTTAAAGTCACGTGGAGAGGGTTCCTTATGTTGATTGAGTAACTTCCTATGTTACTTTAAATATCACAGATTTATTACAGGTTTTCCTGTCTATAGGTAAAGTACTATTTTCTGTATTTTTTTTTTAATTTAGGTCTAGTTGTTTATGGGGGGGGGGGGATAATGGTCTATTTTCACCTGTTTTCTTGGATAACTTTAAAACTATTTATGTTAATTAATTGTAAGTAAATAATTATTTTAGAAATTTATACAAGCCCTTCATTTAATATATTTAATTTTCTTATATACCATCCAAAAGAGGTTGTGTTAAAAAATGTCATGGTTGAAATCATTTAATCACGTTACACTTCCGTCTTTGGGTTAGCAAATAAATATCATATGTGTAAAAAAAAAACTCAGTCGTTCCATTAGTTTCGGAGACGGACAGACAGACACGCGAGTGATACGGTATGGAACCCTAAAAAAATATTTTACTGTCACTCTATTTCATGTGTTTTGTTTGAAATGAATCATTTTTGTACTCGTATGGAGTGCCAGTACTCGTACTTGGTCTGTTTTTTTCTGTATAATTTACCTGTTTCCTAGATCCTTAGGTTAAACATAGCCAATTATTCCAGGTGTAACCTACATATATACATACTAGCTGTTTCCCGCGGCTTCACACGCGAGGACGTTTCTATTACTTTTTTTTAAGGGGGCGCAGAGCTTAAAAAAAAAGTAGCCTAAGTGTTAATCCAGGTCCTAATCTGTCTAGCTACCAAATTTCAGCCAGATCCGTACAGTAGTTTTTGCGTGAAAGAGTAACAAACATACGTTCATACATTCTAACAAACTTTCGCGTTTATAATATTATAGTACGATTAAGTTTAATACATTTTGAACAAAGTACAATTAATGTCAAAACTCAATATTCCCTTTATTAATAATATCAAGTCGAGGAAATAGTTACTTCGTATTTTGTATTCAAACAGGGCGACCAAAACTATCTGCATCTTGAAAGTTTAAATTTCCAGACTGGAAACGCTTGAACCAAGTTTTTGCTACTGACTGATACTTCAATAAAACACGTTTTACTCGTGGCCTGTATTGCATTTTTGCCTTTTTTTTTTTAAAAAAAAAGCGAACTTTTTAGTTGCTTTCACTTTACTTCGAAGACCGAAAAAACAATTACAAAAACCGGCATAGGGTTCCGTACCATCATACAAGATGGCGCTAGTTTCTTCAGTTCCGTAATATCATACAAGATGGCGCTAGTTTCTTCAGTTCCGTAATATCATACTAGATGGCGCTAGTTTCTTTACGATTGAAAATAAAACACGTTTTTTGTATGGAGACTTTCACTTTTTCTAAATTTTAGTATTTGTCGTTATAGCGGCAACAGAAATACATTATCTGTGAAAATTCAAATTGTCGCGGTTCATGAAATACAGTCTGGTGACAGACGGATAGACTGACTTACAGCGAAGTCTTAGTAATACGTTAGTTTTTACTCTTTGGGTACGTAACCCTAAAAATGGCGGGTATTTTCTGTTATTTTGTGTGTTCACCTTTTTAATTTTATTATAACCAGCTAGCTTAGCCAGCCAGGTCCAAATAATAAAAGCAAAGAAATTTGACTACAAAAATACACACTTTCATCCTGACCTATTAATATTGTGTATATTAACTTTCTTTTATGTAAATGTTCATGAAGTTAGTATTATTTAACTGTAGTATTTTTTTTAAGTTTTATGAATTCGCATTCAAATTTCTGATTAATTAATAAATAAAAAAACTTAGTAATTTCAGTAGAAAGTGGATTGAAAAATATGAAAAAGATTCTTAATTTTGAGCACTATAACCTACTGACGCATCCTACATAACAAATATTTATTCAGAATCAATCAACTGCCAATAGACAAAATAACCCAAATTCATTAAAAATTAAAAACACGACTGCATAAAAAAAATTCGAGCGAGACCTACAGTACTCGCATATGATGTGTAACATGTGACAAAATACTTTATAAAAGGACGGCAAAGATACGGCAGACTAGGCTGTATGGTCATAGATACCTTGGCCTTTTCCGCGCTTTTAAAGCCTGAAAAAAGGACGGCAAAGATACGGCAGACTAGGCTGTATGGTCATAGATACCTTTGCCTTTTCCGCGCTTTTAAAGCCTGAAAAAACGCGACTCCCTGTTACACATTTCCGTCCCATGGGACACATTTCTGTCCTATTTCACGAAATCACTCCCACAAATTGCAGGAAAGCGAGAGCAAAGATGTTACACATCAAAAATCCCTTTTTTGGACTGTCAGGTTAAAATGTACCCTATGTCAATCCCCCTGAGTGAAGAATCTAACGACACCTCGCACTCCAAAATCCATCAAGCCGTTTCACACACACACACACACACACACACACACACACACACACACACATAAACACACACACACACACACACACTCACGCACACGTAAATATAGATATCTCTTTAACATACGAGTACATAACCACAACACAACACAGGCAACTAAAACTACTCACTTTTTGGGGTTGCTGGTGCCTATAGCACAGACTTTGAGCCTATTTTAGGTATCAGCCGATCCAAGTGTTTTGTATCAGCCGTTTTTGCAAAATAAATAAAAAAATTTTGTTTGTTTGTTTGTTTGTTTGTTTGTTTAGGCTAGAGGCTCAGCCAAAGAAACAGATATACATTCATACAAACATACATTCTCGTGCATACATACATACATACATACACCCGAAGAACATTACCTTCCTTTATGTGTAGTCGGGTAATAAGACAATAGAGAATTTATTATCCTATCAACTAAAAGCCATGTGCGGCTTTCCTAAGGTCACTTCTGTAATAAATTGCTCTATCCTAGTTTTGTCGGAAAGTCAGGAACAGGAGTCATTTATAACTTAATTTTGGAATTTATTTATGCAGGGATATATTTATTTGCGCTACTCGCATCCAGCGGCTTCCCGCGACCTTCACCAGGTCGGCGGTCCACCGAGTGGGAGGGCTGCCTACGCTACGTTTTCCGGTGCGCGGTTGCCACTAGAGAACTTTACTGCCTCAACGGCCATCCGTTATACAAGCTATATGCCCCACCCACTGCCACTTAATTTTAGCAATTCCGAGTGCTATGTCGGTTACTTTGGTTCTCCTTCGGCTGATATGATGATGATGATATTTATTTGAGCGTCGTCGGTGGCGCTACCTTCTGTCCGGGAGGTCGTGGTTCGAATCCTCCCACGTACCAATGTGTTTTAAAATTCTGCTCTAAAATGTGTTTTAAAAATGCTCTTACGGTGAAGGAAAACATCGTGAGGTAACCTGCGCACGCCTGCAAAGAAGTTGTCTGTGAAGTCGACCCTGCACTGAGCCCGCGTGGTCGACTAAGGTCGACAGGGTAGGTTCGAGCCCCTAAATGAGGATGTATATGAACTGCGATATGATCATTATGGTATTTATTATAATACGTTTATAATTCATACGAGCTTTTATTTGTAATTTCAAGTTTGTTTAAAGATTTTCCTAGACATTATTATGTTAGTCGCAGCGCGTTTTTCAGGAGAGTTTCTACTCATACAACTGAAAAACTTTTCCCAAGAAAACCCCCATATTTTTAAAGATTTTTTTATAAATAAATTTGAATGCGTTTGGCTGCACCTCACCTGATGGTAAGTGCTGCTGCAGCCGAGGATGTAAAACGCAAGCTCAAATAGTGCATATTCACTCTGGACTTAAAGATTAAGTCAAATATAATAAAAAAAGTTGGGCTTCATACAAATCGATCGACCAATTTTGTATGATCTAATAGTTATTTATGTCACTGCCAATTAACGGCTAATTTTGAGTGCAGTGGCATACGATACTTTTTCTATGACCATGAAATAAATAAAATAAATTGAAATTTTGTCATAATCATATTATATTGAATTTTTAAAGCTGAAGCCATAAAAAAAATTAAAAAGTTTCATTGTAGTATAGTTGTCTCGTTTTAAAATAATCATTTTTGAAACGACTTGTAGTAATTAATACTTTTGTGATACGATTTGAGGTTATTTATTAAGCAAATTATTAAATGGGAGTAGAAACATATATATTTTTTTAACTATCGGTTCCTCAAGGGACAAAGTAGTCCAGTTTTACACATTATCGACCTATCGGACATTATCGACCAGAACAGCAGCACCCTGCATACAGGCTGCGGTTAGGTTAAAGTTAGATTGTTAAATTTCGTCGCATGCACTCACACACATTAATTATCGCCGCCGATGTCAAGCGTGGAAGTGAAATAACCAATTTAATTCAAAATTAAAAACCTCCGCTGCGTAAAAAAAAACCTTTCTTTTTACCTTAGGCAAGATGGTTTAAAATGTATCCTATGTCACTTTCCGAATCAAGAAAATTTACGATCTAACGACACTTCGCACTCCAAAACACATGAAATCATTTAGGCTCTAGGGTCAAACAGACATACTCGTACATACATACACCCAAAATACATTACTCTCCTATTTGGGTAGTCGGGTAAAAACCTATGATGTTTAACCTAATCGAGAGTTAATAGGTTGTAGCGCCATAAACGAAAATGTGTTTATCTGTGGTTAAAATAACATTTTCAATAAAGAAATTTTCATAATTTATAAAAAAAAATACTCTTATTACGTCTTAACTTGTTTAATTATCTTTCAGTTTTCTCTTGTATAAGCTAACTATATTTATATATAGTCGGGTAAAAACCTATAATGTCTAACCTAATCGATTGTGAGGTTGTAGCAAGATAAACGAAAATGTGTTTATCTGTGATGAAAATTCATTTTCAATATAGACATTTTCTCAGATATTTTATACAAATTTAAAACTATTATTATACGTCTTAACTTGTTTAATTATCTTTCAGTTTTCCCTTGTATTAGCTAGATATATTTATATCTTTATTTGTGTTTCTTCTTTTGGTGCATGTCGTCATTGTCTATAATATATATATAACATTTAAAGTGTTTCATCATCATCATATCAGCCACTAATCGTCCACTGCTGGACATAGGCCTCCCCCAAGGATTTCCACGACGACCGGTCCTGCGCTGCCCGCATCCATCGGCTTCCCGCGACCTTCACCAGGTTATCGGTCCACCGCGTAAAGTGTTTATTAATTTTTAAAATATGATCTTATTAGCCGCCAGGAGGCTCGAGTTTCCATAAAAACGTAGTTCCGCTTTAATACAAAAACTACAAGCCAGATTGAATCCAAACTTTGTAAATACATATATTAAGGAGACACATCATCATCATCATATCAGCCGAAGGAAGTCCACTGCTGGACATAGGCCTCCCCCAAGGATCTCCACGACGACCGGTTCTGCGCTGCCCGCATCCAGCGGCTTTCCGCGACCTTCACCAGGTCATCGGTCCACCAAGTGGGAGGCCTGCCCTACACTACGCTTTCCGGTGCGTGGTCACCATTTGAGAACTTTACTGCCCCAACGGCCATCAGGAGACCATAAGGAGACACATATCATGCCTGTAAATCAAAAATACAATTTTTGTATGAGAACGGAACTTCTTAGAGATGACACTTATCTAGATAGACTTGCAAAGTAAAACACTACATAAATACAAAATTTTATCCAAATCGTTAGAGTCGATCGTTTCCGAGAACCCAATTTTACACGAATTGCTCACTTGAACTTTAGTTATAAGTACGAAGTACACAAATAATAAGAAGGCATGAAAAGGCGGAAATAAAAACCTTATAATTCATATATCCCCATCATCAATATAATATAACGCTGAAGCCCTGCTCCAACACAAGCTAAATACAATCTGTGGAAATCAAAAACCACTCACGTATCGACAGATAACCGTTCCATTTCCGGTCGTCCTTGAGATAGGGTGGGATCAAGTCGATGATCGAACCTATAATGAACTCGCAAAAAAATGAACTACTCATACAAAGTATAGTGAAATGAATTTCGAATGGATTAATCTATCTTATCTTATACTCGTATATATTTAGAAATCAAAAACCACCCACGTATCGACAGATAACCGTTCCATTTCCGTTCGTCCTTGAGATAGGGTGGGATCAAGTCGATGATCGAACCTATAATCAACTCGAAAAAAAAATAGAATACCCATATAAAATGTAGAGAAATTAATTTCAAACGGATTAGTCTAACTATATGTATCTTATATCTATATATATATATATAAAATTCTCGTGTCACAATGTTAGTTGCCATACTCCTGCGAAACGGCTAGATGGATTTCCATGATATTTTCTGTGTATATTCGCTAGGTCTGAGAATAGGCACAGAAAGTTTTTCACCGGGATTTGAGCGGGCCAAACCGCGGCAAACACCTAGTCTATCTATCTATTTATGTATATCTAATATATAAAAATGAATCGCAAAATGAGTTGGTAAGCGCATAACTCGAGAACGGCTGGACCGATTTGGCTAATTCTTTTTTGTCGAGTTCGTTATTGTCAGGAGAAGGTTCTTATGTAGGGTAGGGTAGGGTAGGGTAGTGTAGTGTAGTGTAGTGTAGGGTAGGGTAGTGTAGAGTAGGGTAGGGTAGTGTAGGGTAGGGTAGTGTAGTGTAGGGTAGTGTAGGGTAGTGTAGTGTAGTGTATGTAGGGTAGGGTAGGGTAGTGTAGGGTAGGGTAGTGTAGGGTAGGGTAGGGTAGTGTAGTGTAGGGTAGTGTAGAGTAGGGTAGGGTAGGGTAGAGTAGTGTAGGGTAGGGTAGGGTAGTGTAGTGTAGGGTAGGGTAGGGTAGGGTAGGGTAGGGTAGGGCAGTGTAATGAAATGTAAGGCGGTACGTAGTTCGCCGGGACAGCTAGTTATATATATAAAAATGAATCTTTATTTCCTTTGGTCATCGCATCACGCGTGAATGGTTGGACTGATTTCGCTAATTCTTTTTTGTTGTGTTTATTATTGTCAGGAAAAGGTTCTTATGAAAGAAAAAAATAAGAAAGTGGCAAAAAACGAGTACTGCGAAGCCACGAGCAACAGCTAGTTAATCATAAATATCCTAAAGTGCCTTGTTGTTTATAAGCTATTGAGAGCTATTTTCATCTTGTACAGGTTGACATCCGGGATATCTTCGACATATTGTCGGGTTAGTCCGGCTCTTGGATGTTTAGTCAAATCTTTGACAGGCAGACGTGTCGTTTTGTACAATTGTCCGTAGAACTTCTCAACTTCTTCCAGCAACTCAGTCTTAGACGATATGATACTGCAATTTCAGTCTTCAGCTTGGTCAGTTGGTTTTGTACAACAGACCGATCTCTCGCGAACACTTTTGAGCGTTTGTTTTGCTCAATTGCCTCTATAATACGATTTGTATAATACTGGCGTAAATCGCGAGTCAGGGACTTAGAGATCTGCTTGTTAAGTTACCGATGATGAGTAGCGTCTTCAGAGGACTGCAAAACCAATCTCCACCTTTCTTCCATGAGATTATTGGTGAGGTCCAAAATTTTTTTGGTTCTGTTTGAACGGCGAGTTTAAAAATCTTAGACACGACCGTTTGGAAAATTTACACAAATCTGTCATTATAATCGTCCACATTCTCGCAGTCTCCTAGGCATTCGAAGCGATTGTGCAACTCGAGCTGAAAGCTCTCGGGGTTTTGGAGCTGGATGGGCGCTGGTCGGAGCGTAGACTTCATCAGTCGATATCTTTCTAGCTTGGTATTTAGATTCAATATGCCTCTTACCATTCGCTGATCGCTCCCTTTTTTTGACTGAGTTTTCTCTGTACATCATTGAATATTTGCCTTTTCGTCGACAAGATGAAGTCAACTTCAATCCTCGTTACGCCATTGGGTTGCAACCATGTCTACTTCCGCTATTCTGAATTTTTGAAGAAGGAATTCATCTTAAAGAGGCTCTCCTTCTTTATAAAGTTGGCCAGCATTTGACCATCGCTTCGTTTGCCCAGTTTCTTGTTGAAGTCTCACATTACCACGGTATAATGGATCTTGGTGTTATGTTTGGCTGTAGAGAAGTCATCATTAATAGTTTCTACCTCGTCATCGCAGTGTTCCGCGGTCGAGGCATATACCTGTATGACCTTAAGCGAATACCGTTTAGTGATTCTGAGTATAAGGTACGCTACCATCGTTGAAACACTTTCGATCCGGACCACATTGTTAATGAGGGACTTGTGAACTAGAAACCCGAAACCACCCTGGGACAGTTGGTCACCCTCCCGGAAATAGAGCAGGTTCCCGGTTTTAAGGATTATAGTGTCTTCCCCCTCTCTTCGGACTTCTCACAATCTAACAGTATCCCATCGTAACCTCAATTCAACCTCAGTTCTGTCAACTTCGTGTCGGTCCTCAGTGTGCGCGTGTTGTGGGTTGCCAAGTCTTTTGGTTTGGTAGCCTTGCATCTGCACCCCATGCCCCGCCGTTACCTTAACTGCTACCAGAGACAGAAATAGCGTGGCTGTCGGGCTGCTGTTTTTTTGTTGTTTAGATTATTGGGGTTGTTGCTGTAATCGCCACACTTGGCAGGCGGGTTGGCGATCGCCGCAGTGTTGTTGCAGGTCGATTGCAAGTCGCAAAAAGGGGTTAGTATCTTTTCGTCTAAAAATCAGCTGGTCTATGTAGCATCTGGTCTAAAAACCAAATCGTCTAAAACGCTTTTCGCCTAAATAGCAACTGGTCTAATCTTCCGATGATTTCTTTTGCTGCGAAATATTTTGGTACCCAGGGTGGGGAGCCTCGCTTCGCGAGGCTCTTTGACTGTTAAATCAATCAAACCTGACCGACCCTAACATCGCTTGCTTCGCTCGCTCATTTATTTAGTTACATAGACGAGCTACTTTTTAGACCAGATGCTACATAGACGAGCTGCTATTTAAACGATTTGGTTTTTAGACCACCTGCTTTTCAGACCAGATGCTACATAGACCAGCTGCTTTTTATACGAAACGATACTAACACGCAAAAAGGACACTGCTGCCAATCTTCCGGTTTGAGTCCCTTAGTCGACTCTTACGACACCTATTAGAAGAGATAGGATGGACCTGTTCCAAGACGGGAGCCATACGGTCAATTACAATTGGAACAATAATAACAAGTAAGTAGATTTACAACTGGAGGTACAAGAACGAACAAATACATCGTGGTACAACCAAATACAACTATGTGCGATTGTACGTATGCCTAGTATGTTCATTATGCCTGAATCAGGTATAGGTAAGCATTTAAGCAATATTATGTTGAGAGGTAAATATATTGAGAAAATTTGTTTTATTTTCTCAAATGCCAATTTTTTTGGGTTCCGTAAACCCAATGTGTGATTCAAGATATTTATTCAAAACTAGCTTTTGCCCGCGGCTTCGCCCGCGTGGAAATGGCTTTTATGACTCTTTTTGAGGGTGAGTGGTGCGCGAGCCGCAATCAGCTCGCAAGCGTGGACATGAGTTTTCTACAGGTACCTCAGGAACTGTATCGGGCTATTCGGATTAGCAGTCTTGTAACTTCCCACCCCCTCAACAAATTCTATACAAAAAAAATCACTTTAATCCGTTGCTCCTTTGCGACGCCACCGACGTGCGCGAGCGTAGAAAACAGTTGTCCCCAGATCCCTCGGAAACTATGTCAGGATATAATTATTAGTAAATTATATTATTTTTCACCTCATCTGTGTGCTAAAAATCACACCAACTCATTTTTTCGTTACGATTTTAAATAACTTAACGAACAAAGAGTATTGTTTTAGTTTCCTCAGGAACTCCATCTGGCTATAATGATTTCCACAGATAAAATATGACTATTTCATTCCCAGTGATACAGGCTACCTGCATGCTTTCATCAAGATTGGTAGAGGTGTTTAAGGGTGAATAGGTAACAAACAAACAAACACATTTTCACATTTATAATATTAAGTAAGGATTTCTAAATCTTAAATAACATATAGAGCGTTGGTGGCGTAACGGTTAGGGCCACTACCTCCTGTCCGGAAGGCCGTGGTTCGAATCCTGCCACTTACCAATATCTATACGAATATCGATTTCATACCGGTATGTCCGTTTATCCGACGCTCTTACAGTGAGAAAAACATCGTGAGGAACCCTGCACACGCCTGCGAAAAAAAGCGAAGGTTGTGTGTGAAGTCAATCAACCCGCAATGGGCCCGCATGATCGTCTAAGGCCTGATCGCCCTAACTCAGGGCAGGTCGAGCTCCTTGGTGGGGACGTATATAAACTGATATGATGAAATAACACACATCTATATTATCAAAAAACTCATTCAAATCATTATATCAATCTAGTAATAAAATTTCCTAAAAATGTTAATATGGGTCAAATCCTCGAGTCGTATCGGCTCCAAAAGAGCCCATGGCGCACTTCTCGTTGCCGCGCTGGATGGCAATAGACAACCTTAGCAGCAGGTAGGACCTCACGTCACATCTCCTCTCTCGAAGGCGACGGCCATCAATCTCCTTTGTGAAGCCAAAGGCCTCTGAGGGTTCAGCAGCCGGTTGTCTCACAGACCAGCAGCATAAAGCAGTAATTTGCCTCTGAGACTGAGTACTTATTATGCTTCTTTCTCGCCGCAAATTAAGCAGCAGTACCGCATGGGTGAGGCAGAAAAAGAGGCGTCCCAAGGCAGGCACGTTCCTCTCTGCCATAGCACCTGTTTAAACTGTCCGACCTTTTGCCATCAGATCGACTAAAGCCCGGCGGCTGCATCAAAGATGGAAAATTCCATCCAGCCGAGACCAGCGCCCTCCGAGTGAGGTCATTAAGGAATTGGTGACTTGTGAATCTTCACAAACAACGACCGCAACTCAGTGAGTGATGGCCAATTGCCTCCACCGTGGACCCGCAAATACATTGATGAGGTTCACAGATATTGATATTGCAGGCGGAGAGCAACTGCTACACGCAAGAGTACTCATATCTGTGCCTCCTGTTAAAAGATGCTAAACTCGATTTATGTGTTTTTTAATTTTTTTAAACGATTGGAATCTGTAAAAAATACCTATGTTTTCGTCTATGAAACATATCGCTACGTGCCATAGTTCCAGAGTTAGAGTTGTGTAAAGTAGCTTATGCTGAAAAATACATAAAAGAAATCCACTCAGAAGTATGAAATAATATTTTAATGTTTTAATACAACTTAAGCGCGTTTTATTATCCCTGCAGTGCCATCTATTGACATTCTGCTGTTATGATTATAATGTGTGGTATGTGTAGCTTAATGTGGAAAAAAGTACTCTATTGTTATTATTGTAAGTATCGATAGATAATTTCCCACGGGACCTCTTTAGTTTTCCGGGATAAAGAATACCCGACTATACAATGACGGTCAAAACACCCCATCCTAATGTAAAGGTTTCATATTGTTACGTTGAGCCATTCTAAAGAAATATTTTTTTGCATTCCTGCAGGAACCCTTATTTTTTTGGGATTCACAATGTCCCAGTTTTAGTTCGCGATAAGGGTATCAACGTGTAAAATTTGATTGTAATAGGTCAAGCCACATTTGCGTGGTGACCCATTCTATAAATGAATACTTTTGGTTTTCCCACGGGAACTCTTGAATTTTCTGGGATAAAAAGTATCCTATATGTTAACCCGGGCTATAAGGAACCACCATACAAAATTTCATCAAAATCGGCCCGGTAGTTTTTGCGTGATGCGCGAACATACAGACAGACAGACAGACAGACAGACAGACAAAAATTCCAAAAGTTGTTGTTTTGGCCTCTGTATCGTTAGTAATGTCCACCACAGTTATTATTTTCCAAAAATATTTCATGTACAGACACGGCCCCGTTACAGTTTTATTATATTTCCAAAAATATTTCATGTACAGACACGGCCCCGTTACAGTTTTATTATATTATAGATAGGTGCAAATTACACTCTTTCTGATAGTCATAAAATAATAATAACATAATGTCGTTTTTGAAATTCTAGGAATATAAACAATCATTTCTAGGAATATAAACATCAGTTTTTCGTTTCAATCAAAAACTTCAATGAAAGTATAAAAAAAATAACATTAAGTACTCACTTTGTATTAACATAAAAAATATTGTTGTATATTTTTTTATATTTATACTTTTAAATATTAATCATAACTAAAGTTCAAAATAAGCGTAAAAACCTAACTTTGGGATTTTTTTCAATCGAGCCAAAACTGCTCAATCATGTTTCTAATAGCTTTTGACTTTAAGGGACGTTATTAACAATAAGGTTATTTTTTTTAACCTTGGGTTTTCTATCGTTTAGGAGTAATTGACGTCAAAAATAACAAAAATCTGTAATATTTCCGCCTTAAAAAAAGTTATCGACTAGTAAGATATTGAAAAACAACACCTCAACTCTAGTACGCTTAAACCAAAATATATCCTGTAGCATGCATAGCATACTCGGCTCCCACGAGATTTAAAATCGTTCTCGTGTTTATCTGGGATTGAGTATCTTCTCATTTCCGGAACTCATTGTCGAGTGAAAACTAGTCATAAAATGTTCCCAAGGTATATTAATTGTTATATCTCTATAGCTGTTTTCTGCATGGATATCGTTTTCGATCCGTTATCTGTCCCATAGAAATGTCACTCGGACTTTTTTGAATTTTCAAAATTTTTTGAGCAAGCAGCTGGCGGGTATTTTTTGTAACAAATCGTTTAGCATTTACATGATCACCGACAGTCGTACACAAAATTTTTATACAACAACACTAGATGGTGCGCCAGGGTGCGCGGGCCGCCAGCTACTCGCTGGGTTTTGTTTTGGGTTTACAAATGTTGTCATTTTAATTATGAACACATCAAAAAAATATAAATCGATCGAGCCATTTTCCACCATTTGCGAGTATAACGTACGGTAATTGTTTTTTACAAGTTGTTACAAACTTAGTGTTGGACCCGTTACCTGATAGTTCTACTCATCATACTAAACAACTTTCCCTAAGGAACCAGTCAATTCTCAAAAAAAACGTGGGGCACTCGGGGACTGCCGCGGTGAAGCTATTGCATAGCATTTTTGATGTGTAACATCTTTGCTCTCGCTTTCCTGCAATTTGTGGTAGTGATTTCGTGAAATGGGACGGAAAAGTGTCCCATGGGACGCAAATGTGTCCCAGGGAGTCGCGTTTTTTCAGGCTTTAAAAGCGCGGAAAAGGCAAAGGTATCTATGACCATACAGCCTAGTCTGCCGTATCTTTGCCATCCTTTTTTCAGGCTTTAAAAGCGCGGAAAAGGCAAAGGTATCTATGACCATACAGCCTAGTCTGCCGTATCTTTGCCGTCCTTTTATAAAGTATTTTGTCACATGTTACACATCATATGCGAGTACTGTAGGTCTCGCTCGAATTTTTATCAACTTATGCAATTATAATTTTTTTTTTATTTATGCAGAATTTACCAGTACCATAGGGTAGGGTTGTGCAGGAGTGCGCGGTGTACAAGAGTACGCAGAGCTATTAGCCAATCACAATGCAAGGTTCGCCGCTAACTTCAGTCGTCAAAGGTCAAAGGGCACGACAGGTGTATCGGTGAACAAAATTTATCTGTTATGGTATAATTTCCAAAGATTTATAGGAGAAATTGTGTTTTCGAACCCTCTGATGTAATAATACAGCTTTTTATAAACTGAATAGCAACGGAAATTAGAGAGGTAAGCAATGTTTTTGTTTATATTTTGGCTAAGTAGTCATGGAAGTACCCGCAGGCTTAGTGATTTGCAAATGATTTCCGATAGATGGCAGTGGTGATTTTTTAAAGTTGTTGAGTCGGAATCGTACAAGAGTGCGCAGTACCAAAAGGTACAAGAGTGCGCGCGCACTCTTGTGCTACGTATCGCTTTCAACTTAAGCTTTTTTAGATATGTTTTATTTTTAAACTTCCTTATTCTAATGTTTGCACTAGTCGCATTACACACTTGCAGCTACTAATTTCTGTCGACAAAATCATATTGAATTACTCTCATTGCCACCTCTCATTTTTCTCTGAATAATAAAATAAAAATCTCTGAAAAATATTACTTTGCTGAGTGTGAAAACTGGTTGAGGAACCACCAGGTCGAACAATAACCACCTTTCAAGTGGCAATAATATTTACACACCTGCATTTGCAAAAAAAAACTGCTACCGTTGCAAATGCTATCGAGGATTTAAAGGATTTAAAGTGACGATTTTAGAGTGAGCACCGTAACTGAACGACCATTAGAAGCTGAGCTTCTTGAACAGAATGTAGCACCACAGACACCAGCTGATTCAGCAAATATGCCAGAAGAACCGTGAAACCCTCAAATTGAGAAGGAAATAGAAATGCTTTTAGTAGAAGAAGACATCTTGGAAGAGGCAAGAAAGCTTTGTAAAGTAGGAGTGAATGATAACTGTACAACTGACAATTTTCAGATTTAAAAGCTAATGCTTCGCCTTCAACTTCATCTCAGGTCAAATTAATTGAGTTGTCACCTTACCCAAAGTCGTGAAAGGAGCAAAAGATCTGAAATTTTAAGCAGTTCACCACACAAAGGAAAGTTTGAAGATGCTTTGCCTCAATAAAAAAAACAAATCTTAAGAAGTCCAACACAACACAAAACAAAAAAGTATGGACTTGTATAAAGAGCCCATCATAGACGATTGGATTGAGTGTATTTCTTGTAAAAACTGTTGGCACGAAAAGTGCACAGACTATATTGGTATTGGTACTTACAAATGTGATATTTCAAGTAATGCGCACTGTTGTACATACGGCGCACTCTTGTACACCTGACTGCGCACTCTTGACCTCATTGATTGTACAAGAGTGCGCATTTCAGGGACTGACCTTTTTCCTAATAGTTCCTGAAGTACTACTTAAAAGTTGATACTTGTATTTGTTTTTGTTACCCAGTTAAGTTGTGCCAATAAATAACGGTAATCCTCATACAAGGCAACTTTTCTTTTTTTTCTATAGCATAAAATCTCAAAAGTGCGCACTCCTGCACCATCCTACCCTATAGTCCTTGGGGCGCAGGATTTTTACGTAATAAATTAACACTAAAAAAGTTACACCAGTAAACTCTTTATCCTTCTCTTTCTCCTTCTCCTTATCCGTCTACTTCTCCTTCTTCTTCTCCGTCTCCTTCTCCTTTTCCTTCTCTTTCACCTATCGTGTCGACGACAAGTCATATCTCTCTCGTTCAGTGTGTGGCCACCTTAACGCCGCTATCGGCGGCATCCATTTAGTGCTCTCAAATGCAGGTGTTAGGGACATGCAATCAGATGTACACACGGCGCCACATCAAGCTATACAAAACCAGTATACACGGGCCTCGCGTATGTTGAAACGCAAAGGCGTCGCGCGGCCAGCTTATACTGGTTTTGTATAGCTTGATGTGTCGCTGTCCGTACCATTGTTTGTGGAGCACCAAACCTACACCGTACGTCCAACCAGTTCGTGGATCCCCACCTGAATCCATTATATCCTTGCTCCAGCTGACTAGACAATTTAATTTTAGATTTATACCAACGGACGTGTGATCTGATTATCGCCGGTGCCGGTTTCTTCATATTATAAAGAATGGGTTGTACAGCCACACTATGCATATTTTCTCGCGAAGCCTTCATTGTCTGTCGTAGTCGGGCATACACAAATCATCAATTTTAACCGCCTCCGTGATGTAATGTTTAGTCCATTCGCTTCGCAATATGAGGTCGCGGGTTCGATTCACGGCGGGGTCGACTTGTAAGACTCGGTTTGGTTGGTGATAGGGCATTTTCTAAGCCCGCCTGGCCAGCTACCACCATCTTATATAAGTCTTGCCGCCAAACATCAGTGTTAACAACATTGATGTGTTCCGGCTTGAAGATAAGGTAGCCAGTTCTCCATTGCATTGGGGAATCTTGGTAAGCCCGCTTCCATCTTCGGCATCATTGTCACTTACCATCAGGCGAGATGATGCCAAGGGCTTACCAACTGTGAATAAAAAAAATGAACATTACACATAACGTCTTAGATGCAAAGAATATAAAACTATGAATAATTTACGAATAATTTCGATTTGTATAGGAAGTACCTTACTCGATTTTTTTCTGGAATAATTAATATTCTTGGGGGAGGCCTATGTCCAGCAGTGGACGTCCTTCGGCTGATATGATGGGTTCAGACGCACAGTGGCAGGAACGCAAATTACCTTATACGCAGATGACCAGATTCTGTTTCGCAAATTACCAGAGATGATGATGAATTATTATACAGTGAAGTAAAGTCTGAGATACTCACAAAGTTTCATAAAAATCTCTAGAGTTTAAAAAAAACTAACAATGAACTTAACTTGTATGGAAGGTACCTTATTTTAATATTTTTTTTGAACCACAAACTACCGTGCGCTGTTATTTAGGCCATATTAAGTTAGAGCAAGTTTCATCAAAATTGTTAGGCCACTATTTTTATAAAAAAATAATAAATATTTATTTTTCTATAGTGGCAACCCAAAAAATCAAGATAGGGGGAAATTTGAAAAAAAATATATATGGATATATCATATCAGCCGAAGGAAGTCCACTGCTGGACATAGGCCTCCCCCAAGGATCTCCACGACGACCGGTTCTGCGCTGCCCGCATCCAGCGGCTTCCCGCGACCTTCACCAGGTCATTGGTCCACCGAGTGGGAGGCCTGCCTACACTACGCTTTCCGGTGCGTGGTCGCCACTCGAGAACTTTACTGCCCCAACGGCCATCAGTTCTACGAGCAATGTGCCCCGCCCACTGCCACTTAAGTTTAGCAATTCTGAGAGCTATGTCGGTTACTTTGGTTCTCTTACGGATCTCCTCGTTTCTGATTCGTTCACGCAGAGAAACTCCGAGCATAGCACGCTCCATTGCCCATATAATTTGGATATATAAAAGTAAGTATTACCCTAACCCATATTTTACCAACATTCGACCAGTAGTTTAAGAACTAGAGCACCGGACGGACGTACAGACACACATACACACACTTTTTTAGACTCTATTAGCACACCCCGGGCACTGCATACAAATGGTCGTGAAATGAAATTTCTAAAAACAAATGACGGAGCAAAGGAAATCACGGTGTAATCCTATACGTTCGAGAACCAAACTGTAACCAATCTGTATCAATCTGTGTGACGAGGGGGGTGAGTTCGCAATCTAGAGAGCGGCAGGGAGTGTCCATACTGTATGTTAGTACTAATATATATACTTTGCTGTTAGTATAAGAGAATCTAATCCATCAAAATCTCAACTTCGATTTGTTTTGTCATCACAAGAAATCCTTTTTAACACCTTCGTCGCTCATAAGTAACACGTCGGTACATTAATATGACGGACCATTAATATCACAGAACTTCTTCCTAACTCGATACGTCGTATCAGCTCAATTTAAAGCTTGTACCTAAAAGTTATTTAAAAATTATTATTATTATTACTTGTAATTAACACAGAGAAGTTCGGAAAAGTGAACTTTGTTTGACAGAAAAAAAAATATTATGAGTATGAAAGTTTTACAAATGCTTTCAATTTAAATTTTGCTTAAGATCATCTTTATCATATCAGCTCATGTACATCCCCACCAAGTGGTTCGAGACTACCCTGAATTAGGACGATCGGGCTTTGGTCGACCACGCGGGCCCAGTGCGGGTTGGTCGACTACACACACAACCTGCGAGTCTCTCCGCAGGCGTGTGCAGGTTTCCTCACGATATTTTCCTTCACCGTAAGAGCGTCGGCTAAACATACATATGAAATCTAAATTCGAAATCACATTGGTACGTGGCAGGATTCGAACCACGACCTCCCGGACAGGAGGCGGTAGCCCTAGCCGTTAAGCCACTGACGGTAATAAAAGTTATATTAACCTAACCCAAATTTTACCATAATCCGTCCAGTAGTTTGAGAACTAGTGCACCGGACGGACGTACACACACAGTCACACACACTTTTTTAGACTTTAGTGTAAGATAATCAAATCAATTGTGTGTGAAGTCGACCAACCCGCACTGGGCCCGCGTGGTCGACTAAGGCCTCATCGCCCTGATTCAGGGTAGGCTCGAGCCCCTCGGTGGGGACGTATATGAGCTGTAATGATGATGATGAATCAAATCCATCAAAATCTCAACTTTGATTTGTTTTGCCATTACAAGCGATACCTTCTTTAAACTTTCGTCGCTCGAAAGTAAAAAGTCACTACATTGATAATGACAGACCAAACATTCTCAGAACTTCTTTGAAAAAGTACTACAGCTTGACTCAGGACCGAGAAGCCGCGGCAGACCCCTACTAACATGGATGTCAGTTATTAATAAAGACCTCGCCGCAGATAGCATAGACCCACTGACGACCCAGAAACGATGTCTCTGGAGAAGAACGATTAGGAGAGCCGACCCCAATTAGAAATGGGACAAGGCCTGAAAAAGAAGAAGAAGATGAAATTTAAATACGAAATCACATTGGTACGTGGCAGGATTCGAACTACGACCTCCCGGACAGGAGGTGGCGGCCCTAGCCGTTACGCCACCGACGCTCTTTAACTCGATACGGTGTTACTATCAGAAGGATGGGCGTGATAAATTGAAAATATGTGTTCACAGAGTACGAATGTGTTTATTTTACAGAATTACAATGATACGTGCGTATCTCGCGTGATTAAAATTAGGAATGCCCTACGCAGCGGAGCAGTCAATAGACAGCCTGTAGAAGTGGCGGGTAAAGCCCGCCTCTTATAATTTTAACTTTAACCTCATTGGGCAAACTGAGTGAGGCCCGCCTACTGACCATGCAATGGTTCAGAAGGTAGGTGATCTACTAGTTAATTAACAATCCTAAAACACAGATCAAATATATATTTATAACAACATTAAGTTCCAAAGTAAATAAGCGGCATCGAGTCGCTTACAAGTATTGATACTGATAATACCGTGCATAGGTACTTTTGTACACAGTTGTATTTCCGCAATAAAACCTTTAACGAACGTCATTACTTAAATTTTATTGTCTATTCCATTTATTCATCATAGTGACGACCATTTAGAATTGTTATTCCCTTCAGTAAGATATACATTATTATTGTTATTGCACCGCAATATTACTTTGTTACATTTAGACTAAGTTTCCCTACGCGATCGAATCAGAAATCTGGAGACAGACAGGTACCGACGTAGCTCACAGAATCGCCAAACTTAAGTGGCAGTGGGCGGGGCACATAGCTGGTAGAAGAGATGGCCGTTGGGGTAGTAAAGACGTAGCGTAGGAAGGCCTCGCACTCTGTGGACCGACAACAAGGTGATGGTATCCGTTATCATTGACAATTTATTCAACCAAGAAGAAGACGACGAAAAATCTTTGGACAAAATCTTTTTCGACATTATTTTTTTTACAGTGGCCAAGTGAGTGCTTGTTGGACCACGCGCAAATTATGATTAAAAAAGTTATTTAAAAATATTTTATTTAACTTGCAATGTTAAAAAAAATTGTATGTATGTATATTTAGTTCAAATCTCGCCATCGATTTTAGAGCGACTTCCAGGGGTCCGATTGAGCTGTAATTTAGAATGAAGCCATATTCCCAGTGATAATAGATCATTTTGGTATTTTAAATTAAGGAATTAAGGTCTCAGAATCGTCTTTTTTTTTAATGGAAGCGTAGGAAATATTATACTGTGCTCACCTTTTTTTTGAATATGGAACCGTGTATTTGTTCATTTGAGCATTTGGTTTCTTGAGAATAAAAACTCTTTTCATATGAAAGCTTGTACCATAAAGCTTTTAAGTATTTCTAAAAATATTTTCAGTTGGTATCACGCTAACGTTTTTAATTAAACTTTGTTGACGTTTCTACGACTTTTTTGCTACCTACTGTGTTGTGATGTTCATTATTCAAGAAAAATCGAAATTAGGTACTTCCAATACCAATCCAGGGTCTTTATAGTTTTTCTCATAAATGGCTGTAACAATTATGATAAAACTTTGTTAACATTACTACAACTTTAGGCGACGTCATATGCTGTGATGTTCATTATTCTAGAAAAAAAAGGGTTTAAGTACTTCGCATACAAATCCGGAGTCTGAGGTTTTTTTTAAAAAACGGCTCTATTGGTTTTAATGAAAATTTGTGAGTTACTAGAACTAAATAAGTTGTACTCTAGTGGGTAGTTCATTATGCAACAGAGATCAAAATTAGATTATTTGTATTTTACAAGCTTTTAATTAACTTACAATGTATGTATGTATGATTGTTCAGGTGAAATATTGCTAGTTAAATTTTACCCACTTCCCGGTTTCCGATTGAGCTGAAATTTTGCATGCATGTATATCGCATGACAATGCAATACCAGAAGCTTTTACCTATAAGTTTTTAGGTTTTTCGAGAATTATTTTTCGTCAAGTCTGATACATCTCTTTGCTATTTACTTACGAGTTAAGCGTTTTTTAATGCTGATTTATGTATGCAAGAAGGTGAACAGCTATAGTCTACTAAAGCGTTGCTCTAGCTAAGCGAGAAATTATGCACGGCATGGCTTTAAAATTTATTAGTTGTCTCTTCTTTGAATAATTAAATAAATAAAATGAAAAGTCTAGTAGACAATATCCTTCAGTGGAAAAAGTCTTTAAAACTGCCGCAGTAACAGAGCTTATTTATTTATTTATTCTCTCAATTATTATAATTTCATTATTTTTCGACATTTTGTCAGTAGGTATTGTAGATTTTAGACAAATGAAAACTTTGTCACTGTCGTGTTATTATATAATCATATAAAGTAAATATCAAATAACATTGCAATTTGTTTACAATTGAACATAAATAAATCGTCAGTGGCTCAACCGGTAACGACTGGGTCCTTCTAACCAGAGGTACCGGGTTCAAATCTGGACGGCCAATGTACCAATGAGTTTTTCAAAAACTTACGTACATATACTTACCGATTGCTTTAACGGTGAAGGAAATCATCTTAAGGAAACCTGCACACACCTGCGAAGAAACTCGCAGGTTGTGTGTGAAGTCAACCAACCCGCACTGGGCCCGCGTGGTCGACTAAGGCCTGATCGCCCTAATTAAGGGTAGGCTCGAGCCCCTCGGTGGGGACGTATGTGAGCTGATGTGATGATGATGAACATAAATAATAAATAAAGTTCTTACTCAATATAGAAAGTCTATAGATAAATTTAATTCACAATAATACAAGCAATTGGACTACTTTTCCCGTGTTGTATCACGGGAAAACCTACTTCCTAGTGGTACAACCAGTTGTACCATGGGTACATATACGTCCCAATGATACAACCAGTTGGACAAAGCAGTTGGACCATGGGTCGGGAGCGGAAAAATCCTACATATTCCGATTTTATCACAAGTTACTGTTCTAGTATCATCATCATCATCATATCAGACGAAAGACGTCCACTGCTGGTTGAATGCCTCCCACAAGGATTTCCGCAACGACCGGTCCTGCGCTACCCGCATTCAGTGGCTTTCCGCGACCTTCACTAGGTCGTCAGTCCTGCATCGAGTGATATGTCTACCTATGCTTCGTCTTCCGGTATGTGATCGCCACTTGAAAACTTTACTACCCTCTCGTCCAACTTTGAGAAAGGGATCAATCGACAAATCCAACTCAGCTGGTCAGCGATCGGGAGGTTTCGCAATATCTTCACGTCCCAAGTACCGCAGTGTGGCAAGACTAAGGTCTTTGACCAATGTGTGTTGCCAGTGGTGACATACGAAGCCGAGACATGCTTGCTTACTATGGGTCTCATAAGAAGGCTCGAGATCACTATGCTATTCTCGGAGTTTCGTTGCGTGTTCGAGTCAGAAACGAGGAAATCCGCAGGAGAACCATAATAAAAGCTCTAAGATTTGCAGAACTTAAGTGGTAGTGGGCGGGGCACATAGCTCGTAGAACTGTTATAGTATAGGAGTTTATAATTGACCTACTGTTTCTGTTCAGGTCAATCCTACTTTACGTAACTAATTAATTACAAAAAGTGGCCATACAAGGGCGACTACGAATTAACAGGGCTAATAAAAGGCATTCACTTTCACACGGGGCGGACATACGAGTATATAGGGTTGCCAGATGTCCGTGGACGTTCTCTGTTTCAGGCTCAAAAATGGGCCTCTTTCTCTAATTTGAAATCTAAAATAGAGGACAATTATTTTGAGAGAAAATTAATACATGTGTATGGCAATACGTTGAGAGTCGCATCACCGCGATTTCGTGCGATGTCGGGGGAGCAATGTAGTTTTTTTAAATTATTTTAGTATACAAAACCAAGAAATATGCTTTTTACATAAATTACCATCACAGTTGTGATAAAAATAATGTGCAGTGGCTGTCCATGGCCATTCAGCGCAGCAATACAGCTAGTGTTATGGCACCTTTTGTTTAAGCTGTTTTATGTAAGGTATTTAAGGTGTGATTTTATATAATTTAGGTGTTCCATTTTAGTTATTTTAGGTGCTTTATTTTTGGTATTTTATTTTAGGTGAAATTTGTGATTAGTGAGATATTATTTTTTAGGACTGAATATTTTGTTAATAATAAATAATTCTTTATAAATAAAAAAATGTTTTAAGAATATATTTAGAATGTCTATTACTTGAATAATAAGAGAATTTACAGAATAAGAAAAGTAGGTTAATTAATAAGTACTCGATATAGGCTTGAATTAACGACACTGCACATTAAAATTGTTCTTAATTTTAATAAAATGGTGTTTTTGATAACATTAAAGCATTTAATTTAAAACTATATTAAATACATATATGTAATCTTAGCAATTCCCCTAAAAATTAAAGAGGAGCTGGCAACCCTAGATACAAGAGTAATTATGAGTAAGTTTAGACGACAAGGCAGCGAGAAAATTGACTAGCCGAGATAGCTTTCCTAACATTTACCGCCTCTTTGGCGTAATGAGTCCATTAGAATCAAAGTAGAAGGTCGCAAGGTTGATTCCTTCCTGAACTTATTAAGACTGTGTTGGTAAGTCTTGTCGCCAAACATCAATGTTAACAGCATTGATGTGTTCCTGTTTGAAAATAATCTCCATTGCCAATTCTCCATTGCGTTGGGGAATGTTGGTAAGCCCGCTTCCATTTCCGGCATCATTATTACAGCTCACATACGTCCCCACCGAGGGGCTCGAGCCTACCCTGAATCAGGGCGATTAGGCCTTAGTCGACCACGCGGGCCCAGTGCGGGTTGGTCGACTTCACACACAGCCTTCGAGTTTCTTCACAGGCGTGTGCAGGTTTCCTCACGATGTTTTCCTTCACCGTTAAAGCAGTCGGTAAATATGTACGTAAGTTTTTGAAAAACTCATTGGTACATTGGCCGTTCAGATTTGAACCCGGTACCTCTGGTTAGATGGACCGAGTCGTTACCGGGTTGAGCCACCGACGCTTTTCCGGCATCATAGTTAATTAATATCAGGTGAGACGATCCAAGGACATATCAATTGTGAGTTTTTTTTAATACTTTTTATTATTTTTTGTTATAGCAGCAATATAACTACACACTTGTCAAAATTTCACTGTCTACCTATTCATCATTATCATCATAATTTAAGACCCGTGCTCTTGTCGGTGTAGCTCTTTCTAGGTCTCTCTCTCCCACACTATCTCCTTCATTTCTATATACGTTTCCACCTTAACTTTCTTCTTAACTTGGAACCTACCTATTACGGTCCATGAAATACAGCCCGCTAACAGACGGACAGACAGCGGAGACTTAGTCATAAGGTCCCGATGGTCACCCTTTAGGTGTAGGGAACCCTAAAATCCGGCCAAGTGTGAGTTGTGCTCAGGCTAAAGAGCAAGGATTGAATAAAGGAATTCTACTCATCAAACTAAAAATATCATAACGTACAACATACTAGTAATACTAAAATCCAATGCTCTAGTTTACTATTATTACAATTATTTATATTTATTACTAGCTGTCCCGGCGAACTTCGTACCGCCTTACATTACATTACACTGCCCTGCCCTACCCTACACTACCCTACACTACACTACACTACCCTACCCTACACTACCCTACCCTACCCTACATACACTACACTACACTACCCTACACTACACTACCCTACACTACACTACCCTACACTACACTACCCTACACTACCCTACCCTATCCTATCTCTCAAGTTGGATCGAACTGCACATGGTGTGCGAATTTTATTGTAATCGGTTAAGTGGTTTAGGAGTCCATTGAAGACAAACATTGTGACACGAGATTTATATATATTAAGAAGATTACTATTTACGATTATGGGTGGATTATTTTTAATTATTTATTACTAGCTGTTTCCCGCGGCTTCACCCGCGTGGACCACGTTTCTATAACTCTTTGAGGGTGCGCAGTGCGCGAGCCGCAAGCGGCTCGCGAGCGTGGTAAGAAGTAGCCTATGTCTTAACCCGGCGAGCATGAGGTGGAAAAAAATTACATCAAGCGTGTGGTAGAGTATGACATACCCAAAATTTAATGTACCATAATATAGTTGATTTAAATTTTATTTTATTTTGTCGATTGTATGTTGTTAAATAATGAATTATTTAATAGAATTAAATGAAAGAGAAGTTTTATTTATGAAATTATTTTTATTTATTCATGTTTTTCTTATACTATGAAATAATAGGAACAAAAGTTTAGAGGTTTACAAAAATCAACAATTATAACAAAAAAGTAATTATTTGTACTATAAATCAAATTTAAACTGAAAGATAATGAGATCCTCTTCTTAAAAACTTATTTATATATTTTTTTAATTTTTTTAATTGTACAATTTTGGCACCTAAATTTTGCGTGCTCCAAACTGATGAAAAACTGAAAAGAATAACACAATGTCAACCAAAATAAATTATAAATAAGAATAAACAATAATAACAACTTGATAAAATAATTTAAAAAATAATACATAAAAAATACATCAAAAATGAGGCAGGGTGTGACATACCCGAAACAGGTTCGTACACGAATATTCCGGCCGGCGCCTCACGCCACACTGCGATCACGCCACTATCCCCTCCCGCACACCACTGGCTCCAGCTACTGAGCGAGCTAGAGTTGCCAGACAAAAAATAAAAAAAACCGACACTTTTTTAATACTACCAGGGTATCAGATACCCTGGCTCATGCTCGCCGGGTTAATCCAGGTCCTAATCTGTCTACCTACCAAATTTCAGCCAAATCCGTTCAGTAGTTTTTGCGGGAAAGCGTAACAGACAGACAGAGTTACTTTCGCATTTATAATATTAATTAATTAATTAAAGAAGATAAAGAAGGGATTAGTAACCAACAATTGTATATTATGTTATGTTTTACATAATACTATTAATACAATGTTTTGCACGTGTAGTAACTTAACAGACTTTTAAACGACAAATATAGCACTAAATATCCGTCAAATTTAGTCAGGTTGTCGGTGACGACGTCGGCACTGAATTTAGTCAAGCGAGGGTAGTCGCGAGTATTTCGGTGCTAAAGGTCAGAAAATAGGTGAAGGTCGCGCTGAGTCTGCGATCTCTTCTATATATATCTTAAACCAATCGTCTGTATTTTAACTCATTGTAAGGTTTCCGTTGTCTGTTCGTCTGTCTGTCTGTCGATTTGTCCACATCAATTGTGATCATCGTATCAGCTCATATACGTACCCACCGAGAGGCCCGATCCTACCCTGAATTAGGGCAATCGGGCCTTAGTCAGGCCCCCATCACTCGGTCGAGCAGACGAGATAATTACCTACACATTTGGCGTGGCCTATGGGCCGCGCTTCGCTCGCTCGTCAGCGCTAGAAAGCCGTACAGTCGCCGCCGCAATTCGTGCGCCGCTGTTGTACGCAGTTATAACCGCTAAGTCGAGCGCCTTAATACCCATGTTTCCGTATATTGTCTGACAGTGGGAAGGAGTAGGTAAATAGAGGCGTAAGTATTTTCGTTTTATAAGGAAGTGCAATATCTGTTACGAAGTAACTAGTATATCATCTGTGCCTTAGTCGACCACGCTTGCTCAGTGCGGATAAGTCGACTTAACACACAACCTTTGAGTTTCTTCGCAGGCGTGTGCAGGTTTCCTCGCGATGTTTTCCTTCACCGTAGAAGCGTCGATAAACGTATATGTGAAATCGAAATTCCAAAAAACACATTGGTACGTGGCCGGATCGGAACCACGATCTTCCGGACAGGAAGTATATATATTTAGGTAGTTTAGGTTATTCAATAATTAAATATCAGAAGGATTTTCCAGTGGGTTTATTGAAGGCAAGTGAATACAGAGTGTACTCCGGACTAATTCAGGGTAGGCTCGAGCCCCTCGTTGGGGACGTATATGAGCTGATATGATGATGATAATGATGACCAGGGCTTTTTTAGTTTGCTCTGTGTCAAGGTGTAGTTATCTAAATATAGATGTATTTTAACTGATATATATAACTAGCCAGTCGTTTCTCGTCGCGTCGTACTGACACGACAAACGTTGTTTTTCTATAATGAAATATACTTTACGACTATATCTACCAAATACACATATAAAATTTCATGGAAATCGGTCAAGCCATTTCGAAAGAGTACGAACACGTAAGTTTTTGCGTTTTCCATGATTCCAAGCCAACAAAAATTTTGCAATTGAGTTTCGCCAAGCCGCCATTTAGTCAGCGTTCATCAATGGGCGAGCGCCGCCGTGATGGGGGATAGTGTTTTATGTATATTTTTTTCGTTTGTGAAGTAACAATACTATTTCATAGTGAAATATTACGTATAACAAAAACAAAAGAAAGTGTACTTAGTCATTATAACATTCGGTTCTGTGAATTCAAATGTTAAGTGGGTTTTATTGTGTGTGAAAGATGAAAGTTCGAGAGAAATATTTCGATATTCAAAGAAAACCACATGATTTCCGCATCAAGTAAACATTTAATTGGGGGTTTCGAACAAAACATTGTATACTGTAGCGCCCGTTGATGTTTTTTGTATGATCCTCGGATAAACAATTTTTATAAACCAATCATTTTTTAGGGTTCTGTACCCAAAGGGTAAAAACGGGACCAAATACTAAGACTTCGCTGTCCGTCCGTCCGTCTGTCACCAGGCTGTATTTCATGAACCGTGGTAGCTAAAAAAGTGTTAATTTTCACAGATATAGCAACAAATACATACTTATAACAACAAATACTAAAAATTATAAAAAGTGAAAGTCTCTATTTAAAAAAACGAGTTTTTATTGAAACGTGAAGAAACAAGCGCCATCTACTATGATGGTACGGAACCCTTTGAGCGCGGTTCTGACTCGCGCTTTACCGGCTTTTTTTAAATTGTAATTAACAGGTATCGTTGTTTTACGCCTTAATGTTTTAGGGTTCATTATCGAAAGTCGGAACCCTTGTTGATTGTCGGAACCCTTGTTGCACGAGTCCAACTCGCACTTGGCCTCGTTTTGACATCCAGCAACTTCCTGCGACCTTCACCAGGTCATTTCTTCACCTTGTGGTAGGCCTGTCTACGCTTTTCTGGTGCACGGTCGCCACTCGAGAACTTGAGATATCCTGCTAATATAGTAAACGAGAAAGTTTGTATGTATGGATGTTTGTTACTCCTTCACGGAAAAACTAATGAACGTATCTGTATGAAATTATGTAGGTAGACAGATTAGGACCTGGTTTAATATAACAGGCTACTTATTACCACGCTTGCGAGCTGCTTACGGTTCGCGCACTGCGCACCCTCTGAGACAATCATATAAACTATGAAGCCGCAGTGGACGTTAAGGAAGCATACGTCCAAAAATTTACATACCTTTAATACGTTAAAATACATCTTTATTTAGATAACAACACCTTGACACAGAGCAAACAAACAAAGCCCTGGTCATCATTATCATCATCATATCAGCTCATATACGTCCCCACCGAGGGGCTCGAGCCTACCCTGAATTAGGGCGACCGGGCGTTAGTCGACCACGCGGGCCCAGTGCGCGTTGGTCGACTTCACACACAACCTGCGAGTTTCTTCGCAGGCGTGTGCAGGTTTCCTCACGATGTTTTCCTTCACCGTTAAAGCAATCAGTAAGTATGTGCGTAAGTTTTAAAAAAACTCATTGGTAGGTACATTGACCGTCTAGCCCTGGTAATTGGTTACCTATTACAAATATATCACAATACTAGCTTTAGCCCGCGACTCCGTTACTACTTTTTCCCTATCACGTGGGAATATCGAGAAATCCGGTTTTCTTTCTTGTCTACATCATAAAGGGAATCTTTGTGCAAAATTTCAGCTTTTTTGTTACAAATAATTGGGCTGGGCGTTGACGAGTCAGTGAGTGAGTGTGTGAGTGAGTCCGGAATTAATATACATTATACTGATTTGCAAAAAGTCTTCATATCTCCCTCTTTCGCTCATCGTAACGCTCATATACGTCCCCACCGAGGGGCTCTAGCCTACCCTGATTTAGGGCGATCGGGCTTTAGTCGACCACGCGAGCCCAGTGCGGGTTGGTCGACTTTAAACACAACCTTCGAGTTTCTTCGCAGGCGAGTGCAGGTTTCCTCACGATATTTTCCTTCACCGTGAGAGCTTCGGATAAACGTCACTAAAAGTCGCTGTCTCGACTGTTATTTAAATAAAGTCGCTACTACGGTAGATTACAGAAAACTCCATAATAAATTCTACGCATCTAAGCGCAGTGGATACAAGTGTATTAAGTTTCTTGTTATGTTATTATTCCTATACTCCACAACAAGAAAAGCAATCAGCGATTCGAGGAAACAGCTATCTGTATAAAAACATTAGGCGCACGATGAGTTGTAACAAGAGACTATACTTCACCTTTGTAATGTGAAGTTACTACTGTCCGTGACTTCGTGAGGCAATTACGCCATTATTGGCTATAAGATATGATCATACTTTATGGGACATCTAGGATAGACGTTTCTTTTCGTAGGTACTCTACTATATTATTACTATTATTTAAACATATACACTTAAGTTCCTTCAAATATTATTATTCCTATACTCCACAACAAGAAAAGCAATCAGCGATTTGAGGAAACAGCTATATGTATAAAACATTAGGCGCAGGATGAGTTGTAACAAGAGACTATACTTCACCGTTGTAATGTGAAGTTACTACTATCAATGACTTCGTGAGGCAATTACGCCATTATTGGCTATAAGATATGACCATACTTTATGGGACATTTAGGATAGACGTTCCTTTTCGTAGGTACTCTACTATATTATTATTATTTAAATATATACACTTAAGTTTTTTCAAATATTATTATTCCTATACTCCACAACAAGAAAAGCAATCAGCGATTCGAGGAAACAGCTATCCGTATAGAAACATTAGGCGCAGGATGAGTTGTAACAAGAGACTATACTCCATCTTTGTAATATGAATTTACTACTGTCCGTGACTTCGTGAGACAATTACGCCACTATTGGCTATAAGATATGACCATACTTTATGGGACATCTAGGATAGACGTTTCTTTTCGTAGGTACTCTACTATATTATTACTATTATTTAAACATATACACTTAAGTTCCTTCAAATATTATTATTCCTATACTCTACAACAACAAAAGTAATCAACGATTCGAGGAAACAGCTATATGTATAAAACATTAGGCGCACGATGAGTTGTAACAAGAGACTATACTTCACCTTTGTAATGTGAAGTTACTACTGTCCGTGACTTCGTGAGGCAATTACGCCACTATTGGCTATAAGATATGACCATACTTTATGGACATTTAGGATAGACGTTCCTCTTCGTAGGTACTCTACTATATTATTATTATTTAAATATATACACTTAAATTTTTCCAAATATTATTATTCCTATACTCCACAACAAGAAAAGCAATCAGCGATTCGAGGAAACAGCTATCCGTATAGAAACATTAGGCGCAGGATGAGTTGTAACAAGAGACTATACTTCATCTTTGTAATGTGAATTTACTACTGTCCGTGACTTCGTGAGGCAATTACGCCACTATTGGCTATAAGATATGACCATACTTTAAGGGACATCTAGGATAGACGTTTCTTTTCGTAGGTACTCTACTATATTATAACTATTATTTTAACATATACACTTAAGTTCCTTCAAATATTATTATTCCTATACTCTACAACAACAAAAGTAATCAACGATTCGAGGAAACAGCTATATGTATAAAACATTAGGCGCACGATGAGTTGTAACAAGAGATTATACTTCACCTTTGTAATGTGACGTTACTACTGTCCGTGACTTCGTGAGGCAATTACGCCACTATTGGCTATAAGATATGACCATACTTTATGGACATTTAGGATAGACGTTCCTCTTCGTAGGTACTCTACTTTATTATTATTATTTAAATATATACACTTAAATTTCTTCAAATATTATTATTCCTATACTCCACAACAAGAAAAGTAATCAACGATTCGATGAAACAGCTATATGTATAAAACATTAGGCGCAGGATGAGTTGTAACAAGAGACTATACTTCACCGTTGTAATGTGAAGTTACTACTATCAATGACTTCGTGAGGCAATTACGCCACTTTTGGCTATAAGATATGACCATACTTTATGGGACATTTAGGATAGACGTTCCTTTTCGTAAGGTACTCTATTATATTATTATTTCAAAGTGAGTTCTTTTTTTTCCCAGTTTTTTGGTGGTTAAGCATGTAATTATTATTTTTATTATTATTTAAAACATATAGCACAGGAAGCAGATGGCGGGCAACGAAGTATATGTCGTTGTGGATATCTTTGAGGAAGTCATTGTCCAGCAGTGGACGTCCTTCAGCTGATATGAATGAATGAATACATATATCACTATACACGCGTTAATTCCAAATCGATAATGTTTACATTGTAAAACTATTAAATCTACTTAATACGAGTATCGTTCTCTTTACGATTTTTCCCAGAGAACAAATGGAAACATCCATTATTTGCGACACAAGGGCTTACCATCTGTGGAAATAAAAACGTATTTTTAATATTTTAAACTATAACTGCAAAATAATAAGACCAGATTTTTTTTGTATTGTTGCATTTTTATTACTTTTAGGATTTAATCTGAAGTATTTCTCCTTGCAAATATTTTCATTGAAATATTAATAAAAAAAAATACAATTTAGCGCGCAACCTCTTTTTACGAGACAAATTAAAAATATGAGAATTGTCAGTTGTTGTGTTTCGAAATTGGACAGCCGCAATGGAAAACATCCATTATTTGCGACACATTTGAGGAAATAAAAACGTATTTTTAATATTTTAGGATACAATATTAAATTCACACACAGAGAACGTTCACGTATCTACATAAGAAATTAATTGTTTATCTGAAAATCTGTTAATTTAAAAAATGTTGGAATGTGAAGTCACCATTTTTCCTTTTTTTTTTAATTTACCAATTTTAAAACAAAATACAAAACAAATCAATCATCTAGCACCATTAAACCTGAACGGTTTTTCTAGGTGCTACCTGCTACTTACGAAGGTGTACGGTTCTCTTTTCAACAGACATCAAAATGCTTTTATTGTATGTATTTTACGCCATTTCTTTGCCGAGCCGATTTTAATCATTATTCTTTTAATTGATGGCTCCAGGGTGATCCAATATAAATTGCATCAAAATAGGTTATCCAATAATAAAATTCAATTATCCGTATATATGATAAAATATTTTTTCTACCTATCAGAAAAAATCCAAATAAGTGTAATACATATTATTAAAATAAACAAAAACAAAAAATAAAATAAAACTGTACTCGGTTGTTGCGTTTAAAGTCGGTTTCTAACGAGTTCAGCGCGGTCAGTTGTACTTATTATTAGAATAATCATAAACAAATAACAAATACAATTGACAAATTTAACAAGTATTATTTTTATACACTATATTTTTGTCCTTATTATTGTTTAAATCAATCAAAAACCGCAGGTTCAATTTCCGGTCGGTTTTTAAGTTTTCTTTGTATGAAACCAAAGATTAGTTCTTTTAAGGTTCGATAGAACCCAAATCTCATGGTCACCCTACATACAGTTAGTGTGAACAAAACGTCGTTATTATGGCAGAGGCACGTGTTGACCCTTAAAGCGCTATATAGTCTTACTGAATAGCTGAGCATCTGGAAGTGACGCAGATAGTACTTCTACTAGGGTACTGGATTCAGGGGGGGCACTATATAGTTTGAAGCGCTAGTAGCTCAGAGCGGCTTGCGTGATTGCGATCACGCAAGTTATCTGACCTGAAGCACGGTCATAACCTAGATGGGTTTAACTGTTAGTAGCATTTTTATCGGTGGCGTAACGGTTACGGCCGCTACCTCCTGTCCGGGAGGCTGTGGTTCGAATCCTGCCACATACCAATGTTTTCAAATACAATTTTCGAATTTCGATTTTATACGTACGTTTATCCGACGCTCTTACGGTGGAGGAAAACATCGTGAGGAAACCTGCACACGCCTGCGAAGAAATTCGAAGGTTGTGAGTGAAGTCGACTAACTCGCACTGTGCTCGCGTGGTCGACTAAGGCCCGATCGCCCTAATTCAGGGTAGGTTCGAGCCCCTTGGTGGGGACGTACATGAGCTGATAAGAAGAAGAATCATTTTTATCGACCGTTTCCGTGGTTCACAAGGTACGCTAAGTCGTTGGTGCCGGTTAAGCCGTGTCAGATACCTTAAGGCGGCTTGAAAACCTTCTGTCAGTGTGGTGCATCACTAGCCGTACGACATCCACCAACCCGGACTTGGCCCCGTGTGTGGAGTATGGCCTAACCTTCCCCAGTTTGGGAAGAGACTCTTACCCCAGCAATGGGGATGTTACCGAAGCATAAAATACAAATCACTCATTTTGGTATATGTTCACACTAATTCCACAGAAATTGAATAAAACTACACGTTATAATTTGTCAACGACTTGTTTCGAACACCATCTTTAGATCTGAAGACAGCCAAACTGTAACCAATATGTATCAATCTGGGCGACGAGGGGGTGAGGTCGCAGTCTAGAGAGCGGCAGGGAGTGTCCATACTGTATGTTAGTACTAATATATACTATACTTTGTTTCGGTGGTCATGTCAAAAATGCACCAAGTAACAATTTAAAAGAGAATTTACAATATTACATTTAATAACTACTGAACTATAAAAAAACATTTATAAAATTATTTATTTACAGTTCATACATTGGTTAATATTAGGTCCTATGAAAGTTATTTTTACCTATGAAATTTCCGATTGTATAAATAAGTTTAAAGATGAAATTTAATATTAAGAAAAATAGTTATTAAAACATAAAAAGCAAAATTGATTTTTTTTTAAAACCCACGACATTTAAAATGACATTGGAAAAGGATAAAATAATTAAAAACCTTGACCTCGAAGAATTTCTGTAACTAGTGAAAATAAACTTAAAAAGCTTTTATAAGAAGATTTGATCTCTCGCAGAGTCGGACATGTGAACAACAGAGTATCAGTTTTCATAGCACTTCCCTACGTACCTATTTGGTTCCCGAAGATGTAGATGTGGCAATAAAATATTCAACTTTCTATGAACTTAATAAAAAACCCAAGAAAATCCATCCGGGGCTGTCATTAAATGAACTGGTTTTGTAGTTCTATAGTAACGTGAATAATTCCAGATATTTTATTTCTCTACTTATTTATATTTATGTTAAAATTCTAAAGAGTGATGGCAGCCCCCGACGGATTTTCTTGGGTTTTTTTTATTAAGTTCATAGGGAGTTGAATATTTTATTGCCACATCTACATCTTCGGGAACCGAATAGGTACGTAGGGAAGTGCTATGAAAACTGATACTCTGTTGTTCATATGTCCGACTCTGCGAGAGATCAAATCTTATAAAATATTTTTACGTTTATTTTCACTAGTTACAGAAATTCTTTAAGTCGGGGTTTTTAATTATTTTATCCTTTTCCAATTTCATTTTAAACGTCGTGGATTTTTTTTTTATTTTCATTTTTGCTTATTATTTCAAACTTTTTAAAGAGCATAGGTACATACTTTATAAAAAAAACCTTTTTATTTTAATACATATATTAATATAGAATTGGAATAAGTATTAACATTTAAACTTTGCCTTTTAACCGTCGTGGGTTAGTACAAAATTTTAATTTTGCTTTTTATTTCAAACTTTTTAAAGAGCATAGGTAAACCGATTCCATAAGGACTAGTTGTTTTGGTTTTGCACAAAAAATATTAACTGCAGCGCCTCCTGGTGAGTTGTCATCGTAACACCTATCTAAGAACATGCACCAATCAAATCCAAACCCATCATTGATAACCGTATCAAAATCGGACTAGTAGTTTAGTTTAGTAGGACTAGCAACATTCTTTTGCACAAAAACCTTCTCACCCCAAACGCATATACCGTCTCCGTTCCGTCGCGGGTACAAATTTATTTTTAAAATAGCTCTATACTATTAGTAATTAAATGGTGGTAAACATATGTCTATTGTTTAGACATTTTTAGAGCACGGTGGCTTAACCCCATGAAGTCGGGTTTTTTCACCTGAAAAAAAACGCCTTCATAGAGGAAAAAATTACACTTTTAAAGTTTTAAAGCTCTAGAGTTATCGCAGAAATTTCTTCGTTACTAATGTCATATTTGGGAATACCCCGCATAAGATTTCGTCACTTCCAGGAAAATTCAAGCAAATTAACTAGTCTAAAAAATTGCCCCATCTGACCACTAAGAAAACGCCTTTGTTCCATTTAATGGTACATAACTCAGGGGATTGGAATATGAAAAACATGCCACTAGTTACTAATAAAATTCCATAAGTAGTATAACCATAAGGTCAATAATAAAAAAACAATAACCTTTTTATTTTCAATAAAATTGGCATTGAACTTCAAAAACTGAATCGGCAATAGGGGATCGGACTGCGTCGAAAATAAATTCTGAAATTTGATTTTCTAAATTGTTCTCCTTTTTAAAAAACCTTACTTTTTTTGTTCTTCCATCACGTCTTCAACTTTTAATTGATCAAATTCACTAAATAAGTTCGTCAATGACGCTAAAAATCTATGACATCACTTGTGGGTATTTCAAACATTTTTAGAACAAAATTTCGTTTTTGATAGATCATAAAAAGTAACTCAAATAACTAGCAGTCCGATCCCGTATTTCATAGGTAAAGACCTATTATGTAACCTACTCTTAAGACTGTAGATAGTAATAAATTCCCCTAAGAAACAAAAGGGCGGAGAGACCCTGAATGAATAGAATTCTAACAGCGCCCCTGTCTCGCCCTATATTTATAGGAGCTAATAAACTGTTATGTGTGATGGCATAGGAAATATCTAATGCTTTTAACGTCTCAGGACGTTGCGTTGCTGAGTGATTTGTTATTTGTCTATAAATAGCTTCTATGTCTTGCCAACGATGGAGAAAGTTATATTTTTTGGATTGCTATTATTATGATTTCCAACAAGCAAAACATAACCAATTTAATTCAATCGGCCAATTACAAGTCTGACCGTACTATCACAATAGATGGTGCTAGTTTCTTCACGTTTAAATAAACACGGTTTTATGTATGGAGATCCCCATATTTTTTTCAAATTTTCAAATTTTTAGTATCTTTTGTTATAGCGGTAACAGAAATACATCTGTAAAAATATCAAATGTCTTGCTATCACGGAATATCACTAATTTCTTCACTATTAAAAAAAACACGTTTTGTGTAGGGAGTCCCCCCCCTTATTTTTACACTTTTTCAAATTTTTAGTATCGTTTTGGTTATAGTGGCAACAGAAATTCATTATCTGTGAAAATTCCAACTCTCTAGCTATCACGGTTCATGAAATACAGCCTGGTGACAAAAGGACAGACAGACAGATGGACAGCGAAATCTTAGTAATAGGGTCCCGTTTTTATCCTTTGGGTACAGAACCCTTAAAATTAAAAGATAAAGACCATACATTTTCTTTTTTGGAAGTCGGTAAAAATATATCCTATGTCACTCAGGGGATTAAGACGAATCTAATGAAACAATTTAATTTATTCATCACCATGTTACTAAAGATTTGCCGTTATACGGCGGAATATTTAAGGCACTCTTATTTAAGAATACAACTTTTGTTACCAATATTCTGCAAATCAAGTTTTACTTAATTACTTACTTACTTTAACTTTGCACTTCAAAATCCATCAAGCCGTTTAGGCCACAGGCTCAGCCATAGAAACACACACACCCACATGCATCATTATCATCATATCAGCTCATATACTTCCCTACCGAGGGGCTCGAGCCTACCCTGAATTAGGGAGATCGGGCCTTAGTCGACCACGCGGGCTCAGTGCGGGTTGGTTGACTTCACGCACCACCTTCGAGTTTCTTCGCATGTGTGTGCAGGTTTCCTCACGAAGTTTTCCTTCACCGCAAGAGCGTCGGATAAACGTACATATGAAATCGAAATTCGAAACACATTGATGCGTGGAAGAATACGAACCACGACATCCCGGTCAGGAGGTAGCGGCCCTTGCCATTGCGCCACCGACAACATATCATATATACATACACCCGGAAAACATTACACTTCTATTTAAGCAGTCGGGCAAAAATCGTACGAAACTATCTCAGTGCATAGGGAAGAGTGGTGTAATGTGGTAAAGGATTTTTTTTTTCTTTATTTGTTTTTTTTGTCCTTCTTTCACGTCACTATGAAGCAACAGATAAATCTGATTTTTTTTCACAGAAATATTTGATGAGGTGGCAGGGCACAAAGCTCGTAGAACAGATGGCCATTGGGTCAGTAAAGTTCTCGAGTAGTGACCGCGCACCGGATAACGTAGCGTAGGAAGGCCTCCCACGCGGTGGACCGACGACCTGGTGAAGATCGCGGGAAGCCAATGGATGCGGGCAGCGCAGGACCGGTCGTCGTGAAAAGCCTTTGTCCAGCAGTGGACGTTTTTTGGCTGATATGATGATGATGATGATATGATGAGGTGGGAAGTGACATAGGCTACTTTTTATCCTGTGAAAATAGCATAGTTCGTCACAGTTTCTGAAGGAACTGAAAAAACTTCCTCTTTCTACTGACATCCAAAAAGGAGGTGGTTCTGAATCCGACTGTATGTTTGTGTGTGTGTGTGTGTGTGTGTGTGTGTATGTCACGCCACAACTTTGCAGATTGTAAACCGATTTTTGTGATTCTTTTTTCATTTGATAGGTTATAATTTCGAGTTAGTCCCATATAACTTTTATCATAAATCGATACAGTACTAATTTAACAAAAATCAAAAATAATAATACAAAATTGTACTAAGTTGTTGCGATGGAAGTCGATTTTTTTTAACATGTTCAGCGTTTCCAACTATTGATGACACAGAACTAAGACATGGTCGATGACCACCCTAAGGAAAATAGAGCGTCATATGCTAGGAGTTCCCTACGTGATTGAATCACAGTTGAGGAAATATGAAACAAGGTAAACGATATAGCTTACATAATCTCATAGCTCGTAGAATACTTACTTTGGGGCAATAGTGTTCTCGAATGGCATCAGCGTACTGGAACACGAAGCGTAGATAGGTCTCCTATTCGGTGACGTTGGTTCATCTGTTGAAGGTGACGGGAAGGCGTTGTATGCGGGCATCGCAAGACCAGTTTTTGTGGTAATCCTTTGTCTAGCAGTTGACGTTTTTCGACTGATATTAAAATGATGTGCCCTGCTAAACATCTGAGAATCTGTAAACATAATTGAAGAAGACAGTCATCATTACAGCTCATATACGTCCCCACCGAGGGGCTCGAGCCTACCCTGAATCAGGGCGATTAGGCCTTAGTCGACCACGCGGGCCCAGTGCGGATTTGTCGACTTCACACACAACCGTCGAGTTTCTTCGCAGCCGTGTGCAGTTTTCCTCGCAATGTTTTACTTCACCTTAATAGCATCGGATATACGTACATATGAAATCGAAATTCGGATACACATTGGTACGTGGTAGGATTCAAACCACGACCTCCTTGACAGGAGGTACGAGGTAGCGGCCCTTGCCATTACGCCACCGACGCTATAGTGATGTGCCCTGCTAAACATCTTAGAATCATAATTCAGAACATAATTCAAAAAGACATTAATACATGTTATTTCCATTGTTTAGGAAGCAAATTGTACTTGGATGCTAATATGGCATCCTTGGATCGACTGGAGCTGAGTACCGAGAAGCAATACTCCGCAGCTGGATGCTAATAAGACTTAACTACCTACGGCGTTCGGACAGGGGCACACTGGGCTGAAATCTCACTTAGGTCAAAGTATATATTATATCAAAGTATATATTATACTAGCTGTCCCGGCGAACTTCGTACCGCCTTACATTACATTACACTGCCCTGCCCTACCCTACACTACCCTACACTACACTACCCTACCCTACACTACCCTACCCTACCCTACATACACTACACTACACTACCCTACCCTACACTACTCTACACTACCCTACACTACACTACCCTACCCTACCCTACACTACCCTACCCTACACTACCCTACCCTACACTACCCTACCCTACCCTATCCTATCTCTCAAGTTGGATCGAACTGCACATGGTGTGCGAATTTTATTATAATCGGTTAAGTGGTTTAGGAGTCCATTGAGGACAAACATTGTGACACGAGATTTATATATATTAAGAAGATTAGTACCAACATACAGTATGGAAACTCCCTGCCGCTCTCTAGATTCCGACCTCACCCCCTCGTCACCCAGATTGATTTAGATTGGTAATAGTTCGGTTGTTGAACGTAAAGGATTTTGCCGCCATTTTGTTGGTTCCGTCATTCCTTTTTTGAAATGTCATTTCTGGCCCGTTGTATGAAGTGTCCAGGGTGTGCTTTGGGTATGGGACCCTAAAAAAAGTTAGGTAGGTACTCTTCCCTCATTGTGCTCCACACCTAAACCCACCCGTTGCTTACGATTCGAACAGTGGTTGCTTGTAACAACACTGGCAACTAATTACCGGCTGTAAAGTGCAGTTCTAACCAACCGAGACCCTGCCATTTGCGAGAAGAAAATTATCTTGTTTATGTTTCGAACTGCACCTAAGAGGTTCAATGACCTGAGATTAGGGTTCATTAATATGTACGTTGGTCCGACGCTCTTACGGTAAAGGAAAAACATCGTGAGGAAACTTGCACACGCCTGCGAAAAACTCGAAGATTGTGTGTGAAGTCGACTAACCCGCACTGGGCCCGCGTGGTCGACTAAGGCCCAATCGCCCTAATTCAGGGTAGGCTCGAGGCCTTCGGTGGGGACGTATATGAGCGAATATATATTTTTTTGTTTCGAACTGCACCTAAGAGATTCAATGACCTGGAATTAGGGTTGAAATACTGAAAATCTGCAGGAGGTGAGTGGTCGCGTGAAGCGGATTTTCAACCGACTTCCAAAAAGGAGGAGGTTCTTAATTCGACTGTATGTTTTTTTTATGTGTGTTACCTCACAACTTGCCTGGGTGCCGATTTTGACGATTCTTTTTTTATTTGAAAGATTGTGCTTTCCGTGTGGTCCCATTTTTATATCGGTGTAGTACTTTATTAGAAAATTAACACTAACCAAAAATTATAATGCAAAAATGTACTAAGTTGTTGCGATGGAAGTCGGTTTTTTAACGTGTTTAGCGTTTTGTAAAAGCTTTTTATACAAAGTGTTTATACACTTTGCTTATGAAAAAAAGTCCTTTATAAAAAGTGTATTGCTGACTATTGCTGATGATTGACAGTTGTGCGATAAAGCTTCGTTTTGTACGCTCGCTGCTAAGAGGGAAAAACGTCCCGCCTATGAGGAACCTCCCGACAGCGTGCCAAATAATTAAACAACCTCTTTTTTACCAGTCGGGTAAAGATGTATCCTATGTCACTCACGGTATCAAGACCAATCTAACTACACCTCACACTCCAAAATCCGTCAAGCCGTTTAAACTACACAACTTAATATACATACATACACTCGATAAACATAACCCTCCTTCTAGCGCAGTCGGCAAAAATCATAATAAAAACCGGCCAAATGTGAGTCAGAACCGCACACAAAGGGTTCCGTACCATCATACTAGATAACGCTAGTACAAAGGGTTATGTACCATCATACTAGATAACGCTAGTACAAAGGGTTATGTACCATCATACTAGATAACGCTAGTACAAAGGGTTATGTACCATCATACTAGATAACGCTAGTACAAAGGGTTATGTACCATCATACTAGATAACGCTAGTACAAAGGGTTCTGTACCATCATACTAGATAACGCTAGTACAAAGGGTTCTGTACCATCATACTAGATAACGCTAGTACAAAGGGTTATGTACCATCATACTAGATAACGCTAGTACATAGGGTTCTGTACCATCATACTAGATAACGCTAGTACAAAGGGTTATGTACCATCATACTAGATAATGCTAGTACAAAGGGTTATGTACCATCATACTAGATAACGCTAGTACAAAGGGTTATGTACCATCATACTAGATAACGCTAGTACAAAGGGTTCCGTACCATCATACTAGATAACGCTAGTACAAAGGGTTATGTACCATCATACTAGATAACGCTAGTACAAAGGGTTCTGTACCATCATACTAGATAACGCTAGTACAAATGGGTTCTGTACCATCATACTAGATAACGCTAGAACAAAGGGTTCTGTACCATCATAACAAATGGTACTGTTTCTTCACGTTTAAAAAAACACGTTTTTTGTATGGAGACCCCCTTATTTTATATTTTTTTCTAATTTTTAGTATTTGTTGTTATAGCGGCAACAGAAATACATCATCTGTGAAAATTTCAACTGTAAGCTATCACGGTTCATGAAATACAGCCTGGTGACAGACGGACAGACATACAGACAGACAAACGGACAGTGAAGTCTTAGTAATAGGGTCCCGTTTTTACCCTTTGGGTACGGAACCCTAAAACTGTTTTTGTCTGTCGCTTCCGTTGATTTCTACTGATTTTAATGAACAGGTATAATTTGTTGGAGGTACTCGTTGATATTTTAAGGTTTCTCATCCAGAGCTGTGTTCTACGGAACCCTCGGTGTGCAAGTCCGACTCGCACTTGGCCGGTTTGTAAGGTTCCGTAGTTAAACTAGGAATTCCTATAGATTTTCTATGTCCGTCTGAAATCCGGAGAAAACTCATAACTACGCTCGCGAGCCGCTTACGGCTTGCGCACCACTCACCCCCGAAGACAGTCATATAAAAAATGACCACGCAGGCAAAGCCGTGGGCAAAAGCTAGTGTAGTTGTAAAAACACTTACGTAGTTCTTAAATTACTGTCTTTTATCGCAATAACCCTCTTAAAGAGTCTTCATTAAATGTTAGCTACACATTAATTAGACCCTCAACACAAAGTGAAACTCATTATTAAACCCTTTTACTTTGAGTTCTGCATGATATTAATTACTTTATGCAAAATTGTTACAACCGACCCACCCCTACACCGCAAAGGGTTGGCTTACATTATATTTCTATTAAAAAAGTGAAATCTTATGCGAGTCCGCCCGGGCGTTATATCCAATCAATTTGCTTTAAAAAAAAAAATAGGTATTGATTTGTGGCGGTAAGATGGTTATAGTAGGGATATAGGCATATCCCTAGGGACGTAATTATATAGCGTAACATAGTTATACGCAAGAGGTTTATATCTATAATCTTACTAGGGATATAATTATGACACGGTCGCAATCTAGTGATCTATGAATCTTACTAAACTAATGTAGTTAAATAGTTATACAATACAATTAGTTGTACAACTAAGTATCTGGTAACGTATTACTATATACGTATTTTTTGTTCATTCTATGAATAAATATAAAAAAGATCGTTTTAATAACTTTAATTACTTGATACCAATATGATAATAACTATAATTAATATATATAATTACTGTTTCTAAAGAAATAATGTTAATTTTTATCGTTATTAACGGTTGTGACGTTAAACGAATATAAAAGTTTATCATTGATTTAAGTTGTTTTTATTTATTTGATTGGATTGGACTGTTTTATTTAAAATGAGTAACAGTGATGCAAATTGCAGAAAATATTATAAACCAATGTTTTATTTTTCATCCTTCGGTCAATTTATAACCATTTAACTAGATTAGTTTAGTTAGATACTTATATGACTAGATTGCGATAATTATATCCCTAGTAACATAGATATGAACTTCTTTCGTATAACTATGTAACGGTATATAACTATATCCCTAGGTATATAATTATATCATGGCAATAGCTATCTTACCACGACAGATGCACAGATTTGTTTGTTCATTCAAAATAATAATAAAAAAATGATTTCATAGCTTTCTTTGTGTATATCTCCAGTTTTAATCCTGTTTTGTATAAGAACACTCGCTGGAACGATCTTTTTCTTTCGAGCTATTGCCCACTTAAAGTAGTTAAGTTGGAGGGAAGCTAGGCTTGAACATTCAATGCGAACATTCTCGACACTGCCTACTATCGATGGTGAGCCGCTCGTGGCACCCTTGATGTTGAATTTGTCCATGCGGCGGAGGCGCGGGCAAGTGCTAGTTTATATATAAAAAAATGAAATCTAATCCGAGTCCGTGCAGCCGTTCTATCCAACCGATTTGCTGTTTTTTTGTATTGAAAGGTATTGACGTACAGAATTGTCATCAAGCATTGGAAATCACTTAATTTTCGCCCAGTCGTTTTATCCAACCCTGATTTGCGTAGAAACGGCTGGAACAATTTGGAGAAAACTTTGAAAATAGTTTTTTTTATTATTATAGCTGGTGTAGATTTTGTGATTTTTAAATTTCAAAATTTGTATATTCTGTTAAACCTCTCATTATAAACAAACCCTAATACTAAGATATGAAGCTGATAAATTTCTGCAGATTCCCTAAAGGCGCCTCCACAAGATGGGTACCGTAGATATGTAACTGTAAATATAGACACACATAATATAGGCTGTATCTTGGATGTGTTACGTATTCGGATGGTTTCCCCAAATCTCTGGGGATATGTATAATATAAGGAAGCATACCAACCATGGAAGAAAAAATTTTTTTTTTTTTCACCATTGATTACCACAAGTGGCTCGCTCCCTTCTATTAAGTTTGACATTTATTTGACATGCGCCCTCAAACTCACCTGCAAAAATGAATTTCATTTTTTCAGATATCTCGGGGACTATGCGATTTTCCGGCATACAAATTATTATTGTTTGCCAGTATAACAGACTGGATTTTTTTTATCCAAATAGTTTTACCAATATGCAAAGTATAACAGACTGGACTTTTTTAATCCAAATAGTTCTACTAGTAGAACTGCCAGTAGGACTAGATGGACAAAACCGATTTTTGCCCTTTATTTTAGCTCACTGCCAATTTCAAGCAAAATCGATACAGTAGTTTAGGATAGGGAGAATAATGAACAGACAGATAGCTATACCAATAGACACGCCTTTGGCTTTATATATTCGTAAGGATTACTCCCACGCGGTGGACCAACGACCTTGCGAAGTTCGTGGAAAGCCGATGGATGCGGGCAGCGCAGGACCGGTCGTCGTAGAAATCCTTGGGGGAGGTCTTTGTCCAGCTGTGGACGTTTTTCGGCTGATATGATGATGATGAATTACTGCCTCATCAGAGCCTACTCAATGGACCGACAATCGGGTGAAGTTTGCGACAGGCCATTGAATGCGGGCAGCGCAAGACCGGTCGTTGCGGAAATCCTTGGCGGATGCCTTTGATGAAGGATGAGTCCAATGCATTGCTTCAATTACACTATTTTATAGTTAACTAGCTGTGTCCCGCGGCTTCGCCCGCTCAGATCCCGGTGAACAATTTTCTGTAACCTATTCTCAGACCTACCGAACATACACAGAAAATTTTATGGAAATCCGTCCAGTCGTTTCGGAGGAGTATGGGAACTAACACTGTGACACGAGAATTATATATATATATATATATATATATATTTTATTTTATTTCTTTACATAAGGAAAACCATCGGTCTTAAGACAAGATAGCATAGAAAAAAATTCTTCACAAAACACTAGGTGACTAATAATAGGTTTTCGCAGTTAGAAAACATAATAATTATAGTAGTATTGTACTGAAATGAACTAAGTCAACACTTTGGTTAACGACAAACATTAATTGTTACATACATAAAATAAAAACAGATTAATTAATTTAAGTTTCAGTATAGGCTATATCATAAAACAAATAATTTAACATATCTAGTAGATATACGAAAGGCCTACGTGGCGTTGTGGTTAGTCCTATCGCTTCATATTAGAAGGTACCGGGGTTCGATTACCGGGTTCGATTTACCTCATCTTATCTACGTCTTGCCGTCAAACCTTCAATGTTAACAGCATTATTGTTTCGGCAAAAAGAAACGTGGCAAGTTCACTATTGCAAAAGTATATATATTAGTACTAACATACAGTATGGACACTCCCTGCCGCTCTCTAGATTGCGACCTCACCCCCTCGTCACTCAGATTGATACAGATTGGTTACAGTTTGGTTGTCGAACCTATAGGATTTCGCCGCCATTTTGTTTGTTCCGTCATTCGTTTTTGAAGTGTCATTTCTGGCCCGTTGTATGAAGTGTCTAAGGTGTGCAATTCCGTTGGGCAAATTTGGTAGGCTCGCTTTCATTTTCGGCATCAGCACCACTTACCATCATATCGGATGATGATTCTAAGGGCTTACCAATTGTGGGTTAAAAAAAACCGGTAGGGTTGTGTCAGGGCACACTGCCGTAGGTTTCATCACATCAGCTCATATATACGTCCCCACCAAGAGGCTCGAGCCTACCTCAGAATTAGGCGATCGGGCCTTAGTCGAACACGCGGGCCCAGTGCGGGTTGGTTAACTTCACACACAACCTTCGAGTTTCGCAGATGTGTGCAGGTTTCCTCACGATGTTTTCCTTCACCGTAAGAGCGTCGGATAAACGTACATATGAAGTCGAAATTCGAAAACACATTGGTACGTGGCAGGACTCGAACCACGACTTTCCGGATAGGAGATAGCGGCCCTTGCCGTTGTGTCACCAACGCCGTTGGTTTAACGTGAAACAATTTAAATTTTCCTCCGGGAGTAGATACTAATGAGGTTTGCTTGTTCCAAGAAATGAGTCTGTTACACGATTGACCGGCTCTACCGGAAACAGATCAAAGTCTCTTTCGTTACATCCGTTGCATTTTAGTTTCCTGATCTGGAACCCCATATTTTTTTTATTTTTTTTATTCACAATTGGTAAGCCCTTGGATCATCTCACCTGATGGTAAGTGACGATGATGCCGAAGATGGAAGCGGGCTTACCAAGATTCCCCAACGCAATGGGGAACTGGATATCTTATGTTCATGCTGGAACACACCAATGATATCAACATTGATATTTGGCGGCAAGACTTAGATAAGATGGTGGTAGCTAGCCAGGCGGGCTTAGAAAATGCCCTACCACCAACCAAACCGATTCTTACAATTAACCCCGCCGGGAATCGAACCCGCGACCTCCTGTGTAAAGCCAGTGAATTTTTACCTCTGAGCTACGGAGGCGATTAAAAAATATGCCAGTTTATAGACATTTTACGTTAAAAATCTTTAGTAGGTACCTTACCAAATTACTTAAATGGGCACACTTTTAGTGACATTCTGTGACATTCCAGAAGGAAATTTTCCCGTAACTTAATTAAATAGCAACGGCAACATTACCCGTACTTATGAATCTAATACAAAAATACCAAACAAGTATTTTCAACTAAATAAGAACATACTAAGGTACTAAATATATTTAAAGTTAGACGTTTTAATGGCAAATAACGGCTGCATGCCCCGCTTTCCCGCGGGAAAAAGATCACATTCCGTAAGGAAACACAAAATACACCTTATTGCTTTTTCCCTGTTGCCTAATAAAGAGAATTATTTTTTTTTGAATGTACGTATTTATTTATTTCACTTTATTTACTAACATTTTATCATAAAAAATCACTACCATATCAGCCGAAGTACGTCCACTGCTGGACATAGGCCTCCTCCAAGGATTTCCACGACGACCGGTTCTGCGCTGCCCGCATCCAGCGGCTTCCCGCGACCTTCACCAGGTCATCGGTCCATCTAGTTGGAGGCCTGCCTACGCTAGGTTTTCCGGTGCGCGTCACTAAAATCACTGAAATCTATTTAAATAACATTGATAATTTATTTCAAAATTGAATACCCGACTGCTCAAAAATATGTACTCAGAGGATCGTAACAAATCTGAGAACACCACGCACTCCAAAATTTATCGAGCCGTTTAAGCTACAGGCTCAGCCAAAGAAACCGACATATATCTCATAACTCATTTATTGGTAATTAAATTTATATTACACGTCAATAAAAAAAAAGTTATTTTACACATTAAATATAAATATTAAAAATACAGTCAAATTATATACTAATAAAGTATAGGAAATAAATAAAAAAAAGAATACCAAAGAATAAAAATAAAATAATCAAATTAACTATAGTCGAAAAAAACAGGATAATTAATAATTTGAATCATAATGTCACCTTTAAATATTAGTTTCAAAAAACTCGTCTACACAGTAGAAGGCCTGCTGCCCAAGATACTTTTTCAATATATATTTAAAACTATTCAGTGACGTCGCCTCGCTTACATATATACATACTCGTTCATTATAAACCTAAAGACATTCGCTCCTTCGGCAAGTCGGGCAATAAAAATTTACGTATCGTATATGATAGGTATTGCCGTCTAACATATTTTCTACCCACGTGGATAACTAAAGGAAAATTTAAGAACACACAAACAAGGCTTGGTCGTTTAAACAAAGTAATCACTGAAATGGCAGTGGGCAGGGCACATAGCTCGTAGAAGAGATGGCCGTTGGGGCAGTACAATTCTCGAGTGGTGACCGCGCACCGGAAGACATAGCGTAGCCAGGCTTCCCAAACGGTGGACTGATGGCTTGGTGACAGCCACTGGATGTGGGTAGCGTAGGACTGGTAGTCGTGGAAATCCTTGGGGGAGACCTCTGTCCAACAGTAGATGTCTTTCGGCTGATATGATGATGATGAATTAATGACGATGAATCACGCTTAACTGGCACAGTAATTAACAAAAAATAATGCTTAAAGACAGTTCCTAGTTTCCGATGCATCGAGTTGCGAGACAAAAGCGTTCTTCTCTGATGGAACTGACTACCACAAAGTAGTGACTGGCGAAAGGCGTCACGCATTATCCATCATCACGAAGGCTCTGTCGAAGCATCACTAGGGTGCCCGCTACCATCTTCGGCATCATCTTCACCTACTCTCAGTTAAGACTTTTTCACTTACTTTCAGGTGAGATGATGCCATCATCATCATATCAGCTCATATACGTCCTCACTAAGGGGCTCGAGACTACCTTGAATTAGAGCGATCGGGCCTTAGTCGACCACGCGGGCCCAGTGCGAGTTGGTCGACTTCACACACAACCTTCGAGTTTCTTCGCAGGCGTGCGCAGGTTTCCTCACGATATTTTTCTTCACCGTAAGAGCGTAGGATAAACGTACAGATGAAGTCTAAATTCGAAAACACATTACGTACGTATATAACAAAGTACGTGGCAGGATTCGAACCACGACCTCCCGAACAGGAGTTAGCGACCCTTGCCATTACACCACCGACGCATTAACAAAATGATGTCAAGAGCTTATCAATTAAGTATTAAAAATAATACTTAAAACCTAAAAACATTAACCATGTGAGTTTATTGCCTGCATGTGTCTTTGTTCGAGCTGCCTAGCGATATTTTTTGGTTAGTTGTTTGTCAAGTTCAAGTTTTAAAGTGAAGAGAATATTAATTATTTCATATTTTTCTCAGCAAACTCTTTCATTTGGTACCCATATCATCTTTTATCATGCATAAAAAATAACTGATCCGCCATTTTTGGGAATCCGCCATATTGGATTTAGAATGACGTCACTTAGATAACCAAGCGTTGCTCTCCAAACTTAATGTATATGCAAAATAAACCGCCTCCGTGGCGTAATGGTTAGTCCATTCGCTTCACATCAGGAGGTCGCGCGTTCGATTCCCGGTGGGGTCAACTTGTAAGACTCGGTTTGGTTGGTGGTAGGGCATTTTCTAAGCCCGCCTGGCTAGCTACCATCATCTTATCTAAATCTTGCCGCCAAACATCAATGTTAACAACATTGATGTGTTCCGGCTTGAAGATAAGATAGCCAGTTATCCATTGCGTTGGGGAATCTTGGTAAGCCCGCTTCCATCTTCGGCATCATCGTCACTTACCGTCAGGCGAGATTATGACAAGGGCTTACCAATTGTGAATAAAAAAAATATCAGCTCAATCGGAAACCGAAAAGTAGTTCTAATTTAGCTTCCAAGATTTGTCCCAAACTAACAAACACGACAAGCTAATATAAAGCTTGTAGAAAACATCCAAGATATGGGGGACTTATACAAAAATTATATAATATATAAGTACTAACATACAGTACGGACACTCCCTGCCGCTCTCTAGATGCCAATCTTACCCCCTCATCACCCAGATTGATAAAGATTGGTTATAGTTTGGTTCTCGAACGTATGAGATTTCTCCGTGATTTTGTTTGCTTCGTCATTTGTTTTTAGAAATGACATTTCACGACCCTTTGTATGCAGTGTCCGGGGTGAGCTTATACCTAAGACGGTTCTACTTAACGGTGGACAAAGTGGTGTAGTTTGGTTACCTGCTACTCTTGCACGGAAACGTAACTGAGCCAGTAACTGTCTCAGTTACTGTTATTTGTCGCTTTACAGCACCTATCGGTGTGCACAGCATCATCATATCAGACGAAAGATGTCGTCTGCTGGACAAAGTTCTCCCCCAAGGGTTTCCACAACGACCGGTCCTGCGCTGCCCGCATCTAGCAGCTTCTCGCGATCTTCACCAGTTCGTCGGTCCACCACCACCCACAGGTGGTCTACCTACGCTAAGTTTTCCGGCGTGCGGTTGCCACTCGAGAACTTTACTGCCCCAACGGCCATCTATTTTACGGGCTATGTGCCCTACCCACAGCCACTTAAGTTTAGCGATTCTGTGGGCTGGATAAATTCAAAAGCCATTTCTCGCTGATTTGCCTGTAAATCTTATTTAAATTGATTCGGCAGCGGAAAATCCATTAAGTCCGTAGTGAGGAAGATAAGAAAGCGTTAATACATTTCCTTCTCAATCGTAGTCGGGCAAGTAATATCAGATAGAGTTCTTTCATGGTTTATTGTATTTTAAAACGATCTTTAGTATGACAGGGTAGTTTAAAAACTATATACTACGTACAGTCATGCTCATCACGAAATAATGGTAAGTCCATTCGCTTCACACCTGGAGGTCGCGGGTTCAGTTCCCGGCGGGGTCAACTTTGTAAGACTCGGTTTGGATAGTGGTAGGGCATTTTCACAGCCCGCCTGGCTAGCAACTACCATCTTATCTAAATCTTGCCGCCAAACATCAATGTTAACAGCATAGATGTGTTCTGGCTTGAAGATACGATATCCAGATCCCCAGTGCGTTGGGGAATCTTGGTAACCCCGCTTCCATATTCGGTATCATCGTCACTTACCATCAGGAGAGATGATGCCAAGTGCTTACCAATTATGAATAAAAAAAATGATATATTAGTTCACAGATTTGGACAGAAGGATCCACCCGTCTCCATACTTTACTCAGATTTTCTTCATACAAGCAAAAAGTAGCGCCATCTGACATAACTCGTACGAACTAGCGTGGGCGAGAGTTGACGTCAGTGCCGCGCTAAAAGGACCTTGGTAGAATTGCCGCTTTAAAAATGTGTTTATTTAATTTTTAACAAGAAAAAATACAATTAAAGGTTACTTGTCGATGATACGATATTCCATGTTTGTTTTTAGCCTTTCTTTCACGATATTTACAGCCTCTAACAACACAATAAGGCATTTTTATATGGAATATATTTCCAACGCACTGTACAATTTCCCGCAGATGACTGAGTCGCGAGTGTGCGTAACTTTCGAATTTCGCACCAATTCGCTGGAAGCATTAGTCGCGCGCGTTGGCCGGGTTCTTACGCCAGTAATATATAAGTCATTGTAGTAGTCTGAAGTTAACTATTACAATGTAACGCGGTACGCTGTTCTTCGTTCCTCTTTCATTCGGCCTTTTTTTCATTCCATCTATTTGATCTTTTACTCATGCGCTGTCATCTACGTTACTTTTGATTCTATCATCTGACTTTAATCATCCAACATCTACCAAGTTTATTTCTTTCTAAAATAATAACTATTAATTTATTAACATGCTGCTTTCTTTAAATACCCTTCTCGGGTAAGACTATTACTATTATTTTCACTTTTGTACAGATAATCCGTGTGACAATTTTACAATTGATATTTTAATTTTTAATGACATTTTAATTTTAATGACATTTCATTTTTGACGATCTAATTTGTTAGGTTAGCTTTGTTTTATATTTTGAATTTATCTTGCTTGTATCAATGTTTTATATTACGTCTTTTATTTAAACTACCTAGTGTTACATTCAAATACAATAATATTATTGTTTATTAATAAATAAATAAAAATAAGATCATCATATCAGCCGAAGGAAGTCCACTGCTGGACATAGGCCTCCCCCAAGGACCTCCACGACGACCGGTTCTGCGCTGCCCGCATCCAGCGGCTTCCCAAAAATAAGAAAAAAATATATTTTTGCTATTTGTGATTTAAATTTAACGTGTTCTAATCCTTTTGTAATTCTTATGTATTTCTTTCTAGGTCTTTATATCACAATTAAATTTCTTTCACCTGTAAGCAAGCACACATTTTTTTATAACCCTCGCCCACTACCGTACCTATCTACGAAGTAGTGCTACAGCAAGGTGAATTATATCTAATCGTGACGCATCGGGAGCGGGGCCTTCCTTTCCCTCTAATATGGTTGAGAGGAGCGATGGCTGACTCTCGCGTTATACTCGTGACAGGGTGTTGTCCGTGTGAACTGGCCTACACTTGTCAAAGGCGTTCATGACATTTAATAATTTTAATGTACCTATAACTTCTCGTGTCATATTGTTTTCATGATCTAATGTCATTTTTTTTATATCACGGATTGTATTTTGACGTAATTAACTAATGATTGTTTATTTCTTGATTTTTTACTAATTAAATTATGTAATCACTATTTTATGACTATTAAAAAGAGTGTAATTTGCACCTATTTTGAATAAACATCTTGAATCTTGAATCTTTCAACTGTCTGTAGGTATTAAATGGGTACACACGAACAATAAGAAGAGTGTGCCCTGGAGCTTCACGACCTCATTCCCCGCTCTCCATTTCATCATCGGACGACCAGGCGTGGAGAGCGGTTCCACACCTTTGTCGTCAATGTTCCACCTTTTTGCACGAAACTTTTTGCTTCTTCGTTCATCATGAGAACGGCCAAGGAGTGGAATTCCCTTCCGGCGTCTGTATTCCCCGATTCATATAATTTAGGAATCTTCAAGACGAGAGTGAATAGGCACTATTTGAGCTTGCGTGTTAAATCCTCGGCTGCATCGGCACTTACCATCAGGTGAGGTGAAGCCAAACGCACTAAAATTTTTAATAAAAAAAAAATAAAAGAATTTTAACAACAATTAATACTTATATACAGCGTGACACAAAATTGGTGTATAACCCGTTAAATTGGGCTTCTATTCATCATACTAAACAACTTTATCCAAGGAAACCACAGTCAGTTAAATGTGTCTCTTTCTCATCTTACTGAACAACTGTCCCCAAAGAATGCAAAGCAGTCAGTCAGCTGACTGATTTATATGAAGAGTTAAATTTTTGGCGAATTACGAAATGACGCTAACTGGGGCTTCTACTCATCATAATAAACAAATTTTCACAATGCGATGATGGGACTTCGGCTAGTAGATAATCCCTACTAATCCCTACTAATATAATATTATAAATGCGAAAGTAACTCTGTCTGTCTGTTACACTTTCCCGCAAAAACTACTGAACGGATTTGGCTGAAATTTGGTAGATAGACAGATTAGGACCTGGGTTAAGACATAGGCTACTTTTTACCACGCCGCAAGCGGTTCGCGCACTGCGCACCCTCGAAAAGTCATAGAAATGTGGTCCACGCGGGTGAAGCCGCGGGAAACAGCTAGTAAAATATAAAGTCTCCGTGGTAGCTCGTATAATGACAATAAAATATAATAAATATGCTCTTATATAGTACGGCTTAACTAATATGTCACGTAGGGTGAGGCGAGTCATTTACACGCTACAACAAAAAAACCATTTTCAGTTGAACTCTTTATACAAATCGATCAGCTGATTGACTGCTATCGGTTCGTTGGGGAAAGTTGTATTTAACACGTCCTACAACAATTTACTTACACACTGTATCAAAGTACAAGAAACCTCCGTGTCGTATTGGTTAAGGCCATCAGCTTCACATCAAGATTTCAGTTCGATTCCCAGCGAAATCTAACTTTGTAAGACTAGGTTTGGTTGGTGGAAGAGCATTCTCTAAGCCCCCCTGGCTAGCTACCACAATCTTATCTAAGTCTTGCCGCCAGACATCAATGCTAACAACATTGATGTATCCCGGCTTAAAGATAAGATGTGAGAATAAAGCCAGGACTTACCAATTGTGAATAAAAAAAACATAGTTATTATTTACCATGAGAATCACCCTAACCATCATATCAGCTCATATATACGTCCCCACCGAGGGGCTCGAGCCTACCCTGAATTAGGGCGATCGGGCCTTAGTCGACCACGCGGGCCCAGTGCGGGTTGGTTAACTTCACATACAACCTACGAAGTAATAAAAGAAATAAAAACATGTAAAAATCGAGAATTGGGCGATCGGTTTCAGCGTAATCTAATGAATAGACCGACGTTCGATATTATTTTAACACATATCAACCTGCTCAGCTTGAGTCATCTTAAAGCCTTAAAAGTAGGCACCTAAGTATGCATATTTGGTTTGATAAAAATAATTTTATCGCTTTTTTTAAACTTTTCCATCTTATTTTAATTTTAATAAGATATTCTTAAGGTTACTAGAGAGCGTCGGTGGCGCAACGGCAAGAGTCGCTACCTCCTGTCCGGGAGGTCGTGGTTGTGTGTGAAGACGACTAACCCACCCTAGGCCCGCGTGGTCGACTAAAGCCCAATCACTCTAATTCAGGGTAGGCTCGAGCCCCATGGTGGGGACGTATATGAGCTGATATGATGATGTAATTTTTTAAACGATGACAGCCCTAGTTAGCTGGGATCAAAAAATCATATCTATCGTATTCTTTAATAAAAATCAGAAATAGAACAAAAAATAATACAAAGAACATATTGTTTCAGTTTAGTTCTTTAAAATCAGTGCTTTGTGTTATCTGTAACTCGTTTTCACACCCAATAGATTACGATCCCTGAAAATAAAGCTATTTAATTGACACATAAAACCTTTTGTCGCGACTGTACCTCTTTTATAGACAGGCGATATCTCAGTAGTAAGGACAGTAGTATACAAGTGGTTATATATTCTCTCTGGTAGTATAAAGCGGGACTTCGCGCCGAGCGGCCGCTTCGCAGCCGCGAAAACAAGCCATAAACACAGACGAAGAAAAAAAAAAGTAAAAACAAGTCGTCAACAAAACCATAAACAATCGATTTGCCAGCAAAAAAAGTGCCAACTTGTGATTCCCGCTAGTGAAATGTGTCAGTGGTTTGAAAAAAGAATGTTTGATAAAAAGGAAAAAAGTTTTTATGTAAATAAAAATGTCAACGAAAGTAAAAGTGATGCGTTTGCCGTCAGTGGTAAGGATTGGACGGATTGTGGAATGCGTTTGAAAATTGCACACAATTGCAAGTTTTTTTTAAATTAATGGAATGTTGAATATTGAGCATGTTTACAGGTTTTTACATATGGAACGTTACATTTTTCTTGGTGTCTGTAGTTTTGATTGCATGCTCGTTGTCATTCATTTAATGTTTTCACATTTTTTTTAAATCACTGCACTTACTTGTACCTCATGTATTTATAATATCTGTTTTTCTCTTTTATATAGAATGTTTGACACAGATACGAATAATACAGGTTAAGGACTTGGAAAGATTGTAAGTGGAACTGTTTTGGAATAATAAGAATTCCGTGGTACTGGGTGGGGTACATAGCTCGTAAAACTGATGGCTGTTGGGGTAGTAAAGTTCTCGAGTAGCGACCAAGCACCGAAGGATGTAGCGTAGTAAGGCCTTCCACTTGTTGGAACAAAGACCTAGTGAAAATCACGGGAACCCGCTGGATGCGGGCGGCTCTTGACAGGTCTTTGTGGAGATCCTCGGAGAGGCCTTCGTCCAGCCGTGGACACCTTTCGGCCGATATGATGACTTTAATGGAACTCCCGTTGACTATACAAATGCCTGCATTTAGCCAGCATATGTCACACATACCTATGGCACATTCGTGTAGGGCTTACGTTTTCAAAAGAAAGGAATTTGAAAGACTGCCCATAATAAATACGATCTTTGGCTAACTTACCATCACATCAGCTCAAATATACGTCCCCACCGAGGGGATCGAGCCTACCCTGAATTAGGGCGATCGGGCCTTAGTCGACCACGCGGGCCCAGTGCGTACATATGAAATCTAAATTCAAAAACACATTGGTACGTGGCAGGATTCGAACCACGACCTCCCGGACAGAGGGCGGCAGCCCTAGCCGTTACGCCACCGACGCTCTCAAAGTTTGCGTGTACCATCCCTGAATACATCGTCACTTTCCAGCAGGTGATATGTATTCAAACGCACTCAATTCAAAACCATATGTATAATGTATATGTATATGTATTCAAAACCACAAATCGTCCACTGCTGGACAAAGGCCTCCCCCAAGGATTTCCACGACGACCGGTCCTGCGCTGCCCACATCCATCGGCTTCCCGCGACCTTCACCAGGTCATCGGTCCACCGAGTGGGAGGCCTGCCTACGCTACGTTTTCCAGTGCGCGGTCGCCACTCGAGAACTTTACTGCCCCATCGGCCATCTGTTCTACGAGCTATGTGCCCTGCCCACTGCCACTTCAGTTTGGCGATTCTGTGAGCTATGTCGGTTACTTTAGTTCTCATAATACATACATACATACAAAAAGCATTACCGTCCTCTTGATTGGACTTCCCATACCATAACCACAGTATTACGATATGGCTTACAGTAGCGCAACGCCTTTGCTGTCGCCGGCGTAGGTAAATAGCCCATACTAGCCTGTAGTCAGTCTGGCAAACTCGCGGGGTTTGCCAGACTGCTCCGGAAGAACTCTTCCGTTGCTCTGCGTAAGTACATTCGTTGTGCTACTGTAAGCTGCTATATTGTAATTCTGTGCCATAACTAAAATATTTATTTATTTAATTATTTATTGTTTATTGTACACAGTAAATGAGAGATACATAAGTAAAAAAACATAAGATTTACAATTGGTATGCTTAACTCTGTAAGAGTTTTCTGCCAACAAACCAGTAAGTGAGAAAGAAATGAAATACGAACGGGTAGAGGCGTGTACAAATTTGTTATTAGAATAAGTATAAATATAAGTTAAGACATTTTTTTATACCACAATTGGTACACCTGTTGGTAAGTGACGATGATGCCGAAGATAGAAGCAGGCTTACCAAGATTTCCCAACGCAATGGGGAACTGGCTATCTTACCTTAAAGCAGGAACACATCAATGCTGTTAAGATTAATGCTTGGCGGCAAGACTTAGATAAGATGGTGGTAGCTAGCCAGGCGGGCTATGAAAATGTCCTTCCACCAACCAAACCGAGTCTTACAAGTTGACCCCACCGGGAATCAAACCTGCGACCTCCTGGTGTGAAGCGAATGGACTAACCATTACGCCACGGAGGCGGTTAAAAAATTATACTAACTTTTATGGGAACTCGGAAGTTTTTTTTGTATACGTTCATTAGGGAAAGTTGTTCAGTTTTATAAGCTTGATTGCGAGCTACGACGTTTGAAATTATATATTTATAGGTATTATCATTCACCCCCGAATACATCATGTTGCCTTGTTATCTGGGGTAGATCCTAAAATATGTCCTAAAAATTATTAGTGAAAACATCTGATTGTACTAACTTTGTATGGGAAGTCGGTTTTTTTGTATACGTTCATTAGGGAAACTTGTTCAGTTTTATAAGCTTGATTACGAGCTACGACGTTTGAAATGGGAATTATATTTTTCGTCCCCAGTTAAATAGATTCATCTCTATTCAATATTTTCGTTCTCAAATTGATAGATCTGTCATCAAATTGATAGATCTGTCATTAAAAATACGTGTGGCACTCGGGGACTGCCGCGGTAAAGCTATTGCATGGTAACAAATCGAAAACTAGGGGGTAATCGGTCAACGTCTTTTTAAGGTCAAGGTCAGGGCCAATTCGATCCCAAAGATCCATAATAATAGGTAACAAATCGAAAACTGGGGGGTAATCGGTCAAAAACAATAAATAAATGAGCGAGCGAAGCGAGCGATGTTAGGTTCGGTCAGGTTTGATTGATTAAACCGTCAAAGAGCCTCGCGAAGCGAGGCTCCCCACCCTGGGTACAAAATTACTTCGCAGCAGAAGAAATCATCGGAAGATGACCCCTAACGGGGGCGTAGCCCCCGCCGCCCGTTTCGAACATCAACAAACTTTCGGGATCCGAAGAGGATGTGGGAGTATCTGTAGGTCACCTTTGTTAGTAATTTTAGGCATTTATTTGGCGACAGATCTACTATTTTGAGTACAAACTATATTATTTATGAAATTTCAATTTTTTTATTTAGTGATCGAAGCTATTTAATTGACAATCGTTAAAAGACTTTTCTGGTGATAAATCTTTTCCTTTTGAGTATTGTTTTGGTGTTGTTTGATGACTTTACTTTGGTGACAGATCTACTATTTTGAGTACAAACTATACTATTTAGGGAATTTCATTTTTTTATTTAGTGATCGAATCTATTTAATTGACAATCGATAAAATCATACCCGTTTGAAATTATATATTTATAGGTATTATTATTCACCCCCGAATACATCATGTTGGCTTGTTATCTGGGGTAGATCCTAAAATATCTCCTACCAGTTATTAGTGAAAACATCTGATTGTACTAACTTTGTATGGGAAGTCGGATTTTTTTTGTATACGTTCATTAAGGAAAGTTGTTTAGTTTCATAAGCTGGATTACCAGCTAAGATGTTTGAAGTTATGTATATATGTTATCATTCACCCCCTAAAGACATTATGTTGCCTTGTTATCTGGGGTAGATCCTAAAATATCTCCTAACATTTTCTAACTTCCTTATAACGCAATTTTATTATCCTTTGTATGAATTAATGTATTTCGTTTATCCGAATGAGATGTGACGTAACATCTTGTTTACTTGCCGCAGCGAACAAGAAATTTAATTGTAACTTGTGGGTGCCCGTGACTTCGCCCGCACAGAACCAGTTTTTTTCCGTTTCCGTGGGAATTTCACAAAATCCTTTCTTAGCGGATGCCTGCGTCATAATTGCTATCGGTATGCCAAATTTTAGTCTTATCCGTCCAGTGGTTTCCGCTGTATACCAGTCAGTCAACTTTTTCTTTCATATATATAGACTAGCTTTTGTCCGCAGCTTCGCCTGCCTTGACATCGTTTCATGACTGTCTTTGAGGGTGAGTAGTGCGCAAGCCGCAAGCGGGTCGCCAGCGTGGATATTAGTTTTCTACAGATCCCTATCGCAGATCCGGCTACTCTGATTAGCAGTCTAAGTCATTTTCCACTCTCTCAACCACAAAGTAAAAAATCACCACAATCCATTGTTCCGTTGTTAAAGAAATGAACCAGACAAAGACTATTTTTTCAGTTCCCTCAGGAACTGCATCGGAATTTGCTATATTCACAAGATAAAAAGTAGCCTATGTCCTTCCCCATGACACACGCTACCTGCATGCCAAATTTTATCAAGATTGGTCAAGGTGTTGAAGCGTGAAAAGGTAACGAACGAACACATTTTCACATCTTTTCCTACTAATATTATAAAAGCGAAAGTTTGTAAGAATGTATGTATATATGTTTTTTACTCTTTCACGCAAAAACTACCGAAGTAGGCAGACAGATTAGGACCTGGATTAACACATAGGCTACTTTTTCTACCCTCGAAAAGTCATAAAAACGTTGTCCACGCGGGTGAAGCCGCGGGAAACAGTTAGTTTTTAATGTTATTAAGGATTAGAAGATTAGATTAGAAGAAGAAGGAGATTCAACCACCTTTACGTAATTGTTTTTGGGTAGTATTTATACAAGTGGCTGTAAATTAAAATTATAGGGCAACTAAAATACTGAGTGAGCGACTAAATTACTGACTGAGTGACTAAATTACTAAGTGAGCGACTAATTTACTAAGCGAGCGACTTATTTACTTAGTGAGCGACTAAATTACTTAGTGAGTGACTAATTTACTGAGTGAGCGACTAATTTACTGAGTGAGTGACAAAATTACTGAGTGAGCGACTAAATTACTGAGTAAGTGACTAAATTACTTCGTGAGCTACTAAATTACTGAGTGAGCTACTAAGTTACTGAGTGAGCGACTAAATTACGAAGTGAGCTACAAAATTACTAATTGAGCGACTGAATGTTTTTCGTAACTATCAGATTTGCCATTCAGAAGGGATTCTGGGAGCCTCGAAAACCTCGACAGTGTATAATCATCAAACTTAACGAACCTTATAACGCTCGCTTTAACTCTAGTTCCGTCCGGTCTTACTAAATATTGTAATCGCTAACTCAGTAATTTAGTCGCTTACTCAGTATTTCAGTTGTCCAATTTATAATTCCCCGTTGTTTTTTAAACTTCCGTACCCCGTAACCGTCCCCACTGATAGGGCACAGATCTCTTCTCAAACTTGGGTAGGGTAAATCTAGTGGAGGTTTTAGGGCTAGTGGCGAACTCCACCGTCAGAAGTTTTTAAGCCGTTTATAAAGCATCTTAGCGTCGGTGGCGCAACGGCAAGGGCCGCTATCTTCTATCCGGGCGGTCGTGGTTCGAGTCCTGCCACGTAACAATGTGTTTTCGAATTTCGATCTCATATGTACGTTTATCCGACGCTCTTACGGTGAAGGAAAACATCGTGAGGAAACCTGCGTACATCTGCTGTGATCGACTAAGGCCCGATTGCTTATGTAATACCAAACTCTAATTAAAACTTTGTTTTTTAGTTGAACAAAAGCAGATTAAAACAGGCGTACATTTTTATATAAATCCGTGCTCCATTTAAAAAATTATACCTACTACGTCACTTTGGTATTTTAACTAAGTATTAAACGGTTAACATTTTTTTTTTTAATTATTTACCAAATATAAAGAAAAAACTGGGACGGTCGTGATACTCCCGTCAGAACCTAAGTTATTTTTAGTATCATTTTATGTTTTAGGTACGTACATACTTTTATTTTAGCTCAAGTCCATGACACGATACCCACTGGGCCCGTGACCAACCCGCAGTGGGGCACGCAAAGTAACCTAAGGCCCGATCACCCTAATTCTGGGTAGGCTCGAGCCTATCGGTGGGGACGTATATGAGCTGATATGAAATGCCATGGCACGAGTTTATTTTGTAAAACAGCTAATTCTACAATAAGGCTGCAACACATATACACAGATCCAATCAGAAACGAGGAGATCCGTAGGAAAACCAAAGTAACTCAGAATTGCTAAACTTAAGTGGCAGTGGGTGGGGCACATAGCCGTAGAACAGATGGCCGTTGGGGCAGTAAAGTTCTCGAGTGGCGACTGCGCACCGGAAGACGTAGCGTAGGTCTCTAGGTCTCCCACACGGTGGACCGACGAACTGGTGAAGGTCACATAGCTCGTAGAACAGATGGCCATTAGGGTAGTGATGTTCTCGTAAAGCGACCCCCCCATCGGAAAACTTAGCGTAGACAGGCCTCCCACTCGGTGGACCGACGACCTGGTGAAGGTCGCGGGAAGCCGCTAGATGTGGGCAGCGCAGAAGCGGTCGTCGAGGAAATCCTTGGGGGAGGCCTCCAGTAGTGGACGTCCTTCGGCTGATAAGTTAATGATGATAACATACACAGATCACTCGCGACCTATTCCCTAAATCTGTTTCCTCGTTCTAGTCGGCTAGTGTGGTGTAAGTACGAACTTAATAGTTAACTTAATAACCTTCTTGTAGTCTCATATACAGACTGATTCTACAAATCTATTTACGTGTAAGTAGAACAGAGTATTATAACTCAAGTTTTAGATAATTGTACGTTCACGTCACGTAATTTGTTTAAATACTCAATTTAAATGTGTAAAGCTAGCACTATGAAAACAAAAAATATTACAAGTAATAAAAATTAGATTTATTTGAATACAATTTTAAATATCTTACCCCTTTTGATGTAAAAAATATAGTGTAGATCCTGTTTTTGGAATTGATTGCAAAATTTCTCTAAAATTAATAATTAATATTGCATGAAACCAACACACAAAAATCGGTGACTTTAACACCTTTTATTCTAATAGAAAACATTTTTTTATGATATTACGACAATATCCTACAGGATACACCTGCACAAGCATTTTTTGACATAAGTTTGGAATTAATTATTTAAAAACATTGTTACACTTTAAGGAGTTTTATTGTAGAATCTTATACACTGCCCCCCAAATGACTTTTTACCTTATTTTATTTATGCCTATCACTGTCTTTAGAAATAAATAAAAATTCTTAAGAACGTAAATGATGTTTTGTTATATAAATGGACTAGCAACAGTTAAAATATTAATTTCTTTGAACTCACTCTATAACAACTCACGTGATCGCATCTGATAGATAGCGTGGATAGCTCTTTTGATTGATTGATTGATTGAAAACACTTTATTGCACAACATAAGAGGAAAAATAACGCTAAACACGTTTAAAAAAACCGACTTCCATCGCAACAACTTAGTACAATTTTGCATTATTATTAATTTTGATGTTTGTTAACTTTCTTATAAAGTACTACACCGATTTTGATATTTTTTTATGGTACCATGCGGCAAGCACTAGGTTTTAAATAAAAAAAAAGAATCATCAATATGGATTCACCCAGTCAAAAGTTCTGAGGTAAAACTCATAAAAAACTGTCGAATTGAGAATCTCCTCCATTTTGGAAGTTGGTTGAAAAAATGTACAATGATTGAGGAAGTTGTATATTTAGGCGGTCTTATCACTAACAAGCGATCTTTTCCAGACAATCTTTAGGTGTAGGAAACATGGAAACTCATTATTATGGGGTAGCAGTGGGCAATAACACAGGAAATCCTACTTTGGGGCCAGATGACCATGTGTGATTTGTCCCAGAATATTATTATTATTATTTTAAACAAATTCATAGAATATTTCATATTTAAATATATATTATAAATAAATATACATTCTGAAACTGGTTTTTACACTTCAATAATAATGATATAAACTAAAATACATAAACGTAATAAACATATATAGTATAGTTAGTACAGCAACACATCAACTCATATATACGTCCCCACCGAGGGGTTCAAGCCTACCCTGAATTAGGGCGAATCGGGCTTTAGTCGACCACGCGGGCCCAGTGCGGGTTGGTCAACTTCACACACAACCATCGAGTTTCTTCGCAGATGTGTGCAGGTTTCCTCACGATGTTTTCCTTCACCGTAAGAGCGTCGGATAAACGTACATATGAGATCGAAATTCGAAAACACATTGGTACGTGGCAGGATTCGAACCACGACCTCCCGGATAGGAGATAGCGGCCCTTGCCGTTGCGCTACCGAGTAAGTACATACATAAACAAAATTTATGATTTTCTGCATGTAGAAAATAGTTTTTATGTCAGCCGTACGCCCCCACAGTAAGGTACCATAAAACTCTATACTATGCCAGTAACTAAAATACACTAGTCTCGCAGTATCTACATCCGTTAACTGTAGTATTTTCTTAACGGCTTAGTCAGCTGAACTAAGCTTTCCTGCTAAAGTTTTAATGTGTGGCCCCCATTGAAGTGAAACATCCAAAGTTATACCAAGGAACACCGCGGTATTTACAAATTCAGTTACTTTGAGACATGTATAAAGGCTGTTACAAAATTGGTGTAGGTTCCGTTAACTGGGGGTTTCACTCATCATACTGAACAGCTTTTGTTCTACGACTTTGCTGAAATCGCAAAAAAAAATTTACTCTTCATACAAATCGATCAGCTGGTCGACCAATTTTGTGCGATTTAGTATGGAGGGTCAAAAATTTTTTTTGAGAATTGACTATTTACCCTGGGAATAGTTGTTCAGTGTGATGAATAGAACCCCCAGTTAACGGGGGGTAAAAGTTCCTATACCAATTTTTTTAAACCCTGTATACTTCTGTAGTCTCTTGAAATGCAAACAACGGGATTATTTTCAGTCATTTCTTTCATTTTAATGGTCTAAATATCAAGATATTTGTGTAGTCTTGTCTTTTACCTTTCCATTTGAACAAAGGTGTTAGTTTACACTGAGAGATTTTATTTCCCAAAAATAGTTGTTCATTGTCATTATTTGATTGTACCATTTGACTATACGGTATAATATTTCGTATTATCTGACGTTACGCTACAAGATTTGTTATGATCTGACGTAACCGTACAATTTTTCGTATAATCTGACGTTACGGTACAATATTTCGTATGATCTGACGTTACTGTACAATATTTCGTATGATCTGACGTAACTGTACAATATTTCGTATGATATGACGTTATGGTACAATATTTCGTATGATCTGACGTTATGGAACAATATTTCGTATGATCTGACGTAACGGTACAATATTTCGTATGATCTAACGTTATATGGAACAATATTTCGTATGATCTGACGTTATGGAACAATATTTCGTATTATATGACGTTATGGAACAATATTTCGTATTATATGACATTACGGTATAATATTTCGTATGATCTGACCTTACGGTACAATATTTCGTATGATCTGACGTTATGGGACAACATTTTGTATGATCTGACGTTACGGTATAATATTTCGTATGATCTGATGTTACGGTACAATATTTAGTATGATCTGACTTTACGGTACAATATATCGTATTTATTTATCGTATGGCATTCATATTACACACTGGTTATAATAAAAAAATAAAAACATTTAAAATATGAAATTGAAAAAAAAAACGTATGATGAGACGTTACGGTATAATGTTTCGTATGATATGACGTAAAAGTATAATATTTCGTATGATCTGATGTTACGCTACAATATTTTGTATGATCTGACGTTATCGTACAATATTTCGTATGATTTGACGATACGGTACAATATTTCGAATAATCTGACGTTAGGGTATAACATATCGTATGATCTGACGTTACACTACAACATTTCGTATGATCTGTCGTTACCGTATAACATTTCGTATGATCTGAAGTTACGGTATAATATTTCGTATGATGTGACGTTACAGTATGATATTTCGTATGATCTGACGTTACGCTACAATATTTCGTATAATCTGATGTTATGGTATAATATTTCGTATAATCTGACGTAAAGGTATAATATTTCGTATGATCTGACGTTACGGTATAATATTTCGTATGATCTGATGTTACGCTACAATATTTTGTATGATCTGATGTTATCGTACAATATTTCGTATGATTTGACGATACGGTATAACATATCGTATGATCTGACGTTACACTACAACATTTCGTATGATCTGTCGTTACCGTATAACATTTCGTATGTCTGACGTTACGGTATAATATTTCGTATGATGTGACGTTACAGTATGATATTTCGTATGATCTGACGTTACGCTACAATATTTCGTATAATCTGATGTTATGGTATAATATTTCGTATAATCTGACGTAAAGGTATAATATTTCGTATGATCTGACGTAACGGTATAATATTTCGTGTAATCTGACGTTACGGTACAACATTTCGTATAATCTGACGTTACCGTACAATATTTCGCATAATCTAATGTTACGGTATAACATTTCGTATGATCTGACGTTACACTACAACATTTCGTATCATCTAATGTTACGCTACAACATTTCATATGAACTGACGTTACCGTACAATCTTTCGTAGGATCTGTCGTTACGGTACAATATATCGAAAGATCTGACTTTACCGTACAATATTTCGTATAATTTGACGTTACGGTACAATATTTCGTATGATATGACGTTACACTACAACATTTCATATGATCTGACTTTACTGTACAACCTTTCGTATGATCTGACGTTACGGTACAATATTTCGTATGATCTGACGTTACGGTACAACATTTCGTATGATATGACGTTACGGTATAACATTTCGTATGATATGACGTTACGGTATAACATTTTGTATGATGTGACGTTACGGTACAATATTTTGTATGACCTGACGTTACAGTACAATATTTCGTATGATTACGTTACGGTTTTCGTATGATCTGACGTTACGGTATAATATTTCTTTTAATCTTTATTGATAGCGTAGTAATTGTTAACGACACCTGCATGGTTAGTCCAATAAATCATACTCAGACGGACGCACAGACAGACATGGCAAATCTGTAAGGGTTCCTTGCTGACTGAGAAACCTTAAAATTTACAAGACAATAGCTTCTCATTACAATAAGGCGCCCAGGAAGTGGGGCGTAGCAGCTAGTGCTACGACGACGCTAAGCCGTAGTACATATCTTAAAAATCTTTTCACTTTACAAATTTCACATCTTTTTTAGCGAGCGACGAAGAAGTGAAGAAGGTATTGTGATGGCTAAAAGAATAGAAGTTGAGATTTTGATAGGGATATATTGTAAAGTTCTCGAGTGGCGACCGCGTACCGGAAAACGTAGCTTAGGAAGGCCTTCCACTCGGTGGACCGATGACCTGGTAAAGGTCGCGGGAACCCGCTGGATGTGGGAACCGGTCGTCGTGGAAATCCTTGGGAGAGGCCTATGTCTGGTAGTGGTCGTTCTTCGGCTAATAATATTATCAATCCTGATGTTATGTTCTGTTTTGATTAATTAAAGCTTAAATTAATTAAAGTCTTTATACTCAATTGCTTAAATAAAAATATATAAAGTAAAAATAAATAAAAAATCTAAAATACCAGAGAATTTCTCGCACAAAAGTCTCTTTTTTAATAAAACATGTTTATTTTCCCGAAAGAATAATTTTACGTTTTAATTCACTCATCACTACAGGCAATCTTTTTTAAAGGTGAAACTTACTACAAAAGAAATTAATTCAAAAATCAGTTATTCAGCGCACGACCTTGTAATTTAGCTTTGGATTCCTTTGTGTCTTAATTAAGTACGTTTTCTTAAAAAACCAAGTCTAATTTTTTAAATCATAACTAAATAATATTACCGATGGTCCAGGCAAAGTATATATATTAGTGCTAACATACAGTATGGACACTCCCTGCCGCTCTCTAGATTGCGACCTCACCCCCTCGTCACCCAAATTGATACAGATTGCTTACAGTAGGATTTCGCCGCCATTTTTTTTTGTTCCGTCATTCTTTTTTTGAAATGTCATTTCTGGCCCGTTGTATGAAGTGTCCAGGGTGTGATCCAGGGGTCAGTTTCTGTCTGCTTGGCGAAGAGTTGTGGTTAAAACTCCAACTTCAAATGAACCCTCCCAACTATAACGTTTTAAGTACCCAACGAACTCAAATACGTTTTATTGCAGTATAGAATTGTAAGTCGACCAACCCGCCCCTCCAGAACCATCGGTTTACTTTCCCGATCGGTCCACTAGTACAAACCCTCTCCTTTCCCGATTGGTCCACTTGTTTTTCCTCATTCAACCCGCACTGGGCCCGCTTGGTCTACTAAGGCCCGATCACCCTAATTCAGGGCAGGCTCAAGCCCCTCGGTACGTATATGAGCTGATATGATGAAAGCATTGTATGTGCCGGCGTTTATTGGCACTCGAAAAATGAAGGCTCAGTGAGTTTCTGGCACCCCCCAAACTGCCACAAATAGTGGACAGTTTAAGAAAAGTTTCCTGGTGCAAAGTCTGTCTCGTAGAACGTAGCTCGTAGAACAGATGGCCGTTGGGGTACTAAAGTTCTCGAGTGGCGATCGCGCACCGGAAAACATAGCGTAGGCAGGCCTCCCACTCGGTCAACCGATGACCTGGTGAAGGTCGCAGGAAGCCGCTGGATGCGGGCAGCGCGGATCTGGTCGTCGTGGAAATCCTTGGGGGAGGCCTATGTCCAGCTGATGTGCTTCGGCTGATTTGATGATGATGATGAAGTCTGTACCTAGCCACACAACGCGACAACGCTGCAATAGCAACCTTTTGCGCCGGGGACGCTCAGGGGTGCTTTATTTTAGCTTTAGGAATTTTATTATTTATTTTTGAACTTGTGTGTTTGACAACTGTATATCACAGTATTGTATGGTATTGTTATAAAATAGTATAATCATCATCATCATATCAGCTCATATACGTCCCCATCGAGGGGCTCGAGCCTACCCTGAATTATAAATTAAGAAAAAATATTTCTTAGATTTGAGACCCGTTATTTATTAGGTGAGAAACATAACAGTATAATAATTTTATAAAATAATAAAATTTATTAGGTGAGAAACATAACAATATATTTTTCATCTCGCCTGTTCGAAAAGTTTAATTTTTATGAGTAGATAGCCGGGTGGAAAATTGCTTTTTCATCCTTTGGGTGGAAAGTGTTTTTTTTTTATTGCCACGGAGTCGAAGATAATTGTGTTGCGTCATATTATTTAATTAAATTTTTTTTTTTTTTTTTTTTTAATATTTTTTTTAATCACAATTGGTAAGCCCTTTTATTAATCACAATTAAATAAGAGGTTTTCACATACCTATCTTAACTCAACTATACATTAAATACGTTATACATTAAACTCTATACACAATACATTTGACTCTAGTAGTGTTTAAAACAATCGATCCCCTTCAAAATCTCAAGTTCGTTTTTTTCACATTACAATTTATTATCGCCTGCCACCGTTCGCTTCTCAGTCGCTCAAAAAAAAACCTTTATATCTAAACGTACATATACTTACCGATTGATTTAACGGTGAAGGAAAACATCGTGAGGAAACCTGCACACGCTTGCGAAGAAACTCGCAGGTTGTGTGTGAAGTCGACCAACCCGCACTGGGCCCGCGTAGTCGACTAAGGCCTGGTCGCCCTAATCAGGGTAGGCTTGAGCCCCTCGGTGGGGACGTATATGAGCTGATATGATGATCTCTATGTCCATTTTTAAAAGCTTTTATTTAACTTGTAATGTTTATATATAAGTAAGTATGTTTAGTATGTTTTGATGTTCCACCTTTTCGCACGAATCGTTACGCTTCTTCATTTATTATGCGTACAGCGCAGGAGTGGAACTCCTTGCCTGCGTCAGTGTTTCCCGATTCCTATAATTTGGGGATCTTCAAGGCAAGAGTGAATAGGCATTATTTGAGTTTGCGTGTACCATCCTCGACTGCATCATCACTTACCATCAGGTGAGTTGCAGTCAAACGCACTCAAATTTTTAAGAAAAAAAAAAATCTTGCGATCAATTTTATAGCAACTTCGGGCTTGATCTGATGGTGAACTTTGGAGGTAGAATCAAGGTCCCATAATCGTATTTTATTTTTCAATAGAATCGTAGGAAATACAGTACTGTGCTCATCTTTTTTGAATTTGGAAGCTGTATTTTTTTTTTAATTCATTTGGCTTTTTGAGCATAAAAACAATTTTCAATTAAAAGGTGTACCGAAAAGCTTTTTGGTTTTTAGATAATTACTAGCTGTCCCGGCGAACTTCGTACCGCCTTACATTACTGCCCTGCCCTACCCTACACTACCCTACATTACACTGCCCTACCCTACACTACCCTACCCTACCCTGCATACACTACACTACACTACCCTACCCTACACTACACTACCCTACCCTACACTACCCTACCCTACCCTACATACACTACACTACACTACCCTACCCTACACTACTCTACACTACCCTACACTACACTACCCTACCCTACCCTACACTACCCTACCCTACACTACCCTACCCTACCCTATCCTATCTCTCAAGTTGGATCGAACTGCACATGGTGTGCGAATTTTATTATAATCAGTTAAGTGGTTTAGGAGTCCATTGAGGACAAACATTGTGACACGAGATTTATATATCGTCGCTGGAAAGGCAAAATTACCGTTACACCAAAAGGCCATTCCGAGAAAAAGCCATTTAAAAAATATATTTTTGGAAAAAAAATAATAACTTTCTACCTATTTAACCGATTTTAATGAATTAACTTTATATGCCACCCATTTTTTTTCTTCTATTTGTATGAGTAAGCTGCATATTGATTTCAGTGTTATTTTGGGAAATAAGTGGCGCTTACGTAATATGATCTTATTTTAAAGTGTGTCAAATTTACTTCCATGTCATCAAGTTAAATATTCTTTGCATTTAAAAGTGCTGATAACACGTAACATACAGAAATAAAAGTAGGACAACATTTCTTATAATATAAATATACTGCTATTCTGGTGAAGTAAAATTACTTCCAGGACTCGCTTTCCATTTTCACAGTTTAGTTTAACGGCTTATGAGACGATAAGATTAATATGTAACTTGACCACAATTTCTTAAAAGTATGTTTGACTTAATGATTTCTCGGGAAAAATGACTTTAGAGATAAATTGCAATTTTTAATAACCACAATAAAACTTCTGATGACTACGGTTGATTTAAAAATATGTCTTACATTATACTGAAATCTTATACAAAAAATAAATAAAAAATGAAAAAATGAAAATTACTTAACACAAATTACCTATACGCAAATCTAAACGATTTTTTTTATGGTAATAAACTTGATTGTATTTATAAATATGGCTGATAGGACAACATGCTTACTACATGGATCCATCACGTACAAAAATACATTTGTAAAATTGCTGACATTTCAATGGCTTCTCTTTTTCCATCAATTTCAGACCATGTGTAACAGAAACTATTTCTTGTACCTGATTCATAGAAAGTTAAATTGAACACAGCCAATTTTCGGCTGTAATAGACCATCATATTTTCTTCATGAGGCGTATTCAGGACTTTTTGGAGATCAAAAGTTGTACATAAAATAGTGTCGTCTTTGTTATGAATTTCTTGATGTGCTTTAAATCTTTCATTACTTTCTTCTTTGTCCTTCAAGTCCTTCTGTTTTTTTTTTCTACGTCAATGTTTATGTCATTTTCAAATTGTGTACATTTCAAACACTAGTCTTTGCAGGAAAAATGAAACCCTATGTTGAATTTTTTAAACAACTTTTCGCCTACATACTGTAAGCCTTTATTTTCTTGAGACGCTTTGTAAATTCTGTATAAGTTTGTTATATTCCTGAATTCCTGTAGAAAATACGTTTTTTTGTGTCTTTCCTGCAGTAGTGCGAGGGAACTGTTGGTAATTACTGTATGTATTTACGTAACTGCTTTAGGGGTTTTGTAACTGGGTGCATGTTTGCCTCGCATATTATCTTCACTCGCAGAGCAATGAAGAGAGGTCGTGGCTATATTGTACAATGTTTTTTGCTTAATATCTAGTGTACGAACAAAAAATTGTTGAAACACTTGTCTTTGTCCTTCACCTTCGTTACTAAATTAATTAATAGTATTTGTACGCTTACTTATTTCCGATGATCGATGTCGCTAAACAGCTACCATTTTTGAGTGGCTTACCAGCCAATCTTTAAGTCTCATGCTATCTAGACTCCAAAAGTGTATATACAACGTTTTTTTTTCTTTCTTCAACAATTTCATACGATTTATTTGTACAGTTATTTAAAGAACAGGGATTCAGTTTGATTTATTTGGCAGGCACAATTTTTTCTTTCTTTGTTATGTATATTTGACCAGATTCTCTCTTCTTTTTAGTTCTTTCGTTTCTTTTTTTCTTATACAGCACTAGCACTCTCACAGTCTACTTCACAAGTTTTATCCATCCTTCTACTGTCTGGAGATATTTTTTTTATTTTTCATTTTCTTGATTTTTTTCCTAACATCTTCTTGAGATTCTGATGATTTCGACCCACTCTCTTCCTAGGATGAAGAGTAAGGAGTTAATCTTCATTGTTTGACAAAAAAATCTACATATTTTTGTCCGTTCTGCTGACTTAAAAGTTTAACTTTTACATATTTTTTACGTTTGATTTGCATCTGTGTTTAATTTTTTCCATTAGAAGCACTTATTTCTTTATGTTTTTGCTGAGGCGAATTCTAATTGACGTATTTGTTCTTTTTTTCTGATTCAGGTAAAAAAGGGTTTTTTTTCTTCAAAAATATCACATTTCATGAGGTCACTTTTTGAGGTCGCCTTTATCTTCGTTATCTATCTGATTTTATTCTCTATCTTCTAAATTATAAAATTTTTCTTGTAAATCTTTGTTTTTAGGTGATGTTAAGTCCAGGTCCATTACATTATCATCGAAAATAGAAGAATTATAAGCTCTTTTTCTGTATTTTTGCGAGCTATTTCATACGCTATGTTATGATCATCGTAATTGTAATCATCTAATTCAATCTTTTTTGGCATATTAATTAAATAAGTGTGGTCGCCATTATATATTTGTGGTCTTTTGTTGCCTTCAGAAATTTTAATACCTTCATTTTCGTTGATTTCAATTTTTGTTTTTTATAATATTGAGTGAAGTTTTATTTTCTGTATCTGTATTTTCAGGCAAATCAAAATATATTTTTTATATCTTTTGGGTATTCTAGGTTTATAAAACTATCAAAATCTATGTTTTTTATATCTTCTGGGTATTTTATGTCTATAATACTTTCAGACAAATCAAGCTCCTAATCTTTATTTTCTCATTCATTTTGAAGGCAATTGTTAGCTTATTTGTCATTTTTTATGACTTTCAACTCTGTGTTTGTCAACTGATTCTTCTTTTCATTATCAAAAATATTTACTTTTTGGGTATCAGTCGAATCGTACGGAATATCTTCTTTTGAACAGGTGAGATTTGTTGTAGTCAAAATTAAATATTTCATTTTCTTCTTCTAAGTTGTATTTGATATTATCCGCCTGAAATTGGTCTTCACTATTAAAGTGTTTCCTGCAAAGGAGAATGAGTAATGGTGGGCCCACCTCTCAATAGAAGTGAGGTACTCATAAATGAGTAGGTATTTTTATGCAGAATAAAACTTTTTTAAATGATGAAATTGTTATTGATGCACAGGACGAACAATAAATCTTGTTTTAAAATGAAATACATGTATTATTACTATTTTACATATATAATATGTTAGATTGAGACAACTTTAATACGTCGTATCTCCGAAAGTACAATCATTTCAGTATAGGTTTATTAGTAAATAATGTTCCGCTTAAAAAGCCCTATCCAACGGTATATCATATGTCACTATTAAGGGGTGGGCCCAGACTCCATACATTCGTTTCCCATTGTCTTTCGATCGCAAGCCTCCTCAATTTCATCTATTTTTGTAATTTCTCAAAAAAAATTCAATTCATTCGCACAATACTATCTTCTGTCTGTAATTTTTTCGTGATGCGAGTCGTTCCTTCATTTGTCAAGTCATAAATTTGTTGATAATTGTCAATTAAAGGGGCTGTATTTTCATCTGCGTCACTTAAAAAACCGGTTAAATTTTTGTAGGTTTTTGTTTTGATGCATATTATTGAGTATTTTGAGCTTTCTTTGTTCTTTTTTTAGTTTGAAATGTCAGTTTTCGTACAACGTTCAAATTTGGACTAGTTATTTTTGAGGTTCCAGCTTTAGGCTTCTGAACGTCGCTCAAGTTTTCCATGTATTTGGCTAAATCTGGATCATTGCTTTTTGACGTTCTAGATTTAGGCTCCTGATTGTTGATAAACATTTTCGCGTAATTTTTGTAAAAAAAATTCCTCTTACTCTCCATGACGATCTGAAATCACACTAATATTATAAATGTGTTTTTTTACTTTGTTTGTTGCTCCATCACGCACAACTACTGAACCGATTTCGTTGAAATTCACTTAATCAAATATATATCACGTAAAACCAATAATAATAAACGATGTACTTTTGGGTATTATGACAAAATTTAAGAATAGTAATTCAGTTCTATGAAAATAATAATACTACAATACTATTCAATGAAATAAATAACGTATTTACCTGTTTCATAACCCCGTTATTGCATTATATCCACTTCCACTTTCTGATTAATTTGTGCGCAGTGGCAAAAAAGGACCTTCCGGAACAGCTCTGTTGAGTAGACTGGCTGAAGTGTCTGCGTGCGCGCGTTTTTATTATCGATGGTGACGATATTTATTTAACAATGTTTCATTATTTACTTACTTCATTGCACGTAAACAACACCCATTGACAAAATCAATTTCATAATAATTTACTCATATTCTGTTGTCAGGTATTTGACTATATCTTCAACGATAAAATAGATAAATCTCATCCCAGTTTAAATTCTTATTCAATTAAATTCACACTTTATTAATCAGCCTATTTTACTTACACGGTTTTTTTCAAAAATTTTAATAATAGTGGTTTTACCTATTAGTTGCAGAATACATTTTAAAGTAAAGGATGAAATACTTTTTTGACATAAAAAAAAATTAACTGCAAGGCAGAGTTACTGATAGCCCACAAATACGCTAAATAGCAGTGAGACTAAATTACGTACACGCCATTCATCCGGTAAAAGTAAGAAGCCAAAATTTCTTATACACCATGCATCACCCCTATAAACATAAGTCAAAGTTACTTTTACTGCGTTATTCTTAAATTCCAAAAAGAGCATAAATACTCAAAAAACATTCTTTTCTAAACCGTAGAAAGTTAAAAGTACTTAAAATGAAATTTTGTGTTTTTTACGGTAAGTAAACATGACTTATGTGACACAAATGAAAAAAAGACCTAAAATTGCGTCACTTCAGTAATTGAAAAACAAAATACCCGCCTTTTTTCGGGTTACTGAAGCGCCATAAAAATGCTCTAATTGCGATGCTTCCTAGATAGATCGACGCAGAAAAAATCGCTGAGTCCGAATATATATTTAACTCGATATGCCCAATTTGGCGGTTAAGAAATGTTGCCTTTCCACCGACGATATATTAAGATTATTATCATTATTATTTTATTGTTTTTTTTTTCTTGGTAAGCCCGCTTCCATTTTTGGCATCATCGTCACTTACCATCAGATGAGATAATGCCAAGGGCTTACCAATTTTGAATTAAAAAAAAACTATTATTTCTAAGTTAAGGTCTTGTAGAAATTGGTTAAACAGTTCAAGCGTAAAATTGGCGCAAATATACTCTCTTTCCCATCAACAATAGGTACTCATTTGATAGGTTAAATTAAGGTTCATAATTCACAAAGAAAAACTCTAGACTTTTTTAATCATGTTTTAGGGTTTCGTACAACCAAAGAGTGACCAATGGGACCCTATTAGGTACTAAGTCTCCACTGTCTGTTTTTTTTTCTGTCTGTTGAAATTTTCACAGAGTATATTACCACTATAATAAATAATAAAAAATAAAAAAAAATTCCGCTCTATCGTAAAAACGATAACACTACAAGCTTGAAACTAAGTGTGATTATAGTAATTATCCTAAAATATAACGAAAAATAATAAAAACTGACCAAGTGCGAGTCGTACTCGCTCTAAGGAGTCCAAGGAAAAAAAAACCGTTTTTCTGTCACTCACGTTGATATCTTTTGTTTGTAAAGAATTGGTATAACTGTTATAGTATGTGTGGAGAAGTGTGGTGGAAGAACCCTTGAAGCATGAGTCCGACTCGCACTTGGCCGGTTTTTTTTTAATTATCTCTAATGTCTGTTTTATTGCTCAGTCGTCTTTTTTTTATCATCTCTAAGTGCCCATCTGTTCTTCACAGTAAACAAATTAAAAATAATACTCATCTAAGAAGGAATCTGTCTTTGTTATCATTATTTTTTGCTATTTACTAATGAGACAACCCCTTTTACATATAAATTCTAGCGTTACTTGCTTTGTACACAATAGCTACCTGCGGCGTGCGTGCAGACTGTATAACGAAAAAATTGTGGATGTCGACATGTTTGGCGAAACATCAACTAGTTTTTGATGTGTAACATCTTTGCTCTCGCTTTCCTGCAATTTGTGGGAGTGATTTCGTGAAATGGGACGGAAATGTGTAACATGGGACTTAAATGTGTAACAGGAAGTCGCGAAAGCGCGCGCTACTCGATCTGACCAAGTGCGGGTCGGACTCGCGCACAGCAATTTGTGGGAGTGATTTCGTGAAATGGGACGGAAATGTGTAACAGGAAATGCGAACGTTTTTTAATTCTCGAAAACTAAGGTTGTCATAGCCATGCCGCCTAGTGTGATGGCAAAGGCAAAGATGAGATACTACTATTCGAAGGGTCGGCCCGTGAATGTACGACCCGATAATTAATTAATTTCATAAGTATTTTGTCACATGTTACACATCATATGCGAGTACTGTAGGTCTCGTTTTTTTTTATTAAGAAAAAAGAGTTTATTAAGAAAAAAACTGCTTCAAATAGTTTAAACTTGAATCACATAATCTTTCTATATTTATAAACTAATTCAAAATTGACTGTAGTAAATATGTTGTTTGCGCTTCGCATTTGGGGTTAATTTTGCTAAAACTTAAATATAGGTAACTATAGGTCTTTAATATACCAAATTTAAGAAATATTTATATATTAAATTAAGTCTGTTTGTTTCTCAATAAAATAAAATAAATAAGATCAGGGCATAGAGTGGGCAGGGAACATAGATCGTAAAACAGATGGCCGTTAGGGTAGTAAAGTTCCCGGGTGGCAACTGCGCACCGGAAAACGTAGAACAGGATCTCGGTGGACTGAAGACCTGAAGATCGCGGGAAGCCGCTGGATGCGAGCAGCGCAGGACCGGTCGTCGTGGAAATCCTTCGGGGAGGCCTTTGTCCAGCAGTGGACGTTTTTCGGCTGATATGATGATTAACTAATGAAAATATTTCTTATTTTATTTGATACCAGCTTTTGCCCGCTGCTTCGCTCGCGTGGACATCTGTCTTTGATAGTGAGTGGTGCGCGAGCCGTAAGCTGCTCGGAAACTATGTCGAGCCACGCTAATTACACAATACCACTTTTATTGTTTATTTGTGTATGCCCGATTACATCAGACGATGAAGGAGTTGCAGATTATCGCGAGGTTTTACCAATTGTGAATAAAAAAAAAAAAAAAAAAAAAAAAAAAGGTTATCATTAGAGCGAGATTTTAGAACTTGTTTTTTAATGAATTCACTAAATATCCTCGGCTGTGGGAGACCTACCTACGCTACATTTTCCGGTGCACTCATAAGAAAGCTCATAGGAAGCCTTATGGTCACCCAAAGGGCAATGAAGCGTGATATGTTCGAAGATTCCCTAAGTTATTAAATCAGAAACGAAAGCAGTGAGCATTGGTTGCGTAACGGATATGGCCACTACCTTCTGTCCGGAGGGCGTGGTTTGAACACTGCCACGTACCAATGTGTTTTCGAATTTCGATTTCATATGTACGTTTATTCTACGCTCTTACGGTGAAGGAAAACATCGTGGGGACACCTGCACACGCCTGCTTGGTTACTTGTTCGGTTAGTAAGCGTCGGTGGCTCAACCGGTAACGACTCGGTCCTTATAACCAGAGGTACCGGGTTCAAATCTGGACGGCCAATGTACCAATGAGTTTTCAAAAACTTACGTACATATACTTACCGATTGCTTTAACGGTGAAGGAAAACATCGTGAGGAAACCTGCACACGCCTGCGAATAAACTCGAAGGTTGTGTTTGAAGTCGACTAACCCGCACTGGGCCCGCGTGGTCTAAGGTTCGAGCCCTTCGGTGGGGTCGTATATGAGCTGATATGTTGAAAGGAAGCAGTATTTACAGTCAGGAAGCTAAACTTACCTGTTTACTGGTTCACCAATATTCCCCAACATTTAAGATTACATAATTAAGCCACAAAGAGTAAAAACGGAACCCTATTACTAAAACTACACCGTCCGTCTGTCTATCTGTCCGTCCGAAATTGAAAGGGTTGCATGTTTTGAACCGAACAAGTCATCGTCATAATATCAGCTTATATACGTCCCTACCGAGGAGCTCGAGCCTACCCTGAATTAGGGCGATTAGACCTTAGTCGTGGGCAGTGGGCAGGGCACATAGCTCGTAAAACAGATGGCCGATGGGGTAGTAAAGTTCTCGAGTGGCGACCACGCACCGAAAAACGTAGCGTAGGAAGGCCTTCCACGCGGTGAACCGATGACCTGGTGAAGATCGCGGGAAGCCGATGCGGCAGCGCAGGACCGGTCGTCGTGGAAATCCTTGGGGGAGGCCTTTTTCCAGCAGTGGACGATTTGTGGCTGATATGATGATGATGATGATGATAAGACCTTAGTCAACCACGCGGGCCCAGTGCGGGTTGTTCGACTTCACACACAACCTGCGAGTCTCTTCGCAGGCGTGTGCAGGTTTCCTTACGATGTTTTCCTTCACCGTTAAAGCAATCGGTAAGTATATGTACGTATGTTTCTGAAAAACTCATTGGTACATTGGCCGTCCAGATTTGAACCCGGTATCTCTAGTAAGAAGGACCGAGTCGTTACCGGTTTGAAATTCTTACAGATTACCTTAGTATTATTACTATGGCGGATTTACTAACAAATAAAAAATAAGTACAATTGTTTTTTTTTGTTCTTTGTGCCCGTAGGATAAATTAGGCACACATTCAAAAAGGCGTATATGGATTTTCTGAACCGTATTTTTCATCATAAACGTCGTGACGTGTTAAATTATGCAAATAACCCTTTGGCCTCGCAATTGACACATCCCACCCGAGATTTCAACCTTTTCATCCCTAACCTCTCTTCTTTCTTATATTATAAATTCGAAAGTATATCTGTCTGTGTATCTGTTCGTTACTTTATAACGCTACTACCAAAGGTTAAATACTATTTATTAAAGTCTACTACCGAAGTAATTTCTGTCACATTGCCTGTACTTTTTCACTCTTAAATTCTGAACCGATTCCGCTGGAATTGCAGAGATCTAAAGCACCTAATGGGCGGAAAACAACACACGATACTTTTTTATCCCGAAAAAGAAAAGTTTTTTTTATTTACAATTGGTAAACCCTTGACAACATGTCACCTAATGGTAAGCGACGATGTTACCGAAGATGGAAGCGGGCTTACCAAGATTCGCCAACGCCATGCCGGAACACACCAATGATATCAACATTGATATTTGGCGGCAGGACTTAGATAAGATGGTGGTAGCTAGCCAGTCGGGCTTATAAAATGCCCTACCACCAACCAAACCGAGTCTTACAATAATTGTTAGGTCAATTATTGACCCCGCCGGGAATCGAACCCGCGACCTCGTGGGTAAAGCCAGTGAACTTTGCCTCTAGGCTACGGAGGTGGTTAAATTGGGTGTGGAAATGAAGCTGTGGGAAAAAGCTACCATTATTTTAAATCAGAAAGTCAAGTTTTATTTATAAAAAAAAATTGGAGATTACAACCTATTTTTAATAAATTTGTGTCACTTATATACTTAAAAGTAGGAAACAAGAACTAAAATATAGAATAAAGTGCACCACCAAGTAGCGGGCGATGGCTAGTATACCCCCCGAGGGTAGGCTACAAATAATAGAGGTAGGTAGAAATGTTTGATTTGAGCTGGAGAAGGAGGGGAAAATACACAGACGTGCCTACCAAATGTTGAAGCACGTGTACACGTAGAATATTGAATTTCGCAAAATCCTAACACTAAAATAAATGATTATTGTACATACAAGGTTTCGTAATCATTTTTCATCCATAAAGTACTTTAATAGGGTCGGGCATGAGATTTTGCTGAAGCGTCGGTGGCTCAACCGGTAACGACTCGGTTCTTCTAACTAGAGGTACCGGGTTCAAATCTGGACGGCCAATGTACCAATGAGTTTTTCAAAACTTACGTACATACTTACCGATTGCTTTAACGGTGAAGGAAAACATCGTGAGGAAACCTGCAAACGCCGACGAAGAAACTCGCAGGTTGTGTGTGAAGTCGACCAACCCGCACTGGGCCGGCGTGGTCGACTAAGGCCCGATCGCCCTAATTCAGGGTAGGCTCGAGCCCCTCGGTGGGAACGTATATGAGCTGATATGATGATGAGATTTTTACCTTCTTAGGCCATAAGTAAAGCCGACTCCGCCATAATTATACTCAAAGAAGTGATCCAGCAAAGAGTTTTAGTGGTCCTGACGGTATTCCAACCATAGTTCTAAAGAACTGTGCTCCTAAGTTGTCTCCTATGCTGACACTCCTGTACCGCCTCTCTTTCAAAACCAGTATAGTTCTAAAGCCTGCCAACGTGTAAGATGGAGAGTGTATTGAACACCCGCCTCTTAGCATACCTAGAAGACAATGACCTCCTGAGTTACCGTCAGTATAGCTTTCGCCGGGGTTGGTCAACGAGAGATCCTATAATGTACGCTACGCATGTATGGGTTGAAGCCAAACAGAGTCACGGTGAAGCTCTTACCGTGTCTCTCGATATCTCAAGGCATTTGACAGGGTCTGGCATGCTAGGCTTATTGGTTAGCTTCCTTTCTACGGAATACCTACTGATTTGTGCAACTAGATATCTGACTTCCTGAGGGAACGGTTCATTCGAGTGGTCATCGATGGCTGCTCGTCTGGCCAATTGGCTACTGACGCCGGGGTACCTCGCGGCTCATTTCTCTACGCAACTTTGTTTTTGCCTCATATTAACAATCTGCTGAAACCAGGTTTCTTTTGGTAGCTTGAAACTCGCTGAAAGAGTAACAAACATCCAAACATACATCCATACATACAATTATTAGTAGGATTAGTAAGGATTGTAAGTCCTGTATTGTTTTTTGGCGTGCAATAATAGTAGTTTATGAAACTGTTGCATAATGAGGGGTATTATAACACGAGTACGAGTGTTTTAATACCTATTTATGTGCAGTTTCATACACTACTTTATCTCATTTCATATATTGGGATTGAAACAACTAAACAACAAAGATCAAAGTTAAAAGAGTAAGAAAAAAAAATTCCCACGAAATTCAGTACCTACAACAAAACGTGTCATAGCGCCAAATCCCAGCAAATAACCGCGCTTGCGCTGAAGCGGACGCTGTCACAGACAGGTAAAAACGATGATTTCACTGATCTCGGACGTTTTTAAGCAAGGATGAAAATTATCCACGAAATTCAGTAACTACAACAAAACTTATTCAATGAATGGCGCCAAAACCTAGCACATCACCGCGCATACGTTAAAGCGAGCGCTGTCACAGACAAGTAAAAATTGGAATGAAAACTTTTTGTAATGCTATAAAAATAGCGCGAACCGCATGTGCATTCCAATAAAAAAAAAGATGTATGGAACTTCGTTGGTGATATTAACTTTTTGGATTAACTTGTATCGTAATGAAAATAAAATACTTTATAACAATATTTTGTTAGAGAAGTAATGTTATAAGGTGTTTTTTTTTATTTCGGTATTGTGTTAATCAAGTATGCCAATATAAAGTCGTTTTGAAGTTTTTAATTCGAACTTTACGATATGAAAGTAATTTGTGAGCCCGAGCCGCAGGCGAGGGTTTACCATCGTCACGATTTTGTTATTTCCTTTTACACCCATGTATCATACGAAGCTTTTCAATACAGTTGTGAGAAAATTGATAATATAAAAAACGACCGTGACAGTAAAACAAAATACATGGGTAGGTACATACCTATCAAGGTTTCAGCAACCAAAGTTTATTTTACGCGACTTGTGGCTTATTTTAAATGTCCGGGGAGTAATCTCACTTTGTTTTTTCTTTTACATACACACAAGTATATTTTTTTTATTACATTTATATTAACTATTCTTAATTTTATAAATTTTCACAACTAAAACATCTCAATTCAGTTTTACGAAAATGGCGCCATATTTTAGCTAGCACACGTAAGTTTTTTTTTATTGTCATAAATAGACTACAATAAGGCTTAGAATACTTAACCTCTTTGTAAAAGATGACCTATTCCTTGGTGTAACCGGTTCCACTTCATTCATATTTTTTCTCAGTTCTTCACAAAGATATAACCCAAAGAGAATCTAAACAGCTAGCGTTATGTACTAACCTCACTACCTATCTTTTTTTAAATTCTCCTTTCAAAAGTCTTAAAGAAGATTCTGTATCTTTGTTTATTATATTTTTTATTTGCTAGAAATGTCTTGTTCCTTCGAGCTAGAAATTAAAAAAAGTGGTAAAGTAAAAGCACGTGTGCGGTAAAATCAATTTTAAAGGACCACTTTTCGAGTAACTGTATTGAAAAGTATATTTACTTACTTACTTACACACACAGACACCCACTTCTAATCTTATCTCCAAATGCAAGTCTTTCAATTTCAGACGATCTTTGTGTAATGTGGCTTATCTCCATATTATATTCTATTTCCGTTTTCATCAACAAACCAAGCACCCTGTATACAAAGGACCCCCACACAAATATATGCGGAACCTCGTGCCACACAGAATATAAATCACAAACTTTCTGAGGCCATCAAAATTGTTTTCTGAACCTTCGCCTGTTTGTAAAGCTAAGTACACACTGTACAAAAAAATAATGGCTTTCTTGTGGTCATCGATCGGTTCAATATTTTGTTCTGACAGTTGAATTGACAAGTGAGACGTTATCAATGTCATGTCCGTGGAGTATAGCCTAAATTAATTTTTGATCAATTAAAGTGCGGCTGTCCACTGTTATGGCTTTAGACTGTTTCGCAATTTTCTTACACTCTTTTTATCACGCTTTTTTTAACTTCACCTGTATGTTTGTATGTGTCTTTGTAACTTTAAACGGACAGATTTAATTCAAACTTTGTACATTTATCAAGAATCAGTGACAATACAAAAATTTCATAAGTTCCTCTTATTATCCTGAACTAAAAATTGAAAAAAAAAATAGTTTAAAAAACTAAAAAACACGCTTTTAAAGCACATCAAACTAAAATGTGAAAAATAATTCTTAATAATCTAAGCTTAAAACAATACTAGATACTAGTATTATTGTGAAAAAAGCGTGGGGCGCTTTGTGCCATATTTTTCGTATTTCGAGCAACCCACGCTTTTTTCCCAATAATACTAGTGTTTTTCGTTCATTATTGTTTTCAGCTTATATTAAGAATTATTTTTCACTTTATAGTTTGATGTGCTTTAAAAGCGGGTGGACCACGGGTATTTTTTTTACCCGTAGCTCACCTCTAAATAAAAGCGTGTTTTTTAGTTTTTTAAACTATATTTATCTTGTTTAAATAATGCAGGCAAATGACAGCATATTTTATCTGCCACTCACCCTTCAGAAGACAAAAAAACCATGTGTACTTAAATAGTGAAATAGTGTCATGTCTAAGCGGTCATTATAGAACAGCCCTACAGATAATGTTAATGTAATTCTAAAATTCTAATATGCCTCGCGCACCGTACACCACCTAATATTTTTTTTTAAATACTGAACTCCCTACGAAAAGCAAACCGTCTTGCAGGAGCTTCTTACAATTCTAATATTATACAATTTGTATGGGAGGTACCTTTTTTAGGGCTTCCCTAGACTTACCACTGATAGTATATAGATAGACGCTAGTAAGATTCCTCGATGTTTAGCGCCATTTTTGAGAAAAAAAAATTATAACGTTACCATTTTGAGATTTTTTCAAGATACGCCACATATGCTATATTTGAGAAGTGTTGTCGATGACAAAAAAATTAGAAAACATACTTAGCGCCGTTTTTGAGAAAAAAATATTTTATCTTTTTTGTTTACGACGCATCTACTATTAAAATTTAAAAAATCTATAGAACTACCACAGGCAAATATTTTTTCCACGGACCGGTCAACTGTACCACGGAAAATTTGTTTTTTCCGTGGTTCGGTTGGCCGGACAACCCAACCATACCACGGGTGATGACCGTAATTAAAAAAAAATATTTACAAAAATTTATGCAAACCGGTCCAACAGTTTCTTTGCAAATCAAGCTTACGAACACACATCACACTAATATTATAAAGGCGAAAGTTTGTGAGTGTGTATGTTTATTACTTCTTCACGCAAAAACTACTAAACGAATCTGGTTGAAATTTGGTAAGTATACAGATTGGAACCTGGGTTAACACATAAGCTACTTTTTTCACGCTCGCGAGCCGCTTGCGTCTCTCGCACTGCGCACCCTCGAAAAGTAATAGAAACGTTGTCCACAGCTAGTACGTACATAAATTTTTTTAGACCATTTATTGGTGTCTATCAGTGAAATCTAGTAGTCGGTTTTTCGGTCGATCACATAACCTTACATTTTCTCCTTTGTCCTCCGGAGGTAAAAATATCAATCCTAATGAAACTGAACTCATGTTTGTGAACGCGTCACACAAAAAACTACTTATTTTGTATCTTCTCAGGCAAGTAACCTCTTATTTGCTCCGTCGTATTTATATTTCAGGTAAACATACCTATTTCTTTTCAGATAATCTCAGAGGCTAGGATTATGTTCTCTGTGATGAGAAAATCGAAGCGTCAGTGGCTCATCCGTTAACGACTCGGTCTTCCTAACCAGAGGTGTCGGGTTCAAATCCGGACGGCCAATGTACCAATTAGTTTTTTGAAACTTATTTATTTTATTTATTTATTTCACAATTTATTGTACACAGAAATAGGGACAAACAAATATTAAACTAGATGAGAACATACAAAAAGTACAGCTTATTTCTATAAGGAATTTCTTCCAGCGAACCTTGGAAAGAGAAATTACAAAAGAATGGCAGAAGACGTGTACATAACAAAGACAACATTTTTAAAAACAGAAATTTTGATAACATATTCCTAAATACCTAGCAAACAAATAAAAACCACGTACAATCTAAATAAATATAAATCAAAGGTGACTGACTGACTGACTGACATAGTGATCTATCAACGCACAGCCTAAACCACTGGACGGATCGGGCTGAAATTTGGCATGCAGGTAGATGTTATGACGTAGGCATCCGCTAAGAAAGGATTTTGGGAAATTCCCACGGGAACCGCAAAAATCGGGATCTGCGCGGGCGAAGCTGCGGGCATACACTATTTGTTATATAGGATACAAGGGTGGTAAAAAGGTAAATAACAAACGAGTGACATTTGTAAGCCCGAGCCGCAGGCGAGGGTTTACCATCGTCACGAGTTTGTTATTTCCTTTTACACCCATGTATCATACGACATTTTTTAATCCAGTTGTGAGAAAATTGAATAAAATAAAAACGACCGTGACAGAAAAACGAAATACATGGGTACATACCAATCAACGTTTCGGCAACCAAAGTTCATTTTACGCGACTAAATTTCCGGGGGGAGTAATCTCACTTTGTTTCTTCCTATATATACACATAAGTAGATTTTCTATTACACGTATGCCACAGAAAATATAAGTCTGTGACGTATTTAACTTTTTATAATTTTATTTGTATTCACAACTAAAACAACTCAATTTAGTTGTACAAAAATTGCGCCATATTTAATTTAGCTATGCATAGCACGCATGCGTAAGTTTTTTTTTTATATTACCATAAAGAGTTTACACCAAGGCTTGGGATATTAACAACACTATATCGTTTTCCTTCAATTCTATTCTATGGACAATTGTATGGACAATTGTACACGACCACACGTTTGCCTGTCAGTGATCTGGCTGAAGACCCAAGAGCCAGACTAACCCGACACTATACCGAAGATATCCCGGACGTCAGCCTGTACGAGATTAGAATGGCTCTCAAACAGCTCAAGAACAACAAGGCACCGGGTGATGATGGAATTACGGCTGAACTTCTGAAAGCAGGTGGATCACCGGTACTAAAAGCTCTTCAGAAGTTATTTAATTCCGTTATACTCGAGGGACAAACGCCTAAGGCATGGCACAGAAGTGTGGTCGTGCTTTTCTTCAAAAAGGGCGACAACACCCTGCTGAAGAACTACAGACCCATCTCACTTCTGAGCCATGTCTACAAGCTGTTTTCGAGAGTCATTACGAATCGTCTCGCACGCAGGTTTGACGACTTCCAGCCTCCCGAACAAGCCGGTTTCCGAAAAGGCTTTAGTACCATAGACCACATACATACGCTGCGGCAGATTATACAGAAGACCGAAGAGTACAATCAGCCACTATGCTTGGCGTTTGTGGACTATGAGAAGGCCTTTGATTCAGTCGAAACCTGGGCTGTGCTACAGTCTCTCCAGCGGTGCCAAATTGACCATCGATACATCGAGGTGTTGAAATGTCTGTATGAAAACGCCACCATGTCGGTTCGCCTCCAAGACCAGAACTCGAAACCTATCCAGTTGCAGCGAGGGGTGAGACAGGGAGACGTTATATCTCCGAAACTGTTCACCGCCGCCCTGGAAGATGTTTTTAAGCTTCTGGACTGGGGTGGACTCGGCATCAATATCAACGGCGAGTACATATCCCACCTCCGATTCGCTGATGATATCGTGGTCATGGCTGAGACTATGGAAGACCTAAGCACAATGCTCGATGGCCTCAGTAAGGTCTCTCAACAAGTGGGTCTTAAAATGAACATGGACAAGACGAAAATAATGTTAAATGTCCGTGTCGCACCCACTCCTCTAAAGGTTGGAGACTCTACACTGGAAGTTGTTGACGAATATGTATACCTGGGACAAACAGTCCAGTTAGGTAGGTCCAACTTCAAGAAAGAGATCAATCGACGAATCCAACTCGGCTGGGCAGCGTTCGGGAAGCTTCGCAATATCTTCACGTCCCAAATACCGCAGTGTCTCAAGACTAAGGTCTTTGACCAGTGTGTGTTGCCAGTGATGACTTACGGAACTGAGACATGGTCGCTTACTATGGGCCTCATAAGAAGGCTCAAGGTCACCCAAAGGGCAATGGAGCGTGCTATGCTCGGAGTTTCTCTGCGTGATCGAATCAGAAACGAGGAGATCCGCAGGAGAACTAAAGTAACCGACATAGCTCACAGAATCGCTAAACTGAAGTGGCAGTGGGCAGGGCACATAGCTCGTAGAACAGATGGCCGATGGGGCAGTAAGGTTCTCGAGTGGCGACCGCGCACCGGAAAACGTAGCGTAGGCAGGCCTCCCACGCGGTGGACCGATGACCTGGTGAAGGTCGCGGGAAGCCGATGGATGCGGGCAGCGCAGGACCGGTCGTCGTGGAAATCCTTGGGGGAGGCCTTTGTCCAGCAGTGGACGATTTGTGGCTGATATGATGATGATGATGATATCGTTTTCCTTCAAGGTCTAACTACACTTGTTTAATTTCAAAATCAAAATTCAATTTAATTGGGTGGTTGCTATTATTGTATTATTCACAATTAAGAGGCAAAGATGACTTATTATTTGGTAATAATAAGTCATCTTACAAGAGTCAAATATGTGTAATTGAACTTGAAATAAAGCAAGCTAGTGAAGTTAGGCCTATTGTAAAGACTGAAAATATTGACAGCCAGAGATAAGAATGTGATATAGAAATTAAAAAAAAGTGGTAAAATAAAAGCACGTGTGCGGTAAAATCAATTTTGCGCACACTTGACTGCCATATAAAGGACTACTTTTCGAGCAACTTTATTGAAAAATAATACATGATATACTACATAATGTACTACATACGTATATATACTCATCGATTGATTTAACTGTGAAGGACAACATCGTGAGGAAACTTGCAAACGTTGATGTAAACAATAATTTATCTATTTAAGGGTTCCGTAGCGAAAGCATAACAACGGGGCCCTATTACTACACTTACACTGCCTGTGTCTCTAGCTGTGTGTCTGTGCGTACTACCTACCTTTTAAAAGGATGTATCTTTTGAACCGTGCGCGAATCTGACACGTAGTCGTACTTGACCAGTTTTTAGAAATGATAAGCATCTTTTTCTTTATTTTATGATCAACTTTTTAAATATGTTCCGCCCGCTCCGGTGGCACACTGACCAGTAGTTCTTCCGCAAGGGCAAAGTATAAATATTAGTACTAACATACAGTATGGACACTCCCTGCCGCTCTCTAGATTGCGACCTCACCCCCTCATCACCCAGATCGATTCATATTGGTTACAGTTTGGTTGTCGAACGTATAGGATTTCGCCGCCATTTTGTTTGTTCCGACATTAGTTTTTTTGAAATTTCATTTCTGGCCCGTTGTAAGAAGTGTCCAGGGTGTGGCAAGGGTGTTGATATCAACGCATAAATGTTATTATCGGAGTTATTATGGAAGTCATTTACAAGTTGTCCACCGAGGCGGCACCCGGCATGTGACGGATCTCTGGGGCAATGAGCGCTTTGCTACCTCAGTTTCCCATAGTCGTATATCCGGTACAACCTGAGGTGAGAGACCCAATTAAATTGGTGGTACCACAACTACCGGAAAATGTAGCGTAGGCAGGTCTCCCACGCGGTGGACCGTCGACCCGGTCAAATTATATATATTAGTACTAACATACAGTATGGACACTCCCTGCCGCTCTCTAGATTGCGACCTCACTGCTTCGCCGCCCAGATTGATACAGATTGGTTACAGTTTGGTAGTCGAACGTATAGGATTTCACCGCCATTTCGTTTGTTCCGTCATTCCTTTTTTGAAATGTCATTTCTGACCCGTTGTATGAAGTGACCCGGTGAAGATCGCGGGAAGCCGATGGATGCGAGCAGCGTAAGACCGGTCGTCGTGAAAATTCTTTGGGGGGAGGCCTTTGTCCAGCAGTGGACGATTTTCGACTGATATGATGACCACAACTATCCTCATCTGCCGTTATGCGACTGAAATACAGCCGAGACGACAGTGGCCACGTGGATGCTATCAGGGGTGTATAAGGAGTTGTATCTTCCATCGTCAGCTGATCAACATGATGATGACTACCAGACGCAAACACTTGAATAGCTTTGGAAAATACATGAAACACGTAATACGTGCATATGAAATTTGAGAGTTGCCCTCGATTTCCCTCGGGAGTATAATATTCTCTCAAATAAAAAAACAAATTTTGTAAATCGGTTCAGAATTGACAGAGTAATCATTAAACATACATAAAAAAATACATACAGTAGAACATAAAACCTCCTCCTTTTTGGTTGTCGGTTAAAAAATGGCCGTATCTTTTTATTGCATTGACTTAGAAGCTTGAGTTTTGCACAGCTATAGCTGACGAAATACCTTAATATTTGAAATTAATTTCAACTTGATACCTTCAAAGGTTTCTGAGAAATAGACAGACGACGATGTGAACCTATAATGATTCCGTTTTTACCTTTTTATGTACGGAACCATATTCTTCCTAATATTATAAATGTAAAAATGTGTTTTTTGTTTGTTTGTATGTTACCTTTCCGCGCTTCAAGACCTTAACCAGTCTTGATGAAATTTGGCATGCAGGTAGCCTGTATCACTGAAAAGGACATAGGCTACTTTTTATGTCGTGAAAATAGCATAGTCTGATGCAATTCCTGAGGGAACTGAAAATATACTCTTTTTGGTTAGTTTCTATAACTTTGCAACGGAACAATAGATTGCTCCGATTTTTTGCACAGAGATGGCTGAGAGGGTGTAACATGACATAATTTACTAATTAGCATATCCTGACATGGTTCCCGAGAAATCTGGAGAAAACTAATTTCCGCGCTCGCGCACGTCAGCGTCGCAACGGAGCTACGGACTGAAGTGGTTTTTTGTATAGAATTGGTTAAGGGGGTGGGAAGTGACATAGACTAATCAGGGATCTGAGCAAAACTGATGTCCGCGCTCGCGCACCCCTCAACCTTAAATATACAGTCATAAAAACTACGTCCACGCGAGCGAAGCCGCGAGCAAAAGCTAGTAATTGATAATAATAATAATAATAATATATACCCTATTAATACAATGTAATAACAAAATATTACCATAACTTTCATTTGTTACGCTTTGCTCGTAATTTAAACCACAATTTTAGTTTACTACAGAGGCCCGGAGGAAGCCTGTTCGTGCCTCTAGTACCTTTTAGGTCAACCAGTAGTACCTACCAATATAATAATCAACATCATCATCATATCAGCCGAAAGACATCCACTGCTGAAAAAGGGCCTCCCCCAAGGATTTCCACGACGACCGGGCCTGCGCTGCCCGCATCTTGCAGCTTCCCGCGATCCTCACCAGGTCATCGGTCCACCTCGTGGGAGGCGTGCCTACGCTACGTCTTCCGGTCCGCGATCGCCAATTAAATAATGTTTCTTAACACAAAAAGCACTTAACCTTTTCCACTCCACACGTCATCATTTCAACCCATTTGGACCTCGAAGAGCACTTTTATCCTCGAAAGAGGCTTAGACCGTGCTTCAGACAAGGGTTTATCCGATTTACTTTAGCTTTACCATGTGGTTTCACTCGCTTTGATTAAATAACCGCCTACGTGGCATAATGGATAGTCCATTCGCTTCGCAATGATGTGCAAATTTTGAAAATCATCTTTATTTGTTAAACATGGGTTTTATATTAAAATTCATAAATAAAAAATAAAGACCAAAAAGAAATAAGAAGAGTTTATACACCTTCATTTATTTGTTATGAATTAAACTTTTATTTAGGATATCGCGGGTTTAATTATAACTTTGTGAGAAACTTGGTTTGGTTGATGCTTTAGAATTTACTAAGCCCGCATGCCAAGTACCACCCATGTCGGAGTGTTGTCACCAAAAATCGACAGCGCAGGACAACGTGTCTTCAATTGAGCGTCGGTGACGTAATTGTTAGGGCCGCCACCTCCTATCCAGGAGGGTATGGTTCGAACCTGCCACGTACCAATGTGATTTCGAATTAAGATTTCATATGTACGTTTATCCGACGCTCTTACGGTGAAGGAAAACATCGTGAGGAAACCTGCACAAGCCTGCGAAGAAACTCGCAGGTTGTGTGTGAAGTCGACCAACCTGCACTGGGCCCGCGTGGTCGACTAAGGCCCGATCTCCCTAATTCAGGGTAGGCTCGAGCCCCTCGGTGAGGACGTATATGAGCTGATTTGAATGAATGAATGTGTCTTCAATTAGTTTGTATAGAAATATTTTAACAAACAAATTTAATGGACTTCCACTTCGTGTGTCTGGAAACCTTAAGAACGTCAAACAGGATTGGTCTAAATAAAATGCATTAGCGATGTAATCCAATGTCATCGATTACATTGAGTTGTTCACTTGCTATCTAATATTGTATTTTCAGGAAAAAAAAGCAATGTATCAAAGAAAATGCGATAGTTACGTTGCAATATTGATTTGCTTACCAACTTAGGATTATTAAATACTATGTAACTTTTTCTCGCTGATTCGCCACGTGGATAGAGTTCCTAATAAAGCCTGTGTTTGAGGGTGCGCGGTACGCAAACCGTAAGCGGCTTGCAAGTGTAGGAAAATCAACAACTTTTAATCATTTTTTGTTTATATCCACAGAATAGAAGAATTAAATAGAACGCTGATGTTTATTTTTTAGTACTAGCACCGAGCGAGCCATTACACATACAGCACACTACAAACAGGTTGATGCTATTGGGTATTTTTTTAAAGTAACCTCCCCCAAAAACAAAAAAACAAACCTTTAAAATCATTTAATAAAAATAGACTTAAAACTGTATTGAATAAGATTGAGTTTATGAAAATTGACAGAATGACAGTAACATACCCGTTTATGCATGAAGGCGACGCGTGTGCCACGCCTCCTCACGCAATCTATCGGAGCGGAAAAAAATTTTCTTATCTGTGTTTATATCACACAAGAATAGTGCAGCTGCTCGCTTTTTACTAGTGAAAAATTTATTTTAAGCATGTATGATGACTTAATACCAGCAGGTTAAAATAAAATCGAACGTTAGTCTATTCATTTTAAGTTAATTTCAATGCGGGCTTCAACGCGGCTGTTACGTTGAAACCGAACGCCCAGTTCTCGATTTATACATGGTTTTAGGGTTCCGCACAACAAAAAAAACGGAACCCTTATAGGATCACTCGTGCGTCTGTCTGTCAGTCCGTCCGTCCGTTTGTCACAGTCAATTTGCTCCGAATCTACTGGACCAGATCAGGTGAAATTTGGTACGATGGTGTAATCCTATGACCCAAATACAGAATAAGTAAATTATTATTTTTTTTAATAAAGGTCATTTTCGGGGAAAAAATTAGGAAATTTAAAAAAAATAGTGCATCTCAAATACATTTTTGTTATTATTGTAAAATAAATAGTTTTGATTTTATTCATGAAAGAACAGAAAATTAACCATTCCCCCCCCCGATCTCCAAAACTACTGAGCCTAAAATTTTGAAAAAAAAAAAAAGTTAATTGCTTGTAGATTCCAGAAAAACCTATAAGAATTCTATGAATTGAAAATAAAGTGGTAAACTCAATATAATACGTTCATAGCAAGTGGAAAGAAGTGTTCTCTGCCGGGAAAGAGGCGTGATTATATTTATGTATGTATGTATATACGGAAAATAGTTGCGATGTTAAGGAAATTTACCAAAGAAGAGTATTTTTTCAGTTCCCTCAGGAACTGCATAGAGCCACAGTATTAAAAAATAGTCTTAATGATATGATACGACAATGCTATTTTCACGGAATAAAAAGTTTCATTAAACCTTCTCAGTGACACAGGCTACCTGCATGCCAAATTTCATCAAGATTGGTCGAGGCGTTAAAACTTGAAAACGTTACAAACAAATAAACACATTTTCACATTAATAATATAAGTAAGGATTTAGGAACAAATCACACACGGTCATCTGGCCCCAATTTAGTATTTTAAAGGTTCCATACAAAAAAAAACCTTATAGGATCACTCGTGCCTCTGTCTGTCTGTCCGTCCGCCTGTCACAGCCAATTTGCTCTGAATCTACTGGACCAAATCAGGTGAAGTTTGGTACGATGGTGTAATCCTATGAGCGAAATACAGATGTGTAAAAAAAAAAAATATTTTTTTTAAATAAGGGTCGTTTCCGGGGGAAAAATTAAGAAATTAAAAAATGATTGAAAACCTTACTGTGTCATATATCAAATGAAAGGGCTCATTATGAGGATATCAAATATACATATTTTAAGTTTTTATTTTAAAATAAATACTTTTGTTTTGATTCATGAAAGAAGACGAAACTACTGAGCCTAAAATTTTGAAAAACTACAAAATGTAGGACATTGCTTGTAGGTTACAGGAAAACCTATAACAATTCTATCAATTGAAAATAAAGTAGTAAAACTCAATATAATACGTTCACCTACGGAAAACAGTTCACTAAAACACCACTAGATAGCGCTAGTAGTAGTTAACTTGCATCTTACTGTGAGGATTTCAAATATGATATTTTATATTTGACTTTGACCACGCGAGTTCAACTCGCACTTCGCCGGTTTTTTTTAATCACATTTTTTTTTAAATTCACAATTGGTAAATTAATTTCCTGTACTATGTTTTCATAGTTATTAATACATAAATTGTGTTATAATGGTTGTAACAAAATTGGTGTAGGACCCGTTCACAGGGTACCTCATCAAACTTTAAAACTTTTGTTCTACAAGTTTGCTAATATTTAAAAAATATATATACTCTTCATACAAATCGATCAGTTGACTGACAGATTATAAACATTTTTGTTTAGAGATTTTAAACATTTTTACCCCTGGATGCGGGCAGCGCAGGACCGGTCGTCGTAGAAATCCTAAGGGGAGGCCTTTGTCTAGCAGTGGACGTTTTTTCGGCTGATGAAATGATATATGGAAAATCCATTTTTTTAGAGTTGAGTTCCTTGGTGAAAGTTGTTCATTATGATGTGTACGCTCGCCATTATATCATCTTGCGAATACTTATAATACCACTAGCTGTCCCGGCGAACTTCGTACCGCCTTACATTACATTACACTGCCCTGCCCTACCCTACACTACCCTACACTACACTACACTACCCTACCCTACACTACCCTACCCTACCCTACATACACTACACTACACTACCCTACCCTACACTACTCTACACTACCCTACACTACACTACCCTACCCTACCCTACACTACCCTACCGTACACTACCCTACCCTACCCTATCCTATCTCTCAAGTTGGATCGAACTGCACATGGTGTGCGAATTTTATTATAATCGGTTAAGTGGTTTAGGAGTCCATTGAGGACAAACATTGTGACACGAGATTTATATATATTAAGAAAGATGTTTAACGACATAGATATATTTGGCAATCATGTGAATGCTTTTAGATCAAATACTCTTAATTGTCTGAATGCTCAAATAGGAATTCAAAATAGGTCACTAGATTCTAAATTAATTTCATAGTTAAAGTTCGACCTATTCTCTTACTAATCTGATCACAATTATTTAATTTTACCTTGAATAACTACCCTATAAACTTATTAACCTTAACATGCTTTAACTGCTTATTATCCTTTTTTTTACAAATCTGCGTTAAACATTTCATTATTTTGATTTTAAAATGCATCTAGTTATTATGCACTTTTTACTTTTTATTGTCTTTCAACGGTAACTTAAATATGTTCTGGGTTTCACAATTAGTAATAAGAATGCTATTTAAGTTGTATTGTAATACAGATTGTGTAACTGTTTATTAGTCTTTAAATAAACAAAAAAAAATGAGTAGATGCCCCACTTAACGGGTCCTACATCAATGTTATTACACCCTGTATATTGACTGAGCCAGTCCAATCATAAAAATTTTGGCAAAATTTCAAAGAATATTTCAATTTGAAAAAAAAATCTATGTAAAAATAAAACTATCTATGATACTACAGTGACAACGAACGACAGAGGGGTCAAGCGAAGCCAGGGTTCAAGGTAGTGCTACAAATTGATAAAACGGATTACCGTACAGCACTCGACTTTGCTTCCTATGTGCACGTGCTAAGAGCTAGTATTCTGAGACACTGCTGCAACGTGGTCTTTGAAAATCGATATCAATTTAAGCTTGTAGAAACACAGGCAATGACTACACTAGATATTGTTTTCGTGAAGTTATTATGTCAAAACAACTTACTCATTTACTTACAGTAATATTATAAAGAGGTAAATTTAGTATGTAAGTGTGGATGTAAGAGGTTATCTCCGAAACTACTCAACTCATCCTATTTAAGAAAATCTTTTACCAAGATTACGTAAACAAAATGTACCCTGACCTGACCTTTTTTTTTATATAGCCGTGTGATAATGTTTTCATATTTTTAGGGTTCCGTACCCAAAGGGTAAAAACGGGACCCTATTACTAAGACTCCGCTGTCCGTCCGTCTGTCACCAGGCTGTATTTCATGAACTGCGATAGCTAGACAGTTGAAATTTTCAGAGCTGATGTATTTATGTTGTTATTCTAATGCTCAACTTCTTTTCTAAAATATCGAACAATCAAATCTCGAGGAGTTATTTTTACAAGGAGTTTGTATGTCAAAATATTCTTTGGATTATGAGTTTGTATGGAGTATTATTTTTTGCGCAAGGAGGTTGTATAGCTAAAATGGAGGTCCAATATTATATTGGTGTGTTCTAAATTCTAAGACCTAAATAGTGATTAAATAAAAGAGCTTTTTGTTCACTGTTTTCATTGAATGAAATAAGATTTTTAGACCAGCAATTGTATAAAAGTAGTTATATATATTATGCAACTAGTGAGTAAAGGATGGGTTTAAGGAGAGGGCCATAGATGAATTACGAGCAAGTGAAGGGTTCTAATGACTGATTCACGACCGTAGGGAGTGATTCTTCATGATTGAATCATGAGCGTAGTGTTAGAACCCTGTGCGACGCGAGTAATTCATGGCCCTCGATATAAATCCGTTTTATTCACGAGTTGCATACTATATACCATGACTCCGAGGAAAAGAAACATTTAAGCGAAAATAGACATTCAAGTAATGAAGAAAAAAGTAATGTTAAATTGTTTAAAGTATTCATTAAAATTGGAACTATTACTAAAATTAAGCGCAATTTTCTTTGTGTTCGTACAACTTAAAGTATTCAAAATAGCGCCAATTTAATAATGAAATGACAGCAACGAAAACAAAACAATTTTTTTTCTAATGCTAAACTCCTTTTCGAAAATATCGAACAATCAAATCTCGAGGAATTATTTGCACAAGGAGTTTGTATGCCAAATATTCTTTGGAATAGGAGTTTGTATTGAGTATTTTTTTGCGCAAAGAGGTTGTATAGCTGAGATGCGAGGTCGAATATATTGGTGTGTTCTAAATTCAAACACCAAAATAGTGATTAAAAGAGCTTTTTATTCACTGTTTTCCGTGAATAAAATAAGCTTTTTAGAGAAGCAATGGTATAATAGTATATTATACAACTAATGAAAAAAGGACGGATTTAAATCGAGGGCGATAGATGAATCACGAGCAAGTGAAGTACTCTAACGACTGATTCACGACCGTTGGGAGTCGATATAAATCCATGTTATTCAAGAGATGCATACTATAGTTTATACCATGACTATGAAAAAAGTAAGATTTTAGCAAAATTAGACATTTAATGAAGAAAAAAGGAAGGTTAAATTAATTGAAATGCACATTAAAATTAAAACAATTACTAAAATTAAGAATAATACTTTGTGTTCGAATAACTAATAGTTTTCAAAATAGCACCAATTTACTAATGAAATGACAGTAAAGAACACGCCCGTGGTCGACTAAGGCCTAATCGCCCTGATTCAGGGTAGGCTCGAGCCCCTCGGTGGGGACGTATATGAGCTGTAATGATGATGATGATGAAAGAACACAAAATAGTTTTTAATATAATGCTAAACTCCTTTTCGAAAATGTCGAACAATCAAATCTCGTGTAGTTATTTTTACAAGAAGTTTGTATGTCGAGTATTCTTCTATGCACTAGAAGTTTGTATCGAGTATTTTTTGCGCAAGGAGGTTGTATAGCATTGAGATTTAGGTCGAATATATTGATTAGTTCTAAATTCAAACACCAAAATAGTGATTAAAAATGCCTTTTAGAGTGGCAATGGTATAAAATGTATTTGGATAATGGATAGCAGTAAAAAAATTAAGTCAAAAATCCAATGACAAAAAAGTAAACAAGACAAAAAGATGAGATAAAAACAGATTAAAAATAAAAAAAATAACCAAAAAGATTGGCTTCATCACAACGAGAAATAAATGAAACTGAACTAACATTACAGTGGGAAGGCAAGTACCTAATGCATAAAATCCTGTTACGTAAAACACATCTCATTTTAAAAGCATTTATTTAAATTGCAATGTTTTTATGTGTGTATGTTTGTTTAGTTCAAATCTTGCGATCGATTTCAGAGCGCCTTCCAGAGGTCCAATTAAACTGAAATTTGGAATGAAGCCGTATTCCCGCTGAAAATAGATCCTTTTAGTATTTTGATGTTAATAAAGTTTGAGGGTGGAATCAACGTCCCAGAAACGCCTTTATTTTTTTATATTATCGTATTGTGCCCAAATTTGAGATGTGAAACATCTAATAGCCCCACGTAAAACCACAGCGTAAAACCGATCTGCCAGGCGTCCCGTGACAGCTCACATTTTTTTAAAATTTGGAACCATTTTTTTTTTTTATTAATTTGAGCATATGGCTTTTTGAGCATAAAAACTATTTTCAAATAAAAGCTTGCATATTAAAGCTTCCAAATTTCTTTTAAAAGATAACTCGTACAGCTATTGAAATCTGAAACAGCTTTTCAATCAAGAAATTATTTGAACGTGATATAAATAAAAATCTCATAATGGGATTTCTTAGAAAATTTTTCATCGTTATATTTAGATGGATCCCTTTTGTGGCATGTTTTGTCACACCTGTGTGCCTTTCATATTATTTCTTTATATTATTCTCGCGGATTTGATTAAATTTTTAAGTACCTAAGTCAGAGATATGCTGTGTATGGGGACGTAAATAGGTTACATCATCATCATCATCATCATCATCATAATTTAAGAGCCGTGCTCTTGTCGGTGTAGCTCTTTCTAGGTCTCTCTCTCCCACACTATCTCCTTCATTTCTCTGAACGTTTCCACTCTAACTTTTTTCTTTACTTAGTCTTTAAAAGTAAAGTAAGTCTTCCTCTTCCACGCTTTCCTTCAATCTTTTCTTCTATTGTTCTTTATAAAATTATACATACATACCAAATACATAGCTCGTAGTTCAGATGGCCGTTGAGGCAGCAAAGATCTCGAGTGGTGACTACGCACCGGAAAATATAGCGTACATAGGCCTCTCACGGGGTGGGAGGACGACCTGGTGAAGATCGCGGGAAGCTGCTGGATGCGGGCAGCGCAAGACCCGTCTTCGTGGAAATCCTTGGGGGAGGCCTTTGTCCAGCAGTGAACGTCTTTCGGCTGATATGATAATGATGACCACATATTATTATATATTTAGGTCTTTATAAGACTATTGTCGATGATAAATATTGAAATCATTCTCAGAGCCATTTTTTTTTACAACTGTCAAGCCCTTGGCATCATCTCACCAGATGGTGAGTGACGATGATGGCGAATATTGAACCGGCCTACCAATATTCCCCAACGCAATGGAGAACTGGCTATCTTATCTTCAAGCCGGAACACATTAATGTTTACACTGATGTTTGGCGGCAATGGTGGTATCTAGCCAGTCGGGCTTAGAACATGACTTTTTATATAGGATATCTTAATGTTTTGAAAATAAAATATCTTAAAAAGGTGGCCCTAGAATAGTAGATTGTATGATAAGGGAGCAAAATAATATGTTTTACGGCGAGGGCGCTTTTTAGAATCCGGAGCGAAGTAAGGGATTCTAGAGTAGAATCCCGAGCATAGCGAGGTATTCTTAACTAGAATCCTGAACGTAGCGAGGGATTCAAAGTCGCCCGAGCCAAAAATATATTTTGCGTCCGAGTGATACACTCTACTTTTCATCACCCTCTATGAGAAAGTAAAAGGCGCCTAATATTTTATTGTAATATTAAAACAAAGAGTAACAACTTAATTGAAACTAAATAGTTTCTAATAATAAAACAACTCAAAACTTATATTTACATTTGAGACGTTTTGGAAATTATGAAAATACTAGCTGTTTCACGGACAACGTTTATATGACTTTTTGAGGGTGCGCCGTGAGCGAGCCGCAAGCGGCTCGCGAGCGTAGGAAAATGTAGCCTATGTATTAATCCAGGTTCTAATCTGTCTACTCACCAAATTTCAGCCAGATCCGTTCAATAGTTTTTGCGTGAAAGAGTAACAAACATACAACCATACATTCTTACAAACTTTCGCGTTTATTAATAGCTTTTTCCCGCGGCTTCGCCCGCGTGGACAGCATTTTTATGAGTGTCTTAAGGGTGATTAGTAAATTATGTCGTTTCCCACCTACTCAACCATCTCTGTGCAAAAAATCACTCAGGAACTGCATCAGATTATGCTATTTTCCCGGTATAAAAAGTAGCCATGTCCTTCCCCGTGACACAAGCTACCTGCATGCCAAATTTCATAAAAATTGGTCAAGGCGTTGAAGCGTGAAAAGATAACAAACAAACAAACACATTTTACATTTATAATATTAGAAAGGATATTGTTACAGTTTTATTAGGAATAGAGATTGTTATAAATTTTATATTTTGCGTGTTTGAAATAATGTCCGAATCGTTTTTGATTTGATTTCTTCTTTTTTATTCAGCCAGCGGCGCGACTATGAGCCGTCGTACCAGCCAGGCTTGATTCAAACAATATTTGCTTTCGATTTCTTTGACGCTGATCACTAAGATGTTCCAAATTCATAAAGTGCGCGGCAAAGATGATTGCGACGCACTTATAAAGAAGATTAAAAACTCATTACTGCCCGCTAAAAGTTTCTTATAGAAGACACCACCTTTGGGTGCACTAAAAGACGAACCAAGTCGTCCTTTTAGAATAGATGGAATGAAAAATAATTTAAAACTACCCGCAAAACAGGTGCACGGACACATATACATACATTGATACACAAACACACATATATTTTGTCTCGGCCACTTTTTTGGCGTCTATTAGTGATATAGAGTATATTTTCATAAAAACAAATCAGTTTTTCAGAGGATCTTAACCTAACCTTCTATTTGCTAGTTCGTCGCTCGAAGTGGTAGTAGATTATGCACCAAGGAAATAAAGCAGTGTCGTACGTCACGGGCGGCATATTGGACCCTGAGCCTAACGAGGGACTCAAGATTACTTCCGAGAGCGTAGCGAGGGAGTTAATATACAGAGTGTAGCATCATACTAAAGAACTTTGGTTCTATGACCTTGCTAAAATCGCAAAAAATACTCTTCATACAAATCGATCAGCTTTTGGGCATTTTTGTATGGAGGCTCAATTTTTTTTTAGAGTTGGCTATTGGTTCAATGGGGAAAGTTGTTCAGTATGAAGAGTAGAACCCCCAGTTAACGGGTCATACACAAATTTTGTTACACCCTGTATAGAGTCCTGCTTGAGTGAAGCAAGGGGTTGGAGCCACCCAAGAAGAACAAAAAAGGTTTTATTCTAGAGATGAATATTCTACTTTTTATACCTACCTACTAAAAGGTGCAATACTTTTTTGAAGTCGGTAAAAATAAAACCTCATTGTTACTCCCCCACCCTCCACACTTACACATTGTTATAGCGCACAGTAAACTGTTCTAACGTAGCTCAAAAGATTTATCACTTATCATTCTTAGGAACCATTTTTCTACAGAAATCGGAATAACATCATTTTTCCTCATCGGCCTCCCAACGAACATTTTTTTTTTGTATCTCCCTGTTTTTACTTCACACAATGATAACATTCTTATCTGTGACTATTTAAGTGCTCGAGTTACTTGTGTAAGTTCCTATCTTCCAAACACGTTTCAGTCCCTTCCAAAAACTTGCATCTGACTTTCAACCTTAGACTCTTCACATAATGGCTAAAATACCATAACTTTTATTAACAATAGCCCGTGTTATGGACAGACAGTAACTTTTTAGTAGACTTTTGACTTTTCTATAAGATCAGCACATAATAAAAAAGACTTCTTACGAAGAGGCGTTTGTTTTTACTTTCGAGCGCCGAAGGAGTGAATAAGGTACTGTCAAAGTATATATATTAGTACTAACATACAGTATGGACACTCCCTGCCGCTCTCTAGATTGCGACCTCACCCCCTCGTCACCCAGATTCGATTGGTTTCAGTTTGGTTGTCGAACGTATAATATTTCGCCGCCATTTTGTTTGTTCCGTCATTCCTTTTTTGAAAAGTCATTTCTGGCCCGCTGTATGAAGTGTCCAGGGTGTGGTACTGTGATGGCAAAAAAATCTAAGTTGAGATTTTAAAGAATGACTCAAACAACTATAATGAAACTCAATACGTTACTATGACTGTAAATTAGCAGTAGTACGTTGTTTCAAATTAAGCGTCGGTGGCTCAACCGGTAACGACTCGGTCCATCTAACCAGAGGTACCGGGTTCAAATCTGGACGGCCAATGTACCAATGAGTTTTTCAAAAACTTACGTACATATACTTACCGATTGCTTTAACGGTGAAGGAAAACATCGTGAGGAAACCTGCACACGCCTGCGAAGAAACTCGAAGGTTGTGTGTGAAGTCGACCAACCCGCACTGGGCCCGCGTGGTCGACTAAGGCCTAATCGCCCTGATTCAGGGTAGGCTCGAGCCCCTCGGTGGGGACGTATATGAGCTGTTATAATAATACCCTAAATTGCCCTCGCATTGAAATTTCAAAAAATATTATTCATTTTGTTTAGTACAGCGTCATTAATCATAGAGTACAATAAATTCAACGGAAAGTCATTAATGTTTAATTCGTTAAGAGCTGGCTCCCAGCGCGGCACTGGCAAACAACCTAATATTTAACCTTATGCAATCAGTTTAACAGTTGAATTTTGCGTGAGTGCTTAACGCGACTCATGTCCTTTACTTCGGGCGTGAATGCACATTTTCGTTTATTGCAAGCTTAGTAAACATTCTAGGAAAATTGCGTCTTAGCCGTTATGTCAATACCTTTATTATCTTACTGTCGGTATTTATTTCATGTGCCTAACTTATGTAATGTAGGAGAAAAATCTAATAAACTCTTAAAACTACATAGTTTTACAAAATAAAAAATATCGAGCGAAAATTAATAAATCGTGTTTTTGTTTTACCCGTACCAAAGAAAAAGGTTCAAACAATCAGATGTGTAGTTTTCACGTTCACCAAGGTTGCGGCTGACTCAAAATCATCATCATCATATCAGCTCATATACGTCCCCATCAAGGGGCTCGAGCCTTCAAAATAATAAAAAATAATAATAAATCTTCTTTTAATGGGCGATCGGGCCTTAGTCGACCACGCGAGCCCAGTGCGGGTTGGTCGACTTCACACACAACCTTTTAGTTTCTTTGCAGGCGTGTGCAGGTTTCCTCACGATGTTTTCCTTCGCCGTAAGAGCGTCGGATAAACGTACATATGAAATCAAAATTCGAAATCACATTGGTAACTTGCGGGATTCGAACCACGACCTCCCGGACAGGAGGCGGAGGCCCTAGCCGTTACGCCACCGACACTCAAAATATTCTAGCAAAAATTCACTTATTTTGGGAGCCTGATGCTCTTACTTCATTAGACCTTACTAGAATCACAGTATCAAGACTATTTAGGCGACATAGTCTTAGTCCTGTGCTAGAATACTGTACGCGTACCTACAGGCCGTACTAGAATAGCCCAGCTTTATTCGAATAAGTTTAACTTAGCGGTCTTGGCACATTGCCAAAGTGACAAACAAAATACAAGGCTCTGATGTGATTTTTTGTGCCTATTACATTGAGGGAAGTTGGATGTCATCTTTTTGTGATGTGATTACAGTTTCCACGTAGCTTTGATGAGATTCGTCAATCTTCAGATCAAAACTTGTTATTGTCATCGGGCCAGTTTTTTTTATATTTTTTATTTGCAATTGGTAAGCCTTTGGCATCATCTCACGATGATGTGACGCTGATGCCGAAGATGAAAGCGGGCTTACCGAGATTCCCCAATGCAATAGAGAGCTGGCTATCTTAACTTCAAATCGGAACACATCAATGTTGTAAACATTGATGTTTGGCGGCAAGACTTAGATAAGATGGTGGTAGCTAACCAGGCGGGCTTAGAAAATGCCCTACTACCAACCAAACCGAGTCTTACAAATTGACCGGAATCGAACCCGCGATCTCCTAGTGTGAAGCGAATAAACTAATCATTACGCCACGGAGGCGTTAAAAGTCTAGGGCGTAGTAATAAAACCGGTCAAGTGCGAGTTGGACTCGTACACCGAGAGTTCCCTACCGCCACCACCTTTGTGTACGGTACCCTAAAATATCAACGAATACAACTAATATTCACTTTTTAATACAAAAACATCAACCTGACTGACAGCAAAAAAATGTTTTATACATCGGTCTACATCACGGTAGATGCTCCAATCCTTACTAATATTATAAATGCGAAAGTTTGTATGTATGGATGTTTGTTACTCTTTAACGCCACAACAGATTAACGGATCTAGATGAAATTTAGTAGGTAGACAGATTGGGACCTGGATTAACATATAGGTTACTTTTACCACGCTCACGAGCTGCTTGCGGCTCGCGCACTGCGTACCTTGGAAGACAGCCATAGAAACTATGTTCACGCGAGCGAAGCCGCTGGCAAAAGCTTGTTGCAAATATAAGTTTAAAACCACAAAAAAGTGATATGACTATAAATTAACAATGCAGATTTTTTTCCTTTACTTGTACTGTGAGACTATGCTTCTTTCTAAATTTAGGATAATTTCAGATTCTAGGGTGAGTCAAAGAATAGAGAATATTACTATGAAGGGCAAGATTTACACCGGTTTGGATGTGTGAGTTTGCGAATATCAAAATATGTGACATAAATTTATATGGCCGTTGCTTTTGATTGCGATGAATGAGAGTCTTGATTTTTTAAACCTTTTTTTATATTCATAATTGGTATGCCCTTGGCAGACCCTCACCTGATAGTAAGTGAATAAGAATAAGAATAAGAATAAGAATAATCTTTATTGACAAACCACCAAATGGTACACTGCTATTACTAATAGTGATAAAATGAGGAACAAAAACATCTTATGTGGTAGTTGGAGTTGGTAATAATAAATAATTTGGTGTACTGATCTCCAAACTAGGGGGACCCTGTATCTTGGAGATCAGATTCTTTCTTTAATACGTCTGTTTGTGACTATGGGTGAGTGGGTGTTAGCGACTGATGTACGTACGTGCGTGTGTGTATGGGTGTGTGGGTGTATGTATATGTGTGTGTGTGTGTGTGTGTGTATGTGTGTGTGTGTGGTGTACTGCATTGTCTAGCGAATGTTACCTATCAAACTACTGCACAACTATAAGTAAATCCTCGGAATAGTCGTATGATACACCTGTCAACCAGGTAGCAATAACTTTTATCATCTGATTAGCCGAAAGTTCGTAACTAACGCCTGCGTTAGCCTTAACACACTTTTTGTAGAGAAAAGCTGACAAAAATCTGAACTGTCTTTGGGCGAATGTTGTATGTACAGGAACGGAGGTAATATGAAGTCGCCTCTTTGGTATAAGTGTTTCTGATGAAGGAGACAACCTTCGCGATGCTTTGTGGTAGTAGAGAACACATGATTTTATAAATATTTGCCTTACTGACAGCAGACTCGATTCCTTATACAGGATATCGGTTGGATGCCTATATGGTTTATGTAGCATCACCTTTATGACTGCTCTTTGAGCTCTTTCCAATTCCAGCAAGTGAGTTCTAGCCGCTCCGCCCCAAGCCTTGATACAGTATGATACAAGAGATAGGCACAAGGATTTGAAGACTTGAGTAATTAGTGCGGAGTTAGCGACATCGCGAAGATTTCGGAACACAGGCAGCAGTCTCCTAATCTTGCCGGAGAGAGAGGTTATGTGGGGGGACCAAGTAAGATGTTCATCCATGATGACTCCCAGGTACCTGATGGAGGCAGTCCTGACAAGCTTGTTACAAGAACATTTGTTAATGTTAGGGGTGGGCAATCGGTTACAGGGGTATGTATGGACAGTAATGTTAAAGTCAGAGGGAGGAGAAGACCTGGATGATATTGAGAAAGGTATATATTTAGTTTTGCTTGTATTGATAGTTAGGAGATTATCTTCAAGCCATTTCGTGACTAGGGATAAACCCTGTTCTGCACGCTGCTGGACTTGCTCCCAGGTAACCCCGCGGAAAAGAAGTACTGTATCATCGGCAAATGTAATGATATGACCCTCCGGCAATTTCAAATTACCTAAACTGTTAATATATGCTAAAAATAAGGTAGGACCGATTGTACTGCCCTGGGGAATGCCGTATTTAAGGAAACTAGCATTACTACAGTAGTCACCCACTCTGACGACCTGGGAACGTTCATCGAGGTAGTCTTGGAACCATTGGAGTGACACTCCTCTTATGCCTAGATTTTCTAACTTACTCAACAGGAGGGGAATCGAAACGGTATCGAAAGCTTTTTGGAGATCCAAAAAGACACCTGCACAATGCTGTCCAGAGTCAAGGAAAGAGGTCACTAGCTCTGAGAAAAGTAAAACTGCATCCTCGGTGGACCTCCCTGAGCGGAAGCCGAATTGGTTTTCACTTAGCAATTCTTTACTTTCGAGGTATTTTATAAGCCTAGAATTTACTATTTTCTCAAGCACCTTGCTAATAGAGCTGAGTAGTGATATAGGTCTATAATTAGATGCCGTACTTCGGTCCCCCGACTTGTGCACCGGAATTACAACAGCTTGTTTAAATATTTTTGGAAAAACACCTGAAGAAATACTTAAGTTGCAAAGGTGCGCTATAGGAACACATAGTATAGCATGAAACTTTTTTAATAGGGAGGGCGTAATCGAATCATTACCAGAAGCGCTGTGTGTTTTTAGACTGCAAAGTATTCTATCGACTTCGACATAGTCTGTGGGGGTCATCATCATGGAGTCAACTTTCTTTGATTTACAGGCAGCAGACGCAAGAAAAGATTGGGATGTGTTCATTTTTGAGAGTATTTGGTCAGCCAACTCCTCTCCAACAGAGGTAAAGTATTTGTTGACGACATTGAGAGACTGTACAGGAGATAATGAAAGATTTATCAAATCCATAGCAGCAGGTCTACATGTTTGGATATTACAAATTTCTTTTATTATTTTCCATGTACCTTTGTTATTGCCAGCATTCTTAGTCAGCTCTTTTTGAAAATAGCTTATTCGTAATCGTTTCACAATTGAATTGCAGGTGTTTCTGTAGTTTTTATACCTCAAAACTATTTCCAGATCATCTGGATTATTTTTGGCCACTTTATGAAGTTTATCTCTCTTATGGAAACATTGAACTAGGGAAGGAGTTATCCAAGGTTTAAGGGGTTTTGTACGTCGGGTTATAATAATAGTTTCTGAACAAAGGGCTATCAATTTTTGTAACTCTGATACAAGCGTTTCCGCAGCTACATTGGGATCTTTTATTGTACTAAACGTGTTCCAGTCAAAGTTCCCTAGGTTTTTTTCAAGTAGATCGTAGTTTATTTTAGTACGCCTTAGAGGACCTGGTGAAGGATCAGAGGTACGGAAAGAACTATTAACTGCTAGAAATATTGGGTAGTGATCGGTGATATCAGTATCGAGTACATAGGATCGACATTTACCGACTAGTTTGACCATAAAGTGATCGAGACATGCTTTATCGTGGGTAAGTAAGGTCACCGCCGGGATTAACCCGTGTGAAGCTATTATGTTTAGGTATTCATTTGTAACAGTGCAGGGGGTCAAAATATCGATATTGATGTCACCAGTGAGTATCACATTACGACAGCGAGTGAAAGTCAGGACCGTGTCCAGTGACTCTAAGAAGTTAGACAGAACCTTAAAGCAGGGGGGTCGGTATATCCCAAGAATAGTTGTGTTTCCGATCTTTGCGGATAAACAGTTCGCCTCGCACATGTCAATCTCATGAACAATAGCTCTCAGACTGCTCCTGGTGTACATAACGACACCATCGTTTTGATTAAAGCTTCGTTTTGTAAAGTGCACATCGTAGCCGTCCACTAGAGGCGGGACCGATGACTCATCGCACCAGCATTCCGAAAGAACCATTACGTCTACGGTGGTTTTGAGGCGCGTTAGATACACCAGGAAACTGTCAAAGTTCTTGTTGATACTACGTATGTTAATTGATATGGTTTTGAAGCAATTCTTGTTGTCATGGGATATTGACAATTGCATTATATTGGGGTCTGAAATATTTTCACATGAAATATAATGGGAAGCTTCGATTTCTGAATTGGGGTCGTCCTTATTGAATTTTATGCTTATCTTTAAGTATTAATTTGAATATTAATTTACGAGTAAGATGGTGCTGGCAGGGGATCAGTATGTAAAAACGCAAACAATAGTTTGATCGTTCCTTCGGCTTAACGACAGTTGGGTATGTTAACGTAGTGTGCGGTTGGTTTGTAGTGAATGTGTGTAAGTTGTGTATGTGTGTGCGTGTAATCCTAATTATAAGCCTAACGACAACAATGTTGTGTAGTTGAAGTTGACTGCAGGTATCGTTAAATAGTCAGTACTCTGGAAACGCGATAGGTGACGATGTCGTGTACAAAACTGGTTCAGTTCGCAGCGGGGTGTGAGGGTGGGACGCGGAGTGGCGGTCGCCCCGGCCGCGGTGGTCTGCGCCGGCTCCGGCGCCGCCGCCGCCGCCGCTCGCAGTCGCCGCAGGCTCGCCACTGGCAGTGGACAGTTGCTCCTCACTTCGTATGCAAATCGGGTGACGAAGTGACGATGATGCCGAAGATGGAAGCGGGCTTACCAAGATTCCCCAATGCAGTGGAGAACTGGCTATCTTATCTTCAAGCCGGAACACAGTAATGTTGTTAACACTGATGTTTGGCGGCAAAACTTAGATAAGATGGTGGTAGCTAGCCAGGCGGGCTTAGAAAATGCCCTACCACCAACCAAACCGAGTCTCACAAGTTGACCCCACCAGGATTTGAATCCATGACCTTCTGGTGTGAAGCGAATGGACTAACCATTACGCCACGGAGGCGGTTAATACCTTCAAGGGACTGTAGTGTGTTACATCATTTTCACCTTAAAAGCCCTTCCAGTTCCTGAGAAATAGTATTTAGATCGACGGACAATAAAGTGATCCTACAAAGGTTCCGTTTCCCATTGAGACACGGAACCCTAAAAGTTTGCAAGCGCATGCCTTTTAATTCCTTTCGCACCATTACCTATGTTGTCTTCCGAAAGTTGACGCACAAAAAGCGAATAAATTTACATCACCAAACATGCGTCGCGAGGTACCTCGACGGTAGCGACTCGATTCCCCTAACCGGAGGCATAGTGTAAGTAGGACAGTAAGGACAAAGTATATAATATTAGTACTAACATACAGTATGGACTCTCCCTGCCGCCCTCTAGATGGCGACCTCACCCCCTCGTAACCCAAATTAAAACAGATCGGTACAGGTTGGTTGTCGAATGTACAGGATTTCGCCGTCATTTACTTTGTTCCGTTATTGACTTTTAAATGTCATTTCTGGCCCGTCGTATGAAGTGTCCAAGGTGTGGTAAGGAGATATGCAGTGATTCAACGCTTTTGTTTGTTTTATCACTGGACAAGGTAACCGGCAAAGCTCACATATCTCGTAGAAAAGATGGCCATTGGGGCATTAATGTTCTTGAATAGCGACCATTTATTATGCGGACAGCGATGGAGTGGAACTCCTTGCCTGCCTCTGTGTTTCCCGACTCCTACAATTTGGGGATCTTCAAGGCAATAGTGAATAGGCATTATTTGAGTTTTCCTTGCCTGCGTCTGTATTTCCCGACTCTTACCATTTGGGGATCTTCAAGGTGAGAGTGAATAGGCATTATTTGAGTTTGCATGTACCATCCTAGACTACATCGTCACTTACCATCAGGTGAGATATAGTTAAAGGAATTCAATTTTTTAATAAAAAAAAGACGTAGCGTAGGTAAGCTCCCACTCAGTGGACCGATAACCTAGTGAACGTCACGGGGAGCCGCTGGACGCGGGCAGCGTAGGACCGGTTGTCGTATTAATCATTGGGGGAGGCCTTTGTACAGCAATGGACGTCTTTCGGCTGATATGATGATGATAATTATGTAGGAGCTGGAATGTATTGATTTTAATGAATGTCCCCATTTTCTGTACCACGGATACAATGGAACTTAGGGCTTGACTTCCTCCATCTCGCCCCCGCACAATTGCACTATCTAGACGTCCCTATTGGACGACTGTATGGATGATATTGACTGCGCCAGAGGTACCGAGTTCGAATCCGGGTGCTAATCAGTTTTTCGAAACTTACGTAGGTACATTTAGTTATTAATTCCTTCAACGGTGAAGGATATAATTTTCGAAAAAATAGCCAAGTGTGAGTCGGACTTGCCCATACAGGGTTCCGTACTATCGTCTGAAAGACCCCTTTTCTTTGTATGGGGCGTACTGGACAGGCAGTGGGTAAACTATCTTTCCCGTTTTACAAGAAATGAATAGAAAACTAAAGAAATACACATAGCTCGTAGAAAAGGTGGTCGTTGTGGTAGTTAAGTTCTTGAGTGGCGTCCGCGCACCAAAAGCACGCCGCATTGGAAATAACCGGTCCTGCTTGCCGCATGTGATGACCGCGCACCGGAACACGTAGCGTAGGCAGCTTTCCAACTCGGTGGACCGATGACCAGGTGAAGGTAGCAGGAAGCGGTGCCCATTTTTGTGCGCGGTCGCCACTCAGAACTTTACGGCAATCTGTTCTACGAGCTTTGTCGCCCCCCCCTCAACTACCACCTGGGACCAAAGTCTTAGTGTCGTCAGCTCCTGAGTCCTTGGTCCATACCTTGGAAACTAGCTGATATCAAAGTACTCACCACGACAAATCAAACGAGCCAAAACTCCTGGATCCTTTTTAGAATCACTCTACCTACATAAATTTCAATCTTTAAGGAAAAATTAAAAACATATTTATTTCTACAAATATATTTCTCAGTTATACCGTTTTGAGGGCGGCTGGGAGTGCAGCCGCATATTACATATTGTGTGAACGCACACTTGAAAAAAATATACTTATACGCGCTTTAATAGACCGGCCCTTTTATTTTTATTACTTGTTTTTAAAGCGGCAATCTCTGTAAAAAAATTAACTGTCTATAGGTAGACTAAGAGAGTTACGTTTCATGAAATACAACCCGCGGAAAGACAGATGGACAGCGAAGACTTAGTAACAGGGTCTCGTTGGCACCTTTTAAGTATGGAGCCCTAAAAATGTCCAAAAATTAGAATCTATTTGAATGATTTAAGTTTTAATTTAACAAAGTCATTTGACTGACTCGGTGGCTCAGTGGTCAGTGCCCTTGACTACTGATCCGAGAGTCGTGGATTCGATCCCCACCCAGGGCAAGCATTTGTGTGATGAGCAGATTTGTTTGCTCTGTGTCTGGGTGTTAAATTATATCTATATATATGTATGTATTTAAACGTATATAAGTATGTATATCAGTCTCTGGTAACCCATAACACAGGGAATTCTACTTTGGGGCCAGATGACCATGTGTGATTTGTCCCAGAAAAAAAAAATCTGAACGTCTGAACATTTGATAGTTAAGTAGCTATGTGTTGGTACCGACGTCGAAAAAAAATGTAGGCCTTAATTTTAGTCGTGTCTACCTTTGATTTCGTTGTTGTTGGTTAATTTCGTGTATTTATATAAGTATAAAAATATTATTTCATACTTTTAAGTGATTTTCTTTTTGAAGTCGGTATTTAGTTGTTTTTAATTAATCTAAAATCGGTAATTTAGATTTCATATGTACGTTTATCCGACGCTCTTACGGTGAAGGAAAACATCGTAAGGAAACCTGCACACGCCTGCGAAGAAACTCAAAGGTTGTGTGTGAAGTCGACCAACGCGTACTGGGCCCGCGTGGTCGACTAAGGCCCGATCGCCCTTATTCAGGGTAGGCTCGAGCCCCTCGGTGTTGACGTATATGAGCTGATATGATGATACATTCCTCTACAGGTGTAAACTCAAAGCTTTGAAATAAGACAGCACCCTAGCGGAACGTGCCCAAACCACAGCCGAAACTAGTACAGAAAAACCCTAACCGCTCCGGGAGTGCCCACAGATCTGAAAACTTTTTACAGTTTTATAAGTTTTGACCCTCCGAGTGTTCCTGGCGAACGACAAGGTTGACAAAGTTTTGACGCTGTGCGTGTTCCTGGTAAGATGCAGGTATCGATAACAGTGTCGCGAGTTCAATGGTTTTTCTTATCTCAAAAATTCCCAATGTGCCTAAAGAAGTTTTTACTTCAAAAACTAATTAAAAATTTTACTCGTTTCAAACCCGCGCACATCACAATAAGTCGTTGCTAGTCGTGATAAAACGCATCACTTTAAAGAGAAGAGCGATTTGAATTTTCTACCTGGAAGGAGTTGAATCACTCATTTAGTTCAGTACTTCATTTAGTTCTGTATAAAAAAATGTCATATGCAATTCACAAAAAGAAGTGAAATCCCACCAAAAACATTTTCATGTAAAATGTTGCTAAGACGAGACCTGGCTCGCACTGTCAAAAAGTTATAAGATGTCATGAAGAGTCAAGCTTCTAACTCTAAACGCCCTAATTCAACGAGCCCTAACTTCACAAACTGTATACCTTAGCCAAAATATGTGGCTTAGCCGTTTCGCTACCGTCACTTGGCTGTAAGGTAAAAAAATATTTACTGTTCATTTTTTCTGTTATATACAATAGTTCTTGTAGTAACTTAACTGCCAAGCCACATATTTTAATTAAGGTATAGAGTTTGTGAAGTTAGAGCTTGTAGAATTAGGGCGTGTAGAGTTAGAATCTTAGCTCTACATGAGATCTGATAACTTTTTGACAAAGCGAGCCATATGCTCTCGTCTTGGCAACATTTTACATGAAAATGTTTTTGGTGGGACCAAATTTTCAATATTAAAAACACAAATTCATTTGTACAGTTATGCTACAGTAAGTGGAATGTTTTTGTTTTATACACAATTGATAAGCCTTGATAAGTCTGGGAAAAGTCTGAAAAAGTTACCTTTTTAGACATTTTGCCACAGATTTGAACAATAGGATCCGCCCGTCTCAATATTTTACTTAGATTTTCTTGATACAAGCAAAAAGAATCGCCATCTAACGTTACTCGTACGAACTAGCGTGGGCAAGAGTTGACGTCAGTGCCGCGTTATCAGAACCTTGGTAGAATTGTCGCTTTAAAAATTCGTTTATTTAATTTGTTTACAAGTAAAAATACATTGCAAGGTTATTTAACGATGATACGACATCCCATGTTTCTTTTTAGCCTTTCTGTAATGATTTTTACAGCCTCTAACAACACAATAAGGCATTTTTATATGGAATATCTTTCCACCGCACTGTACAATTTCCCGCGGACGACTGAGTCGCGAGTGTGCGAAACTTTCGATTTTCGCACCAATTCGCTGGGAGCATTAGTCGCGCGCGTTGGCCGGGTCCTTACGCCAGTAATATATAAGTCACTGCATTTCGCATACAAATTGAACTCCTGTAAAAAACGCCTGCGATACAGTGATGTTCTCCGTTTGGGAATTCAATTCATTTTATTATACAAGACGATCCAAAGGAAACCCTACCTTATCTGTAAGCGTTTCATCGTATTTTCAATGTCATAGATTCGGTCTGGATGATCCGAGAAACCAGGAATTTTCGGGATAAGATTTGTTTAATAAATATATTAAACAATTGCTGTTTCCCGAGGCTTCACCCACGTGGACAACTTTTCTATGACTTTTCGAGGGTGAGCAGCGGCTCGCGAGCGTGGAAAAAAGTAGCCTATGTGTTAATCCAGGTCCTAATATCTGTCTACCTACTAAATTTTAGCCAGAAACGTTCAGTAGTTTTTGCGTGAAATAGTAACAAACATACACTCTCGCCCACTCACAAACTTTGGCCTTAAAAATATTAGTGTGATAACAAGTATCGATTATCTCGCTTTTGATTGAAATACGTCAATTTTGTAACTTACTCATTTGTGGAGGCAACTGCAGTAACCCGCCACTGAACATTAACACAAGCGACGAGAGAACAAAAGAAATACGACACCTAGAACGCGCTATTAGAATTTCTTCAGCGCTGAGTATATTATATACAGATACCGATCATCAACGATTGGTCCACGGCCGGACCCCAGGCATACCCCCTCGCCTGGCGGAGATATCTCCATTTCCTCTCGTCGAGTAGGAACGCACCGTTCCTAAACATTAATGATCATCAAAACTTCATCCTGAAATTTGGTTTTAAGGCTAAAACAGGATCTAAACAACGGAAAAATTAAGAAATCAGAAACGAACTTCTCCAACACTTCGTATCTGTAGATTTCGATCCGAATGATGCTAAAAAGCTGAAATTTTCAGGTGAAGATGGCAGACTTATCAAATATTCAATAATTAAGAAGTCGCTAAATAGAGCGTCGGTGGCGTAATGGCAAGGGCCGCTACCTCCTGTCCGGGAGGTCATGGTTCGACTCTGCCACGTACCAATGTACGTTTATCCGACGCTCTTATACGGTGAAGGAAAACATCCTGAGGAAACCTGCATACGCCTGCGAAGAAACTCGAAGGTTGTGTGTGAAGTCGACCAACCCGCACTGGGCCTGCGTGGTCGACTAAGGCCCGATCGCCCTAATTCAGGGTAGGCTCGAGCCCCTCGGTGGGGACGTATATGAGCTGATGTGATGAAGAATTCGATAACTTCCCCCCTCCAACCTCTTCTATAGGGGGTGCATATCTCTACAGTCAGTACGAATAAATAAATCTGGGGCGCCTCCCAAAAAGAAATGAAATCGTACCCAAAACTTTTGGTAGGATTAGTTTTTTCGCGAACACGTGCCTTCGTTTATTCACTTTTCACATGCCTGTTTAAAATATTGAATATTTTATCCGTAAAATTCCTTAATATCGTCTACATACTCGTAAATACAGGTTGACACAAAACGCCCTCCTCCATCTATAAGAAATTAATCACCCCAAGCCATAAAAGTCAGTGTCCTTTAGGGAAACTTTTTTTTTCTGTCTCATGGTTCGTATATAATTGAGATTCAAGTTTCTTTATTAACCGACTTCGAAAAGGAGGAGGTTCTGAATTCATTGGAATCTTTTATTTTTAACCGACTTCAAAAAAAGGAGGAGGTTTGTCAATTCGACCGTATATATAAATATTATTATATTATCATCGTATATGAACCAATTTTGATGATTCTTTTTTTGTTGGAAAAGAGATATCCCAAGAGTGGTACCATTAAAAGGAAACCAGGATCTAATGATGGCATCCCAGAAAAATTGAGGGGAACCTTAGTTTCCTGTTTGAAGTCGGTTTTTTGTTCAAAATTATCATTTATGAATATTTTAATATGATTTTTATTTCACCACAGTTTTGCGTGCTTTGTAAGTAGTCCGACTATGATTACCTACAGTCGTCCGTCCGTTGTAGCGTCGGTGGCGTAACGGCAAGGGCCGCTACCTCCTGTCCGGCGTTCGGTGTTCGAATCTTGCCATGTATGTTTTCGAATTTCGATTTTATATGTACGTTTATCCGACGACGCTCTTACGGTGAAGGAAAACTTTGTGAGGCAACCTGCACACGCCTGCGATGAAACTCGAAAGTTGTGTGCGAAGTTGAGCAAACCGCACTGGGCCCGCGTGGTGGACTGAGGCCAGATCGCCCCAATTCAGGGTAGGCTCGAGCCCCTCGGTGGGAACGTAGGTATATGAGCATTACGATGATATAGAACGTAGCCCCCGGAAAATTCTCATTTTATTGCTTCGTAACTTTTGAAAGCGTGGAGGGGATGGCGCGCCAGTAGCGTCGCTTGGTTCTTGGAATTTTGATCACCATTGGGTCAGTCCACGGCTGAGCAGCGTGCTTTTTGCTTTACTTAAACAATCAGTCGTGTGTGGACAATCATGTGTAGGTAATTTATTTTTGATTATTTGTATAAGTTTCGTATGGTTGCTATAACCTGGATGCACCTTCACGCAGAGAAGTAGTATCTACTGCTACCCATCGTATGACTGACAGTGTTTATTTAATAAACTAGTTATTGAAGTAAACTTCTTTACGTACGCTTGACTTGGGGAGTAAGCTGGTGGATGCGTGACGAGAGCGTTACGGAAGTGTGTTCGGGCGAGGCGAACGGAAGTTGAGAGGGATATATAAATTAGTGAAGATTAAAATAGAGATACTATTTATTTTTGTTTACCAACAAAATCGGTTGCCAAGGCAACAATATCGGTTGTCAAAACAAACAAAAGATAACCGACATAGTTCACAGAATCACTAAACTGAAGTGAAAGTGGGCGGCGCATATAGCTCGTAGAATGGCCGTTGGGGTAATAAAGTTCTTGAGTGTCGACCGCGCACCGAAAGACGTAGCGTATGTAGGCTTCCCACGCGGTGGATCGACGACCTGGTAAGGCCGCTGGATGCGGGCAGCGCAGAACCGGTAATCGTGGAAATCCTTGAGAGAGGCCTTTGTCCAGCAGTGGACGTCTTTCGGCTGAGATGATGTTGATGAATCTAGACTTAAATCTGAGTCACCCCTTAAAATATCACTAACCGTATTACTATCCACGGCTTACTATCATACATTCACAATCTACGGAAATGTTCAGAAGGGCAGGTACGTATATAATTATAATATGTGTACTGTAGCTACGCCATTAATTTATCGACTAAAATTTTTCACAAAATTTTCAATAGTACCCTCGGATCCAATTTGGAATTTTGAATTCAATTTAAACTCCGCGTCAAGTTTGAATGAACCAAATTAGGCAATGATTATGCTCACTTAAAAGCTAATGAACGAGAGTTTCACCCGAAGCTAGAGTGATTAAAATCATCTCAGTTACAGTATGTTAGTACTAATATACAGGTGGAACAAAATTGCTGTAGGTCCTGTTAACTGCTGGGGCATAAAAAAAATAATTAAAATGTGTATTTCTGTAACAAAATATTTGTGTTGTAGAACAATGTTGGGAACACCAAATATATGTAAAATACCTGTGTTAGGTGAACCTCTTTCTTCCTTATCAAATTAATTTATTATATTGGAACAAATAAACAAAGTAATAGTGATTAAAAGCAATAAATAGTAGTAATTAAAAACTATATCGATGTCATGAGAGGTTGCTAAAGAAAATTACTTAATACTAATTGTATTGAGATACAAAAATAACAACATACTCATCAACTAATAATTCAAACACAATGTGAATAAAAAAAATTAAAAAACTTTTGTTCTAATACTTTTCTCAAATCGCAAAAAAAAACTCTTTACACAAATCGATCAGCTGATCGACCAGTTTTGTGCATATTTATATGGAGGGTCCCTTTTTTTGAGAATTGACTATGGGTTTCTTCGGGACAGTTGTTCAGTATGATGAGTAGAACCCCCAGTTAACGGGTCTTACACCTTTTTCCTTACATCCTGTATATAGTATGACTTTTTATTAGTTCTTGATAGCAAAGGATATGAATGTACTCGTGATTACAAACAACTTTCCCAAAAAAATTATATGTCAAATAAAAACATTTTTTTATACATTTTTGTCGATTTCATTTGAAGATCATAAATTTTTTTTCCTGATTATATGCATAGTTTCTTTGGGAAAGTTGTTTTTAATCACAAGTACATGCATATCTTTTGTTATCAAGAACTAATTAAAAGTCAGCCTGTATAAATCTTAATCTGGTTACAATTTAAAGTATTACCTAACTCACTACAAACCACGGCGAAGCAATTAGTACGTAATAATAGCCATTTGAAGCATAGCTTTACACAAAGGTACACTTTGGCTTAAAAAACGAGCGTCTTGAACGATTTTTGTGTGTTGGTTCCATTCAACATTAACTATTTGTTTTCTATAAATTTTGCTATTAATGTCAAAAACAGTATATTTTTTTACATCAAAAGTGGTAACATTTTTAAAATTTTATTCATTTTAATCGATTTTTTATTACTTTAAGTGTATCATATATTTAATCCGTAGTGATAGCTTTACACAGTCTTTTAATAATTTTAATTGAATATTGTCATTTGACCCATCTTAAGGCCTTAAAGAAATCAACCAAAAAGTATTTTTTTTTAATTCACAATTGGTAAGCCCTTGGCATCACCTCACCTGATGGTAAGTGACGATGATGCCGAAGATGGAAGTGGCCTTACCAAGATTCCCCAACGCAATGGAGAACTGGCTATCTCATCTTCATGCCGGAACACATGAATGTTCTATTTACACTGATGTTTGGCGACAAGACTTAGATAAGATGGTGGTAGCTAGCCAGGCGGGCTAAGAAAATGCCCTGCCACCAACCAAACCGAGTCTTACAAGTTGACCCCACCGGGAATCGAACCCGCGACATCCTGGTGTGAAGCGGATGGACTAACCATTACGCCACGGAGGCGGTTAAAAAATATTTATTTCAGTTACCCCAGGAACAATATTGGACTATGTTATTTTCACCAGATAAAAGTAGCTTATATCCTTTCCCATAACATAGGCTACCTGCAAGCCAAATTTCTACCCGACTGCCTCAGAAGGAGGGTTATGTTTTTCGAGTGTATGTATGTATGTATGTAGATTATATGTTCTCCACTACAGCCTGAACGGCTAGAAGGATTTTATCGTATGAGATATCGTCACAGATTACTAATTAGTTACTACATATCGTTAGATTGATCTTTATCCCGTGAGTGAAATAGGATACATTTTTAATCGACTGGCCAAAAAGAGTTGTTCAGTTTTTTAAAGATATGTCAAGATTGGTTGAGGTGTTAAAGTGTGAAGAGGTAACAAACAATCAAACACATTTTCACTTTTATAATATTAGTAATTAATAAGGATTGTGTTTCATTAAATATAAATTCTTCCGTCAACTTCGATGTTTCACATCTGCCGGTCGTCTCGTGACAGCCAATTTTTGGTAATTATGAATAAAATAAATAAAATAGAAGTAGTCACTAATAGGATAATTGGAATTTAAAATAGATACCTAGATATATACACGTTTATTTGTCACTACAAACACACACATAGATACACACATATAGATGGTTTTTTAATATGTACATTAAAATATATGTAAAAATCAGTTTACAAAATTTCACTTTCATATGTTTGTAATTGCTGAGAAAAATCGAGATCCCTGCGAACAAAGTTTCTAATACAACGCCATAATGTCTTAGGCATTTTGCTCGATATCGACTTTTTATTTTGTAAAACTATGTAGTTTTGTAAGAGCGTCGGTGGCGTAACGGCTAGGGCCGCCGCCTCCTGTCCGGGAGGTCGTGGTTCGAATCCCGCCACGTACCAATGTGATTTTGAATTTAGATTTCATATGTACGTTTATCCGACGCTCTTACAGTGAAGGAAAACATCGTGAGGAAACCTGCACACGCCTGTGTAGAAACTCGCAGATTGTGTGTGAAGTCGACCAACCCGCACTGGGCCCGCGTGGTCGACTAAGGCCCGATCGCCTTAATTCAGGGTAGGCTCGAGCCCCTCAGTGGGGACAAATATGAGCTGATATGATGACATATTAAAAAAAATAAGAAATTAAAAGAGCAAAAAAAAACAGAGAGAACATTAGATAAAAAAGAAAAACATAGGGTTCCATACCATCATACTAGATAGCGCTAGTTTCTTCACGTTTAAAAAAACACGCTTTTTGTATAGAGACTCCCTAATTTTTCACTTTTTCTAATGTTTAATATTTGTTGTTATAGCGGCAACAGAAATAAGAATAAGAATAAGAATAATCTTTATTGACAAACCACTAAATGGTACACTGCTATTACTTATAGTGATAAAATGAGGAACAAAAACATCTTAAGTGGTAGTTGGAGTTGGTAATAGTAAATAATTTGGTGTACTGATCTCCAAACTAGGGGGACCCTGTATCTTGGAGATCAGATTCTTTCATTTGTGACTATGGGTGAGTGGGTGTTAGCGACTGATGTACGTACGTGCGTGTGTGTATGGGTGTGTGGGTGTATGTATGTGTGTGTGTGTGTTACATCATCTGTACAAGTTTCAATTGTCTAGCTATCACAGTTCGTGAAATACAGGCTGGTGACAGACGGACAGACGGACAGACGGACGGACGGCGAAGTCTCAGAAAAAAAATTAAGAATAAAAAAAAATACAAAAATAAAATTCTTTGGATTTTATCTACACTTCAACGGTAAGATAAGTATGTATACAAAATCAATTTTCTTTTACTGGTTTTGACGGTCCTTCAAACAAAGCAGCAAGAATTGTTTGATCAAAGTCAGGTTCGAGTAAAACTGTCTCCAAGACCCTTAAAATAACATATTATATACCCACAGATACTTGTTAATTACTCTTAACAATCTCAGATTCTAAACGAGGGTACTCAAGTGACGTATTCAGACCAATTTATTCGTAAGTTCCCCCAAGTTAATTGCGAGTTATTTGTGTGACAGTTAGGGTTTTCAGATGTCCTTTATTTTAAAGGACGTCGTATATTTCCTACTTCTAATTTGAAATCTAAAATCGAGGACAATATTATCGAGAGAAAAAAACGATTTCGGACGATAATTTTACGAGTAAAAGGTGTTTCAAGCCGAACCCTTGTGTGCTTTATGGCCATCCAGATGCACATCGTCGTGACCAACTCGATTAGGTAACAATCTAGTCGACCGTGGCAAGTGGCCAATGCGAGAACGCTCTCACACACACTTTGAAACGTATACAGATACGTGTTTTCCTCACGGAGAATCGACCGCATTGGAACACCTCTTGTAAGGTCCTGGAAGCCTAGTACTTTTAATCCAATGACACACTTGTTTAACGGTTCGTCCGTCCGTCCGTCTAACTCCAAGTACAAGTACAACATCTAGTACAACTCTCGCTTGCACGCTCGGCTCGCGTAACGCGACAATAACGTCACACTGGCGTAACGCGACAATAGGCTTAACGCGACAATGACGTTACACTGGCGTAACGTGATAATGACGTCACACCTGCGTAACGTGATAATGACGTACACTTTTTCGTGAATGCAGCCCGTGTCATCAATTTATAAGACGTTATCCCGTCAAAAACCAGCAAAGTGTGAGTTGTATTCGCACTAAGGAGTCCAAACTGAACAAAAAAACAAGCCAAGTGCGAGTCAGAACCGCACACAAAGGGTTCCGTACCATCATAATAGATGGCACTAGTACAGAGGGTTCCGTACCATTATACTACATAGCGCTAGTTTCTTCATGTTTAAAAAAACAAGTTTTTTGTATGGAGACCCCTTTATTTTTTCACTTTTTCTAATTTTTTGTATTTGTCATTATAGCGGCAACAGAAATACATCATCTGTGTAAATTTCAACTGTCTAGCTATCACGGTTCATAAAATACAGCCAAGTGATAGACAGACGGACGGACAGCGAAGTCTTAGTAATATGGTCTCGCTTTTACCTTTTGGGTAAGGAACCCTAAAAATTAACACATTCGTTCTAAATACGCTGAGTCGCCCTAATTCAGGGTATATAGGCTCGAGCCCCTCGGTGGGGACGTATATGAGCTGATATGATGACGCTGAGTCGCTTGACGAAATCAAAGTACTCGTATATTCTTAGGAAATCTCGTGCAATGTCGCCGGTGAGAGGCGCTGAGATTTATTTTTTTAATAATTTTATTAAAGAAAATGAAGAAGCCCATAAACACCGCCCCTTATCTTATTCTATCGCTGTTTCCCTACCCAAAGGTTGCCTGGAAGAAATTGCTACCTAGCAATAAGGCCGCCTTTTGTATAGGCTTTCTTCTATATTGTCGATTTCTTTTTTTTATGTTGTGATGCAATAAAGAATATTGTAATGTATTGTCTATAGAAGCCAAAAGTATAACTGTTTATACAAAGAGATAAGTAGGTTTAGTAGGTACTTGATATAGGCTTGAATTAACGTTATTGCGTACCTATTAAAATTACTCTTTTTATTAATAAATGTTGCTTCTGATAACATTATACCATTTTATTGAAAAAAACATGATTTCCTTTATCTTCATCCCATCATCATCATCATCACATCAGCTCATGTATACGTCAACATCGAGAGGCTCGAGCCTACCCTGAATGGGGCGATCAGCCCATGTCCTTTATTTAATCTTGTTAAATACTCTCAAAAAGGTTCGTTTTAAGGTTAAGGTTCCCAAAAAGGTTAGGTAAGTTAAAGGTTGTGTGTGAAGTCGATCAACCCGCACTGGGTCCGCGTGGTCGACTAAGGCCCGATCGCCCTAATTCAGGGTAGGCTCGAGCCACTAGTTGGGGACGTATATCCAATCCAATCCAATCAGTCGTTCCCCCAATGCTGGGGATCGTGACCGTCATGTCATCGAGGGGGCGCAGATTGCTCTCCACCGGGCTCTGTCACTCGCTGCGTGCACTGCGGGGACGTATATGAGCTGACATAATGATGATGATGAAATCCTCTAAAACATAAAACAAGAGCTGACACCCCTAATTGTATTGGAGGTCGTAGGCAGACTTCATTTGGCTAAAAATAAAATAAAAAACAGCTGTAAAGGAATCGTTTTGCAGAAAAAACTTGAACTTTGTTTATTTAACTACTGGAATTGAAAAAAACCTTACAACTTCAAATATGTTGTCAAGGGTTTACCAATTGCGAATAAAAAAAATATATAAGGGGTTAATTCGTGAACTGACGAATCTGTAAATAAAAATTAGATGCTAGTCGTTAGCAAGCTTATAACTTGAGAACGGCTGGACCGATTTGGCATTTTTTAAGCGACTTCCAAAAAGGAGGAGGTTCTCAATTCGTCTGTATTTTTTTTTATATTTTTTTTTTATGTTTGTTACCTCAGAACTTTTGACTGGGTGAACCGATTTTTATGATTCTTTTTTTATTTGAAAGCTAGTGCTTGTCGTGTGGTCCCATATAAATTTTATCAAAATCGGTGTAGTACTTTAGTAGAAAATTAACAAAAACCAAAAATAATAATGCAAAAATGTACTAATTTGTTGCGATGGAAGTCGGTTTTTTAACGTGTTTAGCGTTTTCAATTATTTAAATGTTCTAGTTGAATAAATGAAGTTTTTATAGTCTAGTCTGAATAAGGTTTTAAGGGAAATAAATATGGAAAAGTGCCCTGAGCCGCTCGCGCACCTTCGATATCCACGCGAGTGCACACTGTGCACTCTCGATATCTACGCTGGTGAAGCCGCGGGCAACAGCTAGTACCTGTGACTTGGTAGTAGGTAGGTAGGATACCAAACAAAAGAGCATATTTCTTTTTATGGTTCGTGCCTACGCTGTCCGTCCGTCCGTCTGTCCGTCTGTCTCTTTTTTATTAATTTTTATTTTTTGATCTGTTGTAAAAACCATTAAAATCACACCGATTATAGTTTTAAATTTTCTCCGAAAACAACACAACAAATAATAAAAAGCGGCTAAGTGTGAGTTGTACTCGCACTAAGAAATTCGAACTGTAGGAAAAAACGCATATGAATGAATCCTTACTAATATAAATGTGAAAATGTGTTTGTTTGTTTTTTGTTTGTTTGTTTGTTACCTTTTCACGCTTTCACGCCTAGACCAATCTTTATGAAATTTGGCATGCAGATAGCCTGTGTCACAAGGAAGGACATAGGCTACTTTTTATCCCGTGAAAATAGTATAGCCCGATGCAATTCCCGAGGGAACTGAAAATTTACCCTTTTTTGGTTAACTAACATCGCAACGGAACAATGGATTGTGTGATTTTTTGCACCGAGATGGTTGGATTGTGTGATTTTTTGCACCGAGGGGGTGGAAAATGACACGATTTACTAATAAGCATATACTAAGTCAGTCACAAAAACGATGTCCACGCGGGCGAAGCCGCGGGCAAAAGCTAGTAGCTAAATAAATAGCAAAATTTTCTGTCGTTCGCGTTAATGTCTTTGTTGGAAAAATAATTAATTAACCGCCTCCGTAGCCCAGAGGCAAGTTCACTGGCTTTACACAGGAGGTCGCGGGTTCGATTCCCGGCGGGGTCAATTGTATGTCTCGGTTTGGTTGGTGGTAGGGTATTTTCTAAGCCCGCCTGGCTAGCTACCACCATCTTATCTAAGTCTTGCCGCCAAATATCAATGTTTATATCATTGGTGTGTTCCGGCATGAACATAAGATAGCCAGTTCCCCATTGCGTTGGGGAATCTTGGTAAGCCCGCTTCCATCTTCGGTATCATCGTCACTTACCATCAGGTGAGATGATGCCAAGGGCTTACCAATTGTGAATAAATAAAAGCAGTCAAAGTTTTGAACTTCATATAATTGATCAGTTTAAAAAAAAGTTTCATTTTTATAAGGTACGTAAATTTAAAAAACAATTGGATTAATAACTGTTTTACCCTCAAGAATAAGATAAATAATTTTCTAACTTATATTAAAACTTTTAGGTACAAGCTTTCAATATTGCATTAGCCTAAAAAGTTTTGCGGTCTTGTTATGATGAAAATTCAAGGCCCACAGCAAATTCTGATGGTGGCTCAATATTTTTAATAACATTGGTTAATTAAATATTTCCATAATTCATTAAATAGCTAACCCATTTTCATTCCTTGGACATACAGCTATAAAGTAGTCTAACTTTACAGATAAGGCTTTTAAGCATTCCTACCTCACCTTAATTAATTACGCTTGATGCGATGCTGGTGACCTGATAATACTTATACTGTCTTCGAATGGAGGGAGACACAGCTGTTAATAAAAGCTGTTACCTGTTAAATACATTGTGCAGCCACGCTGTGCATACTTTCTCGTAAGCCCTCACCGTCTACACAAATCATATATCAGCTCATATACGTCCCCACCAAGGGGCTCGAGCCTACCCTGAATTAGGGCGATCGGGCCCTAATCGACCACGCGGGCCCAATGCGGGTTGGTCGAATTCACACACAACCTTTGATTTTCTTTGCAGGCGTGTGCAGGTTTCCTCACGATGTTTTCCTTAACCGTAAGAGCGTCGGATAAACGTACATATGAAATCGAAATTCGAAAACACATTGGTACGTGGCAGGATTCGGACCACGACCTCCAGGACAGGAGCTAGCGGACCTTGCCATTACGCCACCAACGCTCACAATCTATAATAAACACTTGCTTACTTAGTAGCAAAGAATAAAGATGTATCAGACTTTTAAAAAAATACAAACATTTTCGGTTTGTATGGGAGGTAACTCATACGATTTTTTTCTGGAATAGTGAACTACATAGTACAGTGGGCTTTATTGAAGTAGCTCCTACGAGCATCTGTAACAATATAGAAGTTGTAATACTTACTGTTAGAACGCGTCAAGATGTCAGATGGCCGTTAAGACACTAAGGTTCTCGAGTGGCGACCGCGCACCGGAAAACGTAGCGTAGGCAGGCCTCCCACTTGGTGGACCGATGACCTGGTGAAGTTCGCGGGAAGCCGCTGGATGCTGGTAGCGGAGAACCGTGCGTCGTGGAAATGCTTGGGGTAGGCCCTATGTCCAGCAGTAGACGTCCTTCGGCTGATATGATAATGAGAATCTGTCAAAATGTATAGGAATCTAGTAGTCAAAGAGGTCCGGTTATCCTAATTGGGTAGGGGATAGGGGGAAGATGAGGAGTTTCTTTTCACAGTATTTACATCTTGCTAGATTTTGACCGAACATAGCTACCAGTTGGCAGTGGTGCAGATACTGTGACCGAACATAGCTCCCAGTGGTAGTGGCCCGGATAATATTACGAAAACAGCTCTCAGTTGCAGTGGTCCGAATACTCAGATCAAACATAGCTCTCAGTAGCGGTGGTCCGAATACTGTGATCGAACATAGCTCTCAGTGGCAGTGGCCCGGATACTGTGACGAAAATATCTCTCAGTTGCAGTGGTCCGACTACTCAGATCAAACATAGCTCTCAGTAGCGGTGGTCCGAATACTGTGACCGAACATAGCTCCCAGTGGCAGTGTCCCGGATACTGTGACGAAAATATCTCTCAGTTGCAGTGGTCCGAATACTCAGATCAAACATAGCTCTCAGTAGCGGTGGTCCGAATACTGTGACCGGACCTAGCTCCCAGTTGCATTGGCCCAGATACTGTGACGAAAATATCTCTCAGTTGCAGTGGTCCGACTACTCAGATCAAACATAGCTCTCAGTAGCGGTGGTCCGAATACTGTGACCGAACATAGCTCCCAGTGGCAGTGTCCCGGATACTGTGACGAAAATATGTCTCAGTTGCAGTGGTCCGAATACTCAGATCAAACATAGCTCTCAGTAGCGGTGGTCCGAATACTGTGATCGAACATAGCTCTCAGTGGCAGTGGCCCGGATACTGTGACGAAAATATCTCTCAGTTGCAGTGGTCCGACTACTCAGATCAAACATAGCTCTCAGTAGCGGTGGTCCGAATACTGTGACCGAACATAGCTCCCAGTGGCAGTGTCCCGGATACTGTGACGAAAATATCTCTCAGTTGCAGTGATCCGAATACTCAGATCAAACATAGCTCTCAGTAGCGGTGGGCCGAATACTGTGACCGAACATAGCTCTCAGTGGCAGTGGTCCGGATACTGTGACGAAAATATCTCTCAGTTGCAGTGGTCCGAATACTCAGATCAAACATAGCTCTCAGTAGCGGTGGTCCGAATACTGTGACCGGACCTAGCTCCCAATTGCATTGGCCCGGATACTGTGACGAAAATAGGTGTCAGCGGTTTCTTGCTTTGTATAAGTGTGATTTTTACCAGACTGCCCACAAAGGAGAGTATTGTTTATCGGGTGTATGTATGTATATCTGTTTTTTTGGCTGAACCTGTAGCCTAAACGGTTTGATGGATTTTTGGGTGCAAGGTGTCGTCAGATTTTTCTTGATCCCGAAAGTGTTATAGGATTCATTTTAACCCGACGACTGCCCAAAAAAGAGGGGTGATTTTTTTTGAAGTCGGGTTTTAAATTTTATAAATTGTTTAGGTTATTCAGAGCAAGTCTAGACATGTTTTACAGCCGTAGACCATCAAGGGGCGCTGCAACTCAATAAAAACGCATAACGCATGCATAAGTATGTAATAATATCGGACACGACACCATGGGCTTTTCTGAAAACCACCGCTGCAGTTCTCCTGCAGCTAATGCTGAGAAAAGTTTATTTTGACATCGCACTACACCGATTCCGTTGGTTTTATTTGTTTTTTGTGTTTACTTTTTTGTTTTTTTTTCTGTTTCTATTCGTTTTACTTCTTTTTTTATGTTGTGCAATCGGTGTGTTTTTGTGTCAAATAAAAATCTGTCTAATTTCTTATCAAAGATCGTATGAGATCGTATAACCTATGAGAGTAAGTAGTTCAAGGCTTTCATTTGGAAGAAGAACTTATAGAACGTAGGTTATTTTTTAAACTTTTAAGAGAGCAACTTATGTTTTTTTTAACCCGGCGAGCGTAGAGTTGGGTATAATACACCCATACGCTAATCAATCGCTCGATATTTTGTTATTAAAACGTCCAAATGAGCTGTACGTAATAATAATAATAATGTATGTAGGCTCCTGCCACTTTGCCTCGTGACAAGTGAGCAGAGTAGCTTAAATTTTATATCTTGAAATAATAATGTAACTACGAGCGGTGAGGTGTGTAATTTATTTATTTTTTTATGTTTTAATTTTGTTAATTTCGTAAATAAATATAAAAATTCATAAATGTTTTTAATTTTACTCTCTCTAGCAGTTTTCGAACTATTTTATATAATAACAGTAATGAATAAATAATAATTAAAATTAATATTAACCTGTAAAGACACTGGTGGAATAATATGGGTTTGCCACACTTACCTTTTGCTCCCTGTTACAAATTTTAACCTTACGCACGCCGGGTTAAGTCCCCTGACTAGAAGAAAATAAGAAACTAAAGATAAATTAAAAAAAAAATTAAGAATATCTGTCGGGGACTGCCATCACCCTCTCTGTTCCAAATTTCAGTTTAAATATAACAATGTATGTTGATCAATAAAACTTAAATTTGAAATTTAAAAAACCCCCGATAAAAACCTCTAAAAAGTTGAAAATAATATGTTTGACCCTTTAAGTTTACTAGTAGGTATATTTCGATCTAAGATTCGTCGTGTAGGGGGATCGATAAGTTGTGAAATTATGAGTAATTAGTTGTAGTAAAGTAAAACAGTTGTATTCGCTTTCTATTTTATTAACTTAGCAGTGCTCCGCGACGACATCTTTTACATCAAAATATAACTACTTATATTACCTAAACTTAAAGGGCCAAGACATATTATTTTCTACTTTTTTGCGGTTTTTTTGTCTAGGGATTTTTAACTTTTTAAAATATAACTTTAAAAATGGGACTTTAAAAATGTTTTGTTTTTCAATTATTATACGAGTATATACAACAAAACATACAAGAATTGCTCACTATAGTAATAAGATTCCATCTTATATAATGTTAAAAGAATAAACAAATTTAAATGTTTTTTTTTACATTCTATATTAGTTGCTGAATTGAAACAAGGTATAGCAGCAGTATTTTGGTAATTTCAAACAGTAATGTAACGAGATCATAAAGTTACGAGACAAACTGTAACTTTCCGAACAAGAACTCGAGGATTTCATGAATTTATATTACGAATTGTATTTCAGTTGATTACATTATGTTTCAAAACCCAAGGTCGTGGTAAAGTCACGGTCCAGTAGATACGGGCGTCCTAATTCCAATTCAGACACTTAATTAATTTTATTAAGGAGTTGCCCACCCACCAACAAAATGTTGTAACTTTTTCATTACTTTTTATTAATTTTTAATACTTACCTGTTTTCTCTGTTTAGTGTTCCGTACCCAAAGGGTAAAAACGGGACCCTCTTACCAAGACTCCACTGTCCATCCGTCTGTCTGTCTGTCCGTCCGTCACCAGACTGTATTTCATGAACCGTGATAGCCAGGCAGGAAATTTTCACAGATGATGTATTTCTGTAGCCGCTATAAACAACAAATACTAAAAATTTGAAAAACTGAAAGTCTCCATACAAAAAACGCGTTTTTTTAAACTTGAAGAAGCTAGCGCCATCTAGTATGACTCTAGTAGTTCTGATTCGCACTTTACTGGTTTTTTTTATTTATTTTTGTCGCTACTAGTACTACCGTGTTGCTGCTGTATATTTTTCCAACTTGCTGTTTGTAAACTTCTTAATTGTGTTAATATTAGTGAATACTATCAATTAGATTTCTATCTTTTATGTACTTTTTATACTTAGTTTGTTGTTAGTCTTCCTTTCCTTACTAGTATTATAATTGAGAAAATGTGTTTGTTTTCACGCTTCAACAGCTCCATTTATCTTAAAAAAAAATGACATAAATAAAGCCTGTGTCATCGAAAAGGATATAGGCTACTTTTTATACTGTGAAAATAGCATACTCCGTTACAGTTTCAAAGGGAACTGAAAATAAAATCTCTTTTTGGTTGATTTATTTAAGATCGCAACGGAGCAATGGATTGTTGACAAACATAATTAAAGGGGTGATAAAGTTCAAGAGTTCAAAATTGTTTTCGTGATTTCAGCAAACTTGTAGAATAAAAGTTGTTCAGTACGATGAGTAACAGCCCCAGTTAACGGGACCTACACTATGTTTTTTACACTCTGTATAAGTATTTACATCAGTCATGCGGTGGATCCAGCAGTGGACGTCTTTCGGATGACATGATGATGATGATGATCACATAAGTCACTGGTAGTAGGTTAACTAAAACAATTCTAACAAATATTTTAGTTAAACTGTCACATGTTTATACCAGACTGCACCAGAAAACATTACAACGTAGAAAGCAGCTCGGAACTTTGCTAGTCTTTCTCGCATTTTCGGAACACTTCTATTTATTTAACGTTTCACAATTGTTAGTCTTTCTCGCATTTTCGGAACACTTATATTTATTTAACGTTTCACAATGTGGAACCGTAAGTAAATAATGTGTAGTTGTAGTTTTTTCGTGGAGATAAATTTTTATGTGTTTTATTTAGGTTATACCAACCAACGAAATGGGTAGGGATTTAAATTCCTTGAGTGTACCTATCATGTCTTGCCTTCAAGCTCCTACTTTCTGGAACAAAATATCTAAAACCTTAAAAATTAGCTAAGTGCGTGTCGGACCAAGAATAAATGAGGGATTCCGTTGTTTTTTTTTAATAATACATGTACATTGTACATCTTTAAAATCGGCCAAGTGCGAGTCGGACTAGCACTCCGAGGGTTCCATACCACCACACCTGTCCACACAATTAGATAGTAAAATGACAATGATATAACTATTCACATTAAAAAGAAAAGACATCAACGCGAGCTACAAAAATATGCTTTTTTTGTCATTCAGTTCGGACTCCTTAGCGCGAGTACAACTTACACTTTGCCAAATTTTATTATTTATTGTTTTATTTTAGTACTAGCTTTTTTTAACTATGTCAGGATATGCTTATTAGAAAATCGTGTCATTTCCCACCCCCTCAACCATCTCGGTGCAAAAAATCACACAATCCATTGTTCCGTTGCGATGTTAATTAAGCAAAAAAGTGTATATTTTCAGTTTCCTCGGGAATTGCATCGGGCTATGCTATTTTCACGGGATAAAAAGTAGCCTATGTCCTTCCTTGTGACACAGGCTACCTGCATGCCAATTTTCATTAAGATTGGTCAAGACGTTGAAGCGTGAAAAAGTAACAAACAAACTAACAAACAAACACATTTTCACAATTATAATATTAGTAAGGATTAGTACTATATCACACCAAGTTTGACGCTTGTGTTTACGATAGAGTTAAATTAAAAATACTTACAAAGACTAATAAAGACACGTTTTATTTTTTCATTTTTCCAAATGTTTAGTATTTGTTGTTATACCGGCATCAGAAATACATATTCTGAGAAAATTTCAACTCTCTACCTATTACGGTTCATGAAATACAGCCCGCTAAAAGACGGACGGACAGATAGCGGATAGTAAAGGGACCCTCCCTTTGGTCACCCGTTGGGTGTACGGAACCCTAAAATAAATAAATAAATAAATAAATATTCTGGGACAAATCACACATGGTCATCTGGCCCCAAAGTAGGATTCCCTGTGTTATGGGTTACCAGAGACTGATATACATACTTATATATATACTAGCTGTCCCGGCGAACTTCGTACCGCCTTACATTACATTACACTGCCCTGCCCTACCCTACACTACCCTACACTACACTACACTACCCTACCCTACACTACCCTACCCTACACTACCCTACCCTACCCTACATACACTACACTACACTACCCTACCCTACACTACTCTACACTACCCTACACTACCCTACCCTACCCTACACTACCCTACCCTACACTACCCTACCCTACCCTATCCTATCTCTCAAGTTGGATCGAACTGCACATGGTGTGCGAATTTTATTATAATCGGTTAAGTGGTTTAGGAGTACATTGAGGACAAACATTGTGACACGAGATTTATATATATTAAGATATATATATACGTTTAAATACATACATATATAGATATTTAACACACAGACACAGAGCAAACAAATCTGCTCATCACACAAATGCTTGCCCTGGGTGGGGATCGAACCCACAGCCCTCGGATCAGTAGTCAAGGGCACTAACCACTGAGCCACCGAGTCAGTCCAAAGTCAGTAAAAATCGTCCAAATGCGAGTCAGACTCGCGCACTGAGGGTTCCATACCCAAAACACATTTGGGTACAAAACCCAATCTGATTAAGGACAAACTTAACTTTGTAGTTGAAAAAATGTTCTTTCATACATCGATATACGTCACGGTTAATTCTCCACTTGTTAATGTAAGTTTGTTAAATAATAATAATAAAAAAGTGATATAATTACAGATTTTAATTATTTGGGTTTTTCTTTTACTTGTACTGTGAGACCTTACTTCTTGCTAAATTTTATGTAGTGATTCTTGTTGATATACGAGCGTTTTTATATTTGTAGTTGCTGGTCTTTTCGCTTCTTGTTTTCGGACCTCCGCTGCTCTTCGAAATCATGCAACTGTTCCTCCAATCTGGTAGATGTCTGGCTTGGTTCTCCCAGCTTGAAGCCATGATGTTACATTTTTTTATGTGTATTTTTACCCGACTTCCCAAAAATAGCGTAATATTTATCGGGTGTATACAGAGTGTAACAAAATTGGTGTAGGTCCTGTTAACTGGGGCTTCTACTCATCATACTGAACAACTTTTGTCCTACGACTTTGCTGAAATCCCAAAAAAAGTAACTCTTCAAATCGATCAGCTGATCGACTAATTTTGGACATTTTGGTATGGAGGGTCTAAATTTTTTTTGAGATTTGACTATGGGTTCCTTGGGGACAGTTGTTCAGTATGATGAGTACAACCCCAGTTAACGGGACCTACACCAATTTTTTACATCTGTATATGGCTGTTTCCTTGTCTGAGCCTGTGGCCTAAACGGTTTGATCGATTTTGGAGTGCAAGATGTCGTTAGATTCATCTTCATCCCGTGAGTGACATTCCTGTATATGGCTGTTTCTTTGTCTGAGCCTGTGGCCTAAACAGTTTGATCGATTTTGGAGTGCAAGATGTCGTTAGATTCATCTTCATCCCGTGAGTGACATTCCTGTATATGGCTGTTTCTTTGTCTGAGCCTGTGGCCTAAACGGTTTGATCGATTTTGGAGTGCAAGATGTCGTTAGATTCGTCTTCATCCCGTGAGTGACATTCCTGTATATGGCTGTTTCTTTGTCTGAGCCTGTGGCCTAAACGGTTTGATCGATTTTGGAGTGCAAGATGTCGTTAGATTCATCTTCATCCCGTGAGTGACATTCCTGTATATGGTTGTTTCTTTATCTGAGCCTGTGGCCTAAACGGTTTGATAGATTTTGGAGTGCAAGATGTCGTTAGATTCATCTTCATCCCGTGAGTGACATTCCTGTATATGGCTGTTTCTTTGTCTGAGCCTGTGGCCTAAACGGTTTGATCGATTTTGGAGTGCAAGATGTCGTTAGATTCATCTTCATCCCGTGAGTGACATTCCTGTATATGGCTGTTTCTTTGTCTGAGCCTGTGGCCTAAACGGTTTGATCGATTTTGGAATGCAAGATTTCGTTAGATTCATCTTCATCCCGTGAGTGACATTCCTGTATATGGCTGTTTCTTTGTCTGAGCCTGTGGCCTAAACGGTTTGATCGATTTTGGAGTGCAAGATGTCGTTAGATTCATCTTCATCCCGTGAGTGACATTCCTGTATATGGCTGTTTCTTTGTCTGAGCCTGTGGCCTGAACGGTTTGATCGATTTTGGAGTACAAGATGTCGTTAGATTCGTCTTCATCCCGTGAGTGACATAGCATTTACCCGATTACCCAAAAAAGAGCTAACGCTTTTATGCAGTTAATTAAATTGGTTACGATTATCTGAATCTCTTGCTATCACTACCAAAATATAAATAAACGATTTTAAAACATATCCGGTCGTATCTATTTTATCTATCTATCGCATTGATGTAAAACAATTTTTATTCCTCTTCCCAATAAAACCTTTTGTAATACAGTCTTATTTATTCGTCGTAACCGTAACTGGCTGTATATTAAGCGTTTTATATACACGTAATTGTCGGTAATAAAGTTTGTTTACTACACTTTTATTTGGAAGCTGATCGGATAATAATGCTTTTGGGTTTGCAAGTTTATATATATATTTTTATATCTCTCTTTGTGTGATAACCGTGCTAAAGTAGTGTTAAACACTCGCTGTTCGCGAGGCAATAAAAAGTGGGAATAGAACGCCACGTATAGTGCGCTCTGTCGCACTTACGGGTGATTTCAATTTAAAAATGTTTATTCAAAATAGGTGCATATTGGATTCCTCCTGATGATCATAAATTACTAATTACATAACTTAATATCAAAGTTTGTAAAAAAAATACCATAAGTTAATAATGTTAAATTTAAATCATTGATGTAAAACATGTGCAATTAGGACATGGAAACAATATGATACTATACAATAAAATTATTGAATTTGTCTTTAATCCCATTGACAAGAGTAGGCCTATACACACAGATAACACTCGGTTACCAGTATGACGCGAGATTTAGCCATCGCTCCCCTCGACCATATGAGAGGAAAAGAAGCGATCCGGCTCCCGGACCTTGTGGACAGGCGTAGTGATGCTGCATACTCGTATCGATGGCCCAGAGTAGGTAAAGTGATCATTGCAGTCATTGTATGCACCAACGCGCACCTTCTAGCTCTCTTTCGTAAATCAATAAGCAACACACTGCAAGCGCTCAACCCTAGCATACCGTTAGATTATGGCCCCACGGGCAGCGAATCTTTAACACGACTCTAATATAAGGCGGGCGCATTTGCCTCGTGTTGCTTTATTACAATTATGATAAATCTGTGTGTTGCACCTAGCATCACCGCGGTCATTTGTAAGGCTACGGACGTGCCAGATGTGCATGTTTCCTCGCGAAGTTTTCATTTATTGTTAAAGCCTAGCTTTTGTTCTGACTGACAACCTATCAAAAATTGGTCCAAATCGGTTAACATGTAAGAGGCGAAAATCGTTAACGCCGTTTGTATGAAAAGTCCCAGCATCACAATTCTCTCAATAAACTGTCTTGAAATTTTCAACCAACTTCAAAATAATTGGAAACGCTAAACACGTTAAAAAGGCTGACTTCAATCACAACAATCAAAACAATTTTTCTCCTTTTTGTTTTCGTTTATTTTCTAGCAAAGTCAATGTTTATGAAATCTTCATAGGACTAATCTAAAAATAGGTATATCCTTTTAAATAAAAATAAATATAGTTTAAAAAAAACTAAAAAAACACGCTTTTATCGCACATCAAACTAAAAAGTGAAAAATAAGTTATAATGTTAGCTGAAAACAGTAATGAACGAAAAATACTAGTATTATTGTGAAAAAAGCATGGGTTGTTCGATATACGAAAAATATGGCACAATAATACTAGTATTTATCGTTCATTATTGTTTTCAGCTTATATTAAGAATTGTTTTTCACTTTTTACTTTGATATTTTTTAAACTATTTTTTTTTCAGTTCAGGATAATGAGATAAACTTATGAAATTATTGTATTCTCACTGATTTTTGATAAATGTATAAAGTTTGAATTAAATCTGTCCGTTTAAAGTGGGTCAAAATCGGGTGCAAACGAGTCGGTTACAAACATATATACATGTTAAGCTAATAAAAGCGTAATAAAAAAAAACTATTTATGAATGACGGAGTTCTGAGGTAATAAACATAAAAAATACAACCGAGAACCACCTCCTTTTTAAAAAGGATGAAACTGTCTTATGTGCCGATTTATAAAGTTCTTTTTTGTTTGAAAGAATTTAATTCCAGATTAGTTCTATAGAAATTGTATGAAAATACTTTTCCAGGAAATAACAAAAAAAAATGCAAAATTGTACATGGTTATTGTGATTGAAGTGGATTTTTTTTAACGTGTTTTTGTAGCGTTTCTAATTATCTTGTGGAAATTGGAGTGCAAGTGAACGACAAAAATAAAAGGAATTCTAAAAGATTGAATATCTAAACTGTAGGACAAAGTAATTAAGGCTGCCTTAAAGGAGAAAGGCGCCAGTAAAAAAGAAACAATTACAAAATAAAATGAAATTGCGACAAAAGCAATTAGTGAGAAGGCTGCGAAAGATATATTGAGACCTTAGAATGACTTTACACAAGCCACAAAACGTCTCGACCACTTATCTTCTGTAGTGTCTTGTTACCGACTGTTTTGTATTTACTGATTTCAGACACAGGACAGTAAAGAAGTTTAAATAAGTAGTATATAAGTATAACAGAATATGGACGTTGGGTCAGTAAAGTTCTCGAGTGGCAACCGCGCACCGGAAAATGTAGCGTAGGCAGGCCTCCCACTCGGTGGACCGATTACCTGGTGAAGGTTTGGGAAGCCGCTGGATGCGGGCAGCGCAGAACTGGTCATCGTGGAAATCCTTTGGGATGGCCTATGTCCAGCAGAGGACGTCCTTCGGCTAATATGATGATGATATAAGTTATTTTCCACTTAGTCAAATCAGTCATTTTTTTATCACAATATAAAGTGCTTTATTCCTATTTGGTATTTACTGATTGTAGTCACAGGAGAGTGAAGAAGTTAAAATAAGTAGTTTAAATATTATTTTCTACTAAGTCAAATCAGTCACTTGTTATCACTGTATGTCAAAAGTGCTTTATGCCTATTTGATATTTACTGATTTATACCTGAGCATCCTCATTTCCGCAACATGCATTTTATTAGTCTGCTGTTTCTTAGGCTAGCACAGGTAAATAACTATAGTTTATATTTTTTTAAAAATTTCAGGCCCAGTAGTTTTGGAGGTAAAGGGAATATCAGGTTTCGTCTATTTTCTTCAATGACTTCAAAACTATTTAACTTAAATTTATTTAAAAAATATATTAAATATTATAACAACAAGCCCTTTTATTTGATACTAACTGTTTCCCGCGGTTTCACCTGCGTGGACAACGTTTCTATGACTTTCCGCGGGTGCGCAGTACGCGAGCCGCAAGCGGCTCGCGAGCGTGGTAAAAAGTAGCCTATGTCTGAATCCAGGTCCTAATCTGTCTACCTACCAAATTTCAGCCAAATCCGTTCAGTAGTTTTTGCGGGAAAGCGTAACAGACAGACAGAGTTACTTTCACATTTATAATATTAATATATTAATATTAGTAGGGATGTCATACGATAGAGTGTGCAAAACTTTTTGATGTGTAACATCTTTGCTCTCGCTTTCCTGCAATTTGTGGGAGTGATTTCGTGAAATGGGACGGAAATGTGTAACAGGAAATGCGAACGTTTTTTAATTTTCGAAAACTAAGGTTGTCATAGCCATGCCGCCTAGTGTGATGGCAAAGGCAAAGATGACATACTACTATTCGAAGGGTCGGCCCGTGAATGTACGACCCGATAATTAATTAATTTCATAAGTATTTTGTCACATGTTACACATCATATGCGAGTACTGTAGGTCTCTTTTTTTTTATTAGATTTTCTAATTTACCCCTTAACGTGCCCCTATGTTTGAAATTCATTTATTTACGTTACACGTTCGTTTTTGAGTCACCGACCTACATAGGTGTAAAAAATTTCAACTCAATTGTTCAAGTATTTTCGGAGAAAATTGGCTGTAACAGAGGGATGGACAGACGGACTGACAGACACTCGAGTAATAGTTTCGTTTTTACCTTTAGTTTACCGTTGGTTGTCTTGATGGAAAGTTGTTCAGTTTGCTAAGTGGAAGTTTCAGTTAACGACCCCTATACCACTTTTTTTACACACTGTGTAGTAATAATTGTAAACTGAGCTTGACACCGCTGCCACATCTGTGCTGCTGCTTGGCTTCTGCGGATACCACCAAGTTTACTCAACGTTCAATGACCTGCCAACCAGTTTTGGCTGCTTCGTATTCTTCTCAGCAAACTCTTTCATTTGATTCCCATAGCATGAGGGTGCATGAAAAATAACTGGTCCGTGAACTTTGGGAGTCTACTATATTGGATTTAGAATGACGTCACAAAGCATGCATTGTGCTCCATATTAAACGTGTATGCCTAATTTCAGCTCAATCGAAATACGGGAGGTATAATTTAATTTTATGTAATGTAAATAGTTATTTAGCTCGCCAATATTTGTCCCAAACTAACTAACTAACACGGCAAGTTAATATAAAGCTTGCAAAAATATTAGCTTAGAGCACATGGCTCGTAATACGGAGGGCCGTTGCAGTACCAAAGTTCTCGAGTGGTGACCGCGCACCGGAAAACTTAGCGTAGGCAGGCCTCCCACTCAGTGGACCGATGACCTGGTGAAGGTCGCGGAAAGCCGCACTGCGATTTTCATGATTTTATTTATTCGATTGTATGGGTCTCATACAAATTTGATCAAAATCGGTGTAGTATTAAATATAGTAATGCAAAATTGTACTAAACTGTTGCGATGGAAGTCGGTTTTTAACATGTTTAGCGTTTTCAATTATTTAGAAAATTATCATAAATCAAAAGAAATAAAGCAAAATTATACTAAGTTGATGCGAAGGAAGTAGCTTTTTTTACGTGTTCAGCGTTTTCAAGTATCTCACATAAATACAACACACATGTGGGTAGTTCAATTTATTGCCTCTCGCCCATTAGCTGTAAGTTACTGCACCCGCTCAGTGACGCTGCGGATTATGACCCAGATTCGAGTCCCGGCGAGGGCACTTCAAAGTGCAGTCTGTCGACAACTCACCGCGATAGGCATATCGTTTTTTTTTTTATTGCTTTATTGACTTTGAAGTCTATCGCTATGGTGTTGTGTCACAACGGAACTCGTTAATTTGAATAGACCGATGACTGAACATTACCAACTAAATAATTGAAATCTGAAATTACGAAATGGATTCATGGGTTCATATAAACAGGTAATAATTTTCGAAAAACCTAAAAACCTTTAGGTACAAGCGTTTAATATAGCATTGCCACGCGATATATACAGGGTGTTGTTATGGTCGACAACGCCCTTTCCAGTAGGGCTTCTTCTCATGAAACTGAACAACTTTTATTCAACAACTTTGCTGAAGTCACAAAAAAAAATGGACCGCCTCCGTAACGTAATGGTAACTCCATTCGCTTCACACCAGGAGATCGCGGGTTCGATTCCGTTCGATTCGGGAAAGACTCGGTTTGGTTGGTGGTAGGGCATTTTATAAGCCCGCCTGGCTTAGCTACCACCATCTTATCTAAGTCATGCCGCCAAACATCAGTGTTAGTAACATTGATGTGTTCCGGCTTGAAGATAAGATAGCCAGTTCTCCATTGCGTTGGGGAATCTTGGTAAGCCCGCTTCCATCTTCAGCATCATCGTCACTTACCATCAGGTGAGATGATGCCAAGGGCTTTCCAATTATGAATAAAAAATAAAAAATAAACTTTTCATACAAATTGATCAGCTGGTTGCCCCATTTTGTATGGAGAGGTAATTTTTTTAATGAGAATTGACCATGTGTTCTTTGGGGAAAGTTGTTCAGTTTCATGAGTAGAAGCCCTCCTGAAAATGGCGTTGTCGACCAAAACAACACCCTGTATATGCATGCAAAAATTTCATCTCAATCGGAAACCGGAAAGTGGGTCAAATTTAACTTGCAAGATTTTACCCGAACAAACATACATAAATACATTGTAAGATAAATAAAAACTTATAAAAAGCGTCGGTGGCTCAACCGGTAATGACTCGGTCCTCCTAAACAGACGTCCCGGGTTCAAATCCAGACGGCCAATGTACCAATGAGTTTTTCTAAACTTACGTACATATAATTACCGATTGCTTTAACGATGAAGGAAAACATCGTGAGGAAACCTACATATCTGATTCCAGATGTGTACGAAGGTCGCGTTGCAAGCGTCCGTAGGTCTTAATCTAAATGCCCTACACGTGACCGCCGGTGATACTAAGTGCAACACCAGGCAACCACCGTCTACCACTTGGATAGCACGGTTAATTGTGACACATGATAAAAAGAAGAAGATTTATACAGGTGTAACAAATTGGTGTAGATCTCGTAAAATGACAATTTTAAAGCCCTTTTTGCATGTTTCATTTATCGTTGCATGTCAGCTACCCTTGAATGGCAGTCCAGCTGATCAGAATCCGTTGACAAACTTTTTTTTTTAAATGGACTATTCGCCTAGCCAACCCGCACTGGGCCCGCGTGGTCGACTAAGGCCTGACCGCCCTGATTGAGGGTAGGCTCGAACCCCTCGGTAGGGACGTATATGAGCATGATGATTCGTTTAGTTAGCCGATATGTAAAGAAAGCGTAATGGGCGGACCGACAATCACGACGGTGATTATGTTCTTTTGTTAATACTATTAATGCAGAACACTTTTGGGTAAAATTTGATTTTTTACTCCGGTAATATTTTTTTTTTCTCTCTCACTGCACTCAATTGCTTGAAAGTAATAAGTGACAACGCTATACACGTTAAAAAAAACTACTTCCATCGCAACAAATAAAACAAGTACAATTTTTCATAATTATTTTTGGTATTCGTTAAATTTCTAATAAAGTACTACATCGATTTTGATAAAATTTATATGAGACCAATTCGGAAGCATGCCATAAGCATATTCGGAAGCATTTTAGGTCGCGGGTTCGATTCCCGGCGGGGTCAACTTTGTAAGACTCGGTTTCGTTGGTGGTAAGGAGTTTTCATAGCTCGCCTGGCTAGCTACCACCATCTTATCTAAGTCTTCCCCACAAATATTAGTGTTAACAGCATTGATGTGTTCCGGCTTGAAGATAAGATAGCCAGATCCCCATTGCGTTGGGGAATCTTAGTAAGGCCGCTTCCATCTTCGGCATTATTGTGACTTACCATCAAGTGAGATGATGCCAAGGGCTTACCAATTGTAAATAAAAAAATGCCGTATCAAATCAAAAAAGAATCATGAAAATCTGCGAAGATATCGCGTAACGTGTGTGTTACAAAAAAAAACATACAGTTGAATTGTAAACCTCTTATTATTTGGAAGTCGGTTTAAAAATAGCTTCATATGTTTTAGTATAAGTTTAAAATTAATTATTATTCATAATTCATTTAAATTTTCTGTTGTTGTTACTCGCGTACTACCGGTCTCCTTGCTTTTTCTCCGAGCACTGGGTTGTCTGGTAGAAATCGCTCTCTGCAATAAGACCGCCTAAATTTTACGTCTCTTTGTTTTTAATTTAAATTTTGCGATTATTTCTAAAATCAATGAATCAAACAATTTGTTCACAAACAATGTACATTGTATTTAAAATAACAATAATTAAAATATAAGTAATTATGTACATACCTACACAAAAATACAAAAATGTTATGCAACATTAAGATACGAAAATTTGTTAGTTCAATTCATGTCCTAATTAAAATAAAGTAAGTATAAGTAAAAAATTAAAAAATGTCAATGTGTAAATGTCAAAAAAAATTTCATGTCAAGCAAAATAATCTATATTATAAAAATGAAACACTATTTCCCTTGGTTACGGCATCGCGCGTGAACGGCTGGACCGATTTCGCTAATTCTTTTTTTGTCGAGTTCGTTATTGTCAGGAGAAGGTTCTTATGTAGGATAGTGTAGTGTAGGGTAGGGTGGTACGAAGTTCGCCGGGAATACTAGTATTAAGATAAAGTATAAGATTACAGGAAACAATTAAAATCACATCACATGTCCATAAAAATAAAATACCAAAAATATTGAAAATCAAGTAAAATGTGCAATAAAATCCCATTGTTATAAAAGAAAAGAATGTATTCGTAACTAAAAAATTCCAACATTCAATATTTATAATCTATCACGTCTGTTCTATTTGAAAGCGTACCACTGCAAAACCGGATAAACGCCAATAATCCAATTTGACGCATCGTTTGAAGGATGAGCGGACATTTGCAATAGCCGACGCGACGGCTGATGGTACCGTTAGTAAAATAAAATGAAGAAAATCTGTTTTGCTGGCGCTACGGGCTCGGGCAGTGTGCGCGGTTAAGAGAATAAAACTGGCCAAGTGCGAGTTGGACTTGCGCTCCCAAGGGGTTCCATACCACCACATCTCTCCACACAACCAAAGTATATATATTAGTACTAACATACAAGCTGTTTTCGAGAGTCATCACGAATCGTCTCGCATGCAGGTTTGACGACTTCCAGCCTCCCGAACAAGCTGGTTTCCGAAAAGGCTTTAGTACCATAGATCACATTCATACGCTGCGGCAGATTATACAGAAGACCGAAGAGTGCAATGAGCCACTATGCTTGGCGTTTGTAGGCTATGAGAAGGCCTTTGATTCAGTCGAAACCTGGGCTGTGCCACAGTCTCTCCAGCGGTGCCAAATTGACCATCGATACATCGAGGTGTTGATGTGTCTGTATGAAAACGCCACCATATCGGTTCGCCTCCAGGATCAGAACTCGAAACCTATCCAGTTGCAGCGAGGGGTGAGACAGGGAGACGTTATATCTCCGAAACTGTTCACCGCCGCCCTGGAAGATGTTTTCAAGCTTCTGGACTTGGGTGGACTCGGCATCAATATCAACGGCGAGTACATATCCCAGCTCCGATTCGCTGACGATATCGTGGTCATGGCTGAGACTATGGAAGACCCAAGCATAATGCTCGATGGCCTCAGTAAAGTCTCTCAACAAGTGGGCCTTAAAATGAACATGAACAAGACGAAAGTAATGTTCAATGTCCGTGCCGCACCCACCCCTCTAAAGGTTGGAGACTCTACACCGGAAGTTGTTGACGAATATGTATACCTGGGACAAACAGTCCAGCTAGGCAGGTCCAACTTAAAGAAAGAGATCAATCTACGAATCCAACTCGGCTGGGCAGCGTTCGGGAAGCTTCGCAATATCTTCACGTCCCAAATACCACAGTGTCTCAAGACTAAAGTCTTTACCAGTGTGTGTTGCCAGTGATGACTTACGGAACTGAGACATGGTCGCTTACTATGGGCCTCATAAGAAGGCTCAAGGTCAACCAAAGGGCAATGGAGCGTGCCATGCTCGAAGTTTCTCTGCGTGATCGAATCAGAAACGAGGAGAACCGCAGGAGAACTAAAGTAACCGACATAGCTCACAGAATCGCTAAACTGAAGTGGCAGTGGGCAGGGCACATAGCTTGTAGAACAGATGGCCGATGGGGCAGTAAAGTTCTCGAGTGGCGACCGCGCACCGGAAAACATAGCGTAGGCAGGCTTCCCACGCGGTGGATCGACGACCTGGTGAAGATCGCGGGAAGCCGATGGATGCGGGCAGCGCAGGACCGGTCGTCGTGGAAATACTTGGGGAGGCCTTTGTCCAGCAGTGGACGATTTTTGGCTGATATGACGATGATGATGATGACTAACATACAGTATGGACACTCCCTGCCGCTCTCTAGATTGCGACCTCACCCCCTCGTCACCCAGATCGAACGTACAGGATTTCGCCGCCATTTTGTTTATTCCGTCATTCCTTTTTTGAAATATCGTTTCTGGCCCGTTGTATGAAGTGTTCAGGGTGTGCCCAAAGCATGACCAACAGAACCCTATTACTAAGCCTCCGCTGTGTGTCCGTCTGTCTGTATGTCTGTCCGCGGGCTGTATTTCAAGAACCGAAATAGACTACACAACTATGACAATGATACCTATTCACATTAAAAACAGAAAACATTGACGCGAATGCTTTTTTTTATTCAGTCTGGATTTCTTAAGGCGAGTACGACTTACACTTGGCTGCTTTGTTGTTTTAGTTTAGAATTTCCATTAGAATCACACCAAGGTTCATGCTTGTGTGTATTACAGTTTTTACGATAGGCAGTGCAAATTCTAAAATACATATGAAAAACACATTTTTTTGTATGGGGATCCCTTAATTTTTCACTTATCAAATTTTTATTATTTTTTGTTAGCAATAAAAAAACCAATGTGAAAGTTTCAAGTGACTAGTCTATTTCGGTTCTTGAAATACAGCCCGCGAACAGACATACAGACAGACGGACACACGGCGGAGGCTTAGTAATACGGTTCTGTTGGTCACGCTTTGGGCACACCCTGAACACTTCATACAACTGGCCAGAAATGAAATTTCAATAAAGGTATGACGGAACAAACAAAATGGCGGCGAAATCCTATACGTTCGACAACCAAACTGTAACCAATCTGGGTGGCGAGGGGGTGAGGTCGCAATCTAGAGAGCGGCAGGCAGTGTCCGTACTTTATGTGAGTACTAATATATTATATACTTTGCTTTGGGTGTACGCAACCCTAAAAATTGAAATATGTTGATATGTTCACATAAATAATTATGAAATTGTACAGACACACTGTGCATACTTTCTCGCGAAGCCTTCACCGTCTAGCGTAGTCACGGTTACACAAAACAACAACAAACATTTTAAATTCATGAACAAATGATTGAATGAATAAACGAAAGAATGAATGAATGAATGACTTATTTACGCTAGCAGCAGTAAAAAGAGGTGTATTCGATTTGATGAAAATTTTACAAATAATTTAGGTTAGTATAGGAGGTACCTTATTAAGTTTTTTTTGAAGTAATTAACTAATGTAGTAAGCCTTAATACGTTCTTTTTAATCACAAAGTTTCATTAAAATCGTTACATCCATTTTTAAGGAAAAGGTAACAGACAATCTGGATTTGTAAGTGAGGTACCTTATTCCGGTTTTTCCCGGATTAAAGAAACTACAGCGTATAATGTATTTATAACGTACAACAGAATGTGTATGTATATAGGAAAAACAAAGTGAGATTACTCCCCGGACATTCAAAATTAGCCACGAGAACTTTGGTAGCCAAAAACTTGATAGCCATGTATTTTTTTTCTATCACGGTCGATTTTTTATTTTACCTGTTTTCTTACAACTGTATTGAAAAACGTCATATGATACATGGGTGTAAAAGGAAATAACAAACTTGTGACGGCGGTAAACCCTCGCCTGCGGCTCGGGCTTACAAATATCACTCGTTTGTTATTTATCTCTTATTATATCAGCTCATATACGTCCCCACCGAGGGGCTCGAGCCTACCCTGAATCAGGGCGATTAGGCCTTAGTCGACCACGCGGGCCCAGTGCGGGTTGGTCGACTTCACAGACAACCTTCGAGTAGCTTCGCAGGCCTGTGCAGGTTTCCTCACGATGTTTTCCTTCACCGTTAAAGCAATCGGTAATGATATGTACGTAAGTTTTTGAAAAACTCATTGGTACATTGGCCGTCCAGATTTGAACCCGGTACCTCTGGTTAGATGGACCGAGTCGTTACCGGTTGAGCCACCGACGCTTTGATTTATCTTTATTATGATGCAAATGTTTTTCTACTCATATTAATTTAGTATTTTCATTTTTAATAAAAAATAAAATAAGAATCAACGCCGATGATTATCGGTTAACTACCTGATAATTATCTAATAAATATTATGACAATTTTCAAAGAAAATACATTTCTGGATAATTTCGAATCCTACTACTATTATAAACAAGAAAGTTTGTAAGAATGTATGGATGTAGGTATGTTTGTTACTCTTTCACGCAAAAACTAATGAACGGATCTTGCTGAAATTTGGTAGGTGGACAGATTAGGACCTGAATTGACACATAGGCTACTTTTTTCCATGCAAGCGGCTCGCGCACTGGGCACCCTTGAAAAATCATAGAAACGGTGAAGCCGCGGAAAACAGCTAGTGTTGCAATAAATTTAAAACGTTTGTAACAGGTTCTCATTAATAATAGACAAGTAAAACTGAAAATAAGTGAAAAAAGTGAAAAAAAAGTAGCCTATGTGTTAATCCAGGTCCTAATCTGTCTATCTACTAAATTTCAGCCAGATTCGTTCAGTAGTTTTTGCGTGAAGAAGTAACAAACATGCACACTTACACACTCACAAACTTTTGCCTTTATTTAGTGAAAAAAATAAGAATCAACGCCGATAATTATCGGTTAACAACCTGATATTTATCCAATAAATATCGTGACTATTACCAAAGAAAATAATTATCTTGATAATATTTTTGACGATTTCCTTAATGAACATGAAAATAAATTCTGTGTACTCTATCACCCATCAGGTACGTGTACTCATGTCAGGTGGATTATTTTCTTATTATCTACTCGAGTGGCCTCAATCCTTTAATCTCATTGGATGCAGCTCGAATTGCATTCATCGCATTGAATTTCTTACCTATTTAATGGTAACTTATTTTCAGTTTAATTTAACTATTATTAATAGACACCTGTTACAAACGTTTTACATTTATTAAAAAACTAGTGGATGCCCGCCCCGCAGCTTCGCCCGCGCAGATCCCGATTTTTGCGGTTCCCGTGGGAATTTCCCAAAATCCTTTCTTAGCGGATGCTTACGTCATAACATCTACCTGCATGCCAAATTTCAGCCCGATCCGTCCAGTGGTTTGAGCTGTGCGTTGATAGATCACTATGTCAGTCAGTCACCTTTGAGTTATATTATTTAGATTACGTTATTGAACACAAGTCGTCACTTTTTACAAGCTTTTGTTTAACTTGCAATGTATGTATGTTTGTTCGGGTGAAATCTTGCAAGTTAAATTCGACCCACTTCCCGGTTTCCGATTGAGCTGAAATCTTGCATGCATATAATGTATGTAGCATGACAATGCAATAATAAAAGTTTATACCTAAAAGTTTTTAGGTTCTTCGATAATTATTTTGTGATCTAAAACTACCTACTCCTGAGTTCTCCCGGAGCAAAGGTGCCCATTATGCAAGGCGTTGTTGCTACGCTGAATATTCAATTTTATTCATAATATTTTCAAATATTACAATAGCTATAGCTATTGTATAGAATAGCTATGGACAATCCTGTGCGGGACCTGCCTAATGTCATTGAGTAAAGAATTTCTACATATCCATATTATTAAACAAGCAATATTTGTAATCATGTTCTCGAAAACGGCTCTAATGATTTCGATGAAAATTGTATGTATGGGTTTTTGCATCTTGGAAAATTCATTGTCTCCGTATTTTCACGCAAAAAGATTTGCCCGCGCAATATGTAAGAAGCGAGCCTAGCCGAGCGATTAAGGTGGTAATATTACAGATTTTCGTTATTTTTGACGTCAATTACTCCTAAACGATAGAAAACCCAGAAATGAAAAAAATACCCTTATTGTTGATGATGTTCCTTAACCCTTCGCATACGAGATGGGGTCTTTAAGACCCTAACGGTTTTAAAATCTAATATTTTAAAAAAAATACGTAACGGCGAGGACTGTATTTTTGAGTAGCTGGGATTGCAGTGTTACCACGTCGACCTGTTGGGTTAATTCAGTCCTGCACGGGCGCTTGACTGTGATAGATGTGTTTAGAGTCAGTGAGACGCATATTTGTTTTGTAAAGATTGTCTTAAAAATGAAAAAAAATTATACCTGGAAGTTCCCAACACTGGTTATTATTTTAAGACTTAATATTATTTTCAGTTTTTTCTAACATCATTTGAGTTTCAACGAGGTTTTTGAGACTGATTTGTCTATGCTTTGTTTTTCAGTTTAAATGAACCTCATGAGCCTCATATTTCACTGCAAAATTAAAACGATTGATTGCAAGTGAAAATTGGCTTTTCATTGTAGTTCTAACTATCCTCTAAATTGATGAAAACGCATTTCTGAATGTTATTTTAAAGTATATTTACACAGGAGTCACTTATGTACGGGTCATTTAGACCCCACCTTTTATGGCACGTAACTTTTTGTCACCTTGTATGCGAAGGGTTAAAGTCAAAAGCTATTAGAAACACGATTGGGATGTTTTGATTGATAGAAAAAAATCCCAAAGATAGGTCTACACCGTTACTTTCAACTCCAGTTATGACTAATATTTTGAAGTTTATATTTAAAAAATATAAGTACCATATTTGTTACTATAATACAAAGTGAGTAATGTTTTTATTTTTTATACTTTCATTGTAGTTTTTGATTCAAACGAAAAACCATTGAAAAAGTGAAAAAGTGTGGTTATTTTCTTTACTCTGTACACGTAAAGAAAAAGACAAAGACACTGTTCCGACTCACACTTGACCCGTTTTTGTGATACATCGAGTATATTATGACAATTAAATTACATGTTTACTTAAGAGTCTACCGCCTGGCAGCAGGCGATTGTAAAGTTCGATCGCTAATTTAGCCGCATCTTCGACTGCTCCCGACAAACACTCTGTCAAAGGTGCCGCCCTAAGTTTAATCATGCCGCCCGCCGCACTTTGACAAAGTGTTTGTCGGGACCGTCAAATATGCTGTTCAATGAGCGAATGAACTATAAGTATATATAAGTAAGCTGACGTTGCTAAGCGGATGATTGTGCAGTCTCAATGAATAAACATTATACCTACAATCCTTACTCCTTACTTAATATTATAAATGTGAAAATGTGTTTGTTTGTTTGTCACCTTTTCACGCTTCAACATCTTAACCAATCTTGATGAAATTTAGCATGCAGGCAACCTGTGTCACTGAGAAGGACATAGGCTACCTACTTTTTATCCCGTGAAAATAGCATAGTCCGATGCAGTTCCTGAGGGAACTAAAAATATACTCTTTTTTTGGTTAGTTTCTTTAACATTGCAACGGAACATTCCCCTCTCGTAGGTATATCTACCAGATACGCTAAAACTACCAGGTTGATGATATAGCGTCCTCACTCAACGACAGCTAGATCATATTGCAACGGAACAATGGATTGCTGTGATTTTTTGCACAGAGATGGCTGAGGGGGTGGGAAATGTCAAAATTTACTAATTAGCATATCCTGACATGGTTCCCGAGGGATCTGGGGAAAACTCATTTCTGCGCACGTCAAGGTCGCAACGGAGCTACGGACTGAAGTGGTTTTTCATATAGAATTGGTTGAGGGGGTGGGAAGTGATATAGACTTCTAATCAGAATAGCCCGATATAACGATATGAGGACTGAGGAATCTGAGGAAAACTCGCACCACTCACCCTAAAAGACAGTCATAAAAATGATGTCCACGCGGGCAAAGCCGCGGTTGAAAGCTATAAAAAAATAAAACAATTAGATCTCTTGGTAGTAGGTATATATACTTCTGGGGTGGAGGGAAATTAATGATGAAACTTTCTGGTTGGTCATCGTTAGGGATGCGGGGGCAAATGTTCCTCAACACTACTTGTGTTCGGTACAACATGTTGTACTGTACAGGGTGTGACAAAAAAGTGCAGTCATACTTTAATGTGGGCTTACTCATCAAACTTAATAACTTTAGTTCTGTAACTTTGCTTAAATTGCGTTTTTTTTTTAATTTTTGGATTGTGCATACATATCGGTCAGCTAATTGGGCGGTCATGTATGAAAAATCTAAAAAAAAATGCGATTTCAGCAAAGTTGTAAAATGAAAGTTGTTCAGTTTGTGGAGTACATGCCCACCTTAAAGTATCACTGCACCTTTATGTTACAAATGTAGCTTCTACACAACATACTGAACAAGTTTCCCCTAGAAACTTAGAGTCCTGCACCTTTATGTTACAAATGTAGCTTCTACACAACATACTGAACAAGTTTCCCCTAGAAACTTAGAGTCCTGCACCTTTATGTTACAAATGTAGCTTCTACACAACATACTGAACAAGTTTCCCCTAGAAACTTAGAGTCCTGCACCTTTATGTTACAAATGTAGCTTCTACACAACATACTGAACAAGTTTCCCCTAGAAACTTAGAGTCCTGCACCTTTATGTTACAAATGTAGCTTCTACACAACATACTGAACAAGTTTCCCCTAGAAACTTAGAGTCCTGCACCTTTATGTTACAAATGTAGCTTCTACACAACATACTGAACAAGTTTCCCCTAGAAACTTAGAGTCCTGCACCTTTATGTTACAAATGTAGCTTCTACACAACATACTGAACAAGTTTCCCCTAGAAACTTAGAGTCCTGCACCTTTATGTTACAAATGTAGCTTCTACACAACATACTGAACAAGTTTCCCCTAGAAACTTAGAGTCCTGCACCTTTATGTTACAAATGTAGCTTCTACACAACATACTGAACAAGTTTCCCCTAGAAACTTAGAGTCCTGCACCTTTATGTTACAAATGTAGCTTCTACACAACATACTGAACAAGTTTCCCCTAGAAACTTAGAGTCCTGCACCTTTATGTTACAAATGTAGCTTCTACACAACATACTGAACAAGTTTCCCCTAGAAACTTAGAGTCCTGCACCTTTATGTTACAAATGTAGCTTCTACACAACATACTGAACAAGTTTCCCCTAGAAACTTAGAGTCCTGCACCTTTATGTTACAAATGTAGCTTCTACACAACATACTGAACAAGTTTCCCCTAGAAACTTAGAGTCCTGCACCTTTATGTTACAAATGTAGCTTCTACACAACATACTGAACAAGTTTCCCCTAGAAACTTAGAGTCCTGCACCTTTATGTTACAAATGTAGCTTCTACACAACATACTGAACAAGTTTCCCCTAGAAACTTAGAGTCCTGCACCTTTATGTTACAAATGTAGCTTCTACACAACATACTGAACAAGTTTCCCCTAGAAACTTAGAGTCCTGCACCTGTATGTTACAAATGTAGCTTCTACACAACATACTGAACAAGTTTCCCCTAGAAACTTAGAGTCCTGCACCTTTATGTTACAAATGTAGCTTCTACACAACATACTGAACAAGTTTCCCCTAGAAACTTAGAGTCCTGCACCTTTATGTTACAAATGTAGCTTCTACACAACATACTGAACAAGTTTCCCCTAGAAACTTAGAGTCCTGCACCTTTATGTTACAAATGTAGCTTCTACACAACATACTCAACAAGTTTCCCCTAGAAACTTAGAGTCCTGCACCTTTATGTTACAAATGTAGCTTCTACACAACATACTAAACAAGTTTCCCCTAGAAACTTAGAGTCCTGCACCTTTATGTTACAAATGTAGCTTCTACACAACATACTGAACAAGTTTCCCCTAGAAACTTAGAGTCCTGCACCTTTATGTTACAAATGTAGCTTCTACACAACATACTGAACAAGTTTCCCCTAGAAACTTAGAGTCCTGCACCTTTATGTTACAAATGTAGCTTCTACACAACATACTGAACAAGTTTCCCCTAGAAACTTAGAGTCCTGCACCTTTATGTTACAAATGTAGCTTCTACACAACATACTGAACAAGTTTCCCCTAGAAACTTAGAGTCCTGCACCTTTATGTTACAAATGTAGCTTCTACACAACATACTAAACAAGTTTCCCCTAGAAACTTAGAGTCCTGCACCTTTATGTTACAAATGTAGCTTCTACACAACATACTGAACAAGTTTCCCCTAGAAACTTAGAGTCCTGCACCTTTATGTTACAAATGTAGCTTCTACACAACATACTAAACAAGTTTCCCCTAGAAACTTAGAGTCCTGCACCTTTATGTTACAAATGTAGCTTCTACACAACATACTGAACAAGTTTCCCCTAGAAACTTAGAGTCCTGCACCTTTATGTTACAAATGTAGCTTCTACACAACATACTGAACAAGTTTCCCCTAGAAACTTAGAGTCCTGCACCTTTATGTTACAAATGTAGCTTCTACACAACATACTGAACAAGTTTCCCCTAGAAACTTAGAGTCCTGCACCTTTATGTTACAAATGTAGCTTCTACACAACATACTGAACAAGTTTCCCCTAGAAACTTAGAGTCCTGCACCTTTATGTTACAAATGTAGCTTCTACACAACATACTAAACAAGTTTCCCCTAGAAACTTAGAGTCCTGCACCTTTATGTTACAAATGTAGCTTCTACACAACATACTGAACAAGTTTCCCCTAGAAACTTAGAGTCCTGCACCTTTTTGTTACAAATGTAGCTTCTACACAACATACTAAACAAGTTTCCCCTAGAAACTTAGAGTCAATTATCAAAAAAAATATGTTCGGTGCTCCATGCATAAATGCACAAAACTGGTCAATCAGCTGATCGATTTGTATGAAAAGTTTTTTTTACTGAATAGATTATGGGTCTCTTAGGGAAAGTTATTCGGTATGAAAAATCTAAAAAAAAAACCTGATTTTAGCAAAGTTGGTTGTTAAGTTTGAGCCCATATTAAAATATTATACTGCACCTTTATGTTACAGCCTGTATAGTATGTAACACAATTGGTTTATGATACACAAGATAACTACTGAACATCAGCTATCCAATAGAAACTCGGAGTCAATTCTCAAAAAAAAAATTTGGCGCTCCGTGCATAAATGCACAAAACTGATCAATCAGCTGATCGATTTGTATGAAGTTTTTTTTACTGAATCGATTATTTGTCTCACAGGGAAAGTTGTTCAGTATGAAGAATAGAAGCCCCAGTTAACGGCTTCTAAACCAATTTTGTTACACTCTTTACAGTTTAAGTAAATAGGTGCTTACCTCATTTGTATCAATGTCAGTTCATTTTAATTAAATTAAATGGTAGTTACAAGCTTTTATTTAGTTTCACCTGCCCCAAATCGAATCTTGCAAGTTAAATTTGACCCACTTTCCTGTTTCCGATTGAGCTGAAATTTTGCATAAATATGTAAATCGGATGGCAATGCAATATTATTATGACATGGACATTATCTGATGATGGAGTCGGAAGGTGGCCATGGGTACTCTGTAATAAAACGATTGCTCGTTTGATTTGTCTTGTTAAAATTTAAAGCTTGTGTACCTTAAAGTTTTTCGATGTTGTTGTAGATGTAGATAGAAGTTTTGTTGTACAGGATGTAAGTATTCATATTTTTAACTTATACAGGGGAAAATTTTATTCATATCACTCTCGCGAACTGTGGTTTCTACTCATGAAACTGAACAACTTTCCCCAAGAAACCCATACAACCGGAGAAAAAAAGTGTATTCGTCATACAAAATTGGTAATTAATGTGATACATTTGAACATAAATAAATATTAAAACAAATCACACACATACACCTGGTTCTCTCTACTGCGGGAACCAGAAAATGGTATACAGGATGTAAAAAAAAATTTGTGTAGGACCTGTTAACTGGGGACTCGTTAACTCATCATACTGAACAACTTTCCCCAAGGAACCCATAGTCAATTCTCAAAAAAAACTTGAACCCTCCATACAAAAATTCACAAAATCGGTCATTCATCTGTCATCGATTCGTGTGAAGAGTAATTTTTTTCTGCGATTTCAACAAAGTCTTACAACAAAAGTTGTTCGGCATGATGAGTAGAAGCCTCCATTAACGGGACCTACCCTAATTTTGCTATACCTGTATACATTATATACTTTTCAATACAAACATAGAACACATTTTAGATATTAAACTCCCAGAAAAGTCAATAAAATGTTTTGCTTCATTGTATGGGTTTTTTGAACGAAATGAATTTTTTTTTTCCCTTAGAGAAATGTAGTCAGTCTCTGATTGCCATGGTACCTAGTACCTACATGGAATCCTTGTTTTAGGCCAGATGACGGTGAGTATTGTTCCTAAATATAGTATGTTGAAATATTCATTTAAGTTAACAAGCTTATAAGTTAGTAGATCATTACAGAGGTACCTTCATCTAGTAGACTCATCATGGCCTAATTACACGAAAATTATCTATCTACATATTCAAATGAGAAATATGTAAATTCCTGTAATCAAAACGCTATTTTAGCTTAACATTATCTACGTGGAATTTTAATGTGATTATAAAAAGATGACGATAATTTGATAAAATAAAACTCATGTATAAAGTTAAAAAAAATAAGTTAAAAATGTATAATAACAAGGAAGAAACAATACCACTAATAAGAATACAGGTAAGTTTCAACTTTGTTCATTATTGTTTGTTGTTAATATTAAGCCTATGCGCACGAAGCGTTACGCTTCCTCATTTATTATGCGGACAGCGATGGAGTGGAACATATTACATGTGTCTGTTTTTCCCGACTCCTACGATTTGGGGATCTTCAGTGGGAAAGTGAATAGGCATAATTTGAGTTTGCGTGTACCATCCTCGACTACATTGTTACTTACTATCAGGTGAGATGTAGTCAAACTTACTCAATTTTTTTATTTAAAAAAAGATTTATAATAATAAGTATAGATTAAGCAGAGGAGAGTATTGCCCTGGAGCTTCACGACCTCATTCCCTCTCTCCATTTCATCATCGGATGACCAGGCGCGGAGGGCGATTTCACCACTTTGTCGTTAATGTTCCACCTTTACGCACGAATCGTTTTGCTTCTTCGTTCATTTTACGAACGTCAAAGGAGTGTATTCCCCGATTAGTATTATTTAGGAATCTTCAAGGCGAGAGTGAATAGGCACTGTTTGAGCTAGCGTGTTACATTCTCGACTGCATTGGCACTTACAATCAGGTGAGGTGCAGCAAAACGTACTCAAATAAAACAAAAGAAATTTCTCTATGTACTTATAGAATTACAGCCACAAAAAATAATTGATGACATATTACAATGAAAAGACCTCCTGCTAACTGTCCTTTTAAGAGATATTTTTGTGGCATACCCCATAAATAATTATTATACAAAATTATTGTTTGAAAAGATCACCAAAGGCCAATTAATATGACATTTACAAGCTTTTTCGTTCCGCCTTTTCCAATTACTTAATTTTAATAAGATTCAATCATGATGAAATTACATTCATAATTACACCAAATACCTTGGAAGCATATTCTTCAGTACTTATACTGGAAAATTGAACACGGCCAATTAGAAATTATAAACCGATAGTAGACTTACAGCAAACTTATCAAATGGAAACAGGGCATTTATTTAATTTATTTATATTTATTTAATTTATTTATTATCTTTATTTGTCAGACAACATGGTCCATTTTTGTTAGTAACATGAACGTCTTATTAAACTAATGTTAGTAGTGTTTAATAACATTGATGTGTTCCGGCTTGAAGGTAAGATAGCCAGTTCTCCATTGCGTTGGAGAATCATGGTAAGCCCGCTTCCATCTTCGGCATCATCGTCACTTGCCATCAGGTGAGATGATGCCAAGGGCTTACCAATTGTGAATTTAAAAAAAAAACGAAAAAAAACACAGATTTATAGTAACATACATTAAAAGTGAAAACAACTCACCAGTTACAGGAAGCATAGGGCCCCTGTCTGACTAGTACACGCATAAAGTGCGAAAAGAGTTGAGAATCATATCTGTCAGCTATCCCCGTCAGGATTTAAAAGTATCAAAAATTCATTAAAAACAACGGACTGCTGGGGTTCAGAGGCATTGTCCTTCATAAGGGAGATTGGCCGTCGCCTTCGAGAGAGGTGGTGTGACGCTCGCTCTGGGTCCTACCTGCTGCAAAGGTCGTCTATGGCCATCCAGCGCGGCAACGCGATGTGTGTCATGGGCTCCTTTGCGGCTGCTTCGACTCGGGGTTTCGATTTTTATTAATATTTTTAATGTTAGGTTAGGTTAATTAAGTTAGGTTTTAAATGAGATTTTTAATGATTAGGGTTATTTGGCTTTACTTGTATATATATTGTACTAAACTACATAATAGTAAATAAAGAAATTAATTACATACAAAAACAATAAAAAAAATAAAATAAAAAAAAACACAAAATATGATTTCTCATATAGGGTCCCCAGGAGATGCCAGGAGGCTCGAGTTTCCATACAAACGTAGTTCCGTTTCAAGGCCTGAAGATATGTCAAATGACCATATTCAATTCAAATTATTAAAAGACTACATAAAGATATCACTATGGAAATAATGTATTATATACTTAATGTAATAAAACATCGATTTAACTGAATACAATTTTTAAAATATTATCACTTTTGATTTAAAAAAATATACTGTATGACCATGTTTTTGGCATTAATTACAAAATTTCTAAAAAAACAAATAGTTAATGTTGAATGAAACCAACACACAAAAATCGTTGACTTAAAGACCTTTCATTTTAATTGAACTCTAAAAAAGTATTTGAAATTATAAAAAAGTAATAAAAACATGTAAAAATCGAGGACTGTGGGTTCGGTTTCAACGCTATAGCCCGCATTGATTTGAACTTAAAATGAATACACTTACGTTCGATATTATTTTAACACGTGTCAACCTGCTCGGATTGAGGCATCTTAAAGCCATTCAATCCGGCATGTAGTTTTTATATTGAACAAATATTACATGCCGGATTGAATCCATACTTTGTGAATATATTGAGTAGACACATATAGATGTTTGTACTTAGTTTTCATCGTAGTAAATTGAAATATAACTAAACGACGGCTTAAATAGGTTTTAAACAGAAAGTTTTTAAATTTCTCTTTTTTTCCGTTTTATATTAGTACATCGAAAACTACTTACAAACATTGATATGTATCTACTCAATATATTCGCAAAGTTTGGATTCAATCCAGAATGTGGTTTTTGTATTAAAACAGAACTACGTTTGTATGGAAACTCGAGCCTCCTGGAGGCTTTCTGTTGTCTACGACACAGGTCTTCTTAGTGCAGGCATTAGCTATATCAAAATTCATCAACTTACTAACTTGATAATTTAATTCATTTCAAATTTCATGTTTATCATTAATTAGATCGTTAAAGATAATTTCAGAATCATATCAGCCGAAAGACGTCCACTTCTGGACAAAGGCCTCCCAAGAACTTCCACGACGACCGGTCCTGTGCTGCCCGCATCTAGTAGCTTCCCGCGACCGGTCGTCGGTGCACAGTGTGGGAGGCCTGCCTACACTTCCTCTTCCAGTGCATGGTCGCCACTCAAGAACTATACTTTCAAAATAATTTCGGAATAGAATGTCGTTATTAATATAAAGTTACATAAATGACTACTAGCCTAATTACCATATTGTTGTAACAAAGCAATATTCGCTTGATATGAACGAAAGTACCGTAATTCAGTCATTCTAATCAGCTCATATATACGTCCCCACCGAGGGGCTCGAGCCTACCCTGAATTAGGGCAATCGGGCATTAGTCGACCACGCAGGCCCAGTGCGGGTTGGTAAACTACACACACAACCTTCGAGTTTCTGCGCAGGTGTTCTTCCATAATTATTGTGACAAAATGTCTTCAATCTTGTAGCACTTTCTGCTTTATTGAGACCTCCATTTTGTTATAAGGCAACACTGCAAAGTTATACAATACATTAACGTACTATGTTATGTCTATGAAAAAAATCTAAATGTGTGCTGGGACACATAGTAAAAACACACCCTGGACACTTCATACAACGGGCCAGAAATGACTTTTCAAAAACCGAATGACGAAACAAACAAAATGGCGGCGAAATTCTATATGTTCGACGACCAAACTGTATCAACCTGGGTGACGAGGGGGTGAGGTCGCAATCTAGAGAGCGGCAGGGTATGTCCATATTGTATGATAGTACTAATATATATACTTTGGTAGAAGTGAAACTTAACGGACACGTAGAAAACCCAAACTAAGTACCTGCTTTATATCTCCATCTTAACTTCTCTCTATCTACGAATACAGCCGTTGCCCTTTCTCCGCCGCCACCGCCAGCCTTTCTCTGTCCTATAAAAAAAAACCTAATACCCTCCCCCCCCCGTCTATATAGAAGTTTCACTACAAAAAAACTTATTGAAGCGAACGTGTCAATATTTCAGTGTTAGTGTTGCTTTAACTTTTTACTCCGATATCACAGTATAAGTCAACTGTCAAGGCTCAATCAGACCTTTTTATCGGGATAAAAGGTTGTTAAGTATTCTTCTTTGTTGTTATATTCTTTTAAGCTATTGTATATAGCTTTTATCGCGGGCTTTGAGGGGACCGAATCAAGAAATTTCGTAACGAAAAAAAAAACTAACACCCAAAAAAAATATATATTGAGTTCGAAAAACCTACAGTGCCATCTATCTATCAATCATGATGATGATGATGATTAACTTTCTTAGTGTTAATTTATTACATTAACATCCCGCGCTCCAAGGACTATATGGTTCTGGTAAATACAGCATAAATAAAAAATAAATAAATAATTATAATTGCATAAGTTGATAAAAAATGCTATGCAATAGCTTTACCGCGGCAGTCCACGTTTTTATGGTGATAGCTATGTAATCCTACTAATATTATAATCGCGAAAGTTTGTAAGAATGTATGGATATATAGATGTATGTTTGTTACACTTTCACGCAAAAACTACTGAACGGATCTGGCTAAAATTTGGTAGGTGGCGTAATGGTTAGTCTATTCGCTTCACACCAGGAGGTCGCGGGTTCGATTCCCGGCAGGGTCAACTTGTAAGACTCAGTTTGGTTGGTAGTAGTATTAATTTTCGAAGGTATTTTGACTTTCTAATGCTGAATTTTTAGATCAGTGATGAACTTAAGTTTTCGAATTGTCTTGAATAGTAATTAAAAATTGTAATTAATAAACTTGAATGAATCAGAATTGAATCTCATCAATTAGGCCTGTAGTAATTGGCATGGCTTTTTGGAATGTATATTTAGGGACCTCACATTCTGAATCATCATATTATCAGCTCATATACGTTCCCTATCGAGGGGCTCGAGCCTACCCTGAATTAGGGCGATCAGGCCTTAGTAGACCACGCGGGCACACCTAGTTTCTTCGCAGGAGTGTACAGGTTTCCTCACGATGTTTTTCTTCACCGTGAGAGCGTCGGATAAACGTACATATGAAATCGAAATTCGAAAACACATTGGTACGTGGCATGATTTGAACCACGACATCTCGGACAGGAGGTAGCGGCGCTTGCCATTACGCCACCGAGGCTCTTACCATTCTGAATACTCGCGTTAAATAAAGTAGATAACGTACTTTTCTAAATTATCATTTTTTCACATTTATATGTCTGTAAGAAATGATACATAAATTTATACAACACAAAAAACGCGGTCCCATTAAATCAAGTGTGAATATTTTGAAATTCAAATACACCTGATTAAATCTTTTTTTTTTTATTCATAATTGGTAAGCCCTTGACATAATATCTTTAAAAAAGGACAGTTAATTTTTTGATACCCAATTTTTAAGACTATTTTAACTGATTTGATGAGGCAAAAATAAAGTGACCGAGAAATAAAAAAACCAGCAAAAAAAAACCTTTAGTACAGTACAAAGTTAGTATGTTTCAGAGATCCATTATAACTGTTCGTTGACTTATCTGACGTGCGGATAGTAAACTACTGATGCCGAAGACAGAAGCGGATTACCAAGATTTCCCAATTCAATAGGATTGAATATATATTTATGCCGAATACACTTATTAGTGTTATCATTAATGATTTGGCGGCATAACTTAGATAACATGATATTAGTCAGGCAAACTTAAAATATGTCCTACCACCATCCCAACCGAATCTTATAAAGTATGATCCGCCGAGAATTGATCCCTCGACATCCTGATGTGAAACGAGTGGACTAACCAATACGCTACGATACTGGTTTATTACAGACCAGACACGTATATACCGCAAGTACGCTGCGGAAACCATTAACATCCTTACTATAATATTATATATGTGAAAATGTGTTTGTTTGTTTGTTACCTTTTCACGCTTCAACACCTTGACCAATCCTAATGAAATTTGGCATGCAGGTAGCCTATGTCACGGGAACGGCTACTTTTTATCCCGTGAAAATAGCAAAGTCCGATGCAGTTCCTGGGGGAACTGAAAAAATACTCTTTTTTTGGTTAATTTCTTTAATATCACAACGGAACAATACATTGCTGTGATTTTTTGCACAGAGATGGTTGAGGGGGTGGGAAATGACATAATGCGCTTGCGGCTCGCGCACCACTTACCCTTAAAGACAGTCAATAAAACTATGTCCACGCGAGCGAAGCCGCGGGCAAAAGCTAGCATTTCGATAAAGTAGTAAGTAGTGTGGAGCAGTATCTCTGAGAAACACTTTTCCTTGATGCACCCGGAGGCACCGGAAAAATATTTCTCACTGGTATACTTCTGGCGGAAATCAAGCAACAAGGGAAAATCGCTCTCCAGTAAAACGTTCTATACCACCTAGGTGCTTTTGTGTGATGGAATGTAATATGTGGAATCCCCTCCCGGCGTCTGTATTCTTTTTTTTTTTTTTTTATTCGCAATTGGTAAACCCTTGACAACATCTCACCTGGTGGTAAGTGACGATGTTGCCGAAGATGGAAGCGGCCTTACCAAGATTTCCCAACGCAATGGGGAACTGGCTATCTTATTTTTATGCCGGAACACACCAATGATATCAACATTGATATTTGGCGGCAAGACTTAAATAAGATGGTGGTAGCTAGCCAGGCGGGCTTAGAAAATGCCCTACCACCAACCAAACCGAGTCTTACAATTGACCCCGCCGGGAATCGAACCCGCGACCTCCTGTGTAAAGCCAGTGAACTTTGCCTCTGAGCTACGGAGGCGGTTGAAAATTCCCCGATTTCTATAGGTAATTTAGGAATCTTCAAGACGAGTGTGGATTGCTTTTAATTAGTGCCTTTATTTGAGCTTGCGTTTTACATCCTCAGCTGCATCGGCACTTACCATCAGGTGAGGTGCAATCAAATAATTTCTTTTTTTTTTTATAAAAAAAGAAGATAATAGGAGGAAAGATCGAAGGAAAGCGTGGAAGAGGAAGACCTAGAATTGCTTATATAGACCGAGTTAAAAAGAAAGTTACACCTCTCTTAAATTATGATGATGATGATAATAAAATAAAATAAAGTTAGTGGGTTGACTTCCTGGTAGATTCTTACTTATAAGACTCAATTAAGTTGATAGTCTTGCCGCCAAACATCAATGTTAACACCATTGATGTGTTCCGACATTAAGTTAAGTTAGCCAGTTCCCCATTGAGTTGAGGAATCTTAGCAAGCCCACTTCCATCTCCAGCATCACCGTCACTTATCATCAAGTAAGATGATGCCAGAAGCTTATTGAAATTAAAAAAAAAAAACCTTCAAGATTCTAATCGTTTAAAACAGAAAACTTGTATGGGGTGTCACCCAACAGTGACAAAGTCCGGGTGGTCTAAATAAATAAATAAATAAATATTCTGGGACAAATCACACATGGTCATCTGGCCCCAAAGTAGGATTCCCTGTGTTATGGGAACCAGAGACTGATATAAATACTTACATACGTTTAAATACATACATATATAGATATTTGACACCCAGACACAGAGCAAACAAATCTGTTCATCACACAAATGCTTGCCCTGGGTGGGGATCGAACCCACAACTCTCGGATCAGCAGTCAAGAGCAGGACCACTGAGCCAACGAGTCAGTCAAAGGACTGTTACGTAATAGTTTACGTGAGTTTATAGGTCCACATGTCCACGTGTCAAACATTCGCACATTAGAGGGGAGGCGGGCAGTGCTTTTTCCATACAAACGTTCTCGACAGTTTTCTCATTGATTTTTAACACTAAAGAAATGATTTTAATACATAAAATAAATATTAATTTCTATGCTCCTATGTCTTCCTTTTTAAAATAACAATTTTTTTTGAGCAACTGGAACCCTTTAAAAAATGCTAGAAAAATAACTAATTTTTATCACCACTAAAGACGTCTAGAGTGAAGATTCAAAAAGTATTTACAAAAAAAGATAAACATAGGGGCCTAGCACAACTAATTATTATTGTATGTGAACAATTTCTTTAACATAGGTCTAATTTTGGAGGAGAAAATCGTCGAGAGCCAAAACCCGAATTTTGCAATTTTTAATCGAAGTATTCACCGGGAGCTGCAGTTGTCTTTATCGCACGGTATTTAGAGGCGGTTTAGTCAAAGCGCAACAGCAACAGATGTTTTAAATACCTATTTTCCGAATGTCTCTCAGCTAGCGTGGCCGTCGCAACCATGCACTTACTAGTTGTAAGCAACTCAATGACCTGTGAACTGTGATTTGCTGTGGTTAAACTATTTTAAACCAAGGCAAAACACACTTATAAGGTTAATGACATGGTCACGACTAGTCAACGACTAGTCAGCGCGTAGTTAATATGGACACAAAAATATGCAAATGCTTGGCCAACAGTTGCGCAAGGGTATTTCACACTTCTCGTGGTGGTGGGTGTTATATGGTATACATGTATATGTGTAGGTGTGTATATGCGCACAAGAAAGCTGTGAACAGAATGCTCCAGGAAATCTAGACGGAGTTTTTTATTCCCACAATTGATAAGCCCCTGATGGTAAGTGAGGATACCGTAGATTGAAGCGGGCTTACCACGAATCGTTCAATTGGCGATATACTCGTAATCACAGTTCTGTATAACGGTTATTTACGCCAGATGTTGCCGGTGGGGGGCACCAGGACCGATAAGGCAAACGCCTGCCTCAAGTGTTTTGTACATGGCTGAGAGTTAGGGTTGCCAAATCTGAAAACTTAAATATCTGGGAATAAAATGCGGTATTTTGAGGTTGTTGTCTATATGTAATGTTAGGAAAATAATGGTAAATCCTTTAATTCACAGCAAAATTGACTTAGGCACGGTTTTTTTTTGGAAATTATTATTATCATTATTTTTTTTATTGAGGCAACTGAGCTGGAAAAAGCGCAAGCAGAATACGCGCAATTTTTTTTTAATCATAATAACCTCATGAAAAACTAAACACTCAGCGCAATTGTTTTTTTGTTTTATGTTTAGTCACATTTTATATGGCAGGAGAAATACAATCAATACGAAGCGAGCGCAATTTTAAATTTTACGAGTATGTGAAGATTTTGTGCTTATATCTATGAGATTTTATATAATGTGGATTTTGCGCCTCCTTTGTATAACAGAAAACTGCAGAGCGAGAGCATATACTGTACAATAATCTGTTTTCGGGAGATTTTGCGTTTTGTTGGGAGACGGGAGGTCAAATAAAATATCTGGTGAATCCAGTCGTATCCCGACCATCTGGCAACCCTACTAGGAGCTGTGACAAAAATAATTGGAACTGGGGATAAAAACCCTCACGGAATTTGCCACATACGATACGTACGATTTAGAGGTTCAGGCCTAAAAGGAGTTTGAAGAAAAAAATATTATGGGGTAAATTAGAATAAATATATTTTATGATTTTTTTTGTAAAAAGAAGGAACAATAAACTTCGGTTGACCGTGTAGACAATTAAAAAAAACAATGACCTAATATATTTATGGAGAATTTAGGGAAATAAATTTAAGGTTACAATTTATTTGTATATAAAATGGTTATTTTATAGTATGCCGGCAGGCAACGATCGTCGCCGTCCCTTTGGTACTTAAATAAGTTACTAAGTTTAAAATTTGAGTCTGATCTGAATTACCCAATCTTTTTAACAAAATATGTATCAGATACAAAACACTTTTAAAATTTGAAATAAAAAACTAATAGTTAGAAACTGGAAACAGGAAATCTTCCAGGTCGGCAGAAAGGTCACAGAGTCAGAGAGTCGCTCGGGATAAAAGACAAAACAAATTCACTTCCCTTATGGCGAGCAGCTGGGCGGGCAGTAGAATGGACTGGCCGGTGATCAGCACTGCTCCAACCCAGGTTCAATCGTTTATCGGGCAAAACCTCGGGGACGTCAACCTCGCAGGGGCTGGATGAAACCCTACGGAGTTATACAAATGTAATTTGCCGCAGTACCAAAAATACACGCAAAGCGGTTTCCTTATACAAATTACTTACCACAGAATAAAATTGTGGGCCTCAACAACAACTTATAACACAATTTGTACAAAAAAAATTAAATTCACAACATTTTCGACGGGACCACGATCAACCTTTGTTTTTCTCTTGTCAAAAAAAGACAACTATTTTCAAATTCAAATAGCATAGAGCAACGACATCAAAAAAGAATTTAATTATGAAACGCGACAAAAGAGATCGGCTCGAAACGATAGTTAGCGTTTCAAAATACCCACAAACTCACAAAAAAAAGGCGAGAAGTCCAAAAAATTTTTGAAATTTGGACAACCCTATAGACGTTGGACAGCCCTGAGGAAGAAAAAAAAATTAAAACTCTCTAATTAACTAGTTAACTACAAACGTTTACTTGAAGCTGGTAGAAATTAACATTTATACACGATTCGCGTACACATACAAACGCCAAAAACTCCATCTAAAAGTGAACAGACTTAATAACCCCAACAACACACTAGTGTTAAGGGATCGCTATGCACAGCCTAAAATAGTCAACTAATGCCGAAAGAGCATAACTAAACAACTAATTAAAACTAGATAGTATAAAGAGAGAACGAAGAAGGAAAAAAGGAGCACATCGCACAATAGGCAAGTAGGGCTGTCAAGCTTTACACTTCTCGAGGGAAAAACCACACCACTAGTAAAACATTAAAGACCAGTAGGGTTGTCAAAAACTGAAAACTTGCAAAACGTTATTAGTTACCTTAACGAAAATATGGACAAAAGCGGTAAAGGCGGATGCGTGAAAATCCGACTCACGGATAAAATTAACACCGGAAGTCTGAAACGCGATACGCAAGAGTCTAAAGGGACAACTATACCGAAAAATAGGCCATTTGAGGTAAGACCAGGGCAAGATTAATGAAAGAAATTTGAAAAATGGAAAATTGTTATAAGACCTCAAGAAATCTAAACAATACTGCGGAATACAGAACGTTGTCACATAAAAGTGAACAGGGTACGCCAAAAATTTAAGAAGTACCTCGCAAAGCAACGCGTAAAAATATTCCAAACAGTAACCCTTAAAGATTTTTTCCTTAAAACAACGTTAAATAATCGTGAACTAAAAATAAGTCTGTCCCGACTTTCGATTGAAAGAAATCTAGAGTCTGGCCATTGACTACTTAAATTAAAAATTCTCTTGGAATCGTAAGGGAATACACAGGCAAAAACAACTCATCAACACGTAAGCAATTATCCGAAAGAGGTATAATGCCATTAAGCCGGGGAAAAAACGACCCGTGCGAAGAGAAGCAAAAAAATACCGTGCATACAAACAAAAAAAAAATACGTTTCAAAGAAAACTGCACGATTAAATTAAATAAGGGTCTTGAGGTATTAAAACTTGAACCATAATATCCGGAAAACGGATACACCCACGAACGACAAAAAAACGGGTTCGTTAGGGAAAGATTAAAGGCAGAAAAGGGGATAAAAACATTAGTTCGGGAGCCATAAATATGTGACAAAAATAAAGGGAACTGGGGATAAAAACCCTCACGGAATTTGCCACATACGATACGTACGATTTAGAGGTTCAGGCCTAAAAGGAGTTTGAAGAAAAAAATATTATGGGGTAAATTAGAATAAATATATTTTATGATTTTTTTTGTAAAAAGAAGGAACAATAAACAATAAACTTCGGTTGACCGTGTAGACAATTAAAAAAAACAATGACCTAATATATTTATGGAGAATTTAGGGAAATAAATTTAAGGTTACAATTTATTTGTATATAAAATGGTTATTTTATAGTATGCCGGCAGGCAACGATCGTCGCCGTCCCTTTGGTACTTAAATAAGTTACTAAGTTTAAAATTTGAGTCTGATCTGAATTACCCAATCTTTTTAACAAAATATGTATCAGATACAAAACACTTTTAAAATTTGAAATAAAAAACTAATAGTTAGAAACTGGAAACAGGAAATCTTCCAGGTCGGCAGAAAGGTCACAGAGTCAGAGAGTCGCTCGGGATAAAAGACAAAACAAATTCACTTCCCTTATGGCGAGCAGCTGGGCGGGCAGTAGAATGGACTGGCCGGTGATCAGCACTGCTCCAACCCAGGTTCAATCGTTTATCGGGCAAAACCTCGGGGACGTCAACCTCGCAGGGGCTGGATGAAACCCTACGGAGTTATACAAATGTAATTTGCCGCAGTACCAAAAATACACGCAAAGCGGTTTCCTTATACAAATTACTTACCACAGAATAAAATTGTGGGCCTCAACAACAACTTATAACACAATTTGTACAAAAAAAATTAAATTCACAACATTTTCGACGGGACCACGATCAACCTTTGTTTTTCTCTTGTCAAAAAAAGACAACTATTTTCAAATTCAAATAGCATAGAGCAACGACATCAAAAAAGAATTTAATTATGAAACGCGACAAAAGAGATCGGCTCGAAACGATAGTTAGCGTTTCAGAGCATTGAAATTTCGCCTTAAGCAAAATATTCGGGTCCGACTTGGTGGCAATTCTCATGATCAAGAGTTTTCAGACGTGCTCCTCAAGATTGAAAAGGGATGATTACTTTATACCAATGTAGGTACAACTACCACAAGCCCCTGTGTAAAATTATACCGTCTGTTGAGGAACGGAACAGTTTACAGCGTGTACGATGATCTTGATCAAATGATGATGATGATGATCTATCCGACCGATTTCGGTCATGGCGACCACTTCGACTCCAAGTTGGTTTGCCGCGCGTGCGCTCGAAGATGGTTTATATATTCAATCTTCATAGCGAAACTCCTCGCGCAATGAGGGCATTTAAGTATGCCACCCTCGTAATTGTATGAAATGGTCGCAGGTGTTCGGGTCTTTAACTGGTCGCGTTTGGTATCAAGGTCAGCTTTACGCTGATCCTCGAACTCACGTACTTGCCTATTCATAATCCTGCACCATTCTGGCCGTTCTGCTGTCAAAGTCTCCCATTGAGAGGGTTCTATGTTGCATACTTTCATATTTCACTTCTGAACATCAAATAGCGCACCATGAACTCCAAGGTTTGTAAGCGAGCAATACTCATCCCTAAAAACGAGCTGGTGGAGACTTTAAATGATCGCATCCTTAGCGAGATATCAAGGGGGACGAGGTCGTAATACATCCATTAACTCAAGCTATGAACCCTTATAGTTTCGGTATGTCCCTCTATCTGATCATCGGTTTGTCACAGCCGTTTTACTCAAAGACTATTACAGCTATAAAGCTGAAATATAGAATGGTAGTTAGTTGGTTTGGTTAGGTTGGCATCCCCGTAGTCTTCAAAAAAACGGTTGTCTGTAAAGTCGGTTTACTGACGATAGTTGAACGTGATAACGTCATAAGAAAAAAGCCTTAAACGGAACGCCTCACGGAACGCCTCAGAGCGAGGTAACGACGCATTTTTCGGAACGCCTCAGAGCGAGGTAACGACGCATGGTAACGACGCATTTTTTCGTGCGTGCAGCCGGCTCCATCGAATTATAAGACGTTATCACGTCAAAATCCCGTTTCATTTAAAGCACGTAGATAAGATAGCCAGTTCCCCATTGCGTTCGGGAATCTTGGTAAGCCCGCTTCCATGTTCGGCATAACCGTTACTTACCATCAGGTAAGATGAATCAAGGGCTTGCCAATTGTGAAAAAAAGAATTTAAAAAAAGTGCAGATTCTTGGCAAACAACTGTTTCTTTTTTTTTCAAAATTAGTACCTATATCAATTGATTCATTTTGATGTGTTTTTTCATAATTTGTCATCTTCAGTTATCCACGCGAACAAAGTCGTGGGCAACAGCTTAGTCTATTATAACACCTTTCAAAATTAGGGTTAAATGTTAAAAAATTGAAATGTGTTTAACGCCAAGCTATATCTAAAATAACTATACACTGAACCTGAAATATTTCCCTATTTTTTGCTCTAGAGACATTCTAGACAAATTCAAGGAATGTCGATAATTAATAAAGGTTAAAGTTGTTGGAACATTTTTTTAGGATCCGCAGTCAAAAAGGAACCCTTTTAGTTTCGCCATGTCTGTCCGTCCGTCTGTCCTCGTAATATCTCAGAGACTATTAGTACTAGAAATCTGTTATTTGGCATGGGTATACATTATAATCATTCACAAGTGGTAAAATAAAATCGTGAAAAAAAATCTAGGGTGCCTCCCTTACATGTAAAAAGGAGATGTTTTTTTTTGTTGACGTACCCTATCGTGTGGGATATCTTTTCACTGCGCACCCTTGGAGACAGTCATAGAAACTAGGTTCACGCGAGCGAAGCCGCTGGCAAAAGCTAGTTAAGCTACACGGCAAAAGAAGTGTTTTGATTATCTGACTGAACTAACAATAGCTAAAACCATCTTTTACATCTTTTCGTTTTGATGTGGTTTTTTTGATGTGTAACATCTTTGCTCTCGCTTTCCTGCAATTTGTGGGAGTGATTTCGTGAAATGGGACGGAAATGTGTAACAGGAAATGCGAACGTTTTTTAATTCTCGAAAACTAAGGTTGACATAGCCATGCCGCTTAGTGTGATGGCAAAGGCAAAGATGACATACTACTATTCGAAGGGTCGGCACGTGAATGTACGACCCGATAATTAATTAATTTCATAAGTATTTTGTCACATGTTACACATCATATGCGAGTACTGTAGGTCTCGCTCGTTTTTTTTCGTAATAATCATAATAATGACGCTTTCTCTCCCCGTCGCACTGAACTCCAGCCGACTGTGCTTCCGCTGGTGATGGTGCTCCTGCCACTTCGCCTCATGAGAAGTGATACTCTGCTCACTTAAGTTTATATATTGAAATAATAATAATTTTCATAATTTTTCATGTCCAATTATCCAAGTGAAGGAGGTCGCGGGCAACAACTAGTCTATAATAACACCTTTCAAAATTAGGGATAAGTGTTGATCGTGTGCGAAAGAATAAAAAAAAAAGCCAAGTGCGTGTCGGACCACGCGCAAAGTAGGGTTCCAAATTCGTTTTAATAAGTCAAAAGGATTATTTTAAAAACCCAAATTATGTTTGCAGTTAGTATTATAACATTTAGTATGGAAAATCTATGAACCTTTTACAAATCCAACTGCACATCATGAGTTGGTCGGCTATTAGGTACTCCTAAACGCCTAAAAAAGCCTACTTAACCTTGACAGTTTTCAATCCAACGATATCCAACAACAGCCCACGCCGTTGGACAGGCTGAAAAAAAATTCACTGCCACTTTTACGTATAGGGAGGTACTTTCATTTGTATACCCATGCCAAATTACTGCTTTCTAGTTCTCTAAAGTCTCTGAGTTAAACCACGGAAAGACAGACGGACACAGTGAAACTATAAGGGTTCCTTGTTGATTACGGAACCCTAAAAAGATATGTACACATTTTGTCACTATGGCACAGAGGTTTTCACCCATTTATTAAAATACCGCAGACACAAACAAACTTCTAACAAAGAAGAGAATTTTCACAGATTAGATAGTTCTTACAATGCATCTGTCGGTGGCGCAATGGCAAGGGCTGCCACCTCCTGTCCGAAAGGTCGTGATTTAAATCCTGCCACGTACCAATGTGTTCTCGAATTTCTATTTCATATGTACATTTATCCGACGCTCTTACAGTGAAGGAAAACATCGAAAGGAAAACTGCACACGCCTGCGAAGAAACCCGAAGGTTGTGTCTAAAGTCGACAAACCCGCACTGGGCCAAAGTGGTCGACTAAGGCCCGATCGCCCTAATTCAGGGTAGACTCGAGCCCCTCGGTGGGGACGTATATGAGCTGATATCATTTAACATCATCATCTGTCTCTACATTTGTAGCTATATAAACTGTGCGTAGACATTCATAGCTTAGAAGGTTTGTAATCAATCTTCGGATGGAAATTGAGAGATAGCATGACATCTTGCAATTAATCTTAGGAAATCACGCAATCGCTAGCTAAGTACGCACTTAACCGAATTAACCTTTTCGGTTTTACAAGATAAAAACTTAAAATAGAAAGAGAAACAGAAAAGAAAATGTAAGTACAATTTAGCTCATTGTTTTTACTAGTAGTCGGCCAGCATTTTTTTTAAAAAAAAACCTCATGGATTGCAAGTCTGTTAAGACTTATGGATCCTTCATATGAGCGACTCCATCTCATTTGATCCTCCCGATCAACTTTCAGCCAACCTGAACTGCCTCCTGGCAGCTCAGGGAGGACCCGATAATGTCAATTCTTAAATGACACCATGACCCTAGGGAGGGGGGGAAGTGCAAAAACAAGCGCTCAGTGACTGCTACCGCTTTCATTTACATTTTTAATGTACTAGTGAGGGGGAAGTGTAAAAACAAGCGCTCAGTGACAGCTACCGCTTTGATTTACATTTTTAATGTGCTAGTGAGGGGAAGTGCAAAAACACGCGCTCAGTGACTGCTACCGCTTTGATTTAAATTTTTAATGTGCTAGTGAGGGGTAAGTGCAAAAACAAGCGCTCAGTGACTGCTACCGCTTTCATTTACATTTTTAATGTGCTAGTGAGAGGGATGGTGTCATTTAAGAATTGACACTATCGGTTCCCCCTGAGCTGCCAGGAGGCAGTTCAGTTTGGCTGAAATTCGATCGGTAGGATCAGACAGAACGTGTCTTGGTCTACGGACCATATTACTAGATAGTTCGAGTTATTATTTATTCAACATTGTTATTATGAAAAATAGTTAGAAAACTGATTAAGAGAGTAAAATTAAAAATATTTATGATTTTTTTTTTAAAAAACGAAATTAACAGACAGAAAAAATTACTCACCTCACCCCGCGCAGCTACTCGGACGCACAGCTCATTTGGACGTTTTAATAAAAAAATATCGAGCGCTTTATTAGCGTATGGGTACATAACACCCTACCTTACGCTCGCCGGGTTAATTCAAATCAATTGTGTACTCTTTATTGCATTAGTTGATCAAATTGTAAGACGAAGCTCTTAAGTGGATTAATTCTCTGGAGTGAAATTTATAATTTTTCCATATCCGATTATCACCATACAATTAAATAAATAATTGTATTAGTAACAACATAGGAGTACAGGTCTTTCCAGGATAAAGTCCACACTGTACAAACCAACTATGAAGTATGTTTTTTGTACTTATTAAATTTCAACCAAACAAATTGCTTAGCCCCAAGCGCGCTTCCGAATTTTTCTAAAGATCTGGTTCTAATAAATAACTGATGAACTTAACTCACTTATCTTTTAAAACTACCTTGTAAATAGATTCCAGTGTCCATGAGCCAACCGCCAACATACCGTCGCTTTTTCCCTAGAAGCTTTCAATATTTTTCAATACAGTTGCTCGAAAATTGGTTCTTTATAGGCCAGTCAAGAGTGCGCAAAATTGATTCTACACACATGCTTTTACTTTGCCACTTTTTTTTATTTCTAGCTCGGAGGAACAACACATTTTTAGCAAATAAAAAAAAATTATAACCAAAGATAGAGAATCTTCTTTAAGACTTTTGATAGGATAATTATAAAAGAGATAGGTTGTTCCTCCGTGAGGTTAGTATATAACACTAGCTGATTAGATTCCTTTGGGTTATATCTTTAATAGGTCATCTTTTTCAAAGAGGTTTTGATGCTTATAAGAATATTATCCTAAGCCTGATTATCGTCTATTTATGATGATATTAAAAAAAACTTACGCATGCGTACGTGTGCTAGCTAAAATATGGCGCAATTTTCGTAAAACTGAATTGAGATGTTTTAGTTGTAAAAACGAATAAAAATATGAATAGTTAATATATGTGTAATAAAAATATACTTACGTGTGTGTATAATAAAAAACAAAATGAGATTACTTCCCGGACATTTGAAATGAGCCAAAAGTTGCGTAAAATAAACTTAGGTTGCCGAAAACTTGATAGGTAACCCATGTATTTTGTTTTTCTGTAACAGTATTTTTTTATTTTACCGTTTTTCTCACAACTGTATTGAAAAACGTTGTATGATACATGGGTGTAAAAAAAAATAACAAACTCGTGACGATGGTAAACCCTCGCCTGAGGCTCGGGCTCACAATTTTCACTTTGTTATTGACAGTCAGTTTGTTATTGACCTTTTTACCACGTGTATCATTACTGTTTTCCCGTCGCGCGCGTCGCAGATCAAGTGAGTTTACCATAGGGTAACTGACCTTTGAGTTACGCACTTTATATTATAATCTGTCAAAAACGAAATTATGTGCATAATACAACAATGCGTGACGTTATATTTTTCAGCGTCATAATTATGATTTTGTTAATCCAATAAAAGATTTAAAACGTGAAAACATCATAGACTAATGTTTCTGGAATTTCAGATGAAGGAAAATTTAATAAATTTAGTGCATTGTTTGATGCAGTCAACTGCCCTATTCTTCTTCTCATGACTAAAAAAAAACTTCTCCTTCTTTATAGGCCGAGGAGGGTGCTAGCCGAACCTCTGAAGGCGAAGATAATGATGGCAGCGAAGTCAACGCTGGTTCCTCTCGAGTCCTCTCAGCTGCCACATCGAGAGAGGATGATGATGACTCCAGCAACAACGTCAGTTCAGAGAGCAAGAGTCCCGGACAGAGGTGAGAGAATCTTAATTCAGAATACCGTATAGTTTTAGACTTTAGCCCTTGGATATTCGCGTCCATACCTAGGGCAACGGAAGACTGAATGTCACTACTAGTTACAAGAGTTTTGGAACTTTGACCACTTCATGAAAGCATAGGAAATAGGTAATTTCATTGTCATCATCATCATAATATGAGCCTAAAAACGTCCACTGCTGGACAAAGGCCTCCCTTCAAGGATTTCCACGACGACTGGTCTCGCGTTGCCCGCATTCATCGACTTCCCGCGATCTTCACCAGGTCGTCTGTCCACGGCGTGGGAGGCCTCCCTACGCTACGTTTTCCGGTGCGCGGATGCCACTCAAGAACTTTACTACCCCAACGGCAGAAAAGACAGAGTTTAGCCCATAAAAAGAAGAAGATGATGAAGACCCATATTTTGAAAAAGTGGAAATAGTTAATGAATCGCATTCTGCAGTTCAAAAATTGATCAAATCAAATGAACGGGCAATTTGTTTGTTTAGTTAACATAGACAATAATTATAATATTAAGTTCCAGAAGCAACCCAAAAATGCTTAAGCTAGAGTAACTTGCTAGGGTACTTCATACGACATTTCACTTCACATTAGTTCGATTGGGCTACGATGAGTACTTCATACGGCATTTCGCCCACATTAGTACAATAGGAGTTCGACAAGTACTTCATACAACATTAAGCATCACATTAGTTGGATGGTGGTAAAAAAGCGTCGGTGGCTCAACCGGTAACGACTCGGTCCATCTAACCAGAGGTACCGGGTTCAAATCTGGACGGCCAATGTACCAATGAGTTTTTCAAAAAACTTACGTACATACTTACCGATTGCTTTAACGGTGAAGGAAAACATCGTGAGGAAGCCTGCACACGCCTGCGAAGAAACTCGAAGGTTGTGTGTGAAGTCGACCAACCCGCACTGGGCCCGCGTGGTCGACTAAGGCCTAATCGCCCTGATTCAGGGTAGGCTCGAGCCCCTCAGTGGGGACGTATATGAGCTGTAATGATGACGACAAGTACGTATTTAGCTTACATTAGTTCGATGAGGATACGACGAGTATGTATAAATAAAATGGACCCCATTGTATATAATTATGTGAGTGAAATACATACTCGTCGTACCCTCATCGTACTAATGTAAGCTAAATAATGGACCCTCATTGTATTTATGTGAGCGAAATACATGCTTGTCGTACCCTCATCGTGCTAATGTAAGCTAAATACGTACTTGCCGTACCACCATCGAAATAATGTGATGCGTAATAGTACTTCATACAACATGACGTATCACATTAGTTCGATGGTGGTACGACGAGTACGTATTTCACCCACATTAGTACGATGGGGGTACGACGAATACATATTTCATACAACATTACGCATCACATTAGTTCGATGGTGGTACGACGAGTACTTCATACGACATGTCGCTTCACAATTTATCAGAAGGTGCCGGTAACTCTTAAGTTCGTACTTATGCCAGGGTTCTTTTTCTCAGCCTTTTCTAACATTTGGGGGTCACTTACAAGTTTCATGTTAAAGGAACATGGTATTTACTTTGAATAACTGTTCTCACCTTACTTAGGCTGTGGCCACAAGATCACCAGGACAGCGCCGTATCGTGCCGCGACGATGGACAGTTTATTTTCACGCTGTTGCGCCCGATTTTTGTTTCTTGTTCTCATCAAGTACTCACTTCATCATCATCATTATATCAGCCGACGGACGTCCACTATTGGACATAGGCCTCCCCCGAGGATTAACTCAAGTACTCTATCGCACCGGATTACGGCGCGGTGCTGCACTGTGATCCCACGCAGGCTACGGCGCCAGCCAAGCCGATGATGATGTGGCCACAGTCTTATACCTAAACGAAAACTTATCTCTTCGGTCTGATATGTTTTTTTTTTCCTTTGGACGTATAAATATTTTTAAATCTGTTAATCAATGATTTTAGGGTTCCGTACCCAAAGGATAAAAACGGGTCCATATTACTAAGATTTCGCTGTCCGTCCGTCCGTCTGTCTGTCTGTCACCAGGCTGTATTTCAATTAATTTCAATTCCTCACAGATGTTGCCGCTTTAACAACAAATACTAAAAATTAGAAAAAGTTAAAAAATGTGGAGTCTCCATATAAAAAAAGGTTTTTTTTAAACATGAAGAAACTAGCGCCATCTAGCATGATGGTACGGAACCCTATGTGTGCGGTTCTGACTCGCACATGGCAGGTTTTTTTTATCAGTTCAACTCCATTTAAATAGAAGATAATTTTAATAGCGAAAATAAACATACTTCATATCCACATTATATTTCGGATTATTGTTTAAATTTTTGTGCTACCACTTTTCAAATACGTAAAGAAAATTGGACTCTCTGTACAAATAAATAAAGTAGCTATCCGATTTATGACTTGATTATTTTCTTTTATTGCCATAAAAAATTATATTTTATTGCACAAAATAATAGATAAGTATGTTCCTACATACGTTGGTCGACTAAGACTCGATCGCCCTAATTCAGAGTAGGCATTTTGTGGTATAAACAGGCGTGCGGCCGGCGCTAGGCTGAGAATGGCATTATTGAATTTCGCGGGTCTCAGTGAAATCTGAAATCTCGCATACACGCTCCAATCACACAAGAAGATGAAACTGACTAAAAATTGCGCCGCGCGGGCAGACCGCTGTGTGAGAAAACGAGTTAAACTATCTGATAATATTTTATTTTTAAGACTTACAGTTTTGTTACTGTAGACAGGCATTTTGTGCGTCCTAGACAGGCATTTTCCTTACATTGATGGTAACCCTAGTCGAGCCCCTCGATGGGGACGTGTATGAGCTGATATGATGATGATGATGATGATGTACCTACAACAACATAAAAAGTGGTCATGTGCGTATTGACAAAAATAAACGAACACCTATTTAAAAACTGTTGTTTTTGCAGTTGGTATGGAACATTTTGTACGGAAAATGTTTGAAATTTTTATATACCTAACTGCACACCTTAATCCCTAACTTTGGAGGAACATAAAAGTAACCATTTAATAATTTGATTTTTTGGGTGAGTTTTGCTGTGTTTCAGGATCCCCATAAACATGTTTAAAAATATTACACATTTTACTTGAAAAAACACGACGTATGCCTATAAAATGATTAAAAAATCTTACGCATTGTATTTTAAAAAACACGACGTATGCCTAGGTTGTTAGAACAATGCCTACGTATACATTGCTAGTTCACTAGAATTTTTTTTAATTTTTAAATCGGTTAAACTTGATATTATTTTTCCGGTTGCGTGCACAGGGAGTTAAGAAGCTATTTTTAGGGTTTCATAGTCAACTGCAACTTTTATAGCTCTGATAAAATAAGTTCAGATAGAACCTCATGGAAATTCAATGTGAAACCAATCAACACCACTCGACACCTGTACGTACGTATTATATTTACGTACACCGTATAAATGTCACGGCTAGTGGTGGGTGTGAATATAAACTTAAGATTAGCCGGCTAAAGTTGTTGGGCTAAAGTCCGATTACTAGTTGGTATTCGGCGTTTAACCGTACACAACAAGGTCTACCCAACACTGGCTGGGTAATGTTTTTTTGGGTGGTGAGCGAGCGAAGCGACCGATTTTAGGTTCGATCAAGTTTGATTGATTTTACAGTCGAAGAGCCTGGTGAAGTGAAGTTTAGCCGGCTAATCTTAACTTTAGCCGGTTAATCTTAAGTTTATGTTCACACCCACCTTTAGCAGTAACATATACATAGCCATCAAAACCACTTGAAAATACTAGATAGTATTAGCACAGTATTACAATATGGCTTACAGAAACGTAACGCCTTTGATTTTGCACGATGCCGCCGCGGCGTAGGTACTAGTTTGCCCGCGGCCCTGCAAGTACCCTTCCGTTGCTCTGCGTAAATGCATTCGTTGCACTACTGTTAGCCGCTATATTGTACCTAATACTGTAGTATCAGCTAAGATGTCGTTGAAGACACGCGTACACACATAACACACCGATTAAGGTAAATACGTACCTATCTCACTTATTGGTATATTATATCTATCTACACTAATTCCACAAAAAAAATATTTATAACCGACCGGTTTCGACACCATCTTCAGGCAAACTATTTATTTACACAATCATCATTACAGCTCATATACGTCCCCACCGAGGGGCTCGAGCCTACCCTGAATCAGGGCGATTAGGCCTTAGTCGACCACGCGGGCCCAGTGCGGGTTGGTCGACTTCACACACAACCTTCGAGTTTCTTCGCAGGCGTGTGCAGGTTTCCTCACGATGTTTTCCTTCACCGTTAAAGCAATCGGTAAGTATGTACGTAAGTTTTTTTGAAAAACTCATTGGTACATTGGCCGTCCAGATTTGAACCCGGTACCTCTGGTTAGATGGACCGAGTCGTTACCGGTTGAGCCACCGACGCCACAATTTACACAATGTGTGGGTACATTTCAAATAAATTTAAGGGTTACCAGGTAATGACGATATCTACGGATTTGGTAAAAAATACCAATGTCAGGGAAAATTAATATGATATATTAGTGTAGTTATATACCAATATGTGTGATATAATGTTCCACCAAGAAACTACAATCAAAAGTATCAACTACGTACCTTTCTTGTTTTTTACCAATAAATTATTATGATTATCATTATTATCTGGTCCGAATCTCTTGTCCCTAACCATAACCATTTACTTTACTATGAAAAAAAAAAGTAATTAAGGTTTAAAAATAATAAGTGAATAGAATTTAAGTTAAAATCGAGTCATTCAAAAACATAAATAGTGTAAACAACTCACTACATTAATAAATTTAAAAAATGAAAAAAACCCGACTGCGCAAAAATTGATCTTTAAAAAGATAGAAACCAGATATCCGACATCCCGTAAGTACACCCAAAATGGTACGTGATATTTTAAGGGATGACTCAGATTCAACTCTAGATTCATCATCATCATCATCATATCAGTCGAAAGACGTCCACTGCTGGACAAAAGCCTCCCTCAGGGGTTGCCACAACCACTAGTCCTGCGCTGCTCGCATCCAGCGTCTATGGTTTGTGTTTTACCTACTGCCAATGCCAAGATTATCCAATTTTGTTTATTACCTAAATATTATATCGAAACTATATCTTCAGACAGAAACTTCATATTAGTAGGTTCACATCATCACATCAGCTCATATATACGTCCCCACCGAAGGGCTCGAGCCTACCCTGAATTAGGGCGATCGGTTCTTAGTCGACCACGCGGGCCCAGTGCGGATTGGTCAACTTCACACACAACCTTCGAGTTTCTTCGCAGGCGTGTGTAGGTTTCCTCACGATGTTTTCCTTCACCGTAAGAGCGTCGGATATACGTACATATGAGATCGAAATTCGAAAACACAATGGTACGTGGCAGGTCTCGAACCACGACTTCCCAGATAAGAGGTAGCGGCCCTTGCCGTTAAACCACCGACGCTCTTATATTATTAGGTTAGAAATCAATATATCATGTTATAAGTGCGCACCTCGGTAACCCGATATTGACTTATGTCTAACAATATAACCCACGAGAATCCACTGTATTGATTTATTATTCTAGGACGGGTCAGGCAAGAGACATTGCATTTATTATTAAACTACCTGTCCCGGCGAACTTCGTACCGCCTTATACTACACTACACTACACTACGCTACAATACGCTACCAAAGTATATACAAATATTAGTAGTAACGTACAGTATGGACACTCCCTGCCGCTCTCTAGATTGCGACCTCACCCCCTCGTCACCCAGATTGATGCAGATTGGTAACCGTTTGTTTGTCGAACGTATAGGATTTCAACGTCATTTTGTTTGTTCCGTCATTCTTTTTTTGAAATGTCATTTCTGGCCCGTTGTATGAAGTGTCCAGGGTGTGACGCTATAATAAGCTACGCTACGCTACGGTACACTACACTACGCTAGACTAAACTACGCAACGCTATACTGAACTATACTACGCTACAATACACTACACTACTTTTTGTAGATAATGCAGGAATTTTTATGGTCGTTTTTTTACACCTTGGGTTACATTATTAGAGTTTTAGTAAGGATCCCTAATTTTTTGAAAATATAATACGTAGGGCGCTACATAAGTTTTGTCGCATGCAAACTACATATAACAATATTGTGATTTGAGGCCATAGCCATAAAATCTAAGTAATTTAAAAACAACAAAAAAACAAATTTAGTTGCAAGGAATCGTTTGTTCGATTTTTAAATTAATTTTCTAAATGAAAATGGTGGCATTTTCTCGTTGTGATATTCGTGTGATTATTTCGTATAACTTTAAGCGTGGCTTGACTAAACAAAAATGTTTCGAGGAAATGAATAGTGCACTCAGGGAAACTTGTCCATCTCTGAGGACCATAGAACGGTTGTATATTCAATTCAATCGCGGCAATTTTAACTTGGAGGATGAAGCAAGGTCTGGCAGGCCGATAGAAGTGAGTACCGATAATAACATTGAGGCTGTACGAAAACTATTGGATGAAGACCGACGTGTGACATATCGACAGATCGAGGAAACCCTCAAGTTAAGCGCACCAACTATTCATCGGATTCTTCACGACCATTTGAAAGTACGGAAACTTTGTTCTCTCTGGGTACCACACTTGATGACTGACGTGCTAAGGGAGCAACGTGTGACTTGGTCAGTTGATATGTTAAAAAAAATTGAAGACGGCCGATCTAACTACGTGAACTCGATTGATACATATGATGAAACGTGGCTGTATTATTTCGATGTACCTACTAAATCCCAGAGTACAGTGTGGGTGTTTGAAGATAAACCGCCGCCGTCTGTGAAAATGTTCCGATCCGTAAAGAAAAGAATGGTTGCTGTATTTTTTACTAAGAGAGGAATATTGGCTACGGTTGTGCTTGATAAAGGGAAGACTGTTAAAGCTGCATGGTACACAGAAGAATGTTTACCTCATGTATTAGAAGCTTTAAAAAATGAACGACCAAACTCAAGACTCGATACTTGGCTCTTGCATCAAGATAACGCCCCTGCACATCGAGCCGGCAAAACTACCAACTATTTGCACCAAGCTGGAATCAAATTGTTGGGACACCCTCCTTATAGTCCGGATCTAGCGCCATGCGACTATGCACTATTCCCTTATGTAAAAAAACAACTGAAGGGACGCAAGTTTTCGAGCGATGACGAGCTTAAAGGAGCTTTTGAGGAGATATGCGGCTGTGTTCTAGAAGGGTACTGGAGCAATGTGTTCAGTACCTGGTTAACACGTATGAAGACCTGCATTACTGCCGGTGGTGACTACTTCGAAAAAAAAAATATTCCACAAAGTACGACAAAACTTATGTAGCGCCCTAGTATAACTTATAACAACCGCGGATAGTGTAGCTTTACAACGGGGAAAGAATTTTTCAAATCGGTCCCGTAGTTTCGGAGCCTATACAATGCAAACAAACAAACAATGAAATTTTTTCCTATTTATAATATTAGTATAGAATATAGATAAAGTGCAACCCAGGTTCTATGACTTAATATAAAGTAACCTTTTCATTAATCAATAAGTTTTTCTTGTAGTCTTGTGGAATAGGCCAACCCGACGTCTTATTAATTATAAGAAATAAACTCATAGGTAAACGTCGTTGGCGTAATGGCAAGGGCCGCTACCTCCTGTCTGGGAGGTCGTGGTTCGAAACCTACCACGTACCAATGTGTTTTCGAATTTAAATTTCATATGTACATTTATCCGACGCTCTTACGGTAAAGGAAATCATCGTGATGAAATCTGAACACGCCTGCGAAGAAACTCGAAGGTTGTGTGTGAAGTCGACCAACCCGCACATATTCGTCAATAACTTCGAGTGTAGAGTCTCCAACCTTTAGAGGGGTGGGTGCGACACGGACATTTAACATTATTTTCGTTTTGTTCATGTTCGTTTTAAGACCCACTTGTTGAGAGACTTTACTGAGGCCATCGAGCCTTGTGCTTAGGTCTTCCATAGTCTCAGCCATGACCACGATATTGTTAGCGAATCGGAGGTGGGTCATGTACACGCCTGGGCATGTACATTCCAGAAGCTTAAAAACATCTTCCAGAGCGGCTGTAACAATTTCGGAGATATAACGTCTCCCTGTCCCACCCCTCGCCACAACTGGATAGGTTTCGAGTTCTGGTCCTGGAGGTGAACTGACATAGTGGCGTTTTCATACAGACACTTTAACACCTCGAAGTATCGATGGTCAATTTAGCACCGCCGGAGAGACTGTAGCACAGCCCAGTTTTCGAATGAATCAAAGGCTTTCTCATAGTCCACAAACCCCAAACATAGTGACTGATTGTACTCTTCAGTCTTCTGTATAATCTGCCGCAGCGTACGTATATGATCTATGATACTAAAGCCTTTTCGGAAACCGGCTTGTTTGGGAGGCTGGAAGTCGTCGAACCTGCGTGCGAGACGACTCGTAATGACTCTTTAAAACACCTTGTAGACATGGCTGAGAAGTGAGACGGGGCTGTAGTTCTTCAGCAGAGTGTTGTCACTCTTATTGACGAAAAGCACGACCACACTTCTGTGTTTTGCCTTAGGCGTTTGTTCCTCGAGTATAACGGAATTGAATAACTTCTGAAGAGCTTTTATTACCGGTGATCCATCTGCTTTCAAAAGTTCATCCGTAATTTTATCATCAACCGGTGCCTTGTTGTTCTTGTTCTAATACAGGCTAAGTTTACTAACAAAATGGAACAGCGTAGTCTGACGAATTAAATAAATGAATAAAATTAAAATAAAGTATTTCTAAAATGTAATATATCCACAAAGTGGAATATCGTGACTTACATATGTATATAACGTTTCATTAGAATCGGCTCATCTATTTTTAAGAAGTAGTAATTTTAATTGTATGGGAAACGACTTTGTGAATACGCTCTTAAAATGTATGGAAAATAGTGATCCCAAATGGTTCGACAGGCTGTTTATCTGAAAACAAACTTCAAGAAAGCTGTTAGACAGAGAGTGACAACAGCGAAATGACATCGCAATAGACAAAATAGATGAAATTATATAGGGACACTTTTGCCCGCGTGACAGGATATCTCGTTCCTTTATATGTGATCTAAGGGCCACAAAAAGCTGGCAAATCTGTTGATCGTTTAGTATAAAAAGTAAATTATTATGCCAGTTAAGATAATTTGTTTAACTCAATTTAATGACAGAAAATTCTTCTTAAAAAAATCTATTTTATTTATCCGACTGCCAAAAAAAGAGGGTAATGTTTAAGAGGGTATGTATGTGTGTCTGCTTTTTTAGCTGAGCCCCTAGCCTCATCGGCTTGATGGATTTTGGTGTGCGAGGTGTTCTTAGGTTTTTCTTTTTTTATATTATTACCCGACTGGTTGAAATAGAAGGTAATGTTTTTATGTAGACAGATTCATAATATTTAATTAAATTGGTCATTTACCTAAACGGCCTCTGTAGCGTAATGGAAAGTTCATTCGTTTCACACCGGGAGATCACGGGTTCGATTCCCGGTGGGGTCAACTTGAAAGACTCGGTATGGTTGGTGATACAGTATTTTCTTAGCCCGCCTAGCTAGTAACCACCATCTTATCTAAGTCTTGCCGCCAAACATCAGTGTTTGACAGCATTAATGTGTTCCGCCTTGAAGATAAGATAGTCAGTTCCCCATTGCGTTGGGGAATCCTCGTAAGCCCGCATCAATCTTCGGCATCATCGTCACTTAACATCAAGTGACATTATGCCAAGGATTTAGTAACTGTGGATAAAAACATCGTAGATTCAAAAAGGAAAGGCTATTAAAAACTCCTACCTTACATCCTTGCTAATATCTGTGCTAATATTATGAATGTGAAAATGATTCTTACCTTTTCATGTTAAAACACCTCGACCAATCCTGATGAAATTTGGCAAGCAGGTAGGCATTTTATCCCGTGAAAAAAGAAAGCATAGTCCAATGCAGTTCCTGAAGGAACTGAAAAAAATACTCTTTTTTTGCTTAATTCCTTCAACATCGCAACGGAAAAATGGATTGTTGTGATTTTTTGCTGAGAGATAGTTAAGGGGGTAAGAAATGACATTATTTACTTATTAACATATCCTGACATAGTTCCCAAAGATATTTGGGGAAATGTCATTCCCACTCTCGCAAATGTCGGTGTCGCAATGGTGCAACATGTCAAAGTGACTTTTTGAATAGAATCAGAATAGCCCGTTATAGTTCCTAAGGGATTTGAACTCACGTCCACGCTCGCGGGCTGCTGCTGCTCGCGCACCACTCACCCTCAAAGACGGTTATAAAAATGATATCTACGCGAGCGAAGTCGCGGGCAAAATCTAGTAAGAGATAAATGATTGACCCAAACTTGTAATTGGGTCACCGAAGTAACGAATAAAAGTTACTCGTTCGATTCTCGCGAGGGGTCCTATTGAGGTCTTCCTACAATAAATTTTAAGAGTGCCCTAAATTGGAATCGATTTTTCGCCATCAATATTATTCAGTGCCCTAATAATTGGTAATAAAGTTCCGAAGTAATTTTGTTTATTACTCTTTGTTTCAATTTTTATATTAGCTTGCCGTTAGTTTGGGACAAATCGTGGAAGCTAAATCCGTAGTACGACAAGGAACCCTTATAGTTTCTTTATGTCTGTCTGTTCGTCTCCTAGACTATTAGTACTCAAAAGCTAAAATTTGGCAAGGATATATATAATAATAACGCGGAGAGAACTGTAAATTTTTTTTTGAAAAATTAAAAACTTTTTAATGGTACCTCCCCTATAACTAAAGTGGGGATGATTTTTTTTTCTCGTCAAACCCACTCTTGTGGGGTATCGTTGGTTAGAGCTTAAAAAAATATTGTGAGTTTTTTAAGACCATTTTATAATTTCGGGTTCTGTTTTCGACAAAAATAGGCTTGAAAGTGATAAATTTTGTTGGAGTCGAGTATCCCCACACCTAACAACTAACCGCTGTATTTGGAAATTTAGAAAAAATCATGAAAGTAGTCTATATAATAATGAATTGAAAAGGAAAACTATCAAAGCTAATAAGGCTTTTCTAGTTGACGAGCAATAGTCGATAAAAAAAATTCGTATATACACTAAGCTGCTCAAAAAAATGTTGCTAGCGCGTTTTAGAATATATCAGAAAGTAAGTAAATCACTATAACAAACATATTTACATTCACGGAACCCTACATTGCGAGTGGCCCGACACGCACTTGGCTGGTTTTTTGCATACACGTTAAGTTTGGAGCACAATGCGTGGTTAGCTAAGTGACGTCAATCTGAAGCCAATATGGTGGACTCCCAAAGATGGCGGAACAGTTATTTTTTTATATGCACCTTAATGATAAAAGTATCAAATAATAGAAATGGTTTGCTGAGAACACGAAATAATCAAAATTCTTTTCAAATTAAAGCTTGTACCTAAAAGATTTTAGTTTTTGTAAAAAATAATATTACCTATAATTAACACAGAGAAGTTCGAAGAAGTGAATTTTGTTTGACAGTAAATAATTATATTGTGAGTGTGTAAGTTTTTAAAATACCTCTATTGTTTTTAAAATTGATATTTTGCTTTAGATCATCTTTATCATAATTATCCGCTTACATACATCCCCACTGAGGAGCTCGAGCCTACGCTTAATGAGGGCGATCGGACCTTAGGGCCCAGTGCGTGTTGGTCGACTTCACACACAACCTTCTAGTTTCATAGCAGGCGTGTGCAGGTTCCTTACGATGTTTTCCTTCACCGTAAGAGCATGTTATAAACGTACATATGAAATTAAAATTCGAAAATACATTAGTGCGTAGCAGGATTCGAATCACGACCTCCCTGACAGGAGGGAGTGGCCCTAGCCGTCACGCCACCGACGCTCTTTAGATACCAGAATCGATTTGACCTGTAAAAACAACTTACATTTAACTACTCACCTTTAAGGCAATCCCGAAATCCTCGTAGGTCAGGTTTGTAGGTGACAATAAGTAGATAGATGTCAAGTGTGTGTGTAGTAAATGTATGTATATGTATTAATGCCACAAATACCTGTCTTTCTCTTCAAAGGGTGCTTGCAATCCTCCTAATTCGGAATATCGGTACACTTGAAAACTCATGATATTTCGATAGTCAGTTTACCCACCAAAGTAATACATTTTCGCTCTCAACTAAACTCAACGCGGTCAGTTTTATAGGTACAAAGCCGGGTCTGTTCTAATTAAATACATTATCACAGAACAAACAAGCGGCTTATAGCTGACACAATTCACGCTGTATGTCGGTACTCACACAAATTCTATAGTCCGTTTCATTACAATGCCTACACCAAATAACCATCGTCCGTATTTGATAGGTGGGGATAGGTGGCGCTTAGTTGGTTCCGAACAGTAAATAATGGTATAAAAGTTGTTACACTCACGATGACGCGAAGACTGTGCCACAGAATGACGGTATGCGTAAAAATATTTTATTTGTTCGTAACGTCACGAGAATTGACAAGCGTCTAAGATATAGGCTCGGCCAAGTTTAGATGCAAATGGTCATTTAACATTTACAGTTAAAATGTATGCAATGTTCATAAATTAGAATGTTAAGTTACCCTATATCTAATATACTTTATCTTTGAAACGATGTTCCGTAGATAGATACCTGCCGTATACTAAAATTAACGATAAGTATCTATGTAGTTTAGTAAAATTGTACCTACTTTATATTTTTGGTGTCTTATAAAGTCAATTTTATTATGATAACCTAACCAGAGTCTAAAAAATTTGAAAACCCACTGCATAATAACATTACACTCATTTTTTGTGATGTCGTCGGTTAAAATATATCCTTTGTTACTTAGGGGATTAAGACGTATCTAAAGACACCTCAAAATCCAAAATCCATCAAGCTGTTTAGGCTGCTCAGTCAAAAACAACAAACATACATACATTACACCCGAAAAAAAATTTGTCTTTCTTTATTTACGATTGGTAAGCCCTTGGCTTCATCTCACTTGATGGTAAGTGACGACGATGCCCAAGATTCCCCAACGCAAGGGGGAACTGGCTATCTTATCTTCAAGCCGGAACACTTCAATGTTGTTAACATTGATGTTCGACGGCAGGATAAAATGCCCTTCCACAAACCAAACCGAAACAAAGTTAGACTCTACCGGAAATCGAACCCTGATGTGAAGCTAATGGCCTTAACCATTACGCCACGGAGGTAGTTAAGAGGTGTTATGGGCAGTTGGGTAAATAAGTTCATTGACTCGTCATTTCATACTGTTTCTTATCATTTTCCATTTATAAATAAATAAATAAATATTCTCAGACAAATCACACAAGGTCATCTGGCCCCAAAGTAGGAATCCCTGTGTTAAGGGTTACCAGAGACTGATATACATACTTATATACGTTTAAATACATACATATATAGATATTTAACACCCAGACACAGAGCAAACAAATCTGCTCATCACACAAATGCTTGCCCTGGGTAGGGATCGAACCCACAACCCTCGGATCAGTAGTCAAGGGCACTAACCACTGAGCCACCGAGTCAGAAAGACAAATACATACCTAGCGTTCTTAAGCTACTATCCACTATTAACTGATTTTTAAAACTTCTCCCACTTAGACCAAGTACTAAGCGAAGATTTTCCTGACCCCCTAGATTGTTGAGCAAGATATCACCATTTTCTACAAACCAAAAACAGGAGGATATGTAAGTAGGTTTCTGTATTGGAACCTCGCTTTGGAACCGCTTAGCCCTAGCGAGCACGATAAGACCTATAACGTAACTACTTGCGATCGCTATCAAGTGACACTTCAGATGGCTTTAGTTTTTGAAGTTTAAAAAAAATATGTATGTTTCTTGTTTAGGGAAAAAAATCTAAATTGTCGCAATGTCTGAATCTTAAAAAAGTGCTACTTGTTTTTTTTTCACTTTCCATACAAACAATCTGCATAATAGCTAACTGGGAAGTTTAATTTTTTTATGAGATTAAACCATAAGTTTCTACAGGAAAATTAATTCATTTATGTCACTTGATAGCTTTAATTTTGCAAGCTAAGCTATGTTATTGGTTTCCTCGCCTGTCACAATAGGTGCAAAGCAAAATCAGGGTCAAGACATTTTTCAACGACGAATGAGATTTTTCTCATCTGCTTTTTTTACTCTTGTGATAATCTGAATGTTATAAGGAACGGCGTAGTCAAATGAAGCATAGAAAGACATGGTTATATTTGTACATCTGCCAAAAATTAACTGAGGTCACTAAGAAACTTCCCGTAAGGAAGCCTTGGTCAACTAGCAAAAAAAAATGTTTCCCTTCCTATACAAAGTTGTCTAATAGACTTATAAATTTCTTCGATTTTTTTAAATAACAGTAGGTTTCTGAGCCGCAGTTAAATTTTGGTAAGAGGTCCAAATCTGAATTATTATATGTATTAAATACCCAACGATGCCAATCTAGTCTTGACCCTAAATGTACGCATTGACACGAACCCGCACCGCTCAATAATAGCCATTGCAATGCTATGGTCACACGTAATGCGTCCATTCTACAAACTAGTGGGCCGCTGTTTTCTTATACAATTTGCATGTTTCTGTATAAACACTACCATTATGCATAGAAAAAATTTAATGTCCATTTCGTTGCAAAAACATTTCAAATAGTGATCGAAATGGAAAAATCCGTGTATGTTATGAATTTTTTTATTTTTTTTGGTTTAAAAAACACATTTCTTAAAGAATCACACCGAAAAGTTAGAGATTATACTCCCATTAACGTAAGTTGTAACAAAAATAGCATTATACGTGTTTTTATTAATCTTAAAATTACTTGATTACATTTTTTTGAGGTGTCATTAAGAGAACTAGTCATTGCGAAAAAAAATCGTTATTTTCAAATTTTTTCATTGTATTTTTTTTTATTATGCTCTCTTGGATTACAATCCAGGCATAACAACTTAGTTTGATTGAATTAGGAAGTGGCAATATTTACCACAGAAAACCATAACATTTTTGTATTGTATTTTCATAGCAAAAATCGAGTATTTTCGATAGCATTTTGACTTTTATTAAATAATGCAAATAAAAATAAAATATTAAAATACTCGATAAACCCACATTTTTTACCACATTGACACACTATTTCCCCGCCCACTCAAATTTAAACCACAGCTATTAATATCTCACTCAAATATGCACATTGATAAACAAAAATACACCGATATCCGTCCATTTATAGACAAACCATCGCCGCTCCGAGTTCGTCAAACTCTCAAAAAGAGAAACCTGGTTCTGAGGGTGAGAAGCGCGGCCATAGGTGGAGGCATGTCCAGGCCGTCATGGCTTATTACCAAGCCCTCAGGAAAATAAAAAGGTTCGATTGGACCATGGTATGGCGGAACTCCTATACGTATTACCTATCGTTGTCTGTGTATCGATTGTGTCATCTTTCTGTCTTTAGGTATTTGACTAACTTCGGGAATGATACTGGATTTTTGTGTGTTTACTTTTCTGCCGGTGACTTTTGGTCCTCGATGCTTATTTGGGTTGATTCTACTCATGAAGACTAACGTTTTTTTTTAATAATTTTAATAAAAAATAACAGGTTTTCACAACATTTTTACTAAAAAATACAGATTTTTTAAAAGATTACTATAGCTGTTACCCGCGGCTTTGCCCACTCAGATCCCGGTGAAAAATTTTCTATACCTATTCTCAGACCTACCGAATATACACAGAAAATTTTATGGAAGTCCGTCCAGCTTTTTTGGAGGAGTACGACAATTAATACTGTGACACGAGAATTTTATATATATACTAGTTGTTTCCCGCAGCTTCGCCAGCTCAGATCCTGGTGAAAAATTTTATGTACCAATATTCAGACCTACCGAATATACACAGAAAATTTCATCGAAATCCGTCCAGCCGTTTCGGAGGAGTATGGCAACTAAAATTTTATTTTTTTACTTACTATTGTTGATAAATATTGACATTTTATTATATAATGTAACCTAGTTTTCCTTAAAATAAAATATTTAAAAAAAATATTAAGTTTTATATTATCACATCCGATTCTCATAACTCTCTTCAGGAAATTTGTTAAGTGTCATAAGTAGAATCAATTCTTAAAGGTTATCCACAGATAAAAAAGTCACCAGGTATAACTCGTTTTCTTAAAAATAAGTGTCTAGATCACTTGAACCTTCTATCACTGTTGGGATACAAAAAGTGTGTTTCAATGTTTGCTCGTGTGCATTTCTAAGAACTCTAATCACTATATACAGGATGTAAAAAATGGGTATAGGACCCGTTAACTGGGGGTTCTACTCATCATACTGAACAACTTTCCCCAAGGAACTCATAGTCAATTCTCGAAAAAAAAATTGGACCCTTCATACTTAAATGCAGAAAATTGGTCGATCAGCTGATCGATTCTTATGAAGAGTAATTTCTTTTTTGCGATTTGCGCAAAGTCGTAGAACAAAAGTTGTTCAGTATGATGAGTAGAAGCCCCAGTTAACAGGACCTACACCAATTTTGTTACCCTCTGTATAATATACTTATCTATACTATTTTAGTTATAATTTAGACTGATCTCTGAAACTTAGTCTTTCGAGTCTGACTAAAATTAGATGCAACTTGATTTAGTTTAGAATTCTAACTGGTTCATAGAAACTTTTTTACTAAAATTTCACTTCGAATAATTTTTTGTCATTGGATTTTTTTATTTTTGTATAGTTTTATTGCCATGCAGCATGTCAACGGTAGATTTACTTAATTGCACGTGTACATAAAATTTCAGCTACAACTATTTCTGAACATAAACCACTAATTGATTTAAGTCACTTTTAGAAACACTCTGTTAGATATTTAATGAGAATTTTTAGAAGAATAGAATTATTTAATTTATCTAAGCTGTATTCAGATTTACAAGGCAATTCCAGAAAATGTATTTAATTATAAAATTACTTACTTTCTTAAATTTTTGAAATACAATAGACTTTCCACTCGTTGCACTGCTGGTCAACCAATTGGATTCAAACTTGAAAAACCAAGTCAATAGACGCCTTTTATTGCCAATAACTTTAAAAGCATGGCTCTTTTTAACTTCCATTAGGATTCTTGCATATTTAGTGGGCGATTCGTTATAAACTTCAGTTTATATAACCCACATATTAACGGTAACAAGCTTGAACGTAAACATCGAAATTTTGTTACTTTAAAATCATTGATATCTTGGTAAGCCCGCTTCCATCTTCGCCATCAGTGTCACTTACCATCAGGTGAGATGATGCCATAGGCTTACCAATTGTAAATAATAATAAAAAAAACACGGTTGATGGGAGCGATGGCTGCCTCTCTCGTTATACTCGTGACCGGGTGATGTCCATGTGAACTGGCCTATTCTTGTCAAAGGCATTATTGACATTCAATGATTTTTATGTATAGCTTTTCGTGTCATATTGTTTTCATGTTCTTATGACATAATCTGGTTTATATCAAGGATTGAATTTGGACGTTATTAACTAACCATTGTTTATTTCTTGATTTTTGCACAAATGAAATAGTTATTATTATTTTATGACTATCAGAAAGAGTGTAATTTGCACCTATTTTGAATAAATATCTTGAATCTTGAATCCTGAATCTTGAATCTCAAAACTTGGAATTTGAAAACAATTCGCCTTCTAAACATGCAAGGAGCCTTAACCAGCCTGTTTTACCTCAATTAACATGTACCGATGAAATGCAGAACTAAGTCGAACCAGCGATGGATGAAGCTGCGGACGACGGTGCAGCTCAGTTCGGCGATGCAGATGAAGAAACCGCCGTTGAAGAGAGAAGACTCCTTCCTCAAGAGGTTTTCCACGAGGCAGATACCAGAGACTCAGGAAACTGTGAGTTTATTTTAATTGTTAAATTATAACGTTGTGGTATGTAAGCTGGTTCAGTTTTTGAAAATAGTGGACTGTATTTAGCGGAAGTGGGTGGAGTAAGGCGGCCTATCAAATACGATGTGTGTCTAGTCTATCATACATGCAGTAGGAGACTGTTCTGCCCTGGAATTAAACAGTAAAGAAAAGAAAACAGAATAGTAAAAAAGGAGAGGAACTCACCTGCACCACAAGACGAATCGGCACTTGAACACCGGCGCCGGTTCAGATCCTCGTGATCCAGCTGCAACTTCTTGCGTTACTTTAAATTGATACTTAATAGCACTGATACAGGTAGTAGGCACACACTATTTGATTATCTAAGTCTTTTACAGCGGTTTAGATAGTAAATTTTATTTTTATATGCGGAGCAATATCTGCTTGTTCACGATGCCATATTGGCGAGAGCGTCCATATTGTTTTTTTGCCGCCAACACAACGGCATAAATGTATATTGTCTCGCTCGGTACGCCATGTGCAATGTGTGAGTGGGAAAAGGAAAGGGATATTACAGAATATAAAAGACTGAACACACATATGATAGCGCGCGGGTTTTAAAAATACAATTACGGCGTAAACAACATGGTTGTGTTCTTTTCCACCATTAAAAACTCCGGCATTTAGCTTTGTATAACCTGTGTCACGGAGAAGAACATAAGCTACTTTTTTTCCCGGGAAAATAGCATAATCTGATGCAGTTCCTGAGGGAGCTAAAAAAATACTCGATTGTTATGATTTTTTGCACAGAGATGGTTGAGTAGGTGGGAAACGACATAATGTACTAATCACCCTTAAAGACAGTCATTAAAACGATGTCAACTAATAAATAGACTATTTTTTGGTTAATTTCTTTAACATCGCAACGGAACAATGGAATGTGTGATTTTTTGCACAAAGATGGTTGAGGGGGTGGGAAATCACATGATTTACTATTAAGCATATCCTGACATAGTTCCCGAGGGATCTGGAGAAAATTCTTGTCCACGCTCGCGAGCCGCTTGCGGCTCGCGCACCTCGCACCTTCTAACACAGTCATAAAAATGATGTCCACGGCGGGCGAAGCCGGGGAAAAGCTAGTATATAATAAATTGTTAAAACTACAAGATATTAAAAAAAAACCCAGTTGACCTACAAAATTTTCAAATATATATGAAAGTAGGTACATCAATTATTAGTTTAAATTTAAGTTTAATAGTTATTTTTTTATAATTAAGCAGAGCACTTATTTCTTAATTTTTCCAAGGCATATTATACAGATATTATTCTTATCGATATTAATATTTCTCTACAGTTGTCTGAAATTTCTATTTCTACTCAAATAATTCAGAAATGTTTTTTATTTTTATTTTGTGTGAGCAATTTATACAGTCATATTATTTTTGCTATGGATTTTTTTATTCAAAATTGGTAAGCGCTTGGCTTTATCCCAGCCGATGGTAAGTGACATCATTGCTTAAGATGGAAGCGGGCTTACCAAGATTTTCCAACGCAATGGAGAACTGGCTATCTTATCTTCAAGCCGGAACACATCTATTTTTTTTTTTTTTTTATTCACAATTGGTAAACCCTTGACAACATCTCACCTGGTGGTAAGAGACGATGTTGCCGAAGATGGAAGCGGGCTTACCAAGATTCCCCAACGCAATGGGGAACTGGCTATCTTATGCTGTAAACATTGATGTTTGGCGGCAAGACTTAAATGAGATGGTAGAAGCTAACCAGGCGGGCTTAGAAAATGCTCTCCCACAAATGGAACCGAGTCTTACAAAGTTAGATTTCGCAGGGAATCGACCCCGCAACCTCCTGATGGAAGCGGTTAAAACGTATTTTAAAGTTGACTTTTTAAACTTATCTTATTTACAGACTATATATTTTTCTGATATGACTGATATACAAGGTCTTAACCACGGTATGCCCATCACCAAGGTATGACCTTTTTTTAGCTTGTACTCATAAAACTGAACAACTTGCCCCAAGAAACCCATGGTCAATTCGCAATTATTATTTTTCAATTAAATTATTAAACTGCTCAGAATAACTCCAAGGTTTATGAAATTGAGAGTCAAAGGCCAAAGCTCAATGACCGCGCCGGCACGCAGTGGTACCTATTCTGGCGTATTCCGCACAATTTCATATTTTTATTTAAAAAAAAACAAATGCGAATCGACCATAGGTTTCCTGGGGAAAGTTGTTCAGTTTCATGAGTACAAGCTCCATTTAAAAGCGCATACTTTTGTTAAGACCCTGTATACCGAGTGACTGGTACTTTTCACTACCTCCATACCTTATAGTTAAGTCACAATTAGCCTCACATCAGCAGGTCATGGGTTCGATTCCTGGCCGAGTCTTAAAAAGTACGACTCGATTTGATTGGTGGAAGGGCGTTTTCTAAGCCCGTCTGGCTAGCTACCACCATCTTATCTAAATCTTGCAGCCAAACATCAATGCTTACAACATTAATGTGTTTCGGATTGAAGATAAGATAGCCAGTTCCGCATTGCATTGGAGCACCATGGACTTCAGTCTTACAAATTGTAAATGAAAAAAATAATAAAAAAAACAGCAAACCTCTTTCAACTGACGATTCTAATCATTACACCAAAATCCTGAAAAAAAGAGAAAAAACGGGAAAAGCGCCACCAGAACGATACTCCATCGGCCGAAAAATTTCCCTGCCAGTAGGCTTGCGGGCGAGTCTGCCGTTCACGCAACGGGTTACTAAGCCAACAAAAGCGTTGCCTCTACACCAGGACCTGCAGGGAATTAGTCTGTAAAAGACATAGAAGCCGATGATGATGATGATGAATCATTAAACTGAATAGCTTTTCTTCTACAAATTTTTGGATTTGCAAAAAAAGTTACTTTTTTGTTTGAGTGCTATACTCACCCCCTCGTCACACAGATTGATACAGATTGGTTACAGTTTGGTTGTCGAACGTATAGGATTTCGCCGCCATTTTGTTTGTTCCGGCATTCTTTTTTTGAAATTTCATTTTTGGCCCAATAAACTGTGCCTAAACAAATAATAACACCCTAATAAATGCAATAAACTAACATAGTGCTTACTCACTCTCGCTTTGAAGATTCCTAAATAATACGAATCGGAGAACACAGACGCTGGCAGAGAATTCCACTCCTTGCCCTTTCGCATGATAAACGATGAAGCAAAAGGTGTGGAAGTGCCCCCCGCGCCTGGTTGTCTGATGATAAAATGGAGAAGGGTATAAGGCCCTAAATCTCCGGGGCTAACTCTCCGAAATGAATCCTGTAGAACACCGATAGGCAGCCAACTTTACGGCGATGCTCGAGATTTTAAAGCTTGTTTGATAATTTTTTTTTATTCACTATTGGTAAGCCCTTGGCATTATCTCACCAGATGGTAAGTGAGGATGATGCCGAAGATGGAAGCGGACTTGCCAAGATTCCCCAACGCAATGGAGAACTGGCTATATTATCTTCATGCCGGAACACATCAATGTTTTTAACACAGATGTTTGGCGGCAAGACTTAGATAAAAACGGGACCCTGAAACTAAGACTTCGCTGTCTGTCCGTCTGTTATCAGATTGTATCGTATGAACCGTGATAGCTAGTCAGTTGAAATTTTGATGTATGATTTTTTTTTTTTTTATTTATTAAAAATTTGAGTGCGTTTGACTGCAACTCACCTGATGGTAAGTGATGATGCAGTCGAGGATGGTACACGCAAACTCAAATAATGATGTATTTTTGTTGCCGCTATAACAACAAATTAGAAAAAGTGAAAGTCTATATACGGAAAACGTGAAGGAATTAGCTCCATCTAGTATGATAGCACGGAACTGAATAAACTAGCGCCATCTAGTATGATGGTACGGAACTCTGTGTGCGGTTCTGACTCTCACTTGGCCGGTTTTTTTTTTCAGCAAAGCTGTATAAAAAAACTTGGTCAGGTCATTAAAATCGTCAGATAAGAGGTTTGCAGCTATGTAGGTATGAAGATACTCGCTCTGTTTAAACGGGAAACCATTATCGTTACGGTATCTAAGTACAGGGTGGACCATAAGTTTTTTTTACTTTTCAAACTAAATTAAAATGAAAACTAATTACATCAGGTGAAAACCGTTTATTAATTATGAAAGCACATAAAAAGGGAATTTATTTTTTAAAAATTACATCATCCATATGTGTTCCTTCATTATTTTGGCATTGCTGTAACCTGGAGCGAAAATTTTCAATGACGGCCTGACAAGTGTTCCGAGAAATGTTTTGCATTTCCTCGCGAATACGTTGCTTCAATTCCGCAACAGACACGGGGTTGGTCTCAAAAACTTTACTTTTAAGGTATACCCAAAGAAAAAAATCCATTGGGGACAGGTCTGGGCTGCGAGGAACTGCATGAAACTGGCTGTCTCTTCTTTTGGATATCACTTTTTGCCCAAAAATTTCTCGAACTGCACTCAATGTTACAGCAATGCCAAAATAATGAAGGAACACATATGGATGATGTAATTTTTAAAAAATAAATTCCCTTTTTATGTGCTTTCATAATTAATAAACGGTTTTCACCTGATGTAATTAGTTTTCATTTTAATTTAGTTTGAAAAGTAAAAAAAACTTATGGTCCACCCTGTACTACGTTCGTACTACGCTTGCTACGCGTCGTAGCCCGTAGCAGGCGTAGCACGTACCAAAAGACGATTTCTTTGTCAAAGTTTATTACTTTTCGTTGCTTGTTAGGCTTCCATACCCAAAGCAAAGCATATATATTAGTACTAACGTACAGTATGGACACTCCCTGCCGCTCTCAAGATTGCAACCTCACCCCCTCGTTACCTAGGTTGATACAGATTAGTTACAGTTTGATTGTCGAACGTATAGGATTTCGCCGCCGTTTTGTTTGTTCCGTCATTCCTTTTTTGAAATGTTATTTCTTGCCCGTTGTATGAAGTGTCCAGGGTGTGAATAAACTAGAACCCCGCGTACAGCGAGAATAGTATGATGCGAAACTCCGCGCCTACCCTCTTTCCCTAGGCTGTAATGTTGCATGTTTTTTTTTTGAGTAAGGTAAGATAGAAAGAACCACTGCTTGTTTACTTTCAAAACTAAACTCTTCTAACGCAATCTAGAGAGCGGCAGGGAGTGTCCATACTGTATGTTATGTGACAAAAATAATTGTAACTAGGGAATTTGCCACATATGACACGTAAAATTTAGAGGTTCAGGCCTAAACGGAGTTTTGAAGAAAAAAATATCATGGGGTAAATTAGAATATATTTTTAACAAAATAAAAAATAGCAATAAAATTTAAATAAATTTAACTGAAGTTTCTTAGGTAAAACATAAAATTTAAGTGTTAAAGAATTTAGTTAAATGGCGGTCAAAACAACGATCGTCGCTTTCCCAGTAACCAAATAAATTATCAACTATAACTTATAAATCATCAATTATCCTTATAACTTCGGGGGTACACAGAACAGTTGCTAATTAAAAAAACTAAAACATCTAAAGAACACAGGTAAGACATTTTAGAGGAGAACTCCGCACAGCAATAAAGTAAAGAAAAATAAAGGACTTCCCTCTATGCAGCTGGTACTGCGCCTGGCGTTGTATGGCGAATTCAACATGTATTTGGTAGTGTGGTTGCTGTGTCCCAGGGCAAAACAATATTCTGCGGCTATCTCCTGAAGTATTTGGAAACACGGGAGCGGCCAACCTGCGCGTACGGAAAACCCTACAAAATATTAGTACATGAAGCTCGCACCAACACCAACCAAAAACGCACCATGGTTTCCGAATATAAATTACTTACCTCCGATTAACAATTAGGAGGGCTTTGTTTCAGAAATACCACTAATATAAACTTTGATAACCATTTTAGCAGAATCGGGATCTAAACTGTAGAAAAATAAAACAACAATCCCAAATACCCAAATTAAATAAAACTTGCAAAAATAGGCTTGGCCATCAGTCAATCACAATAAATTTTTGTTTTCTACTTGTCAAAAAGTCACAAATATTTTCAAATTAAATTTTCATCATCATCATTACAGCTCATATACGTCCCCACTGAGGGGCTCGAGCCTACCCTGAATCAGGGCGATTAGGCCTTAGTCGACCACGCGGGCCCAGTGCGGGTTGGTCGACTTCACACACAACCTTCGAGTTTCTTCGCAGGCGTGTGCAGGTTTCCTCGCGATGTTTTCCTTCACCGTTAAAGCAATCGGTTAGTATGTACGTAAGTTTTTGAAAAACTCATTTGTACATTGGCCGTCCAGATTTGAACCCGGTACCTCTGGTTAGATGGACCGAGTCGTTACCGGTTGAGCCACCGACGCTTTTCATAAAAAAATAAAATTTTCATAGAGGAACAAAATCAAAAGAGAATTTAATTATGAAACACAAGAAAGGAGATCGGCTCGAAACGATAGTTTGCGTTTCAAAATACCCACAAACTCACAAAAAAAAGGCGAGAAGTCCATAAAATTTTTGAAATTTGGACAACCCTATGGACGTTGGACACCCCTGAAGCAGAAAAAATAAAAACTCTCTAAGTAACTAGTTAACTACAAACGTTTACTTGAAGCTGGAAGAAATTGACATTTATACACGAAGCTACACATACCTACAAACGGCAAAAACTCCATCTAAAAGTGAACAAACTTAATAACCCCAAAAACACACTAGTGTTAAGGGATCACTGTGCATAGCCTAAAACTAGTCAATTAATTAGGAAAGAGCATAACTAAACAACTAACTAAAACTAGATAGTATAAAGAGAGAACGAAGAAGAAAAAAAAACGGAGCATTTCGCACAAAAGGCAAGTAGGGCTATCAAGCTAACACTTCTCGAGGGAAAAACCACACAACTAGTAAAACATTAAAGACCAATAGGGTTGACAAAAACTGAAAAAAACTTGCGAAACATTGTCGGTTACCCCAGCGAAAAGACCTCAAGAAATCTAAACAATACTGCGGAATACAGAAACGTTGTCACATAAAAGTGAACAGGGTACGCCAAAAATTTAAGGAGTACCTCGCAAAGCAACGCGTTAAAATATTCCAAACAGTAACCCTTAAAGATTTTTTCCTTAAACCAACGTTAAATAATCGTGAACTAAAAGTAAGTCTATCCCGACTTTCGATTGAAAGAAATCTAGAGTCTGGCCATTGACTACTTAAATTAAAAATTCTCTTGGAATCGTAAGGGAATACACAGGCAAAAACAACTCAACAACACGTAAGCAATTATCCGAAAGAGGTATAATGCCATTAAGCCGGAAAAAAAAACGACCCGTGTGAAGAGAAGCAAAAAAATACCGTGCATACAAACAAAAAACATTACGTTTCAAAGGAAACTGCACGATTAAATTAAGTAAGGGTCTTCAGGTATTAAAACTTGAACCATATTATCCGGAAAACGGATACACCCACGAACGACAAAAAAACGGGTTCGTTAGGGAAAGATAAAGGCAGAAAAGGGGATAAAAACATTAGTTCGGGCGCCATAAATATGTGACAAAAATAATTGTAACTAGGGAATTTGCCACATATGACACGTAAAATTTAGAGGTTCAGGCCTAAACGGAGTTTTGAAGAAAAAAATATCATGGGGTAAATTAGAATATATTTTTAACAAAATAAAAAATAGCAATAAAATTTAAATAAATTTAACTGAAGTTTCTTAGGTAAAACATAAAATTTAAGTGTTAAAGAATTTAGTTAAATGGCGGTCAAAACAACGATCGTCGCTTTCCCAGTAACCAAATAAATTATCAACTATAACTTATAAATCATCAATTATCCTTATAACTTCGGGGGTACACAGAACAGTTGCTAATTAAAAAAACTAAAACATCTAAAGAACACAGGTAAGACATTTTAGAGGAGAACTCCGCACAGCAATAAAGTAAAGAAAAATAAAGGACTTCCCTCTATGCAGCTGGTACTGCGCCTGGCGTTGTATGGCGAATTCAACATGTATTTGGTAGTGTGGTTGCTGTGTCCCAGGGCAAAACAATATTCTGCGGCTATCTCCTGAAGTATTTGGAAACACGGGAGCGGCCAACCTGCGCGTACGGAAAACCCTACAAAATATTAGTACATGAAGCTCGCACCAACACCAACCAAAAACGCACCATGGTTTCCGAATATAAATTACTTACCTCCGATTAACAATTAGGAGGGCTTTGTTTCAGAAATACCACTAATATAAACTTTGATAACCATTTTAGCAGAATCGGGATCTAAACTGTAGAAAAATAAAACAAGAATCCCAAATATCCAAATTAAATAAAACTTGCAAAAATAGGCTTGGCCATCAGTCAATCAGAATAAATTTTTGTTTTCTACTTGTCAAAAAGTCACAAATATTTTCAAATTAAATTTTCATAGAGGAACAAAATCAAAATAGAATTTAATTATGAAACACAAGAAAGGAGATCGGCTCAAAACAATAGTTTGCGTTTCAGTTAGTACTAATATATATATACTTTGTCTGTGGTTTCTAAAAAAGCAGAATATTAACAAACCATTGGAAAGTTTTTATTGTAACTTTAAGTGAGATTTTTTTTTATTTATAATAAGTAAGGCCTTGGCATCATCTCACCTGATGGTAAGTTACGATGATGCCGAAGATGGAAGCGGGCTTACTAAGATTCCCCAACGCAATGTAGAACTGGCGATCTTATCTTCAAGCCGGAGCACATCAATGTTGTTAACACTGATGTTTGGCGACAAGACTTAAATAAGATGGTGGTTGCTAGCCAGACGGGCTTAAAAATTGCCCTTCTACCAACCAAACTGAGTCTTACAAGTTGACCCCACCGGGAATCGACCCCGCGACCTCCTGGTGTGAAGCGAATGGAGTAACCATTACGCCACGGAGGTGGTTTAAATATTTTAAAATAAATGACCATATTTCGTGGCGATATGGTTGAAATTTGCCATTTTATAAAATGGTAGGGCGGATGTTGGCGAGATCATGAAAATCTGAGTTGAGCGAGCGAAGCGAGCGATAACAGTTTCATTCGATTTGATGACAATACTGTCGAAGAGGTGGTGAAAGGCAATTAATTTAGGTTTGCTTCTCATGATGTAGCTGGCCATTCTATGATCTGGTTAATGCATTTCATACGACGATTATTTTATGAAATAGTCAGTTCCATGATATCGCTAGGACATTGATTTCTCGGAAAAGGCTCTAACGATTTAGATGAAATTTTCTTTTGTTTTACATTTTTAGTCTAAGTCTAGATAAGTCTTGTATTTATCTAAACAAGTGTGTTTACTTATAAAAATCGTTTTCACATATAAAATCAGTTTAGTTTATCTATTCAACAGTCATAGAGCCTTTAGTCTTTAGCCTTGAGTCCTTGAGGCATTTATCCAGCAGTGGATGTCTTTCGGCTGATATGATGATGACTCAACAGGTAGATAGCATTACATTCCTAGGAGTCTCCGAGCACCGCTCGGTTCGCGCAGTACTTACCATTTACTTGGAATAAGCGCTACAAAGATAATAACATGGAAATTTAGTGCAAAGAATATTGAAAATCCTAGAAAAGAAGATGTCAACGGAAAGCTCAGTAATGTTGGATTAGCAAGTCTCAGTTAAGAGGAAATGCGTGTGTCAATTTTTCTATTCTTTTTTTTTTTTCACAATGGTAAAGACAACATCTAACCTGGTGGTAAGTGACGATGTTGCCGAAGATGGAAGCGGGCTTACCAAGATTCCCCAATGCAACTATTCAAACGTAGTCCCCTGTTTCCACCCTGGTTAATGACAATAGAGCAAAAATATTTTTTTTCCATCAGGCCTATATCTACCGTGTCCATGCCCCTATATTTTGTTTTTTTCCCATATTTTAAATATAATAGGAAGTAGGAGCCTTCAAAAACTGGCCAATGGAAAGGGCATTTTTAGACATTCACCAAAAAATAATACGCATATTAACAATAAAATGAAAACATAAACGCATAGGTACAGCGTTTTATTAATAATTTTTGAAAAAAATGTTATTATTGCTCAAGTTTTGGAGCAAGGGGACTACGAAATGCTGTTTGGACATTTTTAGTGCCTATTATCGGTCTGCGCTGCAGTTCTCCCTTTCTTTCTGTATACGGAGAGGTTTGGGGGAGGGAGACAGCAACATTTTATTCGAATACCTATTTTTTAGACCGCGTTTCCTCTTAAGGGTCCCCAGGAGACTCGAGTTTCCATACAAACGTAGTTTCGCTTTAATATAAAAACTACATGCCGTATTAATTCCAAACTTTATGGATATGTATATTATTATTACAGCTCATATACGTCCCCACCGAGGGTCTCGAGCCTACTCTGAATCAGGGCGATTAGGCCTTAGTCGACCACGCGGGCCCAGTGCGGGTTGGTCGACTTCACACACAACCTTCGAGTTTCTTCGCAGGCGTGTGCAGGTTTCCTCACGATGTTTTCCTTCACCGTTAAAGCAATCGGTAAGTATGTACGTAAGTTTTTGAAAAACTCATTGGTACATTGGCCGTCCAGATTTGAACCCGGTACGTCTGGTTAGATGGACCGAGTCGTTACCGGTTGAGCCACCGACGCTTAGTATAGTACGCATAAGCGCACGGTACTTATGTATATTAAGTAAACACATATCAATGTTTGTAATTAGTTTTCGATGCACTAATAAAAAGGGAAAAAAATAAGAGCAGTTTCGAACTTTCAGTACAAAACTAATTCAAGCCTTCGTTTAGTCACACCCCGGACACTTCATACCAACGAGAGCGAAATGATATATATGTCGCAGGATAATAGCAAAATCCGTCGTTTCGCGAAAATCCTAGGAATATTGCAAACTGTGGAGTAGAAAACTCCGAATAAAACCAAATCGAACGGAGCCCCGCTATGCGGGGCTCCTTTTTACGGTAGAAAAAGACATGCTAACAAAACCTAACCTATTTAACGAAGCGGGGCTCCGTTCGATTTGGTTTTATTAGGAGTTTTCTACTCCATAGTATGCAATATTCCTAGTATTTTCGCGAAACGACTGATTTTGCGATTATCCTGCGACATATATCCAAAAAACTGACGTATCTATAGACACGAATGCAAGTAGGGCTGATCACCGACGGCATTGGTTATGAAAAATATTTAATCGAATATTCAATGTATTTTCAAAAGGTGAGGTAGCGTAATTTTTCTTTATTTAAACGTACAATTAAAGATTGGGAATATAAATAGCTTTTTTACATTTGGTAGTTCGTGTGAGCGAGACATTTATATTGTTTGAGCAAGACGCAAATAGAAGCGCCGCCATTTATCATTCCCAGTCTAATTGTATTGTATGCGTAGAAGTATTTTATTTATGTGTAACTTGGTATTATTAAGTCAATAAAACAAATAAAATTATACTTGTTATTTGGATATTTGGATTATTTATTTTACCAACTTCGGTACGTAATTAGGGTTATTGGAAATGTGACGTATTCCTTTCAAAGGTGTAAACTAAATCTAATTTGAAATTTAAAAAGGTCAAATAACTAGGGATTGCAAATCAACGGCTTTTAAGTAACAGCCAAATTAATTTTCAAATTTTGTATATGGAACGCATTAAATTAATTCTTCGTCATTTTGTTGAAAAAAACTGTATGCAAAACACGGAAAAAACGACACCGTATGTGTACATTGGAGAGCAATATTGTAAGATATCTGGTCAGATAAACACATTTATCTTATTATCTTATCTTCTATCTATATATCTTTCCCGTGTGTGACAACCCTTTCGTTCTTTAACCAAACTGTAACCAATCTGCGTGACGGGGGAGTGAGGTCGGATCTCGAGAGCAGCATGGAGTGTCCATACTATGCGCTTGTACTAATATATACACTGTGGTTTAGTAGTGTTTTTAGTCACTACGATGAATACTAATTACAAACACTGCCCGTCTCGCACTTGACCGGTTTTTTTCCTGGGTAAAAGTTGTTCAGTTTTTTTAGTAGATGCATAGTTTGTAATTTCGCCAACATTCAGTCTGTATTGTAGCATTTATATTGATTCAACCATTAAAACCGACAAGCACGCACTCACAATAAACATTACATTCAAGTGCAAATTCAAATGGGCGACTGTAAAATTTATGTTCTGTTAAATTGGTTATATTCCTCTTAAAAAGGCTATCAAACAGACCAATCGCAGTGAACAATAAAGGCATAAAGACCAAGATTTTAGCGTGAATCGGTGATAAAGTAATTTTAAATGAAGTCACATAAAACACTGGAATACTTGAATCGGTTAAGTGACTATTTTTGGATTTTAATCGTTAAAGTTGTAGCACGTCGCTGGTAGGTAGGTATGATAGGCAGGGCGTGGGTTAAAATACCGTATTTGGACACAGTTATTTATTATGAGTGATGCATGCTCGCTTAAATGTTTGTGCGGATGGTGGCGCCTCTGGAGCCGGGTTGTTCCTTTCCCTCTAATATGGTTGATGGGAGCGATGTCTGACGCTCGCATTATACTCGTGACCGGGTGCTATCCGTGTGAACTGGCCTACTCTTGTCAAAGGCATTAATGACATGTATAACTTTTTGTGTCATATTGTTTTCATGTTCTAATGATATAATCTGGTTTATTGCAAGGATTGAATTTTGACATTATTAACAAATGATTGTTTATTTCTTATTTTTTTACTAATAAAATTATGTTATTATTATATTATGACAATCACAAAGAGTGTAATTTTCACCTATTTCGAATAAATACCTTGAATCTTGAATCATCATAAAAATATAAGACCCGAGATGGTTCTTAAAGAGAGAATCAGTCCTTACAAGATATTCTATTTTATTTTATAGTTTGGGTGTTGAAAATATTGAAGGATAGCAAACAGAATGGATGTTTGAAGCACATGTGTCACACTTTGTTATCAAAATGTGACACATGGATTGTTATGTGCCAACGCATGAGAAATAGATAAAATAGATCGAAAGGAAGAAGGTTCAATAACAGCGTTACCGCGTTACAAAGTTCTCTCTTACGTGCACTTTTGACCAGTCAAGTTCAAGTTCAAGTTCATTTATTTCTAAGCAACATACATTGCGTTCATAACAGGAGCTCGCCGGTTCGATTCCCGGCGGATTCTAACTTTTTATGACTCGGTTTCGTTGGTGGAAGGGCATTTTCTAAGCCCATTATCTTATTTAAGTCTTTCCGCCAAACATCAACGTTAACAGCATTGATGTGTACCGGCTTGAAGATGAGATAGCCAGTTCCCCATTGCGTTAGGGAATCTTAGTAAGCCCGCTTTCATCTTGGGCATCATCGTCACTTACCTATAGTCGTCGCTATAGTTCCTTTTTTTATACTGTGTTTGTTTTTTTATATTTTTTATAATTTGTTTATATTTATTGTTATCTAGTGGGTACAATAAAGAGTATTTATCTTATCTTATCTCACCATCAGGTAAGATGATGCCAAGGGCTTACCAACTGTGAATAAAAAACTTTTGAAGTAGGTGTCAAAGCTTTTAATTAAACACGTTTTTCACAAGATTTACAAACGTTTTCGTTTTACTTCTGTTTATATAAGAAAATGTATTACGGGTGGGTGATATATAAATATATATACAAAGTTGATTGAATTCCTCATATTCATAATTTTATTCCTTGCTCTCCTCGGCAAGTAAACAAGACGTTACGTCATCTCTTATCGTAAAGCTAAACATAACTGTTTAATTAATGCATTGTTGGTAGGGATGTCAAATTATACGACAAGACCAAAAATTACCTAAGCTTCTAGTCTATGAATTTGACAGGTCTAAACCTGACCAATGAGATAGGGTGTGTTTCAAAATATTTAACTGTTGGGTTATAGTTCACTTGGGATTTTAGAGAGGGAAAGACAGAGTGTGATAGAGAAAGAAAATTATTGTTTTAATAACCCAGTTGACTGACTCGGTGGCTCAGTGTTTTGTGCTCTTGACTACTGATCCGAGGGTCGTGGGTTCAATCCCCAACCAGGGCAAACATTTGCGTGATAAGCAGATTTGTTTGCTCTGTGTATGGGTGTTAAATATTTATATATGTATGTATTTAAACGTATATAAGTATGTATATATCAGTCTCTGGTTCCCATAACACAGAGAATCCTTTTTTGGGGCCAGATGACCATGTGTCTGAAACTGCTATCTCGTTATGGCAACTTACGCCACAAGATTGTCTGTCAAACATACCACTCGCTTAACGTTACATGCCCAACTCTACAAATGACACATCTCAAGTAAAAAATAATGGCCAAAAATTAGGGTTAAAAATTTACACCTGTCACAGGAAATATTTTTTTTTAGAACGGTTTGTTTAATCGATCGATTACCCTTGGATTTACTTTTGAAACGCTACACGCTGTCAGATAACTATTTATTCATTTACATAACAGTTTATTGTGTACAAAAAAAAAAGATTACATACATTTTAATATTTAACTGATTATAATGACCCCTCTTGTACGATAAGGCTCTTTATTCTTGTTTAAAAGGTCTTGAGAGCATCCGATTCAGAGCCTTAAATGTCTGATTAATGATCTCCAGGAGTCTCGAGTTTCTATACAAACGTAGTTTTGCTTTAAATACAAAAACTACATGCCGGATTGAATCCAAACTTTGCGTATATATTGAGTAGATACATATCGATGTTTTTAATTAGATGTACTAATATAAATCGGAAAAAATAAGAAAATTTTTAAACTTTCATAACAAAACTAATTGACTAACTAGTTTTCATCGTAGTAAATTTAAAAATCACTAAACGGATGTAGTTATTTTTAAATTTACTACGATAAAAACTGGTTACAAACATAGATATGTGTCTACTCAATATATTCGCAAAGTTTGGATTCAATCCGGCATGTAGTTTTTTTATTAAAGCGGAACTACATTTGTATGGAAACTGAAGCCTCCTGGGGACCCTTAATTAACTTAATCTCTACTTTTACATTAAACATAGGATAATAGACCAGAATAATAGTAGGCACATGTACAACGGTGCAGTTTGAGCTATCTTATTGCTTAGAGCGGTTTCTGCCAGACAACCTCTTATCTTGACATTGCGGCTAAAACGTTATTTACATTATCTCAGGTGGAAGACACAGGCTCAGAGGGCGCCACCGGAGACCACAGAACCACAAGTCGGCAGAGGCGACGGAAAGTGCGCGCGCCTCGCACCGTTGTCAACCCTGACGAGAATTTCTACTTCTACTGGCTGTGGGTGATAACCCTGTGCGTGCTCTACAATCTGTGGACGCTGATTGTAAGGCAGAGCTTTCCTGAGCTGCAGGTGAGTTTTACAATGTCCTAGGACGAATTAATTTGGTGAATAATTTAAAATTAAAAATCTATGGGATAAGGTCACCATAATGAAAGTTCTTGATAGACTTAACAAAAGTACACACGGAAAATAATAAAATCAACAATTCACACACAATTTAGGTTTATAGAACGTAGCGCGAGGAACAAAGAGTATCTAAGTCATGGTGACGTTTCTTACAAAGCTACGTTCCGAAACACGCATTTTTACAGTTGCTACAAACCCGACTGCATACAAACTTAACACCTATTTTTGTAGCCATTAGGGTAAAAATGTATCTTATGTCACTCACGGGATCAAGACAAATCGAATAACACCTCAAACCCCAAAATCCATCAAGCCGTTTAGGTTTCAGGGCGTGACAAAGAAATAAACATACATATACACTAGAAAAACATAAGCATTCTTCTGGCGCAGTCGGGTGAAAATCAGCCATCTGATTTTAACATAGAATAATTTCTTATGACCAAATGAATTTTTAATTTCTCTATAAATCAACAACAACAAACACTATTAAAATGTCAGTAGACACAATATAATAACTGATTCTGCTACTTAAAACAAGCTTTTCATCATCATCATATCAGTCGAAAGACGTCCACTGCTGGACAAATGCCTCCCCCAAGGATTTCCACGAAGACCAGTCCTGCGCTGCCCGCATCCAGTGGCTTCCTGTGACCTTCACCAGTTCGTCGGTCCACCGTGTAGGAGGCCTGCCTACTCTACGTCTATGTTAGAAATGAGGAGATCCGTAGGAGAGGTTGGCAGAGCACATAGCTCGTAGAACAGATGGCCTCTGGGGTAGTTCTCGAGTGGCGACCGCGCACCGGTACAAGCTTTTTAATCCCATAAAATAACAATAGATATAACGATGTCACATAGCTCACAGAATCGCTAATTTGAAGTGGCAGTGGGCAGGGCACATAGCTACTAGAACAGTAGCCGATGGGGTAGTAAAGTTCTCAAGTGGCGACCGCGCACCGGAAAACGTAGCGTAGGCAGACCTCCCACACGGTGGACCGACGACCTGGTGAAGATCGCGGGAAGCCGATGGATGCGGGCAGCGCAGGACCGGTCGTCGTGGAAATCCTTGGGGGAGGCCTTTGTCCAGCAGTGGACGATTTTTGGCTGATATTATGATGATGAAGATGATGTTGATGATGATAACGATGTCTATCATATTTGTTTCTAGTTTCTTCTTAAATCACGTAAGCACAAATATTATGTTGAGTCGGTAGCAAGCTTACTGAGCTTGAAATCTACATAGATGATTCTTTTAATCTTCTTTTTTTCGGATGCCTAAGACGAAAATACGATTCCCATTAGGCGAGGCTTTGATTGGAACAGTTGTCTCTGTCTTTTTCTTTACGTGTAAAGAGTAAAGAAAATAACCACACTTTTGCACTTTTTAAATATTTTTGGGTTTCAATCAAAAATACAATTAATTTTAAAAAATCCAACTGGCAATTTAAGTATGTGTTCAAACTAATCGACTAATAATATTCAGAGGTACTAAATCGGTCTGATTTTCGTGTAGAAACCAAAAATCTGTTTTAAAAGAGGTTTCTTTATTAAAGAAAAATTATGTTACAAAAGTTAACGAATCATGTTTCTGCAAGTGACAAAATGAAGTAATTGAAATGAAAAATTAGTTTACAAAATTTCACTTTCATATTATGCTTCTATTAGCTTCAATATAAGGTTGTTTGCCAGTGCCACGCGGGCAGCCTGCTCTCGCATCATCATCATCATCATATCAGCCGAAAGTCGTCCACAGCTGGACAAAGGCCTCCCCCAAATATTTCCACGACCAGGCCTGCCTACGCTACGACTTTCGGTGCATGGTCGCCACTCGAGAACTTTATTACCCCAACGGCCATCTGTTCTACGAGCTATGTGCCTTGCCCACGATTCTGAGAGCTATGTCGGTTACTTTGGTTCTTGTGGAAAGTTGTTCAGATTCATGATTAGAGCCCATCCTTAACAGCTTGCTCGGTATTAAAAAAAAACACCCTGTACAGTTTGTTAAATTCGCAAATAATTTTTAACATAATTTTTTTTTAAACAAAATGTTATTTTTTTCGCATCGGTAGGGGTACCTTACTCAGCGAAAGTGTGACATGGCGATTACTCTGAAAGTATTTAGGGTTACTTAAGGATTTAAGTGTCTATGTACTTATTGGCGAGGGCTTTGATGTAAAAATATTAACGTCAAAAACGTTTTGGGAAATCTAAAAAACGAGTGTGCTTTAGACCATACGACTGAAGTAAAGCGTAACGCATTCACCAGCTTACTTCGCCTCGCCCGATCACACTTTTCGTAACGCTAGAAAAGTACCGTTCGCGTAACGCATTCACCAGTTTACTCCCCAAGTCAAGCGTGCGTAAAGACTTCAAAAAAGTTACAAATGTGATATTTTTACTCGACTTTAGTCGTGAAAAGGCCCATACCTAAAAAAAGTAATAAAATTTAATTGTAAATTTAAAACATAAACATACCTAAATGTCACAATGTCATTTTGATTGCAAAAAAAATTAAAAAGGTTGATAATGAGCGTAGATAGTGTGAATATATTATACGGACTCGATTTATTTAATGATAAAAAAATATATATTCACAATTGGTAAGCCCTTGGCATCATCTCACCTGATGGTAAGTGACGATGATGCCTAAGATGGAAGCGGGCTTACCAAGATTCTCCATTGCAATGCAGAACTGGCTATCTTATCTACAAGCCGGAACTCATTAGTGTTGTTAACACTGACGTTTAGAGGCAAGACTTAGATAAGATGGTGGTAGCTAGCCAGGCGGGCTTAGAAAACGCCTTACCACCAACCAAATCTATTCTTACAAGTTGACCCGGCCGGTATTCGAACCCGATATCTCCTTAGCGAATGGACTAACCATTACGCCACGGAGGCGGTTAAATGACTGTCAATTAAACAACCAATCAATCAATTTTTTACAACTCAATTGTTTACATGTCAAAAGAAAAGTTATAAATTGCTATTTGCTAAGGAAATTTTCCACATGTCACTATCGAATAAATAATCTGCGATCTTATAATGGCTTCTCAAACATCTATTTTTTCAAAACATTCCGGTAATTCACACACATCATTAGGTATTCTATTGTAGTAATGTACATGTGGCATGCAAATTGTATGATTAGTCATTTCACATACGGTTGGGCAAATAGTATAACTCGTCTGTATGTAAACGGTCAGGCAAAATGTAAAATGCTCTACGCAGATTGTAAAATGCCGAACCAGGTAAATTGTAATAATTCGTCCGTTTATAAACGGTCAGGCAAATTGTGAAATTCTGTACGCAGATTGCAAAATGCCGAGTCAGGCAATTTGTCGAAATGCCGTACGGTAGATTGTTAATGAACCTGCGAAGCGAGCGGTGTTAGGTTCGGTCAGGTTTGATTGATTCAACTGTCAGAGTATCGCGAAGCGAGGCTCCCTGCCCTCGCAATTATGTAATTTGCCTGAAGATTGGCTACAACAGCCACATGCGGGCGCATGAGAGGGCGGAGCAGCAGGACGCCTGCAGCTGAGCCGGACAACTCTGCGGCCGCTGTAGTCGAAAACGGCTAGGACCATCATCATCATCATCATCATAATTTGCCTGTCAAATCATAAATGACGAATCATACAGTATGCCTGCGACATACACACTGCCCCACAAATGATTTTTGTAAAGCCAATGTCAATTCACAGCTTTGAAAAGCCAATGTCAATTCACAGTTAAAATGCCTCATCATCATCATATCAGCCGAAAAACGTCCAAGGCTGGACCCCAAGGATTTCCACGACGACCATTCCTGCGCTGCCCGCATCCAGTGGCTTCCCGCGATCTTCACCAGTTAAGTCGGTCGCCACTCGAGAACTTTAGTACCCCATTGGCCATCTGTTCTACGAGCTATGTGCCCTGCCCACTGCCACTGCAACTGTTTATTTCCTTAAATCTATCTTGAAGTGATTCAAGGGATCGCAGTTCGAAAATTGCGCGAACTGTCCTTTTCTGTATAATAATAAAATAATTTTGAACAAAATAAAACCGACTTCAAACAGGAAACTAAAGTTCCCCTCGATTTCTCTGGGATGCCATCATCAGATCCTGATTTCCTTATCATGGTACCACCCTTGGATATCTCCTATCCAACAAAAAAAGAATCATCAAAATCGGTTCATAAACGACGAATTTATCCGCGAACACACATAAAGAAATATATACGGTCAAATTGAGAAACCTCCTCTTTTTTTAAGTTGGTTAAAAATAGTTTCAATGTCTGCCGCATGTCGTCAGAGTAAAATGCCATAGGGCATTGTACTCATACTGTGAAAATAACTAAAATATACTAATCTGGCAGTAGTTACATCTGTCAATACCCGTTAAAGTTGTAAAATGTGGGCCCTACTATAACTTGCTATCTATTGTTATACCACACCCCGGAGACTGCATACCATGGTCGTGAAATGACATTTCTAAAAACAAATGACAGAGCAAACAAAATCACGGCGAAATCCCATACGTTCGAGAACCAAACCATAACCAATCTGTATCAAGCTGGGTGACGAGGGGGTGAGGTCGCAGTCTAGAGAGCGGCAGGGAATGTTCATACTGTATATTAGTACCAGTATATATGCTTAGGTTATACCTAAGAAAATTGTAATAGACACAAAATCTAATCTTGGTAAGCCCGCTTCCATCTTCGGCATCATCGTCACTTACCATCAGGTGAGATGATGCCAAGGGCTTACCAATTGTGAATTAATAAAATAAAAAAATTACGACTGACTATAACAGTATTTTGTAATTTTTTACCCGACAGCAAAAAAAAGGCTATGTTTTTGACAGTCTATGTTCGTCTGTTCCCTCGTATTTCCTAAACTACTTAACCGATCTTGACTAAAGTGTGGTGTCTTTGGATTTGTGCCATCACTCCGTATGACAAAGGATATTATAGCATTTAAAAAAATCAACATGGTAGACTGTATAGGTGAATTAAACACAAAAAAATTTTTTTTTAGATATTCATATCAATGTTTATCGACAAGGTCTTAAAGAGCACATTCTAAGTATTATCAATTTCTTAGCAAATGGTCTCACAGGCGATATTTTGTAACGGCTCAATGTACGCGCGCTACAATCAAGCGACACGACACTCGGCCGCGGGTAGCGAGGTGGGGTGGTGTTATACTCTGAGCACAAAAAGTATGGAAATAAAATAAAAGTTAAAAAAAGTTACCCGATTACGGAGAAGTATGAAAAAAAGAGTTTCACGCCTGAAATCAAGGCCTTTTTCCGTTCATCTGGGCTAATAGCCGTAGTAGCAAGCCCTATCGTAATCAACTTTTTTATCATAAGTACCTATTATTATGGCTTGTGACCACGGCTATTATCCCAGTTGAAGGTAAAAAAAGGGCTATGATTACAGGCGAAATACTTTTGTTTTCATCCTTTTTCGTAGTCGGGTTTTAGTTTTTTTAACTTTTTTTTTAATGACATTGGTAAGAGGTATTTTTATAAATTTGTTTTCTTAGAATTCAATAACAAATTGTTGGCAGTAAACCATTATTAGAACTTAGACATTATTAGTAACTTAGACATATTATTATAATTATTATTTACTTAGATATATTATTGTTTACTTTGTCAATTTCATCAGTCTTTCTATCAACCTAAACAAGAAGGGATATATCATCAGCAAAGGAAAAGCGGAAAGGGCCTAAAATAGATACCTACGGCACTCCCATTTCACAGTGGCGCCTGAGAAATTGATACCTTTAACTTGTACCATCTGCATTATATTTTCCAAATAAGGTTGGAAGAGCCTTGAGTAATATTTCGGGTTCCAAGTAATCAAAAGCCTTGGATAGATCACAAAGCTGAAAGCACACCTATTGCATTTTGTGATTTTTCAAATGCATCATAAATATAACGAACTAAAGAAACTCTTGCATCTGTGATTGAACGGCCTGTTGTGTAACCAAACTGTTGGCAACGCATGAAATTCTCTATCATCATCATCATCATATCAGCTCATATACGTCCCCACCGAGGGGATCGAGCCTATCCTGAATTAGGGCGATTGGGCCTTAGTCGACCACGCGGGCCCAGTGCGGGTTGGTCAACTTCACACACAACCTTCGAGTTTCTTGGAGGGCGTGTGCAGGTTTCCTCACGAAGTTTTCCTTCACACTAAGAGCGTCGGATAAACGTACATATGAGATCGAAATTCGAAAACACATTGGTACGTGGCAGGACTCGAATCACGACTTCCCGGATATGAGGTAGCGGCCCTTGCCGTTGCGCCACCGACGCATCATAAATGTAACAAACTAAAGAAACTCTTGCATCTGAGATTGAACGGCCTGTTGTGAAACCAAACTGTTGGCAACGTATGAAATTCTTTATAATATATTAAAAGAACTAGCTGTCCCGGCGAACTTCGTACCGCCTTACATTACATTACACTGCCCTGCCCTACCCTACACTACCCTACACTACCCTACACTACACTACACTACACTACCCTACCCTACACTACCCTACCCTACATACACTACACTACACTACCCTACCCTACACTACTCTACACTACCCTACACTACACTACCCTACCCTACCCTACACTACCCTACCCTACACTACCCTACCCTACCCTATCCTATCTCTCAAGTTGGATCGAACTGCACATGGTGTGCTAATTTTATTATAATCGGTTAAGTGGTTTAGGAGTCCATTGAGGACAAACATTGTGACACGAGATTTATATATATTAAGAAGATTGATGAAATCTAATGCTAGTCCGTCTGGCCGTTCTATCCACCTAATTTTTTTTGTTTTTTTAAATGTCATCACATCAAGTATTGAAAATTCACCTTTCTTTCGCCCTTCTTAAGTTATACTCAAACGCGATATTCGTAGCGTTTTTCTCAATTTCTCTGATTTTAATTGAAGTACGCAGTTCATTTAAGTCTAAAAACACTAGCTGGAACGAGCTTTTTCATTTGAGTTATTGACCATTTAAATTGGTTTAGTTGGAGGGAAGCGTGTGAACATTCAACGCGCACACTACCACCCACCACGCACCCTAAACGTCTATAATAACAAAAAAAATACAATAATTCAATAAATAAATATTTTTCCAGAGCAGCATCTCCTCGTTTTCATTAAATAATCTATCATTTGGTAAAACATAATCTCGAAAATTTTACTAAGGAGGAGTTTCAGAAGAGTATGACAACTCAACCGGTGGCTCAACCGGGAACGACTCGGTCCATCGAACCAGAGGTACCGGGTTCAAATCTGGAGGGCCAATGTACCAATGAGTTTTTCAAAAACTTACGTACATACTTACCGATTGCTTTAACGGTGAAGGAAAATATCGTGAGGAAACCTGCACACGCCTGCGAAGAAACTCGAAGGTTGTGTGTGAAGTCGACCAACCCGCACTGGGCCCGCGTGGTCGACTAAGGCCTAATACAAGGTTTGGTTGGTGGAAGGGCATTTTGTAAGCCCGCCTGGCTGGCTACCACCATCTTATCTAAGTCTTGCCGCCAAACATCAATGTGTACAGCATAGACACAGTATAATAAAGAGTACTACGTACAGTATGGTCACTCCCTGCCTCCCGTTGAAAGTGCCGCCCACCCGCGCCCACCCCCGCTTAGATATCTCCCAGCAATTCTAGTACGTCTTATCTCACTCACACAAGCATGGTACGCGTTCACCTACACGAGCTTAGATAGTGTGCGTAGGAACGCGTTTGTTTCATACATTTGATCGCCAGTGACCGAGGTGTGGCATAGATGTGTTCCGGCTTGAAGATAAAATAGCCAGTTCTCCATTGCGTTGGGAAATCTTAGTAAGCTCGATTCCATCTTCGGCATCATCGTCACTTATCATCTGGTGATATGATGCCAAGGGCTCACCAATTGTGAATAATAAAAAAAGGAAGGAAAAAAGTTTTATACAGCTAACGCCTACACTAGGAAGACCTGTGTCGTAGACATCAGCAAACCTTTTTGTGTCGCCTTAAATTGAATGCAGATGTTATCGTGAATGACAAAGACATATTTTAAATGGTCTTATTTAAATTTTTCATTGGATAAAGTAAGTAGGGTTGTGTGTCTTTCTCTGTATGTCATTTATACGAGTCGTGTGTGATAATTCGAGCATTAATGAGTATAGTTATGTATATTTCTGTGATGGTATGTTATGTTTTTAAAACAAAAGCATAATATTAAAATATAGCGGACTACAGTAGCGCAACAAATGTACTTACGCAGAGCAACGGAAGGGTACTTGCGAGGCAGCGGGCGGCGGGGTACAGCCTGGCAAACTTCGCGAGTTTGCCAGGCTGACTACAGGCTAGCTTTGGCTAGTACCTACGCCGGTGGCGCATCGCGCGACATCAAAGACGTTGCGCTACTGTACGTCATTTCGTAATACTGTGGCATAAGTGATGGCATGTCGGTAATACCTGGTGAATTTATGAAAAATTACCATGGGAAATAGACAGTTGATAATGACTAAGCTAATACTATGCGTTCTTAGAATAAATTGTTTAGTTTAATTTGTAGAGCCTGCCCATAATGCACTATTACGCTTTATCTTTGCCTTAACGGCTTGCTCGCTATAAAAAAAAACACAGATCTCATGCAATAGATGACAACCGTGCGCTTTGAAAATGAACTCGGGCATTTTTTGTTTCTCATCTTCTTAAGGGTCTCCAGGAGGCTCGAGTTTCCATACAAACGTAGTTCAGCTTTAATACAAAAACTGCATACTTGATTGAATACAAACTTTTCAAATATATTAAGTAGGCACATATCGATGTTTGAAATTAGTTTTCGATGTACTAATATAAAACGGAAAAAAATAAGAGCAGTTTCAAACTTTCAGTAAAAAATTTATTTAAGCCTTTGTTTAGTTATGTTTTAATTTACTACGATAAAAACTAATTTCAAACATCGATATGTGTCTACTTAACATTTTCACCAAGTTTGGATTCAATCCGGCATGAAGTCTTTGTATGAAAGCGGAACTACGTTTTATGGCGAGGTATTGATTGGAACAGTTGTCTCTGTCTTTTTCTTTACGTGTAAAGAGTAAAGAAAATAACCACACTTTTTCAATGGTTTTTCGTTTCAATCAAAAACTACAATAAAAGTTTAAAAAATAATAACATTACTCACTTTGTATTATCATTACAATTATAAATAAATAAAGAAATAAAATAAATATTCTGGGACAAATCACACATGGTCATCTGGCCCCAAAGTAGGATTCCCTGTGTTATGGGTTACCAAAGACTGATATACATACTTATATACGTTTAAATACATACATATATAGATATATTTTAACACCCAGACACAGAGCAAACAAATCTGCTCATCACACAAATGCTTGCCCTGGGTGGGAATCGAACCCACAACCCTCGGATCAGTAGTCAAGGGCACTAACCACTGAGCCACCGAGTCAGTCAAATATTGTTGTATATTTTCAAAAATTTATACTTTAAAATATTAGTCATAACTATAGTTTAAAGTATTTTTGGGATTATTTTCTATCGAGCCAAAACTTCTAAATCGTGTTTCTAATAGCTTTTGACTTTAAGGAACATCATCAACAATAAGGGTATTTTTTTAACCTTGGGTTTTTATCGCAAAAATTACGAAAATCTGTAATATTACCGCTTTAAGACTCCCCAAGAGGCTCAAGTTTCCATACAAACGTAGTTCCGCTTTAAATACAAAAATTACATGGTGGATTGAATCCAAACTTTGCGAATATAAATTGAGTAGACACATATTGATGTTTATAATTTAGTTTTCGATGTACTAATATAAAACGGTAAAAATAAGAGAAGTTTCAAACCTCAGTACGAAATTAATTTAAGCCTTCGTTTAGTTATGTTTAAATTTACTACGATGATAACTAATTAATACAAACATCGATATGTGTTTACTCAATATATTCGCAAAGTTTGGATGCAATCCAGCATATAGTTTTTGTATTAAAGCAGAACTACATTTGTATGGAAACCCGTGCCTATTGGGGATAGTTTATTTTTGTCTAAAAAAATGTTTATACAGTCATTATGTACATAAACAAATCAAGTCCGCATGCGTTTACATTGACGCTAATTTCTCTCTGTATAACAAAAACTCTCAATAAAGTCACAAAATGCCCGGTCCCTTGAGTGCCGTTATAAAGAGTTTACACTGTATATATATTTTTTTTATAAAAAATTTGAGTGCGTTTGGCACATGTGTTGTAGGTACATAGATAACATAACAAAAGTTAGGTAAATACTCACAGCTTCTCCGTAATCTCCACAATCACACACTGTGACTCAATCGTATTATTTATTTAGCTTGGATATGTATGCCTACATTTCTGAATGTAGATACGAATATCCGCTTTTCAGAGCGTCTGCATCAATCTTTCTCAAGCGCTTTGTGTTGTCACAAGACAAAGCTGTCGTCTCCTTTTAGCGACTAACAAATAGTAGAGAGAGAGAGTGTTTTGTTACACGTTTTGTTTACGTCAAAATTATTCTGTTTCTTAGCTTCGTCACATACTGGACAGTTCATACAACGGGCCAGAACCGACACAGAACAAATGACGGAGCAAACAAAATCACGGCGTAAAACCCATACGTTCGACAACTAAACTGTAACAAATCTGTATCAATCTGGGTGACGAGGGTGTGAGGTCGCAATCTAGAGAGAGGGAGTGTCCATACTGTGTGTTAGTACTAATCCCTACTATATAATAATATAATATAATAATATTATAAATGCGAAAATAACTCTGTCTGTCTGTTACGTTTTCCCGCAAAAACTACTGAACAGATTTGGCTGAAATTTGGTAGGTAGACAGATTAGGACCTGGCTTAAGACATAGGCTACTTTTTACCACGCTCGCGAGCCGCTTGCGGCTCGCGCACTGCGCACCCTCGAAAAGTCATAGAAACGTGGTCCACGCGGGTGAAGCCGCGGTAAACAGCTAGTATAGTATATACTTTGGTTGCGTAGTACTAAGATCATCTGTGGGTCATTCCAAGTCTCAGGCTAACCTAAAACACACATGTATAGATATTTTTTGATGTGTAACATCTTTGCTCTCGCTTTCCTGCAATTTGTGGGAGTGATTTCGTGAAATGGGACGGAAATGTGTAACATGGGACGGAAATGTGTAACAGGAAGTCGCGAAAGCGCGCGCTATTCGATCTGACGAATGAGCTTTGCTCTCGCTTTCCTGCAATTTGTGAAAGTGATTTCGTGAAATGGGACGGAAATGTGTAACAGTGTTTGTTACACATCATATGCGAGTACTGTAGGTCTCGCTCACTTTTTTTTTGTGTGGAAAATACATGAAATAATTGACCAAATAAAATTTATTTATTCTATAGTTTCAGATGTTTTCTGGGTTATGGTATAATTATTAATTATATACGCTAATAGTATAAAGAGGTAACTACTCTGGAACTACTGAACCGATTTTGAACATGCTTTCACTAGTGGAAAGCTAAATTATTCTTGAGTGACATAGGCTATATCTACGCTCTGGAGCCGCTTGTGACAAAGACGGTCATAAAAATAATACCCACGCAAGCAAAGCCGCGGGAAAAAGTTAATGTTTTTTTTTAATTAAATATTTTATTGCGTTTGGCTGCACCTCACTTGATGGCAAGTGCCGATGCAGCCGAGGATGTAACACGCAAGCTCAAATAGTACTTATTCACTCTCGTCTTGAAGATTCCTAAATTATACGAATCGGGGAATACAGACGCCAGCAGGGAAAATAAGTTCGTAATTTTTTATTCATCTGTAGGTGTATTTAGAATATTGTTTACCCTAAATGAGAAATCAATAGAGCAGAACTCCTTTTCCGCGTCAGTCTTTCCCAATTCTTACAATTTGAGGACCTACAAGGCGAGAGTGAATAGGCATTGTTCGAGTTTTCGTGCATAAATCACGACATCGTCTGTTTCCATCGAATAAGATTCAGTTAAATGCACTCAATTTAATAAATAAAATATTTAACCAAATGGTATTTTAATACAAATCCTTAATATCTAATACTTATATAAAAATGAATCGCAAAATGTGTTGGTAAGCGCATAACTCTGGACCGATTTCGCTAATTCTTTTTTGTCGAGTTCGTTATTGTCAGGAGAAGGTTTTTATGTAGGGTAGGGTAGGGTAGGGTAGTGTAGTGTAGAGTAGGGTAGGGTAGTGTAGGGTAGGGTAGGGTAGTGTAGGGTAGGATAGGGTAGTGTAGGGTAGGGTAGGGTAGTGTAGTGTAGGGTAGTGTAGTGTAGTGTAGGGTAGTGTAGTGTAGGGTAGAGTAGTGTAGGGTAGAGTAGTGTAGGGTAGGGTAGTGTAGTGTAGGGTAGAGTAGTGTAGGGTAGGGAAGTGTAGGGTAGGGTAGTGTAGTGTAGGGTAGGGTAAGGTAGGGCAGCGCAATGTAATGTAAGGCGGTACGTAGTTCGCCGGGACAGCTAGTAATATTATAAATGTGAAAATTTGTTTGTTTGTTTATTTGTTTGTTACCTTTTCACGCTTCTACACCTCAACCATTCTTGACTAAATTTTGCATGCTGATAGCCTGTGTCACGCGGAAGGACATAGGCTACTTTTTATCCCAGGAAAATAGCATAATCCGATGCTGTTCATATGAGAAATGAAGAAAATGCACAGATTCCCTGCATAGCACGAACTACTAGCACATTGAAAATGAAATTCAGGCATAAGGAAATAAACGAAATGAACTCACAAATTTTATTTTTACAAATTTATTTTTTTACAATTTCAATTTATAGAACTTGCAAAGTTTTATTTTTTTACATAACTCCCCATATATACCCCGAACTAATTAATTAAAAATTTAAATATTTTACAAAATCCAATAATTTTAAAAAAAATTCGAAAAATGTTCAAAATATTCCAAAAATCTTCCATTCACTACATACAACAATATAAACTCTCATACAAACCCAAAATCCATACCACAGTACTGTATAACCATGATGCGCTACAACTCACTCGCCGAGGTACTTTTTTGAGGGCGCACCTACAGCCCGTAATTTTTTATTTATTTTCAAAATGTTGATCTCAATCGACAGACAACTAAATACCCTAGGACCCTTTTTTTCATTTTTTTTAAATTCGACTTAGTTCTCGAGACATCCGGGCCCAAAGCCAAAAATTCAAAAATGTTCGACCATAACTTTTTTGGATTTCAAAATTTTTTAAAAATTCCTCCACCATCTGATAGATCTCGTCAATCAACGTCCTTTGACACCCTATTATTTTATCTATGAACTGTCAATAGCTTCCATACAATCGCCGTGTCACACTAAACTATCAAATGGGACCTAGTACCCAGCGATCTAAAAGTCATTTTCAATGACAATACTCTTTTTTTTTTTACCTCGCAACGGAACAATGGATTGTTGTGTTTTTTTGCACAGAGATGGTTGAGGAGGTGGGAAACGAGATAATTTACTAATCACCCTTAAAGACAGTCATAAAAATGATGTCCACGCGGGTGAAGCCGCGGGAAAACGCTAGTATGTAAATAAATCTTTGTCACTCTAACGTAATCTAAGTGGAAATGGAAACAGAAGAAAAATCCACAGAACCACTGCACAAATTAAATGTAAACACCAATCTTTGTCATCTAATCTAGGAACAGGCTTAGAAACAACATCAAATTTGGCACAAAGGCCACTCTAACATAATGCAAGGTCCTTTCCAGGGGCCGCTTAAGTGGGCCCACTTAATTTAGTTACTGACCCTTGCGCCTAATGAAGCAACAAGAGTCTATCCAGTACCGAATTTAGACTGCTTTTAACACTAAACAAAGCGTCGGTGGCTCAACCGGTAACGACTCGGTCCACATAGCCAGAGCTACCGGGGTCAGATCTGGACGGCCAATGTACCAATGAGTTTTTCAAAAACTTACGTACATATAATTACCGATTGCTTTAACGGTGAAGGAAAACATCGTGAGGAAACCTGCACACGCCTGCGAAGAAACTCAAAGGTTGTGTGTGTAGTCGACCAACCCGCACTGGGCCCGCGTGGTCGACTAAGGCCTAGTCGCCCTGATTCAGGGTAGGCTCGAGCCCCTCGGTGGGGACGTATATGAGCTGATATAATAAAAATAACACTAATCAGACTTCGGTTTCAAAGGCACCCATACGCCTTTGCCAAATAGGGATGACGAATGTTAGTCATCTGATTTACTTTTTATCATCTGTCAAAAACGACATTTTGTTCTAAAAATGTTTAACATACCTAGGCGTGACGTCATAGTTTTGCAGCGTCATGTATGTACTCATTTTGTGATTTTGGTGAATTAGAAATCGAAGAATTGATGGAAAACAAAACGAGTAAGGTTTTCCGAAAATTAAGTAGGAGGGCAATTTATTGAATATGGGTTCATGATATATTCCTGATGCTGTCGTCATCCCTATTATGTTTTATAAATAACTAGCTGTTTTCCGCGGTTTCACCCGCGTGGACAACGTTTCTATGACTTTTCGAGGGTGCGCAGTGCGCGAGCGTGGTAAAAAGTAGCCTATGTCTAAATCCAGGTCCTAATCTGTCTACCTACCAAATTTCAGCCAAATCCGTTGGAAAGCGTAACAGACAGAGTTACTTTCACATTTATAATATTATATTAGTAGGGATTTTATAAATTACAACCAAAAGGACAATTACAACACAACTGGTTTAAAATAATAGGTAATATTCTGTGGCTGTTGTATTAAGTGTCAACCCATATCTTACATAAATTATAAACGCGAAAGTTTGTAAGAATGTATGAATGTATGTTTGTTACTCTTTCACGCAAAAACTACAGAACGGATCTGGCTGAAATTTGGTAGGTAGACAGTAGGACCTGGATTAACACATATGCTACTTTTTTCCACGCTCGCGCACTGCGTACCCTCGAAAAGTCATAGAAACGTTGTCCACGTGAGTGAAGCCGAGGGTAACAGCTAATTATGTATTAGATTTACTTGTGTTGTGGGGATCTGGTGGTCATTCTCCTGGAAAAAATATTATTTTAATGTAGGTATAGGATTACCGGTACTATAATAGGTAGAAAAATACAACACGAAATCGCAAATTTCAAAGGAACATCACTAGTGCGTGTATGTGTGTGTGTGGGAGGAACTTTCTATTATTTATCAAAAATTTGTTAAGGCAAAGTATTGATTGGAACAGTTGTCTCTGTTTTTTTTCTTTACGTGTAAAGAGTGAAGAAAATATACACACTTTTTCAATGGTTTGTCGTTTAAATCAAAAACAACATTGAAAGTATAAAAAATAATATCGATACTCACTTTGTATTATCATAACAAATATTGTTGTTTTTTTATTATTTATACTTCAAAATATTATACATAACTAGAGTTGAGAGTAACGATGTAGACCTATCTTTGTTTTTTTTCTATCAAGCCAAAACTGCTCAATCGTGTTTCTAATAGCTTTTGACTTTAAGGAACATCATCAACAATAAGGGTATTTTTTTTAAACCTTGGTTTTCTATCGTTTAGGAGTAATTGACTTCAAAAATAACGAAAATCTGTAATATTACCGCCTTAAGGTTTAATTAGTGTAAACAATTTAAATCAATTCTCATTTTCGTTTAATTTTGACTAAAGCAAATATAAAGCATCGGGGGCTTAAAGTTAACGACTCGGTCCTCCTAAGGAGAGCTCCCGGGTACGAATCCGGGGACGGCTAATGTATCAATTAATTTTTCGAAACATTTATGCTTTATCAATGAAAGAAAACATCGTAGTTATGAAATCTGCACAAGTAGGTCATTAAATTTCCAGAGTCGCGTTGCACATGTCCTTAGACGTAAATCTTAATGACCCTACACGTGATTGCGGGTGACACAAAGTTTATAAAGGTTGTAATTGAAATCGTGAACCAAATTTTAAGGACACATACCACTCATAAAACTGAACAACTTTTCCCAAGAAAACCATTCAATCGGAGCAAAAAAATTTGACTTTTCATACAAAGTTGTTAATCTATCGGATCAAATTGTATGAAGAGTTCATTTTTTTTGCTCAAATTTGGGATAATTTGTTCAGTTTTTTAGTTCAGATGTATTTAAAATGCCTCAATCCAAAACTCAAACTCAAATTCAAACTCAAATTCATTTATTGCATAACCATAGGTATGTAAAAAGGTCTTACATATAATTAAAAAAACTTCTGCCATGGCTTACCTTAAGAGGTGTACAATGTCATTTTCTTAAATAACTAAATTAATTAGAAGTCAATGAATGAAATGTCAAAACTCTCATAATACATATTACACAATTCATCTTCAGTCAAGTGGTAAAAATATAATTAATTAATTAAATGTCAAAACTCTCATAATATTACACATGAATCTTCAGTCAAGTAGTAAAAATATAATTAATTTATTTCATATTGTTATGCTGAAGTAAATGCTAAAGTTTTCCCTTATTATCCAAAAAAAATTGTACACTGTAAAATTGTCTAGTCGCTAGCCAAGCACTGATAGCCGATTTGAAACGATTCTCATCGTACTGCTTTATGCATTCCGGAACCATATTGTATACTTGCACTGCCATTGAGTAAAAACTTTTTTGATACAATGTTGTACGATAACTACACGGATGTAAAAGTCTAAGTAGGTTGATATGTGTTAAAATAATATCGAACGTAAGTCTATTCATTTTAAGTTCAAATCAATGCGGGCTTCAACGCGGCTGTTACGTTGAAACCGAACGCCCAATTCTCGATTTTACATGTTTTTATTATTTTTCTATACTTTCAAATAAGTTTAAAAAAAACGTGTTCAATTAAAATGAAAGAAATGAAATGAAAATTCTTTATCACTTTAAGTATATTATATATTTTTTCCATAGTGATAGCTTTACACAGTCTTTCAATAATTTGAATTGAATATTGTCATTTGACCTATCTTAAGGCCTTAAAGTTTGGTTTACGATTTAAATTTCACCTTGTATTAGAAAAAGAGAGAGAGAGAGATATGTAGTCCATAAAATACAATTAAGGCGAGGCGTTGATTAGAACACTTGTCTCTGTGTTTTTCTTTACGTGTAAAGGGTAAAGAAAACAAGCACACTTTTTCAATGTTTTTTTTCGTTTCAATTAAATCTATTTTTTAATCCTATTGGCATATTAAAGTATATGTTTAAAGACAAATCGACAAAAAAAAATCAGTCTGGTTTACCTGTAGAACGCGAATCTCTGTCTTAAAAGAGGTTTCTTTGGTTTTTTTTTTCTGTTATAAAATTTAACGAGTCACTTAAGTTATATTTTGTAATTGCTGAGAAAAAACGTAATCCTTGCGACCTAAGTTTCCAATGCGTTGCTTTTTTTTTTATTTAACTTGAATTAAACTGATATCATTTTATTTCAAACCTAGTGCTCGTAATGGCAAGTTCATCGTTATATCAGCCGAAAGATATCCACTGCTGGACAAAGGCCTCCCACAAAGATTTCGACAACGAGCAGGCCTGTGCTAGACACATACAGCGGCTTCACTCGACTTCACCCGGTCGTCAATCCACCTAGTAAAAGGCCTGCCTACGTGTTCCGGTGCGCAATCGCCACTCGGGAACTTTACTACACCAACGGTTATATGTTCTACGAGCTCTGTCCCGCCCACTCCACTTAAGTTTAGCAAATCTGTAAGCTATGTTGGTTCCCTTGGTTTTCTTATGGATCTCCTCATTTCTGATTTGATCGCGTAGGGAAACACCCTTTATTTCAAAAAAGGAATGACGGAACAAACGAAAATGGCGGCGAAATCGGAATCTAGAGAGCGGCAGGGAGTGTCCATACTATATGTTAATACTAATATATATACTTTACTTTGGGTGACCTTAAGCCTCTTATGAGGCCCATAGCAAAGTATACAATATTAAATAAATAAATAAATATTCTGGGACAAATCACACATGGTCATCTAGCCCCAAAGTAGGATTCCCTGTGTTATGGGTTACCAGAGACTGATATACATACTTATATACGTTTAAATACATACATATTATATAGACATTTATATTAGTACTGACATTTTTGTTTGTTCCGTCATTCCTTTTTTAAAATGTCATTTATGGCCCGTTGTATGAAGTGTCCGTCCAGGGTGTGCCCATATTAAGCGACCATGTCTCAGTTCCGTATATCATCACTGGTAGTGGCAGTTAACGGAGGTTGATCCACTACTGGGTTTAGTAGAAGTGCCAATAAACAAGACGAATGGACGGATGTCCTTACTGGTGCGTGATTTGACTTCAAAATGAAGGATTTAGTATGTTTATTTCAGAATTTTGTAGAAAAGCATCTGTTATTAATGTTGTAAGCCTAGGCCATTTAAAAGTTATAATTGAAAATGTTCAGTTAATTTAGTATTTTTGTCAGATAAGACTTTAGGAGGGTAATAAGCAGTCGAATAGCTATATATTCATCATCATCATATCAGCTCATATACGTCCCCACCGAGGGGCTCGAGCCTACCCTGAATTAGGGCGATCGGGCCTTAGTCGACCACGCGGGTCCAGTGCGGGTTGGTCGACTTCACACACAACCTTCGAGTTTCTTCCCAGGTGTGTGCAGGTTTCCTCACGATGTTTTCCTTCACCGTTAAAGCAATCGGTAAGTATGTACGTAAGTTTTTGAAAAACTCATTGGTACATTGGCCGTCCGGATCTGAACCCGGCACCTCTGGTTAGGAGGACCGAGTCTTTACCGGTTGAGCCACCGACTCCGACTTAAAGTGGGTAAAATTAAGAGACGTGTTGTAGTACGGTGCTATACCTCGCTTCGAAACTCTTTGGTCCTAGATCTCATAATCACTTTGGTTTCTCTTTTTACAACGCTTTTATTAGCTTCACCTGTATGTTTGTATGTAACCGACTCCTTTGGACTCGATTTTGACCCACTTTAAACGGACAGATTTAATTCAAACTTTGTAGACTTATCAAGAATCAGCGACAATATAATAATTTCATAAGTTTGAACTAAAAAATAAAAAATAAATAGAGTTTAAAAAAACTAAAAAACACGCTTTTAAAGCACTTCGAACTAAAAAGTTAAAAATAATTTTTAAAATAACCCTAAAATAATAATTAATAAAAAATACTAATATTATTGTGAAAAAAAAGCGTAGGGCGCTTTGCTCCATATTTTTCATACATCGAGCGCCCGACGCTTTTTTTTTTCACAATAATACTAGTATTTTTTAATTCATTATTGTTTTAGGGTTATTTTAAAAATTATTTTTAACTTTTTAGTTCGAAGTGCTTTAAAAGCGTGTTTTTTAGTTTTTTTTAACTTTTCGCTAACCCTTCTGACCTCCAATCCTACATCACCTACAGTTCTTCATAAAATCTAAAACCCGACTACTGAAAAATCCCTCTCTTAAAAGTATGAAACAAGAAAATATTCTTATCTGAAATTGTTATTTACAAACTAATCAATATTTATCGTTTAATAAATAAAGCTGAGCGTCACTGGCGTAACGGCTGGGACCGCTACCTCCTATCTGGGAGGTCGTGGTTCGATTCCTGCCACGTACCACGTAATGTGTTTTTGACTTTAAATTTCATATGTACGTTTGTCCGACGCTTTTACGGTGAAGGAAAATATAGTGAGGAACCCTGCACAAGCCTGCGAAGAAACTCAAAGGTTGTGTGTGAAGTCGACCAACCCGCACGTGGCCCATATGGTTGAATAAGGCCCGATCGCCCTAATTCAGGGTAGGCTCGAGCCCCTCGGTGGGGACGTATATATGAGCTGATGTGATAATGATGAATTATAAAATATATTATGTGTGAGTTGTTTGTTGGTTGGCCGTTGGGACAGTAAAGTTTTCGAGTGGCGACCGCGCACCGGTACACGTAGCGAAGGCAGGCCTCCCACTCGGTGGACCGATGACCTGGTGAAGGTCGCGGGAAACCGCTGGCTGCGTGTGAAACTTCAACGGATAAGCCCCTCCACGCGGCCGTAACGCTTTTTCGTAACAGAAAAAATACGGGGGGTATTAGGATTTTATATTAGGTCTATAATTATAAAAGTTACGCTCCAAAAGACGATTCTGGGAACATGATTCCACCTCCAAATTTCATCATCAGATCAATTTTAAAATATCAAATGGATCTATTGTCACCGGGAATACGGTTTTATTTCAAATTTCATATCAAACAACGTCTAAAATCAATCTCAATATTTGAACTAAACAAACATACATACTTATACATTATTTATTATTATTTATTTTATTTTATTTGGGAGTCTTACAGCAAAAAAATAATAAAATATATTATAGCGTCGGTGGTGCAACGGCAAGGGCCGCTACCTCCTATCTGGGAAGACGTGGTTCGAGTCCTGCCACGTACCAATGTGTTTTCGAATTTCGATTTCATATGTACGTTTATCCGACGCTCTCACGGTGAAGGAAAACATCGTAAGGAAACCTGCACACGCCTTCGAAGAAACTCGAAGGTTGTGTGTGAAGTTGAACAACCCGCACTGGGCGCGCGTGGTCGACTAAGGCCCGATCGCCCTAATTCAGGGTAGACTCGAGCCCCTAGGTGGGGACGTATATATGAGCTGATGTGATGATGATGATGAAAAATAAAATTTATTATGTGTGAGTTGTTTGTTGGTTGGCCGTTGGGACAGTAAAGTTATCGGAGTGGCGACCGCGCACCGGGACACGTAGCGAAGGCAGGCCTCCCACTCGGTGGACCGATGACCTGGTGAAGGTCGCGGGAAACCGCTGGATGCGGATATCGCAGAAACGGTCATCGTGGGAATCCTTGGGGGAGGTCTTTATCCAGCAGTGGACGTCCTTCGGCTGATATGATGATGATGATAATGATGAGTTGTTTATTCAATGGTGTGGCTGTCGTGTAATGTCAGTCAGTATTATATTTTGGTTTCCTTCAACAGATAATGTGTCACTACTTCTGGCTAACGTGCGATGGGTTAAGTGACATCGTGTTCGCTCTGGACCTGGTTGTGCAGCTCAGGACCGGCTACCTGGAGCAGGGACTAATGGTAATTTATGGGTTTTTTTAACCCCAATTGTACATATTGTGTATAATGGGAGTTAACAAAAAATAAAACACAAACGTTTTTTTTTTTATTTTTAGGGTTCCGTGCCAGATATTATTCCTAAATTCATTCATTCACACTTCATCACGGTTCATTCTCAAGAACAAAGCATGCTGACCAATCGATCATGGTTAGATGTCTTTCAGAATACAATATGTATTTCTCAAGTATTGACATATTTTACGAAAAGCGCAACCAATTCAGGAAATCAGTTTTTGACGTTATTAAATCAAAATAATTAAAATAAACATACATTCACACACGCATACACACCCTCATACACTCTCACACACACACACACTAACACTAACAAACAACACATCTGATGTAGTCGATTGCACGCGGATAGATAGATTAGAATAATTATGTTAATTTTAAGAATTTGAAATTTATTGGCATATGCATTTTCTAAAGTTTGATTACTGTAGATTTAAAGCTGTAATTTCAATAAATATATATAAAATAAAATAAATCTACGATGTCCGTATGTCCGTCTGTCTGTAAAAAACAGAAAAACCTTTAAAAACGTTTCTTGTGACCCTCTTTTTTTGGATTATCAGGAAGTCAATCCGCCATTAAACATATTACATATATAGCATACACATAAGCTATCTGCTACCGGTTCAAATAATTTTGAACAAAAAAAGACGACTTCAAACAGGCAATTAAGGTTCCTCTCGATTTCTCTGGGATCCATCATCAGATCCTAGTTTAATTATCATGGTACCACCCTTGGGATATCTTCTTTCCACCAAAAAAAGAATCATTAAAATCGGTTCATAAACGACGAAGTTATCCGCGAACACACATACAAAATATATATGTACGGTCGAATTGAGAAACCTCCTTCTTTTTTGAAGTCGGTTAAAAATACAGTCTTTTAACGACAGGCGAACGGACAGACAGTCAAACAGAAAGCGTAGGCGTAATAATAGGATCTCTTTACTTGGTACGGATTCCTAAAACCTAGGTGGAAAATCTTACGGCTGACATGATGAGAGAGATCTAATGGATAATTATTATTTCCAGGTGTATGACTCGAAAAAGCTAGCAAAGCACTACCTGGCATCCAGGCCGTTTCTTCTGGACATCGTATCTCTGACACCACTGGATCTGCTGCAGCTGAAGATTGGCACCAACCCTATCATCCGCTTCCCTAGGTTTCTCAAGGTCAGTTTGGTATTTTAATTTGTAACTGAAGGAGTTTGTAAAGTTTGTTTGTAAAGGAAGGGGTTTTTTATACCGATTTTGGAAAAGCTAGTTAAAGAGGTAAAATTTGTATGTGGGGTAATTTCAGGAACTACTGAACTGATTTGATTTATTTTTACTAAGAGAAAAAGTTGCACTACCAAGATTTTTGTATAGGCTGAAAAATTTATTGAAAAATTGGTTTGCGGCTCGCTCACTGCGCATCTTCAAGAGCAGTGATACAAATTGTGTTTAAATAAAAATTTACCGGACCAATAGGGAGTGGACCCGCCCACTGAAGGTTCCGGGTAGTACGGAACCCTAAACTAATACGAAAGATGCGACAGGTGTCGCGAGACATCCAGCTAGAACTTTTTTAACCGCCTCCGTGGCCTAATGGTTAGTCCATTCGCTTCACACCAGTAGATCGCGGGTTCCTTTCCCGGCAGGGTCAACATTGTTCAATTCTTTTAGTTGGTGATAGGGCATTTTCATAGCCCGCCTGGCTAGCTACCATCATCTTGTCTAAGTCTTGCCGCCAAAACATCAGTGTAACAGCATTGATGTGTTCCGGCTTGAAGATAAGATAGCCAGATCCCTATTTCGTTGGGGAATCTTGGTAAGCCCGCTTCCATCTTCGGCATCATCGTCATTTACCATCAGATGAGATGAAGCCAAGGGCTTATACGTTGTGGATTAAAAAAAAATTAAATAGTTGACGAACAAATTTTAAAAAAGCATAAAAAAAATTATGCCACAACCTAGATCCGAACCTCTGTCAACACGTTGCAGAGCGTTCTACCGCTAGGCTACTGCGGCTATATAAGAGTAACTGAAAAAGCCTATCCTTAGTAAAAGCACACCCTGGACACTTTATACAACAGGCCAGAAAGGAAATTACAAAAAACGAATGACGGAACAAACAAAATACCGGCGAAAACCTTTACGTTTGACAACCAAATGGTAACCAATCTGTATCACTCTGGGTGACGAAGGGGTGAAGGTCGCAAGCTAGAGAGCGGCAGGGAGTATCCATACTGTATGTTAGTACTAATATACATACTTTGGTAAAAGTGTCGTGACAGTAAAATTTTTACACTTTTTTCGGCCTAGCTCTTATCCTCCAACAACGGTGTAACATGCGATATTTGCTCCACTAGGGTTGAACCCTGCCTGTCGTGGGTGAGAAGGTGAGAGTCAAAAACAAAACTGCTAAGAAACTTTTTGATGTGTAACATCTTTGCTCTCGCTTTCCTGCAATTTGTGGGAGTGATTTCGTGAAATGGGACGGAAATGTGTAACATGGGACGGAAATGTGTAACAGGAAGTCGCGAAAGCGCGGAATTCTACTTTACGAGAGTCCGACTCGCACTTGGTCGGTTTTTACAATTTGTGGGAGTGATTTCGTGAAATGGGACGGAAATGTGTAACATGGGACGGAAATGTGTAACAGGAAGTCGCGAAAGCGCGGAATTCTACTTTACGAGAGTCCGACTCGCACTTGGTCGGTTTTTTTCGTTACTGTCAGATCCGCCACCCAGGTACAATATCGTCATCAAATCTAACTAACCTAAAGTATTTTGTCACATGTTACACATCATATGCGAGTACTGTAGGTCTCGCTCGAATTTTTTTATAACTCTTTTAAGCATTTTTAGGGTTCCGTACCCAAAGAGTAAAAACGGGACCCTATTACTAAGACTCCGCTGTCCGTCCATCTGTCTGTCTGTCCGTATATCACCAGGCTGTATTTCATAAACCGTCATAGCTATTAATTTGAAATTTTCACAGATGACGTATTAATGTTGTCGCTATAACAACAAATACTAAAAATTAGAAAAAAAAGGAGGATACAAAAAACATGTTTTTTTAAACGTGAAGAAACTAGCGCCGTCTAATATGATGGTACGGAACCCTTTGTGTGCGGTTCTGAATCGCACTTGGCCAGTTTTTACTGCTAGCAGAGTCGCTCGTACACCGCGCACTTATTTTATTATCTGTCTTGTTAAAGCCTATTGTTAGATAGTTATGACTAAGTGCCAATTACTTTATTGTTTTATGTCGTTTGAGTAATGACGAATGCGTATGCTAGTCATCTAATTTACTTTTTATCATCTGTCAAAAACAAAATTTTGTATTAAAAATGTTTGAAACACCTAGGCGTGACGTCATAGTTTTGCAGCTTCATTTATGTACCTACTCATTTAGTAATTTAGATGAATTAAAAATCGAAGATTTGATGAAAAACAAAACGAGTAAGGTTTTCCGAAGTTTAAGTAGTAATTTAGTGATCAAGAAATCATAATTTATTTGTGATGCTGTCGTCATCCCTATTCTGAGCAATTGGTTGGTTGACTTGACAAAAGTAAATTATGAACTTACTAATGTTAATTGCCTCGCTTTATTTTCCATCATGTCTTCAATTTATAATTAATCCAAATCACAAAATTCGTACTGAGTACCACAAAGACGATGGAAAACTATGACGTCACGCTTTTTTATTTCAAACATTTTATAAATTAAATTTCGTTTCGACAGTTAATAAGAAAACTGACTCAAGTAGACTTTAATAATAGACTTGGCGTTCCAAAAAGTAATTGAGCTGTGGTGGACTCCTTACTCGTGCCACTGGAACTTATAGAGTGAATACTTTTTTAAAGTAAAAACTTTTTGTGTTTATCTTTTTTGAATATTTTTAGCCTATGCAAGTCACACAAACAGACTCTGTGATTTTGTTGAGACCAAAGATAATGTCACCCCTATTAAATAGCTATAAGAGAGGGAACTTTCATTGACAAAGTTTTACAATGAAAACCAAATTTAATGTAAAGTTTATGCGACCCTAAATATTGCCAACTGATTCAACAGAACAATTCACTCAATTCTGCCAACATCAGCAACCGAATAGAAATGTGCTCATACTTATCAATATTTTGTGGCTGTTAGTTTTTGCTCTGAAAAAACAATAATATCAAAAAAGAATGATTTATTATAATATTAGGCATATTTAATAAAACATCAACACATGTAATTTTTCTATTGGTACATTGCCAGATCTTCATTTTCTGTGATTTTAACCCACATCTTGCACCTGAAAAATATAAGAATATAAGAATCATTTCAATAGTTATCTAATTATTTCTGCACTATTTTTCATACAGAGAATAATTATTTATTCATTATAGATACATAATTAGGCTAAATTACTGATCCCGAATAGAAAGAACATTGGAGTTAATTGTTAATATTAAAAGTCACCTTAGTTCGTCCAACGGACATTTTGCCATAATATTCTAGCTTATACCATTTTTCCCAGTTAATCTGTTTCCACATATTTCGCAACATATTTTCACTTGTAACACAAAACTAATAACTTTTGTAGGTTTTAAGGTGGTATAATGTAGTTTTCACTCTGGTTTTTATTATGTTATTGTTATGTTTTACAACAATTCAAAAAATCGGAAAATGGCGCCGAAATAAATGATAGATAAGTTTAAATTGTATTCGGTGCCAGAGCGAAACGCAATTAGAGCAAGTGAGAGACATATAGTCCGCCATGAAAACGCTACTAAAAATATTTTTTCTTCGAAGATGCGACAGCCTGGTGAGTGAGGTGAATGAATTTCTGTTTTACGAAGAGTTTGTACATAAATTATTTCCTTTCATTTGATTTGCCAGTTAAATGCGCACTATTTTAAAATGTTTCTTTTTGTACAAAGCTTTTATGTAATTTATATTGTACATAATAAATAGTCGTTATACTATCTTGCGCGCTGGACCCCCTTTAGACCTAAAAATTACCTGAGGGATAAAAAATTGTACTAATATTTTTAGCAAATACTACAATCATACTAATATTGTAAATGCGATTGTATTATTGTTTGTCCACGTCACGCCTAAACCAAAAAAAAACGCTGCTACTTAATCGGTTCAACGAATTTGGATGAAATTTAGTAGGTATATATATCAAGCAGCGGATTAACATGTTCATCCTAAAAAAATAAACGTTAAAAAAAACTAAAACCCGACTACGGAAAATCTTTACTGAAAATTATGAAAACGAGAGTTTCCCGCCTGAAATCATAGCCTTTGTCGTGTGCCTTGATTGTAGCGCGCGTACATTGTCGTGTGCCTTGATTGTAGCGCGCGTACATTGTCGTGTGCTTTGATTGTAGCGCGCGTACATTGTCGTGAGCCTTGATTGTAGCGCGCGTACATTGTCGTGTGCCTTGATTGTAGCGCGCGTACATTGTCGTGAGCCTTGATTGTAGCTCGCGTACATTGTCGTGTGCCTTGATTGTAGCGCGCGTACATTGTCGTGTGCCTTGATTGTAGCGCGCGTACATTGTCGTGTGCCTTGATTGTAGCGCGCGTACATTGTCGTGTGCCTTGATTGTAGCGCGCGTACATTGAGCCATCTCATAAAATCGCTTGTGAGACCACTCACTAAGAACTTAAAAACATTTGTAGATAGGATATATATATATTTGGAATTTGCTCATCATGATCTTTCTTTTGATGCCAAACATAATCTGATTATCTTAAAAAAAGTTTTCGAGTGTAACACACCTAAAAAATCCGCAATGTTTATTTATTTTTATTGCTTTATATTTTATGACACGCGGAGTGATGTCAGGCATCCAAAGACACCACATTTGTCAAAATAGGTTCAGTGGGTTAGGAAACACGAGGGAACAGATGAACATACATAAATGCATTCATAGACTTTCAAAAACAAAACCCTTCTTTTTTCGTATTTGGATAAAAATGTATTTCTCCTGTATATAGCTCTTATTGCTTAGAAGTAACTATTGAACCGAATTCACTGAAATTTAGCCAAGAGTTAAAGTAAAAAGCGGCAAACAACATAGGATAATTTTTCTGATTGATGGAAAAACTTCGATCACGAAGCACTTGCAGCTCGCGCACCGTGCACCCTTGAATACAGTCATAAAACTATATCCACGCAGCGAAGTCACGGACAAAAGCTAGTACACCTTTATTATCGTATTTAAGGTTAATGGCCAATTTTCATTATTTTCGGCCATTGTTGCTTTAAACAATTTTCATTCATTTGAACGGAAGGAAACAATTTATAATTCCAAGTTCCTTGTTCGTAGATGTCACGTCAGAACCGTGATTAAGACGGAAATGTATTTCGAAATTGTTATTAATTTACTTTTATTTTTATTTTTTTTTATTCACAGTTAGTAAACCCTTGACAACATCTCACCTGGCTTGCATCTCACTTTGCGGGATTGTAACCGCCTCCTTGGCGCCAGGAGGTCGCGGGTTCGGTTGTAAGACTCAACTTGTAAGACTCGGTTTGGTTGGTGGTAGGGCATTTCTGAGTCCGCCTGGCTAGCTACCACCATCTTATCTAAGCCTTGCCGCCAAACATCAGTGTTAACAACATTGATGTGTTCAGGCATGAAGATAAGATAGCCAGTTTTCCATTGCGTTGGGGAATCTTGGTAAGCCCGCTTCATCACTTATCTTCAGGTAAGATGATGCCAAGGGCTTACCAATTGTGAATTTTTAAAAAAGTATTTGGCTTGCTTTTGACCACACTATTTTCCGTAAGTGAACGTATTATATTGAGTTTACCACTTTATTTTTAATTACTAGAATTCTTATAGATTTTCCTGTAATCTACAAGCAATTAACTACATTATATATTTTTATCAAAATTTTAGGTTCAGTAGTTTCGGAGATCACGGGGGAATGGTCAATTTTCTTCTTTCATGAATAAAAAAAAACCTATTTAATTTAAAATAATTAAAAATATATTGGAGATCCTCATAATGAGCCCTTTCATTTGATATATGACACAGTAAGATTTGCAAAACTTTTTTTTTCCCCTAAAATGACCGTCATTTTAAAAAAATATTTATTTACTTTGCACATCTGTTTTTGGGTCATAGGATTACACCATCTTACCAAATTTCACTTGATTTGATCCAGTAGATTCGGAGCACATTGACTGTGGCAGACGGACGGACAGACAGACAGACGCACGAATGATCCTGTAAGGTTTCCGGTTTTTTTTTTGTTTTGTGGAACCCTAAAAACGACCGTGTAATCCCTTGGCGTGGTAGAGAACCAAAAGAAAAAAAACTGGCCAAGTGCGTGTCGGGCCAAGCGCAATGTAGGTTTCCGTAATTCCCATTATCGCGTCCATATCTAATTTCCAAACACAGCGGTTTAGTTGTTGGGGGGTGGGGACACTCGACTCCAACAAAATTTTGCACTTTCAAGCCTATTTTATCGAAAAAGGAACCCTTAATTATAAAATCGCCTTTGAAGGCTCACAACTATTTTTTATGCTCTAACCAACGATACCCCCACACGACTGGGTTTGACGAGAAAAAAAAAACATCCCCACTTTACTTTTAGGGGAGGTACCATTAAAAAGTTTTTTTTTTCCAAAAATTTTTTACAGTTCTCTCCGCGTTATTATTATATATATCTTTGCCAAATTTCAGCTCTTAACTACTAATAATCTAGGAGCTAGGCCGCGGACAGACAGACATGACGAAACTATAAGGGTTCCTTGTTGTACTACGGATCCCTAAAAACGCTCATTACACAAGTAAAGTTAGGTGCGACACAGACACAAAACTTTATAATAGTAAAATGACAAGCTTTAACAAAATGAAGTTAGTACTTAATCAATTAAAAGTTAGTAACGGCTGCTGAGTTAAAACTGAGTTTCGATGTCATCAATTATTAGTTACGGGAACTTCCTGAGATTCAAAAGGAATTAGGAAAGATTCGCAACTTGTTTGAATTTACGAATAATTACATCGAAGATAATCATCATCATCATATCAGCCGAAGGAAGTCCACTGCTGGACATAGGCCTCCCCCAAGGATCTCCACGACGACCGGTTCTGCGCTGCCCGCATCCAGCGGCTTCCCGCGACCTTCACCAGGTCATCGGTCCACCGAGTGGGAGGCCTGCCTACACTACGCTTTCCGGTGCGTGGTCGCCACTCGAGAACTTTACTACCCCAACGGCCATCTGTTCTACGAGCAATGTGCCCCGCCCACTGCCACTTAAGTTTAGCAATTCTGAGAGCTATGTCGGTTACTTTGGTTCTCTTACGGATCTCCTCGTTTCTGATTCGATCACGCAGAGAAACTCCGAGCATAGCACGCTCCATTGCCCTTTGGGTGACTTTGAGCCTTCTTATGAGGCCCATAGTAAGCGACCATGTCTCAGTTCCGTACGTCATCACTGGCAACACACATTGGTCGAAGACCTTGGTCTTAAGACACTGCGGTATCTGGGACGTAAAGATATTGCGAAGCTTCCCGAACGCTGCCCAGCCGAGTTGGATTCGACGATTGATCTCTTTCTCGAAGTTGGACCTACCTAACTGGACTGTTTGTCCCAGGTATACATATTCGGTAACAACTTCGAGTGTAGAGCCTCCAACCTTCAGAGGAGTAGGTATGACACGGACGTTTGACATAATTTTCGTCTTGTCCATGTTCATTCTAAGACCCACTTGTTGAGAGGCTCTACTGAGGCCATCGAGCATTGTGCCTAAGTCGTCCATAGTCTCAGCCATGACCACGATATCGTCAGCGAATCGAGGTGGGTGATGTACTCGCCGTTGATATTGATGCCGAGTCCACCCCAGTCCAAAAGCTTAAAAACATCTTCCAGGGCGGCGGTGAACAGTTTCGGAGATATAACGTCTCCCTGTCTCACCCCTCGCTGCAGCTGGAAGATAATAAACGATAAAAAAGGTACTACGTTTTTTAGGGTTCCGTTTACGAAATAACTAGTATCTCATGTGTAGTTCCGTACCTAAAAATGTCGGGATAACCTACTAAACCTACGCTGTACGTCCAGTTTATTTCCCGTGGTCAAAGTATAATATATTAGTACTTATATACAGTTTGGACACTCCCTGCCGCTCTCTAGATTTCGACCTCACCCCCTCGTCTCCCAGATTGATACAGATTGGTTACAGTTTGGTTGTCAAACGTATAGGATTTTGCTGCCATTATGTTTGGTTTGTCACTTGTTTTTTGAAATGTCATTTCTGGCCCATTGTATGAAGTGTCCAGGGTGTGCCGTGGTCCTATTGCTTGTAGTACCAAAGGTATTTTTTCTCTCCCGTGCGTGACACTGTGACGGATCTGAGTTGAGCGAGCGAAGCTAGCGATAAGAGGTTCGTTAGGTTTGATGATGATAATGTGGTGGTCTGTTTAATTTTTCACATATTATATGTTAAGAGCGTCGGTGGCGCAACGGCAAGGGCCGTACCTCCTATCCGGGAGATCGTGGTTCGAGTCCTGCCACGTACAAATGTGTTTTCGAATTTTGATCTCACATGTACGTTTATCCGACGCTCTTACGGTGAATAAAAACATCGTGAGGAAACCTGCACACGCCTGCGGAGAAACTCGCAGGTTGTGTGTGAAGTTGACCAACCAGCACTACGCCCGCGTAGTCGACTAAGGCCCGATCGCCCTAATTCAGGGTTAGCTCGAACCCCTCGGTGGGGACATATATGAGCTGATATGATGAAGAATTCATACACGAGCCCAACGCCTTTGATGATTGCGTCGTAGCTGACATCACTAATCACTGATCACCAATGTAAAAATAATAATCGTCATCATATCAGCCGAAAAACGTCCACTGCTGGTCAAAGGCATCCCCCAAGGCTCGAGCCCCTCGGTGGGGACGAATATGAGCTGATATGTATGTGTTATTATGGTAGATTTCTTTACAAATAATAAAAAAAAACACCATGTTCATCATCATATTAGCCGAAAGACGTTCACTACTGGACAAAGGCTTCCCCTAAGGTTTTCCACAACGACAGGACCTGCGCTGCTCGCATTCAGTGGTGTCCATTGTTTTCAGCTTATATTAAGAATTATTTTTCACTTTTTAGTTTGACATGCTTTAAAAGCACAGATTTGAACAGAAGGATCCGCCAGTCTCCATATTTTAGTCATATTTTCTTCATACATGCAAAAAGTAGCGCCATCTGACATAACTCGTACGAACTAGCGTGGGCGAGAGTTGACTGACGTGCCGAGTTAAAAGAACCTTGATAGAATTGTCGCTTTAAAAATTCGTTTTTTTAATTTGTTTACAAGTAAAAATACAATGTAAGGTTACTTATCGATGATACGACATCCCATGTTTCTTTTTAGCCTTTCTTTTATGATATTTACGGCCTCTAACAACACAATAAGGCATTTTTATATGGAATATTTTTCCACCGCACTGAACAATGTCCCGCAGACGACTGAGTCGCGAGTGTGCGAAACTTTCGATTTTCGCACCAATTCGCTGGGCCCATTAGTCGCGCGCGTTGGCCGGGTCCTTACGCCAGTAATATATAAGTCATTGTTTAAAAGCGTGCTTTTTAGTTCTTTTAATTTATATTTATTTTTCAATTTTTAGTTTAGGGTAATGAGATAAACTTATGAAATTATTGTATTGTCACTGATTCTTGATAAATGTACAAAGTTTGAATTAAATCTGTCCGTTTAAAGTGGGTCAAAATCAAATGCAAAGGAGTCGGTTACAACATACATACAAACATACATACATACAGGTGAAGCTAATTAAAAGCGTGTTAAAAGGAATCACTGTTGTACTCGTTTATGTTTTAAGGTTCCATAACCAGCGATGTGGGGTACGGAACCCTCGATGCGCGAGTGCAACATCGTACTTGACTGGTTTTTAATGACATTGCTGATTTTGATTTCTGGAGTGGATTTCTCCAGTTTGGTCAAGTGGAATGAAAATAATGAGCTGAGCTGATCGATTTGTGTGAGAAGTGGACTTTTTTACAATTGGTAAGCCCTTGGCATCATCTCACCGGATGGAAAATGATGATGATGCCGAAGATGGAAGTGAACTTACCAAGGTTCCCCAACGCAATGGGGAACTGGCTATCTTTTCTCCAAGCCGGAACACATCTATGCTGTTAACATTGATGTTTGGCGGCAAGACTTAGATAAGATGGTGGTAGCTAGCCAGGCGGGCTTAGAAAATGCTCATCCACCAACCAAAACAAGTCTTAAAAATAAATCGAATCCACGACCTCCCGATGTGAAGCTAATGGACTTACCCATACGGCACGCAGGCGATTTAAAAAAAATACAATAGTTGTTCAAGCCCCTTAAAATGTTTCTAGTTTACCAGAGATCCTATAGCCTGCCAGATATGTCATGTGTTAGCCAGCTACGAAATTTAACTCCTCAAACTTTCAAACAAAATTTGGTCTTCGCATATTTTGATATGAGATTTTGTACGTACAGGTGTACAGAGCTGTCCACTGCTACTACATGGTGGAGTCTCGGACTGTCTACCCCAACTTCTGGAGGGTCATCAACCTCATCCACATTCTGCTCATCCTCGCCCATTGGTTTGGGTGTTTTTACTTTCTTCTTTCGGAAGCTGAAGGTTTTCAGGTGAGTCTACATCGAAGAGTATACTACTCCTTTGACGAGGAAGTATGCATGTGTGTTTAAGGCGGATATTGATTGGAACAGTGATCTTGTGTAAAGAGTAAGAAAATAACCACACTTTATCACTTTTTGAATGGGTTTTCGTTTCAATCAAAAACTATAATGGAAGTATAAAAAATAATAACATTACAACTTTGTATTATCATAACAATTTTTTTTATAAATTTTTAAAAATTTATACATCAAGATATTAGTCATAACAAGAGTTAAAAGTAACGGTGTAGACCTATCTTTGGGATTTTTTTTCTATCGAGCCAAAACTGCTCAATCATGTTTCTAATATAGCTTTTAAATTTAAGGAACATCCAAAACAACAATTTTTTAACCTTGAGTTTTCTATCGTTTAGGAGTAATTGACGTCAAAAATAACAAAAATCTGTAATATTACCGCCTTAATAATCATCTGCAAAAACCTTGAGATATGTTTAAGTTACTTATGAGAATCTATACGAACGTTCGGCAACCCGCGACCTTTTCCACACGGCCCTCTGTAATGTTGTAAGTATATATATCCCCGACATTGAAATTTCGTGCTAATATTGCGCGCCAAACTCAATGGCTGCATACCACAGAACCACACCCTGGACACTTCATACAACGGGCCAAAAATTACATTTCAAAAAAGGAATGACGGAACAAAATGGCGGCAAAATCCTATACGTTCGATGACCAAACTGTAACCAATCTGTATCAACCTGGGTGACGAGGGGGTGAGGTCGCAATCTAGAGAGTGGTAGGGAGTGTCCATACTGTATGTTAGTACTATTAAATATACTTTGAAAGAACAGAAGAATTCAAGCGATTTTTTTCTTATCTGTGCTGCATACGAACCAATCGAATGACGGTTAGGTAGCTCGCCTCATGCGTGGCACGCACTACCCCCGCGCCCGTTTTTATTTGATTCGGCGCCCGACGAAAACTAATATTTTTGAAGTGAAAACGCGCGTTCGGCATTTTTGAGATGGGAAAAAACCATTGAACTCGCGACACTGTAACCGACACCAACACCGTACCGGGAATACTCGCAGGGTCAAAACTTTGTCAACCTAGTTGTTCGCCAGGAACACTCGGAGGGCCAAAATTTATAAAAGTGGAAAAAGTTTTCATTTCTGTCGGCATTTTTTTCAGTTATCGCCTTTTCTAAAAAATATAGTTAGACAATTTATTAAGGTTATTTCATTAGTTTCCGGAGTTGGTTTTAGTTTTGGAAAACAACTAGTATCTCATCTGTGGTTCTGGTAAGTAATTTACGAAGTAACTAATAGCTCATCTGTGGCATTTTATAGCGAGGGATGAACCGATTCATATTTTTACGCCATTACGATAGCGAGTTAAAAACAAAAGTAAAAAAAATAAGACGCTGAAATCGTCACTGCAAAGCTAACACGATGCGGTCATGGCGCTAATTTTAATTTTTCGAAGGTTTTTAGTGAATGATGACTACCTATTTGGTAGAAAGTAATGTAATATGTGCGCAAAACAGGTTAAAATTGTTAAAAAACTAAATTTCGAGTCATTATTCACCAAAAACCTTCAGAAAAAATTCGCAATATGATCTCATCGTTCCGCCTTAAGGTTCTAGTGTCAACTGTTCTTGAAATTTGTTTTTAGGGTTCCGTACCCAAAGGGTAAAAACGGGACCCTATTACTAAGACTTCACTGTCCGTTTGTCTGTCTGTATGTCTGTCCGTCTGTCACCAGGCTGTATTTCATGAACCGTGATAGCTAGACAGTTGAAATTTACACATATGACGTATTTCTGTTGCCGCTATAACAACAAACACAAAAAAATAGAATAAAATAAATATTAAAGGAGGCTCCCATACAACAAACGTGATTTTTTTGCTCGATATTAATAACGGCAAAAGCTAGACGCTTGAAATATTCACAGAATATTTAGTTATATATTCACTTTAAAAATAAATAATTTAATTAAAATAAAACAAATACTTAAGGCTTCCATACAACAAACGTGATTTTTTTTTGTTCGATATTGATAACGCCAACAGATAGACATTTGAAATATTTAAAGAATATTAATTTGTATTATTCACTTTAAAAATAAATAATTAAATTAAAATAAAACAAATATTTAAGGGATGCTCCCATACAACATACGTGATTTTTTTGCTCGATATTGATAACGGCAATAGGTAGACGCTTGAAATATTCACAGAATATTTAGTTATATATTCACTTTAAAAATAAATAATTAAATTAAAATAAAACAAATATTTAAGGGGGCTTCTATACAACAAACGGATTTTTTTGTTCGATATTAATCACGGCAACAGATAGACTTTTGAAATATTCACAGAATATTGATTTGTATTATTCATTATAAAAATAAATACATTAATTTAAATAAAATTAATATTTAAGAGGGGGCCTCTATAAAACAAACGTGATTTTTATAGATAATAGTACGGAACCATTCGTGCGCGAATTGGACGTTTTTTTAACGACGAGTCAAGTGTGCGTGCCCGTTTGAGGGTAAGAAGACTTCTCGGAAAGTCTGGCCGCCCGTTTACTGACAGCGAACTAGTGAACCAATGTGTTTAAGTTATCGCTGAAAAAGTGTGTACTGCCGTGCTATTCACAAAAAATCTCAGCGCTTAAAAAAATATTTTTTTAAACGCTGAATTCGAAAGTTCAAGTTCACTGCAGTATTTTCTTATAAAGTAATTGTTGACACTCGAAGCTGAAATTTTTTTTTAATTAAAAAAGTAAATTGAAGACATTAGTCTCTCTGCCCGAACGTGCACTCGGCGTACGTACTGATGATTTATGCAAGCAACTTCAAGAAATAGCGCGATTATTGGAACGGTTCTCTTTAGTTTCAAGTTTTTAGGACTAATTATAAATGAAACGTTAGATAAAAAGTAACTCAGTACGATTTGCATTTAATATCTCCAAAATACCTTTATAAATAACTAGCTATTGGCCGCGGCTTTGCCCGCGTGGATATCGTTTGAATGACTGTCTGTGAGCGTTGGTGGCGTAACGGTTACGGCCGCTACCTCCTGTCCGGGAGGCCATAGTTCGAATCCTGCCACGTACCAATGTATTTTTGAATTTCGATTTCGTATGTAGGTACGTTTATCCGACGCTCTTACGGTAAAGGAAAAACATCGTGAGGAAACCTGCACACGCCTGCGAAGAAACTCGAAGGTTGCGTGTGTGAAGTCGACCACTATTTTGATTAGCAGTATATGTCATTTTCCACTCTGTCAACCATTTCCGTGCATAAAATTACAACAATCTATTGTTCCGTTGCGATGTTAAAGAAATGAATCAAAAAAAGACTATTTTTTCAGTTCCCTCAGAAACTGCATCGGTCTATGCTATTTTCACGGGATAAAAAATATGTCCTTCCCAGAAACACAGGCTACCTGCTTGCCAAATTTAATCAAGATTGGTCAAGGTGTTGAAGCGTGAAAAAGAAACAAACAAACACTCACATTTATAATTTTAAAATAAATATTGTTAAAAAAACTAAAAAACACGCTTTTGAAGCACATCAAACTAAAAAGTGAAAAATAGTTCTTAATATAAGCTGAAAACAATATTCATTATTGTAAATTATCATATTGTAACAAATTCTTGATAAACGTACAAAGTTTGAATTAAATCTGTTCGTTTAAAGTGGGTCAAAATCGAGTGCAAAGGAGTCGGTTCTAAACATATATACATACAGGTGAAGCTAAAATAAGGATATCTGCAGCCAGTCTTGGCATTATGTACAGATGTTTTATCTCACGAGCGCGGGTTAGCCATACTTGTGTGTGTAATGCGTATCGACACTCGCTATTGTGAGTTTATAAGTTGCGTCTATTGTGTGCGCTATTGTAAAGCTCCCGAGCTTACGCACGCAAAGACAATATTATGCACACACACAAGTATGGCCAACCCGCGCTCGTGAGATAAAACATCTATAACAGTGTGGCCCTTGCCAAAGTTGCCGACCGCTGATCTATGAGTATACTAATATTATATAGAGATAAGTTTTGTAATCTTTGAAACTACTGAACCAATTCCAAACAATTCTCTCACCACTGGAAAGCTTCATTATCACTATCTAACATATGCTTTATTTTATCCACGCGCCGCGCACCCTCTAGTATTTTATAAAATTATTGAGTCCAGCGTTACTTTGTGGAGCTCCTTAGTCAGATGTTTTAAATTATGATTACCTTGCTATTCTGCTGGACATGGAACAGAAACACGTGTCGAGTGTTTTCATTACCTTGCTATTCTGTTCAAAGTGGGACAGAAACACGTGTCGAGTGTTTTAAATGTTACTGTGCAGCGGTGTCTGTGTGTGTGTATGTGTGTGTGTGTTTGCGTGTCTCCAGAAATCGCGTTTCGTCTCGCACACAAACTTTACAGCAAGGCAATCATACCTAGTTGTGTTAAACATCTCATAATATTCGTATTTTGTGTTTGTTGTCCGTAAACCTACTGATAGGACCATGGTTCTATCAGTAGGACCATGGTAGTCTAGCCGTCAATCGCTTACTCGCTAAGCCATTGAATCCAACTGGCATTGTTTAAAAAAAAGCAATTTTTATATTTTTGTTTAAATGTAGGGTTAGATACATTCTAAACCCTGCAACCATCATCATAATCATCATATCAGCCGGAAATCGTCCACTGCTGGACAAAGGCCTCCCCCAAGGATTTCCACGACGACCGGTCCTGCGCTGTCCGCATCCATCGGCTTCTCGCGATCTTCACCAGGTCGTCGGTCCACCGCGTGGGAGGCCTGCCTACGCTACGTTTTCCGGTGCGCGGTCGCCATTCGAGAACTTTACTGCCCCATCGGCCATCTGTTCTACGAGCTATGTGCCTTGCCCACTGCCACTTCAGTTTAGCGACTTTGTGAGCTATGTCGATTACTTTAGTTCTCCTGCGGATCTCCTCGTTTCTGATTCGATCACGCAGAGAAACTCCGATCATAGCACGCACCATTGCCCTTTGGGTGACCTTGAGCCTTCTTATGAGGCCCATAGTAAGCAACTATGGCTCAGTTCCGTAAGTCATCACTGGCAACACACACTGGTCAAAGACCTTAGTCTTGAGACACTGCGGTATTTGGGACGTGAAGATATTGCGAAGCTTCCCGAACGCTGCCCAGCCGAGTTGGATTCATCGATTAATCTCTTTCTTGAAGTTGGACCTGCCTAGCTGGACTGTTTGTCCCAGGTATACATATTAGTCAACAACTTCCAGTGTAGAGTCTCCAACTTTTAGAGGGGTGGGTGCGACATGGACATTTAACATTTTTTTCGTCTTGTCCATGTTCATTTTAAGACCCACTTGTTGAGAGACTTTACTGAGGCCATCGAGCATTGTGCTTAGGTCTTCCATAGTCTCAGCCATGACCACGATATCGTCAGCGAATCGGAGGTGGGATATGTACTCGCCGTTGATATTGATGCCGAGTCCACCCCAGTCCAGAAGCTTAAAAACATCTTCCAGGGCGGCGGTAAACAGTTTCGGAGATATAACGTCTCCCTGTCTCACCCCTCGCTGCAACTGGATAGGTTTCGAGTTCTGGTCCTGGAACCAACATGGTGGCGTTTTCATACAAACACTTCAACACCTCGATGTATCGATGGTCAATTTGGCACCGCTGGAGAGACTGTAGCACAACCCAGGTTTCGACTGAATCAAAAGCCTTCTCATAGTCCACAAACGCCATGCATAGTGGCTGATTGTACTCTTCGGTCTTCTGTATAATCTGCCGCTGCGTATGTATGTGGTCTATGGTACTAAAGCCTTTTCGGAAACCGGCTTGTTCGGGAGGCTGGAAGTCGTCAAACCTACGTGCGAGACGATTCGTAATGACTCTCGATAACAGCTTGTAGGCATGGCTCAGAAGTGAGATTGGTCTGTAGTTCTTCAGCAGGTTGTTGTCACCCTTTTTGAAGAAAAGCACGACCACACTTCCGTGCCATGCCTTAGGCGTTTGTCCCTCGAGTAAAACGGAATTAAATAACTTCTGAAGAGCTTTTAGTACCGGTGATCCACCTACTTTCAGAAGTTCAGCCGTAATTCCATCATCACCCGGTGCCTTGTTGTTCTTGAGCTGTTTGAGAACCATTCTAATCTCGTACAGGCTGACTTCCGGGATATCTTCGGTATAGTGTCGGGTTAGTCTGGCTCTTGGGTCTTCAGCTAGATCGCTGACAGGCAAACGTGTGGTCTTGTACAATTGTCCTTAGAACTTCTCAACTTCTTCCAGCAACTTAGTCTTAGACGATATGGTCCTGCTATCCTCAGTCTTCAGCTTGGTCAGTTGGCTTTGTCCAACAGACAGATCTCTCGCGAACACTTTAGAGCCTTTGTTGTGCTCAATCACTCCTTTAATACAATTTGTATTATATTGGCGTAAATCGCGAGTCAGGGACTTAGAGATCAGCCTGTTTAGTTGCCGATACTAAGAAGCGTCTTCAGAGGACTGCAAAACCAATCTGCGTCTTTCTTCCATGAGGTTGCTGGTGAAGTCTGTGATTTTTTTTGGTTCTGTTTGAACGGCGAGTTTTAAAAATCTTAGACCCGACCGTTTGAACAATTTCCACGAATCTGTCATTATAATCGTCGACATTCTCGCAGTCTCCTAGGCATTCGAAACGATTGTGCAACTCGAGCTGAAAGCTCTCGGGGTTTTGGAGCTTGATGGGCGCTGGACGGAGCGTAGAATTCATCAGTCGACATCTTTCTAGCTTGGTCTTTAGATTCAATGTGCCTGTGAACATCCGGTGATCGCTTCTGTTTTGACTGAATTGATCACGGAGACATCATTGAATATTTGCCTCCTTGTCGACAAGATGAAGTCTATCTCGTTCTTCGTTACGCCATTGGGATGCAACCATGTCCACTTCCGCTGTTTTGACTTTTTACCTGCAACCAACCAGCTTTTTATTACAGACCTAGCCTCATTTCTGTACTGTTTTTTTTTTAATTTAAAATTTGAGTGCGTTTAACTGCACATCACCTGATGATAAGTGCCGATTCAGCCGAGGATGTAACACGCAAGCTCAAATAGTGCCTATTTACTCTCGTCTTGAAGATTCCTAAGTTTTACGAATCGGTGAATCCAGACGTCGGCAGGGAATTCCACTCCTTGGCCGTTCGCATGATGAAAGAAGATTCAAAACACTTTGCGGCGATGCTCGAGGCTTTGGAGCCTGCCTGATAAAAGTCTCTCGTCGCCAATGAGTCTCCTAGCGCGTCGGTCGATAGAATTCAAGGCATCTACTAGCTAGTAGTTATGGTAAAGATGAACATTATACGATAGTGATAAGTGATGATGATTGATGGTGTTCTTTGGTGAAATGATTGTTCCTCCGTGGCGTAATGGTTAGCCCATTTGCTTCACACCAGGAGATCGTGGGTTCGATTCCCGGTGGGGTCCACTTGTAAGACTCGGTTTGGTTGGTGGTAGGGCATTTTCTAAGCCCGCCTGGCTAGCTACCACCGTCTTATCTAAGTCTTGCCGCCAAACAGCAGTGTTAACAACATTGATGTGTTCCGGCTTGAAGATAAGATAGCCAGTTCTCCATTGCGTTGGGGAATCTTGGTATGCCCGCTTCCATCTTTGGCATCATCGTCACTTATCAGCAGGTGTGTTGATGCCAAGGGCTTACCAATTCTGAATTTAAAAAAAAAAACTAAGTTAACCTACATTGTTGTTACCTTGTTATCTGTGGATATAAATTTAAATATATCAAATACAAATATAAGCTAAAATCATTATTTTACCCTTAGGGAGACTGGGTGTATCCTCACCGGCCAGGAGACTACGCCACCCTGACCAGAAAGTACCTGGGCTCCCTTTACTGGTCTACCCTGACCTTGACCACAATCGGTGACCTTCCTACTCCAGAAACCAACGCTGAGTAAGTACTGTAATCTGTAATTCTGTGGTCTTCTGATTTTTTGGCCTTCGAGTGTACAATAACCAGTTCTCAGTTAAAGTGATCGTTTCCCGAAATGTCCACTTTTAAAAATGGCTGCTAAACCTGGTAGCCTGGTGTTGCACTTAGCATCACCCGCGGACACACGTGTAAGACAATGCTTTCCCATATCATCTCAGGTGACTCTCATCTGAGATTTGGATGAATTTGAAAACTTGCAAACAGCTAAATGTAACGAAATATGATTATTGCTTGCGAAATAATATGTTTTTATAATTAACACGTATGTATATACAGAGGTATAAAAAAATTAACATTGGAATTTGGACAAAAAAAGGTTGACATTAAGAGTTCGTTCGAAGACTGTTTAAGAAGACCATCCCTGGCTGCTGTCTGTACAAATCGTAGTTTACTGATAATTTGAAAACAAGAAATTGTTGTTTTAAAAACAATGTTCATTTACGACTCGATTAAGGAAATCTATGTCCGTATATCCCTGTCGTTTTTAAAAACTTTACATGCTGAGATATAGCGGTCTAAAGATATATGTGTTTACTTAGACCGTTATATCTCAGCATATTATGTAAGTTTTTTTGTAAAATACAGGGATATGCGGACATATAGTTTTCCCTTTTGTAAAGAAACAAATATTTATAACCGACTTCAAAAAAGAGGAGGTTTCTCAATTCGACCGTATATATATATTTTTTATGTGTGTTCGCGGATAACTTCGTCGTTTATAAACCGATTTTGATGATTCTTTTTTTGTTGGAAAGGAGATATCCTAAGGGTGGTAACATGATAAGGAAACCAGGATCTGATTATGGAATCCCAGAGAAATTAAGGGGATCCTTAGTTTCAAATTCAAATTCAAATAACTCTTTATTGTACATCAAAAATAAATACATAACATGCAAAATTTAAATTAAAACTACTTAGTTTCCTGTTTGAAGTCGGTTTTTTTTTGTTCAAAATTATTATAAAACAACTTCTTGTTTTTCATTTATAAGTGGACTGCTTATTGTATAGATGGCGGTCAGGGACAGCCTTCTTTGGAGTTTTTTTTTAGATATTCTAATGTAAGAGGTTATAAAACAATAATTTATAACTCGGTCATCATTTGTACCGCTTTTCGAATTATTATGTATTAAAATTGGAATGTTTAGTTTTCCAGTAGTAAGTATATTGAGAACTTTGTGAATTAGAGAAAATATTTTGTTTTTCAAATAAAAAAGTGCTGATTATTTTGAAGTGAAAACAACATGAGCAAAGACCTGAACAGCCTTTGGAAATTGGGTGGATATTTATTAATTTAATCAGATCATACCTTCGTCAGCAATTAGATACGAATCGGTGATGAAAAATAATAAAGCTCGCTATACAGGCTGTAAGAAAAACTTTGCATTGTGGATTGTAAAAAATCGTATCAAGCATCTTCAATTTTTATATTATTTATTTAGGTACGCGAAAAACAAAAATTATAAAGAATCTTAAATTAATTGTCATAAATGTAATGTTTTTGCTTGTTTCCTTATAAAAAAAGTTACTTAGCTTTGGTTGTAACGTAAATAAACTAGAAATTACATTATATTTGGTGGATGGAACTACTTACTTACAAATTTACAAAATTACAAGAACAAAATTACCAAACTAACATTATAGAGTATTTTAATAACGTATTATACAGGGTGTAACATAAAGGTGTGGTGATACTTTAAGGTGGGCTTGTACCCATCAAACTGAACAACTTTCTCCATGGAACCCATAGTGAAATCGCAAAAAAAAATTTGGCTCTCCCATACTAACTCGATCAGCTGATCAGCCAACTTAGTATGGGAAGTTCAATTTTTTTTTGCGATTTGACTATGGGTTCCATGGAGAAAGTTGTTCAGTTTGATGGGTACAAGCCCACCTTAAAGTATCACCACACTTTTATGTTACACCCTGTAGAAGAATAAATAAGTCCCTAACACTTGTAATTTTCAATAAAGCACTGTGCTTATTTCCAAACAAAAAATAATTACAAACTTTTAAATATAAAAAATACAATAAATGACATCAGAGGAAAATAATTCACGAACTTTTTCTTACACCTTTTATAGCGAGGTTTTTAATGAGAGCTCACTCTGGCAAGTGAAATGCAATATTATTCGTAAAACCTTCATTATATGCAAACCCTTTCATATGAGAGGATATACAGAGTGTTCTAAAAATACTGTTTTCGATTCAAATAATCAAAGGCAGCACTTTTCAAGTAATCTAAGGATTACGTGGGATTGACCCAGGATTACGGGTAAGCGTAAATACGTATTACGGAGCTTTTCGAGTGCTTTATGGAAAAAAAAAACAATTTATACAAAAAAACAATGTATATTTTGATACAGAGTGTATAAAAAAGGTGTAGGCACCAAAGGCTTAGTTCCTTTCTCTCTAATATGGTTAATGGGAGCGATGGCTGACGGCTGACTCTCGCGTTATACTCGTGACCGGGTGCTGTCCGTGTGACATGGCCTACTCTTGTCAAAGGTATCAATGACATTCAATGATTTTTACATATAACTTTTCGTTTCATATTGTATAATGACATAATTTGGTTTATTTCAAGGATTGAATTTTGACATTATCAACTAATAATTGTTTATTTATTGATTTTTTACAAATGAAATTATGTATTATTTTATGACTATCAAAAAGAGTGTAATTTGCAAACCTATTTTGAATAAATACCTTAAATCTGGAATCTAGCCCGTCTGGCTAGCTACCACCATCTTATCTAAGTCTTGCCGCCAAACATCAGTTTTAACAACATTGATGTGTTTCGGCTTGAAGATAACATCGCCAGGTCTCCATTGCGTTGGGGAATCGTGGTAAGCCCGCTTCCATCTTCGGCATCATCGTCACTTACCATCAGGTGAGATGATGCCAAGGACTCACCAATTGTGAATAATTAAAAAAAATCTGTAGCAAATTATCTGAGGTATAAATTCATGCCATCATTTAGTAGGTATTCAGGATTTTTTTTCGACTAAGTACCTTTTTATTACACTCTGTAAAAGCTAGGGTGGTATTGGATTCAGAGTATTCTAAATAAGTTCTATAGATCAGATATTTAATCTCAACATCTACCAGGCTTACAACGATACAGGGGTTCCCAATCTTTTTATTTCGCGGCGCACTTACAAGTTGGTATATTTTTACGACGCTCTAGTCCCCATAATTAATTTTTCGATAATTGGAAACGCTAAATACGTTAAAAATGTAGTTCAATCGGAAAAACAACCATATACAATTATGCTACATTTTTGGTTTTTCTTTTCATAAAACGTTTCTAATGGATTTTGACAAAAATTTCATACATGACACCAACCTAGAAGCATGATTTAACAATTGATAAAAGAATAATCGATATCGGAATACTCATAAAAAAGTTACGGCCGTATTAAAAAAGTATACGGGTTGACTTGAGAACCTCCTCATTTTTTGCAGTCGGTTGATAAATAAAAACACCTTGTTGAATAAACTTTCACGTTTGATTAAATATTAAATTAAAAATGAAATATAAAAATAAGTTACTGAGATACGCTATAGGCGGAAGCATAACTTGCGTTGCATCGCGTGTCATTCTGCATGCGCGAATGTTTGGTTTTCTGAGTTAGAGCTCGGGCGCCCTTGTTCTATCTCACACTGCGCCGAGGCGCACACTTTGGGAACCCTTTCTTCACTAAACGGAAATAATCATTGAAGTGCCAGATTACTAGGCTAACATGACTAACAAGGATGTTTGCTTCAATCATTGAATAAACTTACACGTTTGATTAAATGTTAAATTTAAAAATGAAATATAAAAATAAATTACTGAGCTACGGCATAGGCAGAAGCATAACTAGCGTTGCATCGCGTGTCATTCTCCATGCGTGAATGTTTGGTTTCTGAGTTGGAGTTCGGGCGCCCTTGTTCTCTCTCGCACTGAGCCGCGGCGCACACTTTGGGAACCCTTGCTTTAATATACGGAAATAATCATTGAAGTGCCAGATTACTAGGCTAACATGACTAACAAGGAGGTTTGCTTCAAGCACGCACGGAGGCCCCAAATTTCTGCCGCGGCGGGGGCTCAAGTCCCGACTGCTGCAGTTCAAGTCCAACCGAGGGTACGTTGAAAAAATGCGATTGGTCAGATCACGTGGTACATTTATTTAAATTTGGAACACATCATTTTATTTTCTTCACACTTAAAGGTATTCTGAAGTGAAACAAGTGGGTATCACTCAACCTTGCAATTATTGCATAAGCAGTGTCAGTCCGGCCATTAATTAGTAGAAAATTAGAAGTCATTTCCCCACTTCGACCTCTCCCCTACAAATTGCCCCGGAATATATTTTTGACATTTTACATTGAAATGGTAAAAGTTGAGAGCAAACTGTCAGTAAATCAAATCTACATAAATTAACTCTACATGAATTAACCTAAAGTAGGGTACTAACAATATATACATATAAGTAAATATAAAAATATTAGCTGTTTCCCGCGGCTTCGCCCACTCAGATGCCGGTGAAAAAAATTCTATACCTATTCACAGACCTATGTGTTCCAATATGTGTACCTGGGACAAACAGTCCCATTGTACGATCTATATGCCCCTCCCACTGCTACTTAAGTTTAGCAATTTTTAGAGCTATGTCGGTTCCTTTGGTTCTCCTACGGATTTCCTCGTTTCTGATTCGATCACGCATAGAAACTCCGAGGATAGCACGTTAACAATTACAATAACTAACTGTATCCTTTGCCGACAAATCATAAATCACCCGGATACCACACAGCATTGTATCCAATAACTTATTGTTTTTGATGTCCGTGTTCGATTTGGCGTTGAAAGAGGGAATTGAAGGGACCTTATCTTTGGACGCGGTTTCAGAATATTGGAAGTGGTATCGTCTGAAAATAAATAATTATTTTTCCGGTCGTTACATAATATGTATAGCCGCGATTTTCTAGGAAACCACTGGACGGATTGGAATAAAATATTTTTTTATATAAAGCTTGTCACTACGGGAACAATGTTTGGTTTTGATTGCAATTTAAAAAAATAAAAATAATAAAATAAATAATAAAATTTAAAGAAAACACGTTTTGTTATTAGTCAGATAAATCTGACATTGTTATTTGTATTTTTTAACTTAAAGTCAGATAAATTAAAAAAAATTATAAAAACACAACTACTTAAAAACATTAGGTACCCCTCTTTATTGGGAAGTCTTTTAAAATGTATCTTTTTTTTTTTTATTCACATATGGTAAACCCTTGACAACATCTCACCTGGTGGTAAGTGACGATGTTGCTGAAGATGGAAGCGGGCTTACCAAGATTCCCCAATATCCCGATATCCTATAGTTTACTCGCGGAATCAAGACGAATCTGACAATACTGCGCACTCTGAAATCCATCAAGCCGTATAGAAGATATCGTGTAATAAAGAAACATACATACAGACCTGAAAATGAAACACTCAAAATTGACAAAACATTTGACATCAATAATTTCAAGAATTTAAAATTTAAAGGTATTATCTAATTAATTTTTTCTCTATTTTTCTTTGTGCAAGCTTAAATGCTTTGTATGCCTCTTTAGGTACATTATGGAAATTTATTGTCTTTTACACTCCTATTTTGTGGGCAGTCAAAAAGCAAATCATATCAGCTCTTATACGTCCCCACCGAGGGGCTCAATCCTACCCTGAATTATCTTTAAGCGCGATTTACTATTAAGGGCGATCGGGCCTTAGTCGACAACGCGGGCCCAGTGCGGGTTCGTCGACTTCACACACAACCTACGAGTTACTTCGCAGCTTTCCTCACGAAGTTTTTCCTTCACCATAAGAGCGTCGGATAAACGTACATATGAAATCGAAATCCAAAAACGCAATGGTACGTGGCAGGACTCGAACTACGACCTCCCGGACAGGAGGTAGCGGCCCTATCCGTTACGCCACCGAGGCTCTCACAATAGTCGGCCTTATTGCTACGTAGTAATTTCTTCCAGGCAACCTTTAGGTAGATACACAGCGTTAGAATAAGTTAAGCTAAGGTGCAATACTTAACTGTAAAACAGAAAAAAACAGTAACATAAAATCTAAGTCTCTTTCGTTATATCCATTACATTTCAGTTCAGTACGTGATTTTAAAGACGTTTCACGTCAAAAACTTCTGTATTTTATTTGAGATGAATAGGTAATCACTTGAGAACTTTACTCGAGTAACGTAGCTTATACAGGCCTCCCACTCTGAAGACCGATGACCTGCTGAAACTCGTGGAAAGCCTCTGGATACGAGCAGCGCAGAACCGGTCGTCGTGGAAATCATTGGTGGAGGCCTATGTTCAACTGTGGACGTCCTTCGGCTTATACGATGATGATGAGGTAATCATTGTTGCACTAGTGTGGAAAGTCACATTTGGCCTCTTTTTATTACCCGACTGTGCCAAAAGAAGGGTTATGTTTTTCAAGTTTATGTATGTATGTTTATTTCTTTGGCACGCTGTGTAGTCTAAACGGCCTAATGGATTTAGAAGTGCGAGGTGTCGTTTCTTCGTCTTGATCCCGTGAGTGACATTGAACACATTTTTACTCGATAAGCTAAAAAAGTAGGGGTTAAGTTTTTATAGTCAGGTTTTTAATTTTAATTATTAATTTTAATCATTTGGTTTTAGTATTATCGACTTAGATTTCAATCCGACTTTCAGGAGGTGTAATCCATAGCGAGATTATAAGAATAGTACAAGTACAGATGAAGTAGTCGCAATGACGCTTTAAATAAATAGCAACTCTCGCTACGCGGTAATAAAGAACAGTCTAGTTCGCAACCGCACTTAGTGCCTCCAGTTTTACTTCAACATACCTATACATACACCGATAACAACCGCGCTTTTACGCAAGAATGAACCGAATCAATGCGCGTGAGAGATTATTTTGCGCTAGCCGGTCTAGTGTTATCGCAACTGATCAACCGGCAGGGTTGTTAGACCGCGCGACGACCATGTTTCAACTTGCGCACTCGCTTGCTTGATAATCGCTCCGCTTTCTGCATGAGCTGACAATCAACTGACGAGCGCGGCCTGTAGGCCGCGCGCGCCGTTGTGTAGGTACTCATCTCGCGCTCTCAGCCGAGTGACGGGGGCCTGTCCATAGTTTTAAGGTCCTTGAAGGAACCAAAAATAGCATCCTTCGAGTAACCCTCATCACGGGAACAATACGAAATACTATTACATTCTGTCTCATCAATTTCCCTCGTGGCGTTATGTGTGATCCAATTTAGGGGTTTACCCATTTTAATCGGTACATCATAGCCAGTTTACTCGAAATTGTTGAAATTTGACAATGCTTATCCATGTTATTATGCTTATACTGAATCGGTGGCTCAGTGGTTAGTGCTCTTGACTACTGATCCGAGGGTTGTGGGTTCGATCCCTACCCAGGGCAAACATTTGTGTGATGAGCATATTTGTTTGCTCTGTGTCTGGGTGTTAAATATCTATATATGAATGTATTTAAACGTATATAAGTATGTATATCAGTGTCTGGTTCCCATAACACAGGGAATCCTACTTTGGGACCAGACGACCATATGTGATTTGTCCCAGAATATTAATTTTTATATAATTTATATTATTTTTTTTTATAATACGGACATCGATGGAGTTCCTGCTTGCCTGCGTCTGAGTTTCTCGACTCTTACAATTTGGGGATCTTCAAGGCGAGAGTGAATAGGTATTATTAGAGTTCGCGTGTACCATCCTCGATTACATAGTCACTTTCAATCAGGTGAGATGTAGTCAAACGCACCAAAGTTTTTAATTTCAATAAAAGATTTAAAAAGTTAACGTAGGGGTGATTATTTTAAATTCGCATACCCATCATGTGGGGTATCGTTGAACAAAGTATTAATTAACTATCTGTTTCTCGCGGCTTCACCCGAGTGGACATCATTTCTATGACTTTTCAAGGTTGTTTCAGCCGCTTGCGGTTCAGGCTCGCGAGCGAGAAAAAAAAAACTTATGTGTTAATCCAGGTCCTAATCTGTCTACCTACCAAATTTCAGCCAGATCAATTTAGTAGTTTTTGCGTGAAGAAGTAACAAACATACACACTCACAAACTTTCGCCTATTATTAGTGTGATATTAATTTACTGAAATAACTAACCCAACCAAAAATGATTGTAGGGGTACTTTTTTTAAATTCGCATACCCATTGTGTGGGGTATCATTGAATTAATTATTAATTAATGTTAATTAACATTAATTTAATGAAGTAAATAACCAATTCGACTAAAACCCGACTGCTTGAAAACATTACACCTTTTGTGGGGCTGTCGGGTAAAATTGTATCTTATGTCACTCACGGGATCTAGATGAATAATTAAATAAATAAATAAATATTCTGGGACAAATCACACATGGCCATCTGGCCCCAGAGTAGGATTCCCTGTGTTATGGGTTCCCAGAGACTGATATACATACTTATATACGTTTAAATACATTCATATATAGATATTTAACACCCAGACACAGAGCAAACAAATCTGCTCATCACACAAATGCTTGCCCTGGTGGGGATCGAACCCACAACCCTCGGATCAGTAGTCAAGGGCACTAACCACTGAGCCACCGAGTCAGTCAAATCTAACAACACATCGCACTCCAAAATCCATCAAGCCGTTTAGGCTACTGGCTCATACCCAACTAGCAAACTAGTCTCAGAATGCGCTTTTAATAAGAGTAGTAGGCTTATAGTGCCCTTAAAATTGTTTTGTAACATGCCATGCACCTATATTAGTCTCAGACAAGCAGATATGGGCTCAAGAACGCTCGGTCTTATTAACTAGTCTCATTTATGCATATAAGAGCATTTAACAATGCTATTATAAGCCACTTACTCTTAAAATGGCATTTACTAAGACCAATTGCACTTGAGAAAATTTGATCTTATATATACATTTTCTAAGCTCGTTCGAGTTTATAATAGACTTATAAATGCTATTCTTAGAATATTATAATAAAATCACTGTAAGTACGGGGTTTTCTGATCTTATTCAAAACGGATAAGTTAGTTATTAGAGTAATATAAGATCAAAGTACTTATAATACAAAAGACAAGACTTTATTTCACCATTTAACCTTTAGCACATATTTCGATTGCTAATATTGCAAATTATTCAGGAATAATATAAATTGCATGCGAATGTTATACACAAAAAAGAAAAACAATCAATTAGTTTTTAATTATTACAAATACAAATACAAATACAAATAATTTATTTAAAACAGTTATTTACAAAGTATGTGTACATATCGGTCCCAAACTAGGCACAGCCTGTATCTTGGGCACCAACAATAGATTAGACAACGTAGATACTGCTTGTTGAACTAACTACATATTTAATTTTTAAATACTATATAATTATTAATCACTGAAGAAACTGTTCACACTGTACTACTATTTAACATGTTAATAGTACTAAAATAATTAATTAATGGAACAAAAAAAAAATAAAAAAAATAAGTAGCGTATAGTATAAGTTGTGTGTGTGTGTGTGTGTGTGTGTGTGTCTTCGTGAGTGTATTTATGTGTCATTTAGTGTAAGTGAGTGTGTGTTTGTATGTGGGAGAGGTTTAGGAGGATTCGTGTTATATAATAGGCTTGAGAAGGTTTTCTGTATCCGCGTAAGAGAGTTTCTGCAACCAGTCTCTGATAAGTCTCTTAGCTTCCCTAACCGTTGTTTTCTTAATATCACAGTGCCTTATTATTCTGTTGTACAAGAAAGGTTGCATAAACGTAGGTAATTTGCGAGCAAATTCAGACTTAACTTGAGGCTTTTCCACCCTAAATGTGCGTTGTTTTAAAAGTTTTTTGTACTCTTCAGATTTAAGAACCTTGCAGTGTGCAGAGAGAGATGATTTAAGAATGTACAACTGGCGAACGTTAAGAACCGCAGCCTCAGCGTATAGTTTTGAGGTAGGAAACCTGAATGGTTTTCTTAGCATCACTTTAAGAACTGAGCGCTGAGCTCTTTCCAAAGTTAGCATCGTGGTTATGCAACTACCGCCCCAGATTTTATTACAGTATGTAATTATAGATTCACATAGTGAGGTGTACACCAATCTAAGAATATTTTTGTCAGCAGAGTTCCTTAATAATTTCATTACGTATATTAAACGTCTTACTCTATCTGCTAAACACGTAATGTGTGGCTTAAACGAGAGTGTCTGATCAATCAGTACACCAAGGTATTTTATGTGATCAACTCTTTCAATTTCTTCGCAGGTACACTGGGTGAAGTTGCATGCAGTGTGTAATTTAATAGACGGTGGAAACTCAATTCTTTTTGAACGCGGTTTGAGAAATGTCAAAAATTTTGTTTTCTTTAGGTTGATTGTAAGCAGATTGTCATCAAACCACACTTTCAACGCAGATAATCCTATTTCCGCTTTTTTAAACGTATCAGTCCAGGCCTTACCGTGAAAGAGAACAACAGTGTCATCAGCGTAGCAAAAAATATCAGAATTAACGGGAGCGCATTTATATAAATCATTTATATAAACCAGAAATAGCGTAGGGCCTAGAACGCTGCCTTGCGGTACTCCGAAATCAATAGGGAGTTCACTACTTATTCCCTCTGCAATTTTTAGGCATTGGCGTCTATTTGTCAGATAACTGCCGAACCAGTCCAACGGGGGCCCTCTAATTCCTACGTTTACGTAAACTATCTTACATAGATTTAGCGCTTGATATATAATGTGCAGTTTCATACACTACTTTATCTAATCTCATTTATTGGAATTGAATCAACTAAACAACAAAGTAAAAAGAGTAAAAAAAAAAATCCACGAAATTCAGTACCTACAACAAAACGTGTCATAGCACCAAATTCCAGTACATCACCGCGCTTGCGCTGAAGCGGACGCTGTCACAGACAGGTAAGAACAATGCTTTCACTGTTCTCAGACATTTTTAAGCAAGGATGAAAGTTATCCACGAAATTCAGTAACTACAACAAAACGTATTTAATGAATGGCGCCAAAACTCAAAAATGGCACATCACCGCGCAAGTAAATATTGGAATGAAAACTTTTTGTAATGCTGTGAAAATGGCGCGAACCGCATGTGCGTTCCAAAAAAAATTGATATGGAACTTCGTTGGTGATATTAACTTTTTGGATTAACTTGTATCGTAATGGAAAAAAATACTTTGTAGCATTATTTTGTTATTTTTTTTTATTATTGCGTTGGGGAATCTTGGTAAGCCCGCTTCCATCTTCGGCAACATCGTCACTTACCACCAGGTGAGATGTTGTCAAGGGTTTACCAATTGTGAATAAAAAAAAATAAAAAAAATAAAAATAATGTTATAAAGTATATTTTTTTAAATTTCGGTATTGTGTTTATAAAGTATGCCAATATACATTCGTTTTGAAGTTTATAATTCGAACTTTACAATATGAGAGTAGATAAAATGGCGTCACTATCAATAAAAAATATCAAATAAAATAATTAAACGAGAATGAAATGATGAGGCGCACGAAATTTGAAGTGTAAAAACAGGGTCTACTTTAAAATAAATACATATTACATTCCAATACGAAAAATTAGCGTAAAACGTAAATGTACACACTTAAAAATATAAATTTACACATTTGAACCAATTCTTTTCTTATCCGTTGTTATGAACTTTGAAATAAGTTTAAGACAGATTTTTATAACTTTGATTTTACGTACAACCGTTAGACTAATATTAAGTGATATTAGCCTAAATCGGCTAAAATCAGTTTTGGCTAGATTACTGTAAGTTCAAACTGTATTCAATTAAACCGATATTAGAATGATATTAGACTAAATACGCTTATAACCCAAATCCAGGCTTATACGATGATATAGGAATGATATCAGACCGCAAAAATAGTAAGTCTTGAGACTATTACAAGCCTAATTTTTGCTAGTTGGGTACCTTCTGCCTACATACACTTGAAAAACATTACTCTCGTTTTTGGGCAGTCGGGTAAATAATATAATCATCGACTATAGCAAAAAAAAATATAAAATAATGAGGCTCTAAAAATGTTAAAAGCTTTTTCTACAGAATGAATTTTCGGTAGGTAAATGATTCGGTTTCGAAATATGAAGCTTTACAGTGATTCTTTATTTAATGTTTGAGCAATAGAATCGCTTTCATGCCATTCCGCGCGTACGGATAGAATGGAAATTCTATAAATACGTTTATCTTTAATTTGTAATACAAACGAGTTTTGTTAAAGCGTCTAAGCGCGAAGCGTGCTGGAGCACGGTGCCATGGCATACAAAATTTCTGCAACGATCTGCCATGGAATGCTATTCTCCCCTCCCTTTTCAGCCCTGCTGCCCTTTAATTTATTAAATTTGTAATTCCGAGCTTAAACACTCTATTATAAAAGTACTTGTTCAATTCAATTTATTACACTACACTTTTACATTATGTCAATCATGTAATGTAAAATTTAAAATAAGTAGATACATAAGAATCTACACTTTTACATTCATCATATCAGCTCATATAAGTCCCCACCGAGGGGCTCGAGCCTTACCTGTTCAATTTAATTTATTACACTACATGTAATGTAAAATTTAAAGTAAGTAGATACATAAGAATCTACACTTTTACATTCATCATATCAGCTCATATAAGTCCCCACCGAAGGGCTTGAGCCTTACCTGTTCAATTTAATTTATTACACTGCCCTGCTGCCCTTTAATTAATTAAATTTGTAATTCCGAGCTTAAACACTCTATTAAAAAAGTTCCTGTTCAATTCAATTTATTACACTACACTTTTACGTTATGTCAATCATGTAATGTAAAATTTAAAGTAAGTAGATACATAAGAATCTACACTTTTACATTCATCATATCAGCTCATATAAGTCCCCACCGAGGGGCTCGAGCCTTACCTGTTCAATTTAATTTATTACACTACACTTTTTCATTATTTCAATCATATAATGCAAAATTTAAAGTGAGTACCTACAAAAGAATCTACACTTTTACATTATGTCAATCATCTAATGTAAAATTTAAAGTAAGTACCTACATAAGAATCTACACTTTTGCATTATGTCAATCATATAATGTAAAATGTAAAGTAAGTACCTACATACCAATCTACACTTTTACATTATGTCAATCATATAATGTAAAATTTAAAGTAAGTACCTACATACGAATCTACACTTTTACATTATGTCAATTATATCATGTAAAATTTAAAGTAAGTACCTACATAAGAATCTACACTTTTACATTATATCAATCATATAATGTAAAATTTAAAGGAAGTACCTACATACGAATCTACACTTTTACTTTATATCAATCATATAATGTAAAATTTAAAGTAAGTACTTACATGCGAATCTACACTTTTACATTATTTCGATCATATAATGTAAAATTTAAAGTAAGAAGAAGCTGAAGATAAGGATTTTGGTAAGCCCGCTTCCATCTTCGGCATCACCGTCACTTACCATCAGGTGAGATGATGCCAAGGGCCAATTGTGAATTAAAAAAAAATATAAAAAAGTACCTACATAAGAATAAAAAAGTACTTTTTTATCTTTGTTTTAGGTTTATATTTTGTACAATAAAGAATATAATATACATAATATACGAATCATAAATTTTCGAAAAACCTATTAACTTAGAGGTACAGAGGCCAGCATATCCAGCTAGACACTTTGGACTTTGTACCGTACTTATGCCGTATGCGTATTGATCAGAATCGCACTGCAAGTGTTTATCGTGATGTACTGGCTTGTGTACAAGCCTTAATTTGAAATTAATTTTAAATATTTAGTATTCTCCCCAGCAAACCCTTTCATTTAATACCCATATTATGGGGGTGCGTAAATAAAACGGATCCGTCATCTTTGGCAGTCCGCCATATTGGATTTAGAATGTCATCACTTAGCTAACCATGCATTGTGCACCAAACTTAACACTAAACTTAATTTCAGCTCAATCCTAAACCAGGAAGTGGTTCTAATTTGTTTTGCAAGATTTGTCCCAAACTAACTTACAGGGCAAGTTAATATAAAGATTTTTAAATACAATAATAATATACTTAAATAATCTGAATCTCGGAAACGGATCCCCAACGATTAGATTGAAAATTAGTATACGGGGATTTTTGGGGGCGTAAAATCGATAAGTCTCATCTCTTGGAAAACGCTATTTTCCGAGATTTTCGCACTGGAAATATGCCGCGCAAACTGTATCATAGGTAGTGTATTTTTAAATGTTTTTAACGGCTCTGGGTACTGTGCCCCGAGGAAATCTCGGTCGCCCAGGCACTTATGTATAATACCAGTACCTGCTTACATCTCTATTTCACACAAGATAAGTGTCTTAAGGGTCCCCAGGAGGCTCGAGTTTCCATACAAACGTAGTACCGCTTTAATACAAAAACTACATGCCTTATTGAATCCAAGCTTTGTAAATATATTGAGTAGACACATATCGATGTTTGTAATTAGTTTTCATCGTAGTGAACTAAAACATAACTGAACGAAGTCTTTAATTAGTTTTGTACTGAAAGTTTTAAACTCTCTTATTTTTTTTCGTTCTATATTAGTAAATCGAAAACTAATTACAAACATCGATATGTGTCTACGCAATATATTCGCAAAGTTTGATTCAATCCGACATGTAGTTTTTGTATTAAAGCGGAACTACGTTTGTAAAGAAACGCGAGCCTCCTGGGGACTCTTAAGAAATTTACGTTTGTGGATAATATAAATTTCGGTTAACCTTATTACGGTGCGGAGGCCAATAAATTTAGAGTCGAGGACCTGCCTCTGATAGAGGATGCTGCTGTTTAAGCATATTTCAAGGAAATATATCTCATGACGACAGGTTTTCTGTGAGGAAGAACCCCAATTGAGATATTTTTTATCCACAATGGGGAATTGCATGATTATATTTTTTTTGCTTTAATAAAAGCTCTTTCATATATAAGAAACGGTATTTAAACAATATTTTTAAATAACTATAAAAATAATCAAGATATAATCCATTAAAGATTTGTGTCTATCTCTTTCTATCAAAACAGAATATAGCATAGAGTTTATATGGACCGTGTGTTTTATGTCGTCACATTTACATAACGGATCTCTCTGTTTAATTACTAGTTGAAAATGCTTATATATTACTCAATACTCAATAATTTATTGCTGTCGTATACAGGGTACAGAAGATCTTAAGTGTACTTAGTTACATATAGTATGTATTCAGTATTTCTTGGCCGATTTAAATAATAATTTCACTTTTTGTCATTGTTTTTTACGGAATTTTCATATTTTATAAGGAAATTCGATAAAAAATTTCATGCATATACCCTATTGGCATACCCTGAACACTTCATACAACGGACCAGAAATGACATTTAAAAAAACGAATGACAGAACAAACAAAATGGCGGCGAAATCCTATACGTTCGACAACCAAACTGTAACTAATCTGTATCAATCTGGGTGACGAGGGGGTGAGGTCGCAATCTAGAGAGTGACAGGCAGTTTCCACACTGTATGTTAGTACTAATATATATACTTTGCTATTGTTAAGCGCTTGACATCATGCCACCTGAAGATAAGACTTGACGGTGATACAAAAGAAGAAAGTGGTTTTAGTAAGATTTCCCTACACACTGGAGAACTGGCTATCTTATCTTCATTCATGCCGGACGGAACACATCAAAGCTTGATTGTTCATTGATGTTTTGGCGGCAGGTTTTCCCTCTTATATGGTTGAGAGGAGCGATGGCTGACTCTCGCGTTATACTCGTGACCGGGTGCTGTCCGTGTGAACTGGCCTACACTTGTCAAAGGCATTCATGACATTCAATGATTTAAATGTATAACATCTCGTGTCATATTGTTTTCATGTTCTTATGACATAATTTGTTTTATTTATATCAAGGATAAGATTTTGAAGTTATTAACTAACGAATGTTTATTTCTTGATTTTTTACAGATGAAATTATGTAATTACTATTTTACGACTATCAGAAAGAGTGTAATTTGCACCTATTTTGAATAAATATCTTGAACCTTGAAGGTCTTGGTGGTAGCTAGTCAGGGGGGCTTAGGATGTACCCTGCCACCAACCAACCGAGTGTCACAAAGTAAGACCACGCTGGGATTAGAACCCGCGACCTCCTAGTGAAAAGGAGGGACTACGCCGCGGTGGCGTGATTCCCGTGGAACGCACTCAAATTTTTCACCATTTACTTACGTAGTACAAAAATAAAACTTGAATAGGGTAAATTGCGAATAGATGCCCCACTTTTTGCAATTATTTTATTTACTTCTAAAGGTGTAACTAAATTGATGTAGGAGCTGTAGCAGCCAATAAAGCTTTTCTTCATCATACACAACAATTTTATCTAAAGAAGCCAAAAAATTGGCCCATCAGCTGACTGAAATATATGAATAGATTAATGTAAGTTGCAAATTATCCTTGTTGGGAAACAGTAGTGTCAGCGTTTTTTGTAACAAGACAAGCTCGCCCGTACTGCATAGAGAGCCGGAAGTTGCCTCCCGTCCGCGCTCGAGTTAACCAGCGACCAATACACTAATTTTATGTAGGTACCTACGTAGTATAATTAAACCAGACTTTTAATTGTGGACAATATAAAGTAAAAACGTTTAATTTTGTTTCACTGAACGCCCTCCTATGACCATAAGGATAGATAGTAATTGTTAGGAACATCAGAACTTTGATTCAAATCAACATACGGACACCCTCTTGGTGAAATTTCAGCTGTCCAATTTCAAAACACAGTATTTGACAATTCTCAGATTTTTTTTAAATTTGCCTTATAAAAAAAAGTTTTGCTCGCTAAATTGATTTATGAATAGAAGATACTTCGATAATAATAATTTATCAGAAAATATACTTCAAATTAAGTTATGAAAGTACTAAAGAAATCAATTATAAAAATATGCAGTTACTGTGTTTTAAAATGGGGCAGCCGATTCGGTCAGTATTCAAGCCCCAATTCACAGATAACAAAAAAGTCTTTCACGCTTTTTACTGAAGTGACAACAAAGGGCTGGGTGGCGAGATTAGGGTGGCTCACCCACTGCACATAAATACCATGACCGACAGAAAATGGGTCGACAATCCTAGAACCAATTTACATGATCGTAAGGAAAATCTGACAAGGATTTTCACATGTAGGGTACAGGTGTAATCTTCTGACACAAAAATCACACGTTACCTCGGAGGGAAAAGATCTATTTACATTATCGGTTCACATTTTACACATACAGGACGAATTAGAAAAAAATTAAACAAAAAATATCTATTGTACTTACATAAAACTTTATTAGTTTACTAGCTGTTTCCCGCGGCTTCACCCGCGTGGAAGTTTCTATGACTTTTCCAGGGTGCGCAGTGCGCGAGCTGCAAGCGACTCGCGAGCGCGAAAAAAAGTAGCCTATGTGTTAATCCAGGTTTTAATCTGTCTACCTACCAAATTTCAGCCAGATCCGTTTAGTAGTTTTTTCGTAAAGAAGTTACAAACATACACACTCACAAACTTTCGCCTGTATAATATTAGTATGGTTATTTGTTGTATTTCATATAAGAACAGTTTTCTGAGTTTTATTTAATACTTCATTTTACAATGCTTCTTACTAATTGATCCTTGGTAGTGTTTTGTTTGTAAACTCTTCATTGTACAAAATAGACACTTATAATAATAATAATAAAAAGCTTAAGTATGTACAAAGGCGGACTTATCCCTTAGAGCGGTCTCTTCCAGTCAACCTTTGCAATAGTAAACAGAGGACTTAACTAGGGCAAAGAAACACGTAATTAAGTACAATCCAGTAAAAGAACATTAATACAACTAATATTACATTTAAAATTATCCTAGTTTTAAAAGTGTCCTACATTCATTTTCCAAAAGTTCCCTGTGAAGATATTTTAGTTCATGTGACAATACCAATTATTAAATTGCAGTGTCCTATATGTGGGACATTCATTTTCCAAAAACTCACTCCTAAGATATATATTTTAAATCATTTATGATGTCTTGAAAAGTCTATTGAATGAAAGAAAACAACTTTTAAAAATATTTTCATTTTTGCTAAATTAAGTGTTTCTAAGCCGAATTTATATTTCGTTGTTTTTTTTTCACATTCTATATATGACGTTGAAAGTTGTTAAGTCGCAATTTGGTTTCTAAGTTGACATATATTGACGTCACAGTCGTAATATTTGACTGTTATAAGATAGTGGCGCTCTGTAGCAGTAAAGTCTGAATGTAAACCCCATTATGAACATAAAACGGTTGTGTCCAATTAACAATTGATCGTTCATAACAACTGCTCATCAAGGAGATTGTTATTCCCTATCTACAGGATGTGAAAAAAAAGATTTTAATGGAAGCTACACATGAGGTACTTACCTCTTTTTTGTACAGTCAAGGTCAGAAATATAGATAAGTTCAAAGCATCAAAAATTATATTCACGACCTTATGTAATTATGTATATACGATATAAGGTCGTGGAAACATATTTTTGATGCTTCAAACGTATCTATACTTTTGACTTAAACTGTAACTATAATAATTGAATTGACCGTGTGAGCGCGAAAACAAGTTTAAAAAAAAAGAAACGTCTCCGTTTCAGCTTCGACAAAAATGATTTCGTATGTCTGTCCGGATGTCCTGCTGTTCGCCTCTACAGATCGCATTGCTCAACCGATACTCGTAAAATTTTATAAGCAGGTTCAATAATATGGATTTTTTTGGTCGAATCAGCTTTAAGATTTTTTTTAATGGCGGAGCCATAGGGGTTTAAAACGTAAATAAGCGTTTGGAAACTTCTTTTTTAAATTTACAATTGATAAGCCCTTGACATTATCTCACCTGTTGGTAAGTGACGATGAAGCCGAAGATGGAAGCTGCTATCTTATCTTCAAGCCGGAACACATCAATGTTGTTAGCATTGATTTTTAGGCGGCTAGACAAACATCATTTTATAACAAACACATTAATGTTGTTTGTAGAAGATGGCGGCGGTAGCTAAGCTATCCAGGTGGGCTCAGAAAATGCCCTTCCACCAACCAATCAAACCGAGTCTTACAAACTCAGACTCCGTCGGGAATCGAACCCGCGACCTCCTGATGTAAAGTAAATGAACTTAACCATTACGCCACGGAGGTGTTTCTGACAGTAGAGTCCGCCACTAACCTTCATAAAGTCCCCACAGAAGTGAAGTGTGTAAATTCAACCAACCAGCACTGGGCCCATATGGTCGATTAAGGCCCGATCGCCCTAATTCAGGGTGTAGGCTCGAGCCCCTCGGTGGGGACATATATGACCTGATATGATGAGAGAACACTCATAAGTGCCAAGGTCTAAAATATGAAGCTCAGGTACATTTTTTCCACCAAACAGAAACTAACACATCTGTTACGGAATTCAGCACGTTCTTACGCCTCTTGAGAGAAATTTTATTAAACCCCAAATATCCTGTGAGGTCCCTGAAGGGCAGGATTAAGGGATTTAATAAGGAAATCAGGGGTTTAGCGGCAATTTTTTTGTTATATTCACTTAGAGTGCGTTTGCGATGCTAGAATTGTGAATGGATGAAATAAGGACTCTGAGTCTGATTGAGAAAATGATTGAGTTTAATGACCATCACGAAACTAGCTAAAAGTAGGTAGTAGAATGATTTTTGATTGGACTTAAGTAAAAAGTTGTTTAAATTGGTGTTATTTTTAATTGGTAAGCCCTTGGCATCATCTCACCTGATGGTAAGTGGCTATGATGCCGAAGATGTAAGCGGGCTTACCAAGATTCCCCAACGCAATGGGGAACTGGCTATCTTATCGTCAAGCCGGAACACATCATTGTTGTTAGCATTGATGTTTGGCGGCAAGATTTAGATAAGATGGTGGTAGCTAGCCGGGTGGGCTTAGAAAATGCCCTTCCACCAACCAAACAAGTCTTACAAAGTAAACCTTCGCCGGGAATCAAAGCCGCGACCTCCTGATGTGAAGCTAATGGACTAACCATTACGCCAAAGTTTTTTAGGTGGTAGGGCATTTTTTCGATCTCATATGTACGTCTATCTGACACTCTTATGGTGAAGAAAAACATCGTAGGGAAACCTACACCGGCCTGCTAAGAAACTCGAAGGTTGTGTGTGAAGTCGATCAACCCGCACTGGGCCTGCGTAGTCAGGGTAGGCTTGAGTCCCTTAGTGGGGACGTATTTGAACCAATATGAAGAGGGCATTTTTAAGCCAACTTAGCTAGCGACCACCATTTTCAACCGAATTTTAAAAGCACTGAAGTGTTCCCGCTTGTATATAAGATAGTCAGTTCCCCATTGCGTAAAAGAATTTTGGTAGCCAAATTCCACCTTCAGCATCATCATGACTTACCATCGGATGACATGATTCCTATGGGTTATTAATTGTAAATTTATCTTAGCATTGAGATGAGTTGTGCATGCTCGCTTAAATGTTTGTGCGGATGTGGCGCATCGGGAGCCGGGTCATTCCTTTCCCTCTAATATGGTTGATGGGAGCGATGGCTGACTCTCACGTTATACTCGTGACCGGGTGCTGACCATGTGAACTGGCCTACTCTCATCAAAGGTATCAATGACATTCAATGATTTTAATGTTTAACTTTTCGTGTCATATTGTTTTCATGTTTTAATGACATAATCTGGTTTATTTCAAGCATTGAATTTTGTCAATATTTAGTTAATATATATGACTGTTTATTTCTTGATTTTTTACAAATGAAATTATATTTTTATTATTTTATGACTATCAGAAAGAGTGTAATTTGTACCTATTTTGAATAAATACCTTAAATCTTGAATCATCATAGAAATATAAGACCCGAGATGGGTCTTAAAGAGAGAATCAGTATTTACAGGGTCAAATGTCAACTACAAACTAAATACCTGTATTTTTATGAAAACTTCTGTACCTTCTTAACTCTGTGACTTTCTGTGCACGGGAACTATTTATTCCGTAAAGTAACTTCAACATTGTAGACTCTGCCTCCCAGTGGGCAGTCCCAGTGAGAGTTACTACAAACAAAACAATTTTCCACTACAATGATTCCTGAAACAAACTAGTTTGGACCAGATATTTTCTCATTTGACGTTATGGCAGACTTGGTAAGGTAGCTACAATGTTGTCTACAAGTAACAAGAGACGATGGATAATGGTTACTGAATTTCTATTTGACTTTAAGGCTTATACCGACGACCAACTTTATAACCACTTTTTAAATTAAATCGAAAAAAAATGTTCTATAATATACAGAATATGAGGAGTGATTTCATCGGATTCTATTTTAAAGCTCTAAGATCACTAAATCTGAGCAGGCTGACACGTGTTTAAATAATATGGCACGTAAGTCTATTCATTTTAAGTTCAAATCAATGCGGGCTTCAACGCGGCCGTTACGTTGAAAACGAACGCCCAAATATCGATTTTTACATATTTTTATTACTTTTCATCACTTTTAAATAAGTTTAAAAAAATGTGTTCTATTAAAATGAAAGGTCTTAAATTCACCAATTTTTGTGTATTGGTTTTATTCATCTTTAACTATTTGTTTTCGAGAAATTTTGCAATAAATGCCAAAAACAGGGTCTACAGTATTTTTTTTTACATCAAAAGTGGTAATATTTTTAAAATTGTATTCAAATAAATCAATTTTTAATTACTTTAGGTATATTATATATTTTTTCCATGGTGATAGCTTTACACAGTCTTTCAATAATTTGAATTGAGTATTGTAATTTGAACTATCCTAAGGGCTTTACACACAGGACTGTAGAAAAAAATATCCTTATGCACTATTGTTTTCTAGTTTTAACCATAGAACTGCTGCAATTTTAATCGAAACATTATGATAACTTATGAACTTCTTAACAAAACAAAACAAAATAAAATGATTTTGTTTTCTTACTTTCTGGAAGTTCGTGATTTGAATTAAAAAGCACAATTTTTGCACGATTCGTCCGCAGAGATCGACGTAACAGCCACGTTGCTGTACGAGCTGGCAAGAACTTTATTTCCAAGCTATTTCGTTCGATGTTTGAAACATCGTGAATCGAGTTGCTTATTTTTGGGGCGGAGGAGCTTTAAGAGCGGAGTCTTCGCAGTATAGGAGCCTATCTATCTGCCTACCTTCAAGCAGCGTGCTGTATTCGTTCGGGCGGAGATAGCTCTCAAGAGCTGGGAAAGCAACGATGTGATGACTCGCCTGAGCTCTCCAGTATTAAAGATGCCTTTGTCAGCAAAATTTGTTGAGCTTGCGTGTCACATCCTCGGCTGCATCGGCACTTACCATCAGGTGACGTGCAGCCAAACGCACTTAAATTTTTAATAAAAAAAAAGAAAAAAAAAGCACATTTGTAGGCTTTTGATGAAAAACTGTGTTTTGACAGTAAAATATCACGATTTATTAATTAAGTGTTAAATTCAGCAGTTTATACAGTACAAAGCGTAAATTATGAAAAACTAGGCTTTGCCCGCGGCTTAGCCCGCGTGGATATAGTTTTTTTATAACTGTAATTATCAAGCGGCTCAAGAGCGTGAAATTATTTTTTTCCCAGATCCTTTTTTAGGAACAAAAAGTATCCTATATTTTTTTCCGCCTTTAACTTTAGCTCTTAGTGAAATTTCAGCGAAACCTGTTCATTATTTTACGGGATAAAAATTTGCCTATGTGTTAATCCAGTGCTTGATCTATCTACCTACTTTTGTCCAAACCTTTTCAGCCGTTTAGGTGTGAAAGTGGAACAAACAAACAAATGTTTGTTATTTCATCATCATATCAGCTTATATACGTACCCACCGAGGGGCTCGAGCCTACTCTGAATTAGGGCGATCGGGCCTTAGTCGACCACGCGGGCCCAGTGCGGGTTGATCGACTTGTCGACACACACAACCATCGAGTTTTTTTTTCGCAGGCGTGTGCAGGTTTCCTCACGATGTTTTTCCTTCACCGTAAGGGCGTCGGATAAAGTAACATATGAAATCGAAATTCGAAAACACATTGGTACGTGACAGGATTCGTATCATGACCTCCCAGACAGAAGGTAGTGGCTTTAGCCTTTACGCCACCGACGCTCTATCGTGAGGAACCTTCGCACGCCTGCGAAGAAACTCTAAGTGTCTGAAGTCGACGAAACCCGCACTGAGCCCGCGTGGTCAACTAAGGCCTGATCGCTCTAATTCAGGATAGGCTCATGCCCCTCGGTGGGGACGTATATAAGCTGGATTGATATGATGATAATTGGTAAAGGAAATAAAAACGAACCAGCTTAAAGCTATTTTAATGATTGGTACGTCGCAGGATTCGAATCACGACCTCCCGGACAGGAGGTCGCATAAATGCGTCGGTGGCGTAATTTGTTTTTTTAAAAAAGTGCAATAAGAACTAAACCACGTATTCCCCCCATGGGAGTATTTTAAGGGGTACAGGATTTTAGTTAACAGCTTCCAGTCTTTACATTTTAGTCGTTCTGACAGAGGTATTGCAAATAGACGGAATTATGAACTTACTATGGGCCTCATAAGAAGGCTCAAGGTCACCCAAAGGGCAATGGAGCGTGCAATGCTCGGAGTTTCTCTGCGTGATCAAATCAGAAACGAGGAGATCCGTAGGAGAACCAAAGTAACCGACATAGCTCTCAGAATTACTAAACTTAAGTAGCAGTGGGCGAGGCACATTGCTTGTAGAACAGATGGCCGTTGAGGCAGTAAAGTTCTCGAATGATGACCACGCATCGAAAAACGTAGTGTAGGCAGGCCCCCCACTCGGTGGACCGATGACCTGGTGAAGGTCGCGGGAAGTCGCTGTATGCGGGCAGCGCAAAACCGGTCGTCGTGGAAATCCTTGGGGGAGGCCTTTGGACGACCTTCGGGTGATATAATGATGATGATGATGAATTATGAATCTGAATTTGAGATCTAGACCAGTCTAGAAACTAGGAAGAAAGACATTAACACAAAGTTGTTAAGCATTTTCAAGAAATCAAGCAGTATTACTTTTTTTTTCACAATTGGTAAGCCCTTGGTATCATCTCACCTGATTCATAAGTTGCATATTGAATTGAAATTTAAGTCTAAAAACACACTAAAAGCCCTTTTTTTAGACAGGTTTTTGCTATTGCATTAAAGATTTTTGGTTTAGTTCAGTTTAGTTTATGCATTTTTTTATACTTACTTCGCTGGCTCAGCGATCCGAAGTGGATCTTGGCCTCCGATATGAAAGTGCGCCACTCTATCCTATTTTGTGCCAAGTTTGACCATTCGGGCACTCCCAACTCTTCGAGGTCTTAGGCGACCTCATCTTTCCAGCGATACCTTTTTTATGTAACACTTAACAGGGTGTGTTTATGTAGGTAATTTAGTTTAATTTTGGGGAAATTGAAACTTAAACTCTTTGTAACACTTTAACTATTTTTTATGCTGTGGATATTTAATTTATTGTGTAATTCGTACACATTTTTAGGGTTCCATACAAAAAAACGGAACCCTTATAGGATCACCCGTGTTCTATTTGTCTGTCCGTCCGTCTGCCATAGCCAATTTGCTCCAAATCTACTTGACCAAATCAGGTGAAATTTGGTAGGATGGTGTAATCCTATGGCCCAAACACAGATGTGAAAAGTGAATTATTTTTAAAAAAAAAATAAGGGTCATTTTCGGGGGACAAATTAGTTGAAAAAAAGTTTTTTTATTACTGTAAAATAAATAGTTTTGATTTTATTCATAAAAGAAGACGAAAATTGACTCCCCCCCCTGATCTCCGAAACTTGAAAAAAATATACTAAATATAGTTCATTGCTTGTAGATTACAGGAAACCTATAAAAATTCTATGAATTGAAAATAAAGTGGTAAACGCAATATAATACGTTCACCTATGAAAATAGTTCACTAAAACAACACTAGACAGCGCTGTAGTAGTAGTTAAATCGCGTCTTACTGTGAGTATTTCAAATGTGATATTTTGTATTTGACTTTGGCATTATACAGAACCCTCTCCGAGCGAGTTCAACTCGCACTTGACCGGTATATTTTTTATTGAAAAAACTTGAACTGAACTGAACAAACATGTTTTCGCTTTTATAATATTAGTGTGATTTCATAAATTTTTCTTTGATATCTACATAGGTACATACTGGATTCATTATTACCTTTAATCTCGAATGTTCCAACAATGTCCAACTAAAACAGCCAGTTATTTATTACTTAAACTAATAATTTAAAGGGTATACACGTGATCTGACTAAGTAATAAAAACCTTTTACAACTGTTTGGCACTCGTAAAAAACTTTTGGTTGTTTCCTTGCGAACACGTTGCACCGTGGCTTACTAAAAAGTTTTTACACTCATTGTTATTGCACTAAATTTTTATTCTATTCAACAATTTTTACCTCGGCAACACTGATTATGTCAACATGTTTTGGAGGGAAACAGCCAGTGTCGTTAAAAATGGCGGCGGCAGAAATTTGGAGGCTGTTCTTCAACAAACTTCGAGATAGCGAAGACAAAATTTATTGTGATCTGATAAATAAATATCATTTTGTCAAGAAAAACATTTTGATATTCTGTTTTCTCTTTGTTTACTATTTGTTTAGGCTTTGTTGGTAAAAAAAATATAAAAGTTTTCGAACAGCCTTCATTGATTGGTGACCGCCATTTTGGATTTCGTTGCTTTTGTATCGTATATTTGTTGCTTCATATTTATATTACATTATTGCAACCTGTTCGAAAACTTTGCGCTTTTTTATTCTCACAGGTTTATTGTAAAACTCTACCTTTAAAATTATTTTGTTTCAAAAATTCTGAAGCAAAGCAGATTTTTTTTTTAAACTGATTTTTACAAATTATACTGTGCTTTAATTTTCACGATCAAGTTCATTTATTATGCTAACTATTAAATTGTACAATTTAAAATTTCATTGTATTTGTTTAATGTGGTATGCCAGACATTGCTAGGTTAATTTTACAGCTTAAATTTCATATTGTATAGATACACCTTTGGTACTGGCACAGTATTACGATATGGCTTACAGTATCGCAACGCCTTTGATGTCGCACGATGCCACCACGGCGTAGGTATGTACTAGCAATACTAGCCTGTAGCTAGCCTGGCAAACTCGCGGAGTTTGCTAGGCTGTGCCCCGCCGCCTGTGCTGCCCCGCAAGTACCCTTCCGTTGCTCCGCGTAAGTACACTCGTTGCTCTACTGTAAGCCGCTATATTGTAATACTGCGGTACTAGGTTGAAATTGATGGAACCATTGTTGCATCTGATTTTATTCTAGATACACAATAAAAGGACTTGAACTTGAATTTTTCTTTGTCTAGATTTTAGCTATAAAACCTATTTTTATTGATAGATTTTGTAATGTAGATATCTGTGCCCATTATTAGGGCCAAAAAGGAGCGTCTCGCAGAAGGATATACTCACCATGTGGACTGTACAGAGATAAGAAAACATCGTAACTGATAATGATGCTGAAGGAACTAAAAAAAAGATGATGATCTACCTACATTAAAAAGATCATGTTATACTTACTAGCTGTTTCTCGCGGCTTCACCCGAATGGACGTTTTTATGACTTTTCGAGGGTGCGCAGTGCGCGGGCCGCAAGCGGCTCGTGAGCGTAGAATAAAGTAGCCTATGTGTTAATCCAGGTCCTAATCTGTTCACCTACGAAATTTCAGCCAGATCCGTTTGGTAATTTTTGCGTCAAAGAGTAACAAACATATTATATCCATACATTCTTACAAACTTTAGGATAAATATTTTTTAACAACTTTTTCTTTCCTTATAATTTCTAACCCTCACTTTGACGATGTATGTTCGATAATTGATTTGTGGGTTACTATATGTTTTTTTTATTTTTTTATTTGAATATAAGAACACATACAGTGAAAGAAAGTAGCTTAAAATTATATTTATGTAAACCTGGAAGTTCCTTAATTAAGTACATAATTAAGGAAAGATAATAAACATTTAAGCACAATAATATGTTATAGTTGTTATTTATATGTAATAATATAATTTGTCAACATATTTTTGCGCTACATATAATATGAAAATACAATTCTTACATTAATTTTTAGTATTAAAGGGGGCTACATAAATTACTTTAACTTTCTCAAAGTTTTTGAAAGGTTGTATTTAATTACAAAAAGGGTCTATGTCTTGAATTAAATGTTTTTTGTTTCTTTTTTTTCACGCGAAAATACCACTTATATATATTCCAGTAGGGTCCAAGCCCAAATCAGTTTCTTATTCTGACTTTATTCCTCTAATTTCCAGGTACGTGTTCACAATCGTGAGCTACCTGATCGGCGTTTTCATATTCGCGACCATAGTTGGCCAGGTGGGCAATGTGATCACGAACAGAAACGCCAACCGGCTGGAGTTTGAGAGGCTGCTTGATGGAGCCAAGACCTACATGAGGCATCATAAGGTGAGTCAAGATCATCATATAGGTTGGCATTATATGACGTAGCGTAGGCAGGCCCTCTCACGCAGTGGACCGACGACCTGGTGAAGGTCGTGGGAAGCCGCTGGATGCACGCAGCGCAGGACTAGTCGTCGTGGAAATTCTTGAGGGGAAGGCCTTTGTCCAGCAGTGGACGTCTTTCGGCTGATAAGATGATGATAATGGCACTTTGGCTTGTTCCAGTTATTGCAGGTGTTTTTTTTTTTGTTAATGTAGATATTATCCCTACTAATCCCTACTAATAATATTATAAATGTGAAAGTAACTCTGTCTGTCTGTTACGCTTTCCCGCAAAAACTACTGAACGGATTTGGCTGAAATTTGGTAGGTAGACAAATTAAGACCTGGATTAAGACATAGGCTACTTTTTACCACGCTCGCGAGCCGCTTGCGGCTCGCGCACTGCGCACCCTCGAAAAGTCATAGAAACGTTGTCCACGCGGGTGAAACCGCGGGAAACAGCTAGTAGTTAATATTTTTGATTGTAGGTTCTTGGTGGAACATAATATCACACATATTGGTATATATCCACACTAATTCCACATAAAGGAAATAAAACTGCGTATATAATTTGTCAGCGACCGGTTTCGAACACCATCTTCAGGCAGAAGAAATTAAAAACGCAGTTTTATTTCTTTTATGTGGAATTAGTGTATATATATACCATTATGTAGATATTATGCTAAATTCTTTTTAAAAAGTATTTTGTATCTTGGTAATCATAATAATTAGTACCAATTAATGTGTAATGTGAGTATTTACCCATTCTCTGAAGCTAGTTTTATATTTTAATTGACATAAACCTTTTAGCGGGGTTACGACGCCGGGGCTTAAACGGGGAGGGTAATATCTCACTGCGCGCTGCGAATTTCCGATGATTTCCCAGTATTTTAGTATAAAACCTGTAAAAACTAATAATTGATCCTAAAAGCTGATAAAATTTTGTTATAAATCAGTTATAACTTATAATAAAGTTGTCTACGGTTTAATAGTATATTTCACTGCTACAAAACTGCTGCGTACTTTATCACGGTGAAATGGCTGATTGTTAGATTATTTTGCTCAAATATAACTAACTGTAAATATTAGCAATACTGTTTAAAAGTGGTCACTTTTTACAGTTATAAGATAACAATTAAACTTTCCCTATACGCGTTAAATACTTAATGATTTCGGTTAAAGTCCATAAGAATGAGTAAATTATTTATTTCTATAGGCGGTGCTAATCGAACCGCCTTAAAATAAATTCATCGTCTATCATAAAATGTCTATGGAATGAGTCAAAAAACTTTAAATTTTTATGTCCCAGTCTTTAAGTCATACTGTTATTGTAAAATTTGATGTAAATTAGAACAGTATAGGCGTACTTTTTTAAATCTCAATTAAGTAAGTTCCCGCTGGAGTAAAGAAAAACATTGTTCTGATTCGTATAACATCCCGCTGGCACACCCCAGACACTGCATACAACGGTCGTGAAATGATATTTCTAAAAACAAATGACGGAGCAAACCAAATTCACAGCGAAATCCTATACGTTCGAGAACCAAACTATAACCAATCTGTATCAATCTGGGTGACGAGGGGGTGAGTTCGCAATCTAGAGAGCGGCAGGGAGTGTCCAAGTACTAATATAATATACATACTTTCCCGCTGGTATTATCGCGACTACTACTAACTAAATATATCTTTCTTAGTAAATGATATTCTGAGGTTATGCCATACACGTTGACTTTTCACCCCTTAAACATGTTTGTGAAGGTTCAAAGGTCATGTTCTTCAGCAGTTTTCATGAAATATTAACGTGAAATCTAATAATGTCTTCAAAGATCCTACAAGTCACAAAGTTAGTAAACATTGACACAAAAGCTCACCCAGATTCGACGTGAAAACATTATCACTCGCTCCTGATCCTAAGACGCCGACAAGTAGAAAACCCAATCTAATAAAAGAAAATTTATGGTAATTCGATAGACAAATAGAGACATAGTTTGGGAAAAGGCAAAAGTAATGGACTGAACATAATATGTCACTCAAGGCCTATAATTTTGTTAGTGTTACGATAAAACCGATTACCGATAGACTAAACGAGATATAGACTGCTATTCAGGTAAATTAAATCTAGCGTGGCATGACTTCAGTGAACAAAGGCCGTTGAAGATAAAATCTGTGTTTACTCCAACTATCCTAGATAGCCCTAGGTACATTAGATAGACCTTTTGAAGTGTGGCAGTGCGCAGAATGGAAGGCGAAGTAAAACCTTTGCTTGTCTATAGTATGCCTACAACGCAAAGATGCCTAATGCTTAATTAATTACGAACTTATCCAATTCATAAAGCCTTGTTTGCGCTCATTCATTTTATCAATAAGTCTTGATTTTAAATTAAAAACAGTAACTGCACCACTTAAACAGTTTCTGTTTCAATTTTAAAACCATTTTCAACTTTATTGTCATTGTTAACTACTCGTATTTACATTATTTTTATTTGATGTTGTCATTAAAATAGCTTTAAGCTGGTTCGCGTTTATTTCCTTTACCAATTATCATAATATTAATCTAGCCTATATACGTCTCCACCGAGGGGCTTGAGCCTACCCTGAATTAAAGCGATCAGGCCTTAGTTGACCTCGCGGGCCCAGTGCGGGTTCGTCGACTTCAGACACAACCTTCGAGTTTCTTTGCAGACGTGTGCAGGTTTCTCACGATAGAACGTCGGTGGCGTAACGGCTAGGGCCACTACCTTCTGTATGGGAGGTAATGGTACGAATCCTGTCACGTACCAATGTGTTTTCGAATTTCGATTTCATATGTACGTTTATCGTACGCTCTTACGGTAAAGGAAAACATCGTAAGGAAACCTGCACACGCCTGCGAAGAAACTTGAAGGTTGTTTGTGAAGTCTACCATACCGTACTGGGCCCGCGTGGTCGAATAAGACCCGATCGCCTTAGTTCAGGGTAGGCTTGATCCCCTCGGTGGGGACGTACATAAACTGATGTGATGACCTATCTTCATATAGCAAGGAAATCGTGCTTTTTCTATCTATTTTTTACGAACTTTAATACTGATTTAATAATGTGACTTTACCTATGACGGTTCGAAACAGTTTGCCTATGCTAGGACTTCTAAATTTAGATACATGGCGTTATACTCTTTAACTGTGATTTACTTAACAGGTTCCAGGGGGTATGAAGCGTCGAGTGCTTCGCTGGTACGATTACTCCTGGTCTAGAGGAAGGATACAGGGAGGAGGAGACATCAACACTGCCTTGGGCTTGCTTCCTGACAAGTTAAAGACTGAACTTGCTCTCCATGTCAATTTGAGCGTCCTCAAGAAGGTAACTTTTGTAACTGAAGAAAACCAATATAAAACCATTGATCAGATTAGCGAAAATGGCGAGAAAGCGTGATAAATTTATTTATGATGTACACAAAAATCCACCAGGTTAAATGATGATCTAGTGAATCTTGCAGAAAGTCTTTGGATGCATGTGGCCTAGGTTTGTGCTGAGTGGAGGTCAGTGTAAGAGATCTATGATTAACAGTAGAAATCTTACAGCTGAAAATTAACTTCTTTTAACTTTCTTCTATAACAAACAGAAAAACGAAATCAAGTACAAATAAGAGCCAATCAAATAAATTAGAAAAAGACTAAAAAAAAGAAGTTAGATATGTTTTCTTTATCTTTTCTTGAACTGTTTAGGTGACAATATTCCAAGAGTGTCAACCAGAGTTCTTACATGATTTGGTACTGAAAATGAAGGCTTACATCTTCACACCAGGAGACTCAATATGCAGAAAAGGTAAGCTTACTAACTTAATAAATGCAAATAATATTTATTTTTTCAATTTACAACGTTAACAATATTTTTAAACTTTCAGGCGAAGTTGCAAGGGAAATGTTTATCATAGCAGATGGTATTTTAGAAGTCATATCAGAAACTGGAAGAGTGCTTACTACAATGAAAGCTGGTGACTTTTTTGGTGAAATCGGTATATTGAATCTTGATGGACTAAACAAGTAAGAAAATAAACAAATACTCAATCAAAATAAGAGTACAATGGGTTTTAAATATTTTTTTCGTAGTGGAATTTTTGATATAATTATAATCTCGGAAATTAAGAAGGCTAGCTTAATGAAATAAATTTAATAATAGACAATTTAATACTCCTCAAATGAAGTCACTAAAATTTCTTAGTTATTGTAAAGTTATGTCATAAAAAAATCAAATTTAAAAAAAGGGAGACTTTCGAAGATGGAACTACGAAATTACTACATTTGTTTTTGCTTTTGTTTCTAATCTGTCATTTAATTGGGTACATAAACCACGTTGATAGTGTTCAATATTTATTATTCAAGCAGTAATCATGTCGCTTACACCTGAAGAATGCACCAGAATACTCACAATGCTGGAAAACGGCCGCGGTCAGCGCGATACAGCCACGACTGTCGTTGTGTCGCTCTCAACAGTACAAAGAGTTCTCCAACGTTACGAGGAAACTGGCTCTAACCTATGCAGACCAGGAACAGGCAGAACCAGGTGTACCACAACACGAGAAGATCGATACTTGGTGAACACAATGCTTCGTAATCGCTTTCTCACAGGAACTGAACTTACAAATCAGTTTCGTCGCCTCGGAGGAAGTAACCCAAGCGCATGGACAGTAAGGCGACGACTTGCTGAAGCTAACTTGAAACCACTTAGACCTGCAAACGGCCCTAAACTGGAGCGTGGGCATCGTATTTCAAGACTAAGATATGCCCAGAACCACTTAAATTGGAGTATTGGAGATTGGTCAAAAGTTATGTTCTCTGACGAATCAAAATTTATGCTCTACAAGCACGATGGAAGACAGAGTGAATAGAAGACCAGGGGAAAGATTCAAGCAAGCATGCATCGAAGAAAAAGTAGCCTACGGTGGTGGGTCTGTACATGTGTGGGCCGAAATTTCTTCTGAGAGTCGCACAGAACTGGTGTTCATAGAAAACGGCTCTTTAACTAGCGAAAGATATGTGGAAGAAATCCTCAATGAACACGTTGGTCCATTTATGGTCAATTTGGGTGAGGATGCTTTTTTATGCATGACAATGCCCGGCCTCATACGGGTTGGATTGTGAATGACTACCTTCAAGAGATGAACATTACTCGTATGGAGTGGCCAGCACGCAGCCCGGGTATCAACCCGATCGAGCATGCTTGGGACGAGCTAGGGAGATGCGTAAAACAAAGAAGCCCTCCCCCAATCACGCTTCGTGAGCTCAAAATTGCTCTCACAGAGGAATGGGAGAATATTCCCCAAAATCGTACAAGGAACTTGGTGTACAGCATGCCAAACCGCGTAAACACAGTGATGGAAGCACGAGGAGGCAATACGAAGTATTAAAATTCAAGTTAATCGTAATGTTGTTCAAAAATGTCATGTTTCCTATTTTTGTTTAAAGGCGAGATCAGCAGTTTTTTTTATTTGTGTAATTTTTGTTAATAAAATGTAGTGACTCTTAAATTTTATTACTTTCATTTAAGGGGTATTAAAGTGTCTATTAAACACAATTTATTTCATGAAGCTAGCCTTCTTAGTTTCCGAGATTTTTAGGATTCTTTAAGTGACCCGGATTTATCGCTCTCGAGTGTATTTTTACCGAAACTCTGTAGGTGATTTAAGTTTTATTAATATGATTGTATTTTATCATGATCATCATTATATCAGCCGAAAAACGTCAACTGCTGGACAAAGGTCTCCCCAAGGATTTCCATGACGACCGTTTCTGCGCTGCCCGCATGCATCGGCTTCCCGCGATCTTCACCACGTCGTCGCTCCACCGCAAGGGGGGCCTGCCTATGCTACGTTTCCCAGTTCGCGGTCGCCACTCTAGAACTCTACTGCCCCAACGGCCATCTGTTCTACGATCTATGTGCCCTGCCCTCTGCCACTTCAGTTTAGCGATTCTGTGAACTAAGTCGGTTACTTTAGTTCTCCTGCGGATCTCCTCGTTTCTGATTCGATCACGCGAGAAACTCCGAGCATAGCACGCTCCATTGCCCTTTGGGTTACCTTGAGCCTTTTTATGAGACCCATAGTAAGCAACCATGTATCAGTTCCGTAAGTCATCACTGGCAATACACACTGGTCAAAGACCTTAGTCTTGAGACACTGCGGTATTTAGAATTTGAAGATATTGCGAAGCTTCCCGAACGCTGCCCAGCCGAGTAAGATTCGTCGATTGATCTCTTTCTTGAAGTTGGACCTACCTAGCTGGACTGTTTGTACCAGGTATACATATTCGTCAACAACTTCTAGTGTAGAGTCTCCAACCTTTAGAGGGGTGGGTGCGACATGGACATTTAATATTATTTTCGTCTTGTCCATGTTCATTTTAAGACCCAGTCGTTGAGAGACTTTACTGAGGACATCGAGCATTTTGCTTAAGTCTTCCATAGTCTCAGCCATGACCACGATATAGTCAGCGAATCTGAGGTGTAATTGTAATTACTACTATCATACTCATACAAAAATAATCAATATTTCTGTCACCAGACGCACAGCTGATGTCCGTTCAGTAGGCTACTCAGAATTATTCTCATTATCAAGAGAAGACGTCTTGGCTGCAATGAAGGATTATCCTGAAGCTCAGGACATTCTTCAGACCTTAGGCAGAAAACGACTGCAAGAGGCCAAGAATATGTCCAGGCAACACAAAGGCAAAGGTACGCGTCATTCAGGATCTGGTAAAACAGGTACAGTAAAGATTCTTAAAAATATCTGGCACCCGGCTTTAGATTGTAAAATCAAAGAATATAATGATAAGTTGCTTTAAAATTGTTAATATATTTATATTATTATTAGTAAGGAACTCTTTGTCACTTACAGGAGATGTTAGTCCAGAAAAACTAGCTGGAGATGACAGTGCACCCAAAAGGATAGTTCATAAACTTCGTAGTGATGTTAAGGTATATAAATACAAAGAATTTGGATAATTATTTAACTAGAGTCGATATAGTAGCTTAATCGCTTGATTTTTATTATTTACTTTCATTATTTCATGTCCAGGGTATACGTAACGCAATCAAAAGTAGATCAAGAGCAGGTAGAAGATCAGGTGAATCTATGGAGCTACAAGCCTTAGCTGGTGCTGAACGAGCTGCAGTTGATGGCAAAGTACTAAGACGAATGCCAAGAGTCAATAGCGATGACTCTCATACACATAATCAAGAGGTAAGCTTGTATGTGGAGACCATCTAAATTATTACATATTAGCATATTATTGCATCGAGGATTTCAATATGGCTTTCTAACTTATTGAGAAGGCTTGGTTCTATTTCATGTTGTGTTACAGGATATTAATGGGGAAACAACATCGGGAGGCAAAGAAGGTGAAAAGTGCATATCACCCATAGGTGCTGGGTTACCACTGCTTTCACGTTTAAAACTTCTGAAAGAAAAACAGGTAGAAAATGTGTTTATATAAAACGATAAGTTATTAATTATTGCAATAATTATGTAGACGAAGACATAATATATGTATTAGAATAGTAATAAAACTCTTTAGCTCTTCTATGAAAGTACTCTACAGGTGTTTACATAATTGGCGTAGGACCCATTGTTCAGTATGATAAGTAGAAGCTCCATTTAACGGGTCCAACATTAATTAAGTTATATTCTGTATGGTTATGATATAGGTAACCTACTCACATATATTTTAGATTCAATTTTTGTTTTCAGGATCGAGAGGAAAAAGTTGCTAAACAAAGACATTCCACATCATCTGTAGTATCACCCCCACAACAACCCACACCCTCTACGAGTTCAGCACCAGATATACAGCCAGAGGTCATTGGTGCTGGACTACCACTTCTACAAAGACTCCTACTCCTTAAAGCTAAAGAAGAACGAGAAAAGAACCAACTGACTCCAACAAATAGTAACCAGCCATCGAGTTCTGAAACCATTAGTCCTAGTTCCATTAAAAGTCCTTTAAGTCCGACTGTAAAAACGTTAAGTCCAATGAGAAAAGGTTCTGGTTCTAACTCTCCAGGTAAACTTCAGAGTCCAACAACTAAGACTTCTAGAAAAAATTCTTCAGGATCCAGTGATGGAATGTCACGTCCCAAAGTTAGTTTCAGAGACAAAATCTTACAAGTGCAAAGTGACGGTACTGCAGTATGTCAACCACTCATAAAAGACGGCAATGAAAAACCAGCTGCAGTTGTTGAGCCTACTCCCAAAACTGAGAGCAATTTGATCTCAATACCACATTCAGTCGTGAGTAAAATAAAGTCTCCTGCTAAAGCCGTAGGATCAACATTCCGGGATAAATTAAAACTACTTCAAAGCGGTGGAAAAGAATCTGATAATTCTTCTTCAGAAAAAATTAAACCACCTTCAATAGAAAAAGCTGCCGTAGAAGTTACGAGTACTTCGTTACAATCGACAGAAACTAAAGAAGAGCCAAAAATCAAAAAGTCATGGACAAAATTAAAGAAGGCTGCTATTCTAGGTGAATCTAAAAGCCAAAGTAAATCTAGTTTAGAAGAGAAAAAGGAAACAGAATGTATAACTAAAGAGGTAAAAGAAGAAGTCAGAGTTAATCCAGCTGTAAATATTTGTGTGCCTATAGTTACTACTGGAGAGCTTGTTCAAATAGACAATAATAATATTGAAATTCATAGTGATAGTGTAAAGCAAGATAAACCTAAGATTTGTTTAACCGGCCCTTTGGAACCCGTCCAAGAAAAATCTGTAGATTTATTAACTTTATCGCCAAAGAAAATTAGTAGTCATAAATCAATTGATCCCAAACCAGGTGTATCATCTGGATCTATGTTAGTACCCAAATCAAAGAAATATAGATCAATAGACGATCTTTCACCAGAATATGGTGGACTTCCATTTGTAAAGAAATTGAAAATTTTAAATGAGCGACAGAAGCTAGCAGAGCTAGAACAAGTTGTCAAAATCAGAAGCTCAAGTTTAGACTACAGTAGTTCTTCCGAAGATTTGCTTTGTGACACACTGACCAGAAGTCATTCTGAGGGAAGTACAATGGATAAAAGGAGATTTAAAAGAAAATCAACAGATTCTAGTAGCCATGGTTCAAATGAAACTCTAGAAAGACGTACACTGAAATCAATACTAAAAAAACTGTCAGAAGATGTAACTCCTGCTGAGAGTCCAGAAAGAAGTAGTGAGTTTAAAAGACTAATTAGAGCTCCAACACTTGAAGGTTACGCAGCAAGACATTCTAAGTTTGCTAAAAGTGTGACTTTTCATCGACATACGTTACCTTCTCCTCCTAGCAGTGCACCCGCCGATGGAACCGCTGAAATATTTACAATGCCAGAACCTAGAACAGAATTAGTTACTCAAATATCTCCCCCCGTGACTATGGATGCTGAAGCCCCTGATAATGTTGCTCCTCAAAATCAAATTGTGAAGTCAAATACTGACACAACTCCTGAAGATTATGATTTAAGTATTAGGGCTGAATACGATGTTCCACAAAATATAGATCCCATTTATGATTTCAAATCATTACGACCTGAGGAAATAAAAGTGCCTTCGGAAAAGCCTAAGCTTACTCTCATATCGGCTGTAGCAAATCAAAGGAAATTGCTAAGAGGTCTGTTATCAATATTTTTCCGCATAATATAAAGCAATACGATAAAGTTTTAGCAAGTAAAAATTGGCGTCGTTAAGTTTTTTTACTAGGCATGTACATTTGGAGATATAACGATTTTTACTGCAAAAAATATTTAACAATACTAAATATATTAAATAATCGTCTATTAAAATTTTTATAAGGGCCGTTTTTAATTAGCATTTGGGCTTGTGACGTTTTTTTTATCATTTGAAAAGGTATTAAAAACCAGTGACAAAAATATTAAAACAATATTCAAATTAATGTCGTTAAATAGTTTATTATATTTTTAAATACCTTATTTTTTGTTTAATATTTCAGGCTCCCTAGAAGTACAAGAATACTTTGGAGAAGTATTATCAGGAATAAAGCAAGTAATACAAGGTCATTTACAAGACGTACAAGGAAAATTTCAAGACAGGTATATAAATCAGAGACCAAACATTTTTTGCTTTTTTTCAGTAAGTATTAAATGTTTGAAATAATGATACTCTTTTTCAGATTTAACAGTCTAGAGAATGAAGTCCGAAAACGCGATGAAATTATCAATCAACTACAGAAACGTATACAAGAATTAGAAAGACTGGGCATGCCTAATACTAGTCCAAATGTTCAGCCTGATGAAGAGACACCGATTGTCGGCGAAGAAGAAACGAGCTCCACGCAAGCATTCTCTAAAAATGGTAGTTCTGGAAGCGATATCTCTGGTGTAGAAGAAGGTTTTATGGTAGGTGTTTTCACTCTCAGTTTTATCATGGGGGTATTTTTATGAATTTGTAGCAAATAACATGCAATCATTTTATGTTTTTTTTTTCAGAGAGGTGATTCTTTAGACACTGTATTTGCAACATCACCACCTACTGCAAGTGCCGATGAAGAAGATAAAGATAAAACTAAAGAAGCAGATTCAAAATCTGATACAAAACCAGCATCACTTGATGACTTAACTGACGAAAAGTTGGCAGAAATGACAGGGGGCATTGAACTAGCAAAACTGTCGTACTCAGAGCTTCAGATTTTAGCAGAAGCCTTGTCTAGTAGAGCTGAGAAAATATCTTCGAGTAAAGAGGAGTGGACAGTTGGAAAGTCAAGTAAAAGACTAGACTTGAATCTTGAGGGTAAAGCCGGAACATATTCGAAAAAGCGTGCAGAAAAACTAAGGCAGAGAAAGTCATGGGAAGATAGTGACCATGAAAGCATGGAAATGCACGATTTGACTCGGTGAGTAGATACCATAGAAATTTAAGATTATGCTAATAGAAGTAAATCACTTGTATTTAGCTTAGTATTTATAATATTTAAGATCAATGTGCCATAGAAACTAGCTTATAAATTATAATATAATGCAAAATTATGATGATTTCTAACCTTCAGGACATGTTCATGTAACGCTTAGCTGTTTTATTTGACCAGCTCTTTTTCGAAGATAAATTGCCAAATTAGCTAAAAATATTAAACATTTTCAAGTAGTTTAATCGTCAACGATAGTTGCTGTTCAGCTGACAAAAAAAAACATCAACATACATCGTTGCGGAAAAAATAATGGCACATGTCTCTACCAGACCCATGTCCCCACAAATGTCATCTGAAGACCGTTCCCTGCTCAGCCCGGAGCAGTCCAGTTTGCGGAGCAGCAGGCGAGGAATCCATCCATTCCACTTCTTCGGGACCCATCTGGACAACACCAAGTCGAAGATCAAGAAGACGCTGTCCGTGGACACAGGGATGCATCATACGGGGAGAAAGGATAAAAGTAAGAATAAGTCTGGCTTTATCATCGACTTTTCAGTCTTTTATTACTAATGTCTTCTTGTCTAACTTTACCTTCACCTTGCCTGTACCTACGAGTATGTCAGTTCAAAGGATGCAATTTTTGTTAAAAAAAAATTGAATCTTATTATGTTCACGTTACAAATTTGCATTATACCCTTGTTAGCCCTTAACTGGTAACAGCAAGCCAGAAGATGTAGTTTTGCACGGCCTCCCTTCAATACAATACAATAACTTTATAGATAACTTTCGTGTTGCAGGTCAGATTGCGAAATCTAGTTCACAAAAATATATCTAATCTAGCTGTCCCGGCGAATTTCGTTCCACCCTACACTACACTACACTGCCCTAACCTACACTACATTACCCTACCCTACCCTACACTACCCTACTCTACACTACCCTACCCTACACTACCCTACCCTACACTACCCTACCCTACACTACCCTACCCTACACTACACTACCCTACCCTACACTACCCTACCCTACACTACACTACCCATCTCTACACTACCCTACCCTACACTACACTACCCTAACCTACCCTACATACACTACTCTACACTACCCTACCGTACACTACCCTACACTACCCTACCCTACACTACCCTACCCAATACTACAATACCCTACACTACACTACCCTACCCAACACTACACACCCTAACCTACCCTACATACACTACTCTACACTACCCTACCGTACACAACCCTACACTACACTACACTACCCTACCCAACCCTACACTACACTACCCAACCCTACCCTACCCTACACTACCCTACACCTACACTACACTACCCTACCCTAAAACCAATTATTTTTTGACTGATTTTTATTTTTTGGATTTTTTTTTATTTAATTCCGAGCATTTTCATATTTATTCACCTTTTAAACCTTCTCTGAACTTCCACAAATAATTCAATACCAAAATTAGCCAAATCGGTCCAGCCGTTCTCGAGTTTTAGCGAGACTAACGAACAGCAAAATAATATACTGAAGTGTATGTACAAAAACGAACCCTACACCACTAATTAGTAATCTGTGCCTACACCTACTACGCGGTAGGTCGTAGCTCCTAACGAACAGCAAAATAATATACTGAAGTGTATGTATAAAAACTCGAAGGTTGTGTGTGAAGTCAACCAAAATTTTTTTTTTCATTTAATTTCGAGCGTTTTTATATTTATTCACCTTTTAAACCTTCTCTGGACTTCCACAAATAATTCAATACCAAAATTCGCCAAATCGGTCCTGCCGTTCTCGAGTTTTAGCGAGACAAACGAACAGCAGTTCATTTTTATATATATAAGATAAGATAAGATGTAATCAATTATAAAAATGTCGCAATAGCGAATATCAATGTTCTGGTGAAGCTTTCGTACTGAGTCGAGATGTATAAGCTAACCGTAGTCTTCCGGTCGTAGCTCTGAAATGGTCGTTGCTCAGTATGATTTGCATGCACGTTAACTGACGTGAAGCATGGTCATTACCTAGATGGGTTTGAATGTTAGAAGCATTGTTCTTGACTGATTCTGTGCTTTGCAAGGCACTTCGAGCCGTTGGTGCCAGTGGTACCACTGGATGGCAGTCGTCAAGCCGTGCCAGATGCCCCTAAAGGTGGCTTGAAAAACTTCTGGCAGTGGGGAGTGCCACTAGCCTTACAAACTCCACCAACCCGAGCTTGGCCCCCGTGCTTTGAATATGGCCTGACCTTCCCGAGATTGGGAAGAGACCCTTGCCCCAGCCGTGGGGGACGTTATGGGTTGTTAACGAAAGTCCCCTGTCTGAGATGATGATGAAGATGATCGAGATAATGATGTCTTTTTCAATTACCTTCTCGTATTTGTATATTAATTTGAAGATATTTTGTTGCTATACTGAATGGATTGGGATGAAACTTAAACATAACTTAATAGTACAGAAGAGGCTCAGTCTCAACTAACTGCCTGCCTAGTCAAAAAGCCCTCCCCGCAGTGCCCCCTGCCCAAAATTGCCCATGACGCTTGCTGCGTTCCCCCGCTGAATAACTAGCTGGTAGCGTTAAAAAAGGAGCCCAATCTCGAGTCCAAGCCCTTTTCCCTCATACGACGCCCTAAATCGTCTACAAAAGACTTGGCCTCAGAGCACCACGGCCCCGATGTCTCGGGAGCAATCGGAAGGAATTTATATTTAGGCACCAGACAGGTAGATTTTGTGTGTTTATGGGCGGCCGGCTGCTATCTCGGCCGCTGATCCGGGTGTCCGCTGTGAACTTCTTAGGTGAGAGGACGCTCACGCAGGTGACGTCCCAAAGCAGGCATCGACCTTTTGCCAATTTGTATATTGTTCTACTTTTCAATATCTTCTTTCTGTTTCATTTCTACTTCTTCGTCCCCAACTAACACATAACAGTAGTCTTCTATCCAGCGATGAAGAGCCACCGGCATCATCGCAAGTTCAGTCTCGGCTCCTTCTTTGGATATAATCGGGGGACGCAGCACAAGCCAGCCAGCAATTGCAATGAGGTGGTCCTTGATATGGGCAGTGACTACAGCTGGAGTGATACGTAAGTATATTTACTCCCTTATTGAGGCTAATTACTTAAGAGCATATTCACAAAATCGTTTCTCATACAAAATTAAAATTTCTACTTCTTGAACATGGATGTGCCGATTCTAATGAATAAGTTTCATTAGATTCATCCTATCCATTTTCAAGAAGTAGAAATTTTAATTTTGTATTTTGTAGGTATGCACATAAACAAGTCATGAAATACTAATTTGTGGATAGATTAAATTTATCGATATACTTAATTTTTAAAAAAGATTAGCGATTTTCGATTACTCTGAAAACCTTAAATAACTATTATTTCATCATAATATCAGCTCATATTCATCCCCACCAAAGGGCTCGAGCCTACCCTGAATTAGTCGACCAACCTACACTGGGCCCGCGTGGTCGACTAAGGCCCAATCACTATTGTTTAGTGAAGGTTAAGTGAATGTTAACTATTCACAAACTAGAATTTGAGTGACTTGCTTATGAATATACAGTTTCATTAAAATCAGCCCATCCATTTTCAATAGTAGTAATTTTAAGTTTGTATGCGAAACGATTTTGTGAACGCTCTTAATATTTTCATTTAGATATTAGGGCGATCGGGCCTTACTCAACCATGCAGGCCCATTGCGGGTTGGTCGACTTCACACATAACCTACGATTTTCTTACCAGGCATGTGCAGGTTTCCTCACGACCCGCACTGGGCCCGCGTGGTCGACTAAGGCCTAATCGCCCTGTTTCAGGGTAGGCTCGAGCCCCTCGGTGGGGACGTATATGAGCTGATATAATAATAATAATAATTAGCGCAGAACCGATCGTCGTAGAATTCCTTGGGGAAGGCCTATGTCCAGCAGTGGATGTCCTTCGGCTGATATCATGATTATAATAAAAGCGAGATTATAAATGTAGGCAGATAATTATATTCAGCCGGTTTAAAATCTTAAAGTCCTGGTATTTATACAATATTTATAAAAAAGTTTATCCGATGCTTCCTTTCTTCACGAAAACATCGTGAGGAAACCTGCACATGCCTGGGAAGAAAATCGTAGGTTATGTGTGAAGTCGACAAACCCGCAATGGGCCTGCATGGTTGAGTAAGGCCCGATCGCCCTAATTCAGGCTAGGCTTGAGCCCCACGGTGGGAACATATATAAGCTGATGTGATGAAGCAACACAGGGAATTATTAAAAGTGTATTGACTCATCATCATCATATCAGCCGAAAAACGTCCACTGCTGGACAAAGGCCTCCCCAAAGGATTTCCACGACGACTGGCCCTGCGCTGCCCGCATCCAGCGGCTTCCCGCGATTTTCACCAGGTCGTCGATCCACCGTGTGGGAGGCCTTCCTACGCTACGTTTTCCTGTGCACGGTCGCCACTCGAGAATTTTACTGCCCTAAAGGCCATCTGCCCCAAAGGCCTTACGGTATTGACTACTTTTTCCAAATTATTTATTTTGAAAAAGTTGAAGCAAATTTTAAAGTTACTATGAAAACGTTGGAATAACTTTATTTATTTTAATGACAACACTATTTTTAGAAAAAAAAAACGAGCGAGACCTACAGTACTCGCATATGATGTGTAACAAATCACTGTTACACATTTCCGTCCCATTTCACGAAATCACTCCCACAAATTGCAGGAAAGCGAGAGCAAAGCTCATTCGTCAGATCGAATAGCGCGCGCTTTCGCGACTTCCTGTTACACATTTCCGTCCCATTTCACGAAATCACTCCCACAAATTGCAGGAAAGCGAGAGCAAAGATGTTACACATCAAAAATAACCCGACTGCATTAAAACTTGACCCCTTTTAAAAAAAGAAAGTCGGGTAAAAATTTATCCTATGTCACTCACAGGATAAAGACAAATCTAACGACACCTCGTACTCCAAAATCCATCAATCCGTTAAGCTACAGAACGTGCAAAAGAAATAAATTCACATACATACATACGTACAATCGAAAAACAAAGCCCTCGTGTAGAAGAGTGGTACTTTCAACAATTTCCTGTCTTGCTTAAATAATATGTATATAAAGACTAGCTGTCCTGGCGAACTACGTACCGCCTTACATTACATTACACTGCCCTACCCTACCCTACCCTACACTACACTACACTACCCTACCCTACACTACACTACCCTAACCTACACTACCCTCACCTACACTACCCTACCCTACATACACTACACTACCCTACCCTACACTACCCTACACTACACTACCCTACACTACACTACCCTACCCTACCCTACACTACCCTACCCTACCCTACATACACTACTCTACACTACCCTACCCTACACTACCCTACACTACACTACACTACCCTACCCTACCCTACACTACCCTACCCTAAAATAAAATAGATGTTGGCCGATTCTCAGACCTACTCAATATGCTCACAAAATTTCATGAGAATCGGTCAAGCCGTTTCGGAGGAGTACGGGAACGAACATTGTGACACGAGAATTTTATATATGTCACCGGAAAATAACAAGACTCGTAAGTTGATCAATTTTCAAGGTAGTTGATCAACTCCCGGAAAATAATAAACCGCAGTTAAAATGTATTATTTAACGTATGTATTTTAGTAAATTGATTAATTTACGGCGCCTTGTCGTAAGATCATCCGACGAAGGCGAGGTGTACGTTGATTGGTTAAACGACTCACTTGCTTGCTTTTACACCTTTTATTATACTAATTCATAAAACTGTATGGCTAAATAAGAATAAATATAAAATATAAAAAAAATATACATGATCTTTCACATCTCATCATCGGTATTAAAATAACATATCTAAGTGTTTGTTAACTCTATGAATAAACACTAGCCAAATGCTTATAAAATGCCCTCGACCAATCAGAGAACAGTGTATTATGTGACGGGTAATAGTATACCGTTAAATAGTACACTGAGCAACGATTGGCCCGTTAGTGGATGATTTTACTTGTGGCACAATCGTAAATTATTAAATTACTGCCAGGTACTGTAAGTTGACCAATTAGCTAATAAGCACTGCGTTAAATAATACAATTCTACTAACGTTTGTTATTTTTCGTCAGTTAATCAACTAACTAGAAAATTGATCAACTTACGATTCTTGCTATTTATCGGTGACATATATAAGATTTAATTTTCAAAAAATATTTGTTTAAGGGTCGGGGTTTATAGAAGGCTCGAAGTTTCATAAAAACGTAGTTCCGCTTTAATACAAAAATTACACATCGGAATGAATCCAAACTTTGCAAATATATTTAGTAGACACATATCGATGTTTTTATTTAGTTTTCATCGTAGCTAATTTATAAATAAACGAAGGCTGAAACTAAGTTTGAAACTGCCCTTATTTTTCCCGTTTTCTACTAGTACATTGAAAACTAATTACAAACATCGATATGTGTCTACTCAATATATTTGCAAGGTTTGAATTCAATCCAGCGTGTAGTTTTTGTATTAAAGCGGAAATACTTTTGTATGGAAACTCGAACCTCCTAGGGACCCCCCCACCCCTACAAGGTTGTCGTACGTATCAATAAACAATAAAGAGTGATTTTAGAAATATTAGAAACTAGTGGATGCCCGCAGCTTCGCCCGCGCAGAACCCGATTTTTGCGGTTCCCGTGGGATTTTCCCAAAATCCTTTCTTAACGGATGCCTACGTCATAACATCTACCTGCATGCCAAATTTCAGCCCAGTCCAGTGGTTTGGGCTGTGCGTTGATAGATCACTATGTCAGTCAGTCAGTCACCTTTGAGTTATATATATTTAGATTTTTGGCTTTTTTATTCATGTTTTCTTTTAAATAGACTGGGCAATTACATACATTTAAAAAGAAAGGATATGATGCGGCATCTGCACCAACCTGCCACTAACATCTACATAGCCCATAGCTGAAGACTGTACCATCGGTCAAGCTATATGGAGTTTTCATCCACACCTTGATAGACGACACTGTCGTCGGAAAAAGACTTTCTTCAGCTAAAGTTAACTATATCGCAAGCACCTAGTGTACAAACATCTACAACGCGCTATCGACATTTTCTTTTATTGCTACCATAATATATGTACCAGTAGCTCCCAACCATCTACGGTTTCAATTAGAAAAGGTGCTTTAAAAATTGGTGCCCTCAGTGGAATACTTCGCACCAACAGCCGGTCCCCAGGCATACCCCCTCGCCTGGCGGAGATATCCCCCTTTTCCCCGACATGTAGGAACACACAGTTCCTACAGGTACATATTATTTTTTATTCACCATAGGTAAGCCCTTGGCATCGTCTCAACTGAAGCTAAGTGGCGATGATGTCGAAAATGGAAGCGGGCTTACCAAGATTCCCCAACGCAATGAAGGACTGGCTATCTTATCTTCAAGTCGGAACACATTAATCCTTTGAGATCCTATTGTATCTTTGAAACCAGTCCACCTCTTGTCTCATAATTGAAATTCAAATAAGTTTCAGTCTATAGGCTGATGGAAAATAACATATCACACCGTCCAGCATTACATTTAGGTAATTACCTATACATGAAAGTAAAAGCATGTAAAAAAGCGGCCAAGTGCGAATCAGACTCACGTACCGAGGGTTCTGTACTACCACACCTCTCCATACAAGTACAAAAATTATACTTAATCATTTCAAACATAAAACATCAACGGGAGCGACAGAATTTTCTTGTTCAGTATGAACTTCTTAGCGCGAGTACGACGCACACTTCACCGGTTTTAAGTTTGTAGTTTTACTTTTGAATTAGTACTCATTTCAGGCTACTCTGTCCCTAAATTTAGCAACTCGATTCACGATGTTTCAAGCATCGAACGAAATAGCTTAGAAATAAAGTTCTTGTCAGCTCGTACTGCAACGTGTCTGTTACGTCAATCGCTGCGGACGAATCGTGCGAAAGTTTTGGTTTTTAATTCATTATAAATAAATTAAGAAGAATCTCAAAAAAGTAATAAAACAAAACCATTTTATATTGTTTTGATAGGAAAGTCATAAATTATCATAAAGTTTTTATCAAAATTGCAGCAGTTCTATGGTTACATTAAAAAAAAAGGTGCATTAGGATATTTTTTTCTTTAGTTCTGTGTTTTAAAATAGATTTCGAGGAAATCAAAACCACTCCTCATATCCTATTTTTTTTTTTATTCTTAATTGAAGTAAAAAGTGGTTAAAAGTTGGTTGTTGGCGGCGGTATGGCTTGTTATAAGTTTCCAAATATACAAACTATTTAACCGACTTTAAAAAAGGAGGTTCCTCAATTCCACCGACTATATAATGTGTGTTCGCGGATAACTGTGTCGTTTATGAACCGATTTTAATGATTCTTTTTTTGTTGGAAAGTTAAAGAACGGTAGTACCATGATAAGGCAACCAGGATCTGATGATGGCATCCCAGAGAAATCGAGAGGAACCTTAGTTTCTTCTTTGAAGTCGGTTTTTTTGTTTAAAATTATTATAAAGTCGGGACGAAAAACAGACAGCGTAGGCGTAGTAATAGGGTCCCGTTAATTAGAACGGGAACTGAACCTTAAAAATGTACCTTTATCACTTTAATATGGCGATGGATTTCATCATTTATCACAATTAGCGATGACATGTTTGTTAACACTCGTGCCTCATACATGACAGAATTTAATTTTGTGATTTTGTAATGTAAAGGTAGAATGGATAGGTACACCCACACCACAACACGGACACTTCATGCAACGGGCGAGAAGTTAAATTTCTAAATAATTTTCGAAATGCTTAAAAGCTTTTTGGTACAAGCTTTTATTTATAAAGATTTTTCTCAAAAAGCTCAATGCTCGAATGCATATAAAAAATACACGGTTCCAAATTAAAAAAGGTGAGCACAGTATTGTGCCTATTTCCTACGATTCTATTGAAAAATGAAAGACAATACTGGGTACTTGATTCCACCTTCAAAGTTCGTCATCAGATCAACTAAAAAATAATAAAAGTAACGAAAGGAGGCACGAAGGCGGTTAGGTCATTTTCGACGCCCGCCCGCCTGGTTAGCCAACACTATCTTATCTAAGTCTTGCTGCCAAGCAATGTATTCTGGCATGAAGATAAGATAGCCAGTTCCCCATTGCGTTGGGGAATTTTGGTAAGCCCGCTTCCATCTTCGGCATCATCGTCACTTACAATTAGGCGAGTTGATGCCAAGGGCTTATCAAAAAATATATATGTTGTAAAATAATTAAAACGCTAAAAGCATTTAGAACAACCGACTATATCCACAAAATTGCGGCTTACCGACAACGACAACGTGTCTTTTTCAATAATCGGTACTCACTTATCTTGAAAACCACTAAACCAATTTTGATGAAACTTACATTGTTCCGTAAGGTGAAAGGTGCTTAATCCAAAAAACATACACTTACATACTTTGGCACTTCTGTTAAGAAGCCTACATAGACTTAACATACACGATTTTTTTGCATTGCTAACAATCATAAATACATACGGGTCGAATTGATAACCTCCTTTTTTGAAGTAGGTAAAAATATATTGAAAAGAGTTACAAATAAAAATTCAATTTGGAGATCTTCAAGGCAAGAGTGAATAGGCATTATTTGAGTTTGCGTGAACCATCCTCGACTGCATCATCACTTACCATTAGTACTAATATATATACTGTGCCATCATGTGAGTTGCAGTGAAACGCACTCCAATTTTTAATAAAAAAAAGAAATTACATTAAAGTATCTATTCTCTTTCATTTTCAGGACATCAACATCATCAAGCAGCGATACGGAGTCCCTCCCCCGAACACCAGTTTTTGAGGAGTTCGTCGAGAGCAGACGGTGCCGAACGAACAGCACTAGCCATGGTAGCATGTCTCCTATCAGAGGTACATAAAATTATCATTTTAAATTCCCTGAATAGATCGTTTTATATATAAATTAATTAATTGTTTTAACCGACTTCAAAAAATTAGGAGGTTATAATATGTTCTATTGTATTTTTTTTACGTATATTGGGGCACGACAGTTATGTAGGTATGGTAAGGGCGTGGGTTAAAAGAGATGCGTGTTCACGGTTATTTATAATGAAGATAATAGACCTAAAAAGTAAACCATCACAAGGATTAGAAAAGCATATTGCACACATTAATTTAAGATTCATCATATCAGCTCATATACGTCCCCACCAAGGGGCTCGAGCCTACCCTGAATTAGGGCGATCAGGCCTTAGTCGACCACGCGGGCCCAGTGCGGTTTAGTCGACTTCACACACAACCTGCGAGTTTCTTCGCAGGCGTGTGCAGATTTCCTCACGATGTTTTCCTTCACCGTTAAAGCAATCGGTAAGTATATGTACGTAAGTTTTTGAAAACTCATTGGTACATTGGAATAAAATCTTTGTCCGAATGCGTATTGATTATGTATTTTAGTCAGCTCTTTAAAACTTACAAACCATCATCATTGTGGAGTTTCTACTCTAACGTACCTCGCATGAATTATGTAATGTAGAATGAAAACGTGATTCAATAAACAGCAGCGTTCTATTTGCAAGTCAGTTCGAAATTTAAATAAAACATTTGAAAAGTTACCTCCTTGGTTGCCATGGTTCGGAGTAAAATATAGTTCCATTTTTAAATTACACGACAGATATGAGTTTACAAACTAATTTACTTGGCCGCTAAACACAACAGATATGGATTCTCATACAACTTTAGCCGGCCGCTGCTCACACCTATTTAGCCAGTACAGCAATTTTGATTTCTAAATAATGCTCAAATTTCCAAGTATGTTTGAAAAAACATATTAGTAAGTATGACGTCACAAAGGTACTTTTATATTGTAGGTGTCCAGCAGCTAGATCATCTAAAATTATCCTTGGATTGTTCCAGTGTTACCAGGGAGTGGAGGCGACTGGGAAGTGATGATGCTGGCTGATGAACTGGAGAAGAGAGAGCGAGAAAGAGAACGAGAAGAAAGGAGACATCTCTATCCGACAACGCTTAGAGATTTGGAAGAGGTGAGTCTAAACATTGCAAGCCTACTTAGATATTTAATTTATTTACGAAGTAGTATATGTTTATAATGAAGGTACGGACTGTCCAAAAAGATTTGACAGAAAATTGTGTTCTATGTTATTATTTCCTGTGGCTGTCACTCTTTTTGGACAGACGTAGGTAGGTACGTAAGTTGGCAGTAAAGTCTCTCAACAAGTGGGTCTTAAAATGAACATGGACAAGACGAACATCATGTTAAAATTCAGTGATGTTGCAATAGCGATAGTTTCACTATCGATAGTTGACCTTGAAAAATAGGTCGATAGCGTGATAGTCCTATCAAAAAAATATGGACATGCTGTAATACTATCGATAGTATCGATAGTGAAAATCAGGCAATACTATTGAGTTTTTTTCGATACTATCGATTCTATTGATACTTTCGAAGTACGATACTATCGATACTATCTATGATCCATCGGCGCGTTCCGATAGTATCGATAGTTTTGCTTTAGTAACTATCGACGTATTTTCGGTACTGTCGACTGGAAATAAGTCGCCGCCAGGCCGGTAACACAGGGACGCAAATATACAGCATGTCCAATGTTTAGAAACAGAATACGAACGAACGACGACATTATGGATGACATCGAAACACAGTTGGTATTTACTAAAGACGATACTGATTTTAGGAGCAAGCAATAGTATTGTAAAATTTTCGACTATCGATAGGGCAAAACTATCAATAATATCGATACTATCGATAGTGTTTGTACTAATGCAATCGATAGTATCGACACTATTGGTCTTTGGTTGGAGACTAAGCAATATTATCGTAAAATATTCGACTATCGATAGGGCAAAACTATCAATAATATCGATACTATAGATAGTGTTTGTACTATCGATACTATTGGTCTTTGGTTGGAGACTACACTGGAAGTTGTTGACGAATATGTATACCTGGGACGAACATTCCAGCTAGGTATGTTCAACTTCAAGAAAGAGATCAATCAACGAATCAAACTCGGCTGGGCAGCGTTCTGGAAGCTTCGCAATATATTCACGTCCCAAATACCGCAGTGTTTTGTCTTGTTTTACGAGCAACATAGGAGACTCTACACTGGAAGTTGTTGACGAATATGTATACCTGGGACTAACAATCCAGCTAGGTAGGTTCAAATTCAAGAAAGAGATCAATAGACGAATCAAACTCGGCTGGGCAGCGTTCGAAAAGCTTCGCAATATATTCACGTCCCAAATACCGCAATGTCTCAAGACTAAGGTCTTTGACCAGTGTGTGTTGCCAGTGATGACGTACGGAACTGAGACATGGTCGCTTACTATGGGTCTCATAAGAAGGCTCAAGGTCACCCAAAGGGCAATGGAGCGTGCTATGCTCGGAATTTCCCTACGCGATCGAATCAGAAACGAGGAGTCCACAAGAGAACCAAAGTAACCGATCTAGCTCACAGAATCGCTAAACTGAAGTGGCATTGGACAGGGCACATAGCTCGTAGAACAGATGGCTGTTGGGGCAGTAAAGTTCTCGAGTGGCGACCGCGCACCGTAAAACGTAGCGTAGTCAGGCCTCCCACGCGGTGGACCAACGATCTGGTGAAGATCGCGGGATGCCGCTGGATGCCGGCTGCGCAGGACAGTTCGTCGTGGAAATCCTTGGGGAGGCCTCTGTCCAGCAGTAGACGTTTTTCAGCTGATATGATGGAGGAAGTCAAGGTTTCAATTTACCGAATAAGCAGGTAGACGTAGGTTAAAAAAAACCGAGCAAGTGCAAATCAGACTCGCACACGACAGGTTTCGTACCATCGCAACGTACAAAAATAAATCGTTTCTTTTAAGGGGGGGCCCCTTTAATTTTATTATTATTATTATTCGTTGTAAAGGCAACATAAATACACACTGTAAAAATTTCAACTGTCTACCTATTACAATTCATGAAATGCAGCCCGCTGACAGACAGACGAACGGACAGCAAAGGCTTAGCAATAGGTCCTGTTGGCACCCATTCACTGGAAACCTAAAAACCACAGGAGTTAAACTAATTAATAATATTTCAAGGAGATTTAAAGTCAAAGTCGTTAACGGTCGCGCGGCATTGTAAAATTTGTATACAGATTTTCACGAAAAAATTTTACCTATACAGGACCTGCCCGCAGCTAACTAGCGCCGCCAGTAGTTAAAAAATAATTATAAAAAGTAAAACGAAACTATGAACGATGTATTTGGGTGATTACATAGCTAATGTAGTTTATTTAGAAACTATCAACTCTGTAAAATACAGCTACAAAAACCTTTTAAAAGTAAAAAAATAATATATATTGGCCCTTTGAGTTTAATTTAAGTCATCATATCAGCTCATATACGTCCCCACCGAGGGGCTCGAGCCTACCCTGAATTAGAGCGATCGGGCCTTAGTCGACCACGCGGGCCCAGTGCGGGTTGGTCGACTTCACACACAACCAGCGAGTTTCTCCGCAGACGTGTGCAGGTTTCCTCACGATGTTTTCCTTCACCGTTAAAGCAATCGGTAAGTATGTACGTAAGTTTTTGGAAAACTCATTGATTAAACCCGGTACCTCTGGTTAGAAGAACCGAGTCGTTACCGGTTGAGCCACCGACGCTTTTCCGTTCGCAGAACCTTAATTTAAGTAGTTATATTTTAATGCAAGCCGACCCCGGTGAAGTTGCTGTATCCACTGGCTGGCATAGCGCCGCCAGTTGTTCGCAGAACCATTGCAAGCTCGCGAAAGATGGCTACGTTGGATGAGGACATGCGGCATTCCCTACATGGGCACGAGCTACCGCCGCAGAGGCTAAAAAGTCGGAAAAGCTTTTTAAAACATGTCGACCCCCTCACAACTCAGCCCTCTCAAGAGAGATGCAACATGTGGCGTGCTCGAACACCGCTTCCTGACCCCTTTTTCCCGCTTTGTGAGAGTCTACCGGCTTGACATTTTTTTTTTTTATTCACAATTGGTAAACTCTTGACAACATCTCACCTGGTGGTAAGTGACGATGTTGCCGAAGATGGAAGCGGGCATACCAAGATTATATTACCATGGCCGATCTGGAAGTCTTTAAATCGACTTCGGACTCAGGTCGGCCGGAGCAAGGAGAATATGTTCAGGTGGGGACTCTCGGAAAACCCAAATTTAGACTGTGTGTGTGGAGCGGTGCAGTCCATGGCTCATTTAGTTGCTTTTCCTGCCTGCCCTGTCACCTGTTCGCAGCAGGACTTGATGGACGCCACAAATAGTGCAGTCGAAGTGGCTAAGTTCTGGGCCGGAATGATTTAATTTGTCATCGACACGCAAAGAAGAAGAAGAATGCAAGTGTCGTCGCCTAGGGGGACCGCTAAGTTGTGAAATTATTAGTAATTAGTTGAAGTAAAGTAAATCAGTTGTATTTTGTCTTTATTTTTTACACATTAGAAGCGTAACGCTTCCTCCTTATTATGCGGACAGCTGCTATGGAGTGGAACTCCTTGCCTGCATCTGTATTTCCCGACTTTTACAATTTGGGAATATTCAAGGCGAGCGTGAATAGGCATTATTGGCGTGTACCATCCTCGACTAGGTACTCTGTCAATACCCATCAGATGAGATGTAGGCAAACGCACTTAAAATAGTAAAAAAAAAATTGCGGTGTAGAAGATCTTAAAACTAAAAATAGATAATTTTGGCCTGGTTTCACTCAGCGAACTTTTTTTTTATCCACAATTAATAAGACCTTAGCATCATCTTGGTAAGTGACGATGATGCCTAAGATGGAAGCGAGCTTACCAAGATTCCCCAACGCCATGGAGATCTGGCTATCTTATCTTCAAGCCGAAAGACATCAATGCTGTTAACACTGATGTTTGGCGGCAAGACTTAGATAACAAGGTGGTAGCTAGCCAGGCGGGCTATTAAAATGTCCTACCACCAACCAAACCGAGTCTTACAAAGTTGATCTCGCCGGGAATAAACCCTGCGACCTCCTGGTGTAAAGCGAATGGACTAACCATTACGCCACGGAGGCGGTTGCAATACGTTACAAATTTCATCGCTTAAAAATTCACGTGAATATCTTCTGTCGACAGGAATCAGACACGCCCCAAAGAGAAGACAGTCCCGACGAATACTCCAACATAGAGGACTCCAACTCCTCGTCCACCACGCACCTGCTGTCGCAGACCATCAGCGAGCCCTCTCAGAGGTCAAGCGAGACATCCTTCATCGACCAGGCGCTAGGGAGGCCGCACCGTGTCGGGTCTGTCGGGGAATCGGTAAGTTCAAAGTTTTAACATAGTTTCAAAACGAGGATCAAAGCAAGGCAACCAGCGTGTGGATTCCATACACAGCTACTGGTTTCGAAAATACAAAAAGCTTTTCTGAGGTATCTTTATTAGTTGGGTACATGTAGGGATAATAATCATATAGGCGATTATTATCCCTACATGTACCCAACTTTATTTTTATAGGGGTTTTAATTCTTTAAGCGTGCGAAGAATTAATAACCAATGTGTAGTCGCCCTTAAAGTTTTGCATGGTCATATGAACGCGCCCGGCCTGCACTTCCAGCTGTGCCAAGCCGGAGGGGTATATGCGCGCGACAGTGTTGCCGTTTTAGCGCCTTTCCCGCTAGAACTGGTGGATTTTGTGATCTTCACGCGCGAAAACAGCAGGCTTTAGCGGGGAAATAAATATTTAGCTGTTTCTGGCGGATGTTTTAACTTAACTTTGAATACTTTTGGAACATAGAAATGTATGAGTTTCTAGGCAAAAGAAGTAATTTTAGTCAATCAAAAGACAATTCCATGACATATCTCGCAAAAGAAATAGGAATGTGGACTAGAGTTTAACAGAGTTGCAACCAGGACTGGGGCGAAGATTATTAGGTGGACCAGCTGTCCGATGGCAACGTATTTAAATTAGTACTATCCGATGGTTAGCTGATATCGTGGACGAGACTGATGAGCTGGTGGTCTGTACTGGCGAGGGATACGATAGCGTGTATTAGAAGGTACAGCTTTTTTAATAGCGTCGGTGGCTCAACTGGTAACGACTCGGTCCCCTTAACCACAGGTGCCGGGTTCATATCCGGACGGCCAATGTACCAATGAGTTCATCATCGTGAGGAAACCTACACACACCTACGAAGAAACTCGAAGGGTGTGTGTGAAGGCGACCAACCCGCACTGGGTCCGCGTGGTCGACTAAGGCTCGATCGCCCTAATGCAGTGTAGGCTCGAGCCACTCGGTGGGGACGTATATGAGCTGATATGATGAGAAAGTACAGCCAAGAGTAGGCTTAGGTTGGCTGATTAAATAGATAAGATAGACAAAGTCATTCCCCACGTTCGCGATTTGTACCCATTGGGATTGCCCAGTAGCGCATTGGCACATATTTCCTGATTGATAAATCTTACAACTTTGTTGATGGGGATATTCCACTTTATGGGAAACCCCTACGTACCACCGCTGCTGTTAGGAATTGGCTGTAATACTTGTAACATCGACTGACAATTTGGACCAGTGTAAGCGCTCCTACCTGCTGGGCTGAAGGTCGTGGGTTTGATCCCTACTTAGGAAAATTATTTGTGCGACGAACAGTTTTATTTTCTCTGTGTCTGGGGTGCTTATATTTACGTATATATAATGTACTTGATTTTTCCCGCGGTTTCGCCCGCGTGGATATCGTTTTTATGACTGTCTATAATGTTGAGTGGTGCGCGATGGACGTGGGTTTTCTCCAGATCCCTCTGGATCTTTATCGGGCTATTTTAATTTGTAATCTATATCACTTCCCACCAACTCAACCAATTCTATACAAAAAGTCACTTACGTTATCCCGTCAATACGTTGCTCCGTTCCAACGCCGACGTGCGCGAGTGTGGAAATGAGTATTCCCCAGATTCCTCGGGAACTATCTCAGGATATGCTAATTAGTAAATTGTGTCATTTTTCGCCCCTTCAACTATCCCTGTGCAAAAAAGTCCATTGTTCCATTGCGATGTTAAAGAAATTAACCAAAAAAAGTTTTTTTTCAGTTTCCTCAGGAACTGCATCGGACTATGCTGTTTTCACGTGATAAAAAGTATCCTATGTCCTTCCCAGCAACACAGGTTACCTGCATGCCAAATTTCATCAAGATTGGTGAAAGTGTTGAAGCGTGAAAAGGTAACAAACAAAAAAACACATTTCACATTTATAATAATAAGTAAGGATATAAGTATGTATATAAGTCTCCGTTTCCCATAAAACCAAGAATCCTAGTTTGGGCCTAGATGACCGTGTGTGATTTTTTTCTTAATTATTGTCATTTTTATGGCAACGCTGATTTAAAAAGCCTTTTCGATCTCTTCTCGAAGATTCCAATATTTCTCGTAGAGAAGGACATTCCACATCTTGCTTGACATTTAAATCTGGGCATAAATGACTAATCTTAGAAAAATATTTATTATATATCAGCTCATATACGTCCCCACCGAGGGGCTCGAACCTACCCTGAATCAGGACGATTAGGCCTTAGTCGACCACGCGGGCCCAGTGCGGGTTTGTCGACTTCACACACAACCTTCGAGTTTCTTCGCAGGCGTGTGCAGGTTTCCTCACGATGTTTTCCTTCACCGTTCAAGCAATCGGTAAGTATATGTACGTAAGTTTTTGAAAAACTCATTGGTACATTGGCCGTCCAGATTTGAACCCGGTACTTCTGGTTAGATGGACCGAGTCGTTACCGGTTGAGCCACCGACGCTTTTAAATGTTATATCTGTCCAAATACCTATAGGTATGTAATAAGAGAAATGTTATTTAAGAAACTCGTTACTATCGTTCCAGGTGCGGCCTCAATCATCTCACACCAGGGGGGTTATCCTCCGCGCAGCCAGCCTGGACCGAGAGCCATCGCCAGCTCCACCCCGAACTCGAAGATTCGGCTCCCTCAAGAGCTCAAGCACAGATTCACATAAGAGACTCTGATCCGCTAAGCTTCACGGATCTGCGAGCTCGGGTAACATTCTGAGCAAAGATCCAAGTGGAAAGAACGCTGAGAGCAAGTTAAATACTGATCCCAAAACCGATGATGAAAATTATGAAAATTCTCCTAAAGATACTATTGAGCTGAAAACAAATGATGAAAATGATAGAAGCAAAGAAGAGAATACAATAGAAAAACAAGCAAACCCAAATTTCAAGACAGGAGTACATCAAAAAGTAAAAGCAAAAAATGAAGATGCCAAAACAAAGAAACGTAGTGCTAAAAAAAATTATGTTGATTGCAATCATTTTGAACACAAATCAATTATTGTTAACAGAGAAGGAGCTTCAAATAATGATTCCAGTAATTGTGACTATGATAGCAACAGTAAAAACGAAAATTCAACAAGCCTTCCAGTCCAAAATAGTAGTAACATAAATGAAGGAGAAGTAGATCAAAATGGAAGAGAGAATAATAATACGAATGCAACGCAGGTAGACCAGATAGCGGTCGGTGGTCAATTATTGCTCGTGGTGATTATTTTACTATATGGCGAGTTAGATTATTTAGTTTTCTTACTTATAGAATAGTTAGTTTCTAGTCATCCTAGTCTCAGTCTAAACGAAATCTGTGTAAATCCTACTGGAGAATAAGGCATTATGTATGAATTGTGAATCCTGCTGGTGATTAAAGGCGAACTGTGTGAATCCACTAGTGACAATTTACAAAATCCTATTAGTTGTCAAATACAATAAATTTAACAGCTTATCAAATAGTTATAGGATGTGTTTCAAAACCAAGTTGACACTGCTCATTGACAATCGTTATTCCCCCCCATGTGAATCATCAATATACTCATAGCAAATCATTTAAATTATGTTTCCAAGTCTTAGAACAAGAAATTTTAAGTATTAAAAATATTTAAGTTACTAAAGGACTATGTGTCAGGGACCTAGATTTTATCTTCAAAAGAAATAACTTTACTTATCTGATCTATTCATTGTGATAATTCTTGATAATGCTTAAGTTACTTGAACTCATATTATTAGCCATTATTAGATATGTTTTTTATTAAATTGCACAAATTTCTGTAAAAACTCTATTTGTTGTGTGTTTTTCTAGTCAATATATTATACACTCTCATAAGATTGTAAATTAGACATTAAACAAACATAAATTAATACCTAATTCATTATTGTACTAAAAGATATTTTTGGCCAAAGATTAATACATTTCTAGTTCGTAAGTTACCTGAATTTAGGTTTATTAAAAAAACCTAGTGCCAATTTTTTCGTTACTAAGACAAGTAAGTAACCTTCATGAAATAAGAAAAATATGTTCATAATACCTTAGACACAAAGGTAATATTAGGTAGCTACCTAATGTCAACCTAATTATTCGTATAATATTTTATAATTATATAAAATACTAATATAGTTTAGGAGTTATAAAATATAAGTATATTAGGTAAACTATAACATGATTTTACAAATTTAATTGAATTGGGTTACCTAGATTATTTAGGTCATAGGTATTAGAGAATACCTAGCTTATACAGTAGGTAGTTTAAGTACCAATCTAAATTATTAGATAGAAAACTAAAATAGATTCAAAATAATTATAAATTTAAGAGAACTAGGTAGGTACATACTGAGTTTTGTGAGGACATCCGGCGAGCGCAGACAAACCTTAAAGTATTACGAAATTATTTCAAGACCATTTTGTTCAACGCGACGCGACCTTTGTCTGCGCCTACGCAGCCTCGCCCAACACTAACTGCAACACTCGGCGGCGCCTTACGGGCATCTATTATTTTATTGCAGAATGTTTTCGGAAAAAAATCAAATACTTAACTGGCTATTCATATCAGATCTCCGGAAATATGGCGTCCGCGAGCCTTATTTTTTTCATATATTACGATCATAAACTGAGCTATGTAGTTGTGTAGTGCATCGTGCCTTTAGATACTGTAGTCTGCCAGGAAAAGAATTAACCCTGCCCCACTTAACTTTTTTGAGATCGTTTCTTTACATAGGATATTTGTTGTAAGACCTATAGCAATCCTTAAAACCACCACTCTATCAAATTTATCAAAATTGACTCACTGTTCTTATCCACTCCCTAGTGCCTCAAAAGGCTACCCACACCAAGAATGAAATTATTTTATTTAACCAAAAACATTGTACACACGAGATAACTTAGAGCCAGCACACAAATATTTCACACATAATTATTACCCATTCGTACACCATAAGAGTGATCGGCAGGATCCTGCTGCTGGACCCCCACTGTCTGTCAATGTGATGTGTTTTGTAAATTCGTAAGCCGTGGTGAGGTTTTTCACGGAATGTGTGTTTCTGTTGCCGCTGTAACAAAAGGCAATGTTTAAAGGGGTCCCCATGCAGGGGCGTATTTTTTTTAGATGTTTTTGATTTGGATCTGTCGTGATGCATATGGGCGTGAAGCTTGGTGTGACTGTGGTGCTGATCCTGGATTGGAACGGCAAGTGATGGAAGCTGGTCGGGTGTGAATCGTGCTCGCGGTATGGGCAGTCCGAGATGAGTGAGGAAGAATCAGTTTTCTGTCGCTCTTGTTGGTGTCTTTTATCTGTGATGTGAGTAGATGTCATTTTCGTGGTTAAGCGGAACCCTCGGAGTGCGGATCTGACTAGCACTTGGCCTGTTTTTTCATTAATTTACTTCGCTAAAAGTGTAAGTTAATGAAGAGTGCGAAGCGAAGTGAAGAAAGAGTTTTGTGTGTTTAAAGCATAGTCTTGTGTCTAAGTTATCTTAAATTGTTAAAGCAATAAAACTCCGTTTTAATAACTAAATAAATACCCTTTAACATCTTTAAATTAATTACTTTGTTTGAAAGTGTGTTTAAGTATGAATGTGTGTGTGTTGAATTCAGCAGATGTTATTTTGGTTGGTGGTAGGGCATTTTCCAAGCCCTACTGGCTAGCTACCACCATCTTATCTAAGTTTTGCCGCCAAACATCAGTGTTGATGTGTCCCGGCTTGAAGATAAGATAGCCAGTTCTTCATTGCGTTAGGGAATCTTGGTAAGCCCGCTTTCATCTTCGGCATCATCGTCACTTACCATCACGTGAGATGATGCTAAGGGCTTAACAATTGTGAATAAAAAAAATGATGTTACTCAAGTTTTAAGTAAAAACTTTTCCAAAAATTGAACCATTTGCTTTTTAATCCACTTGCCATCCTCATCATCATATCAGCCGTCCACGTCCACTGCTGGACATAGGCCTCCCCCAAGGATTTCCACGACGACAGGTTCTGCGCTACCCGCATCCAGTAGCTTCCCGCGACCTTTACCAGGTCATCGGTCTACCAAGTGGGAGGCCTGCTAACACTCGTAACTTCACATACAATAAACTAACAACAAATTCGCATCGCATGGAGAGATGCTTCTACCCCGTTGTCTTAATTTGGGCTCGCTTTAAAGATGAGCCTTTAGGCTCACCACTTGCAATGCAACCTTCGTAAGTTTTGACATGAGAACCACTAAATGGAGCCCCGAAGGTGTTCCGTCTACCTTTGCAACTTCTAATGAAGTTTGGGGGGAAGCCTCTCTATGTAAGGTTCTCCCCCGTTTGTTGCTGAAGATATATATTTATTTATTTACTGTCGCAAATTTTACAGCTTATTACACATAAATATTACAATTGTTGGTTTTACATTTTAGAAAGCAAATAATGAAATTCGACTAATTAAAATTAAAAAATGGACGAAGTAAGCTTTAAACACAAATTATGTAATAGAAAATAACATTAACAAAGCAAAAATTATAAAACCAAAAAAAAGTACAATAAAAGAAACAAGAACATTAATTATGAAACGGGCAATAAAATAATAAACAAAAATTCATTTTACAGATTACTAAAATTGTAATTAAATCCATAACACGATTTGCTGCTCTATTGTTATAATATTGCTGCAGATATATTTAATTTCATATAACATTAATTTTAAGGTTGTCCAATATAACAATACTTGCCGATCAATTTAGTTGTTTTTGCCGACCACTAGAAGCAGCTCAATTTACTTTGTTTGCCGACAAAATACATTTCAGAACTGACCAAAACCTCTTCAGTTAACTGACCGTATAAATGAGAGCTTATATTTTCCTAAAGTTATTATTGAAACAATCTACAAGATTTATAGATTTATCTATAAAATCTTCAAAATTGTCAAATGATTAACTGCTAGTTATAAATTAATAAACTGGTAGCACACCCTGGACACTTCATACAACGGGCCAGAAATGACATTTCTAAAAACAAATGACGGAGCAAACAAAATAACGGTGAAATCCCTTTACGTTCGAGCACCAAACTATAACCAATCTGTATCAATCTGGGTGACGAGGGGGGTGAGGTCAGAATCTAGAGAGCGGCAGGGAGTGTCCATACTATATGATAGTACTAATATATATACTTTGGTTTAAGTGTAACTTTTACTATTTTCATGAGATGATAAATAAGTAAATAGTGAAGATGCACTTTCATAGTGAGACATATAGGTAGATATATGTATCGTATAGGTACAATGTACGAAATTAATTAAAATAAAATATTACTTTCTAATGAAACTTACATAGATGATATTATATAAATGTAAAAAATAGATTAGCTCTAAGCTCATACGAAGAGAGGAAATTAAATCAAGTGAAATAAAATTAAAATATAAAGGATAAACCTGTTGTATTATTTTTGACTCTTACGGTGAAGGAAAACATCGTGAGGAAATCTGCACACGCCAGCGAAGAAATTCGAAGGTTTTATGTGAAGTCGACCAACCTGCACTGGGCCCGCGTGGCACAGATGAGATACTCTGATACTCTCGTGGTCAACTAAGGCTCAATCGCCCTAATTCAGAGTAGGCTCGAGCCACTCGGTGGGGACGTATATGAGCTGGTAAGATTATTTTTTATTTAGAAATCTAGAAAGACTATTGTGACTAACTAAGCGTCCGTGGCGTAACGGCTAGGGGCCGCCGCCTCCTGTCCGGGAGGTTGTGGTTCAAATCGTGCCACGTACCAATGTGATTTCAAATTTAGATTTCATATATCCGACGCTCTTACGGCGGAGAAAAACATCGTAAGGAAACCTGTACACGCCTGCGGAAAAACTCGCAGGTTGTGTGTGAAGTCGACCAACCCGTTCTGGGCCCGCGTGGTCGACTAAGGCCCGATCGCCCTAATTCAGTGTAGGCTCGAGCCTGATTGTAACTAACGGTATCTTTTTTTCTCCGCTCCATTCATATCCATGAGATTAGTGGTGGGACATTAGGGACTTGTTATAATACCCTGCTGAAGAACTACAGACCCATCTCACTTCTGAGCCACGTCTACAAACTGTTTTCGAGAGTCATTACGAATCGTCTCGCACGCAGGTTTGACGACTTCCAGCCTCCCGAACAAGCCGGTTTCCGAAAAGGATTTAGTACCATAGACCACATACTTGTTACATACGCTGCGGCAGGTTATACAGAAGACCGAAGAGTACAATCAGTCACTACGCTTGGCGTTCGTGGACTATGAGAAAGCCTTCGATTCGGTCGAAACCTGGGCTGTGTTACAGTCTCTCCAGAGGTGCCAAATTGACTATCGAAATATCGAAGTGCTGAAGTGTTTGTATGAAAACGCCACCATGTCGGTTCGCCTCCAGGATCAAAACTCGGAACCTATCCAGCTGCAGTGAGGGGTGAGACAGGGAGACGTTATATCTCCGAAACTGTTCACCGCCGCCCTGGAAGATGTTTTTAAGCTTTTGGACTGGGGTGGACTGGGCATCAATATCAACGGCGAGTACATCACCCACCTTCGATTCGCTGACGATATCGTGTTCATGGCTGAGACTATGGACGACTTAGGCATAATGCTCGACGGCCTCAGTAGAGCCTCTCAACAAGTAGGTCTTAGAATGAACATGGACAAGACGAAAATTATGTCAAACGTCCGTGTCATACCTACTCCTCTGAAGGTTGGAGGCTCTACACTCGAAGTTGTTACCGAATATGTATACCTGGGACAAACAGTCCAGTTAGGTAGGTCCAACTTCGAGAAAGAGATCAATCGTCGAATCCAACCTGGCTGGGCAGCGTTCGGGAAGCTTCGCAATATCTTTACGTCCCAGATACCGCAGTGTCTTAAGACCGAGTTCTACGAACAGTGTGTGTTGCCAGTGATGACATATGGAACTGAGACATGGTCACTTACTATGGGCCTCATAAGAAGGCTCAAGTTCACCTAAAGGGCAATGGAGAGTGCTATGCTCGGAGTTTCTCTGCGTGATCGAATCAGAAACGAGGAGATCCGTAGGAGAACCAAAATAACCGACATAGCTCTCAGAATTGCTAAACTTAAGTGGCAGTGGGCGGGGCACATTGCTCGTAGAACAGATGGCCGTTGGGGCAGTAAAGTTCTCGAGTGGCGACCACGCACCGGAAAACGTAGTGTAGGCAGGCCTCCCACTCGGTGGACCGATGACCTGGTGAAGGTCGCGGGAAGCCGCTGGATGCGGGCAGCGCAGAACCGGTCGTCGTGGAAATCCTTGAGGGAGGCCTATGTCCAGCAGTGGACGTCCTTCGGCTGATATGATGATGATGATGATGATAATAACTTTAACAATTCATTTTTAAATGAATGTCAATGAGATATCGTGTCAATGATCATAATTATAGTGTAAAACCAGAATTTAAAACCTAAAATCACATAGGTTTTAAACGGTTCCAAACCCGACTACGCAGTAGATGGGGGGTACTATTTTGTATAAAACGTCGTACTTTTATTTAAGTATTCACAATTGGTAAGCCCTTGGCATCATCTTACCTGATGGTATGCCGAAGATGGAAGCGGGCTTACCAAGATTCCCCAACGCAATGGAGGACTGGCTATCTTATCTTCAAGCCGGAACACATCAATGTTGTTAACACTGATGTTTCGCTGCAAGATGGTGGTAGCTCTACAAATCCCTGCACGCAATGATCACCTTCGAGCTTTCCAGTTGTTAATTAATTATTGTTTTGTTGATTAATATAACCAATTTTGTGCCAAATTTCACACAAGTGAGTTAAAAATGTAAAAGTTATTAGTTCTTGACAGTGTATAACGGACGAGACTTTTAAAAGTATACAAAGCCAGAACGCAGAGGCGGGACTGTTCATGTACAGTTTCAAGTTGTAAAACATATTCAAACGTTTTAAAAAGTAGGTATACACAATTATTACCTACTTACTTATTACTTAACCGCCTCCGTGGCGTAATGGTTAGTCCATTCGCTTCACACCAGGAGGTCGCAGGTTCGATTCCCGGTAGGGTCAACTTTGTAAGAATCGGTTTGGTTGGTGGTAGGGCTTTTTCATAGCCCGCCTGGCTAACTACCACCATCTTATCGAAGTATTGCTGCCAAACATCATTGTTAACAGCATTTATGTCTTCCGGCATACAGATAAGATAGCCAGATCCCCACTGCGTTGGGGAATCTTGGTAAGTCCGCTTCCATCTTCGGCAACATCGTCACTTAACATCAGGTGAGATGATGCCAAGGGCTTATCAATTAAGAATTTAAAAAAATTACGCACTACAGCGTTTATTTTCAAGTACCGCACCGCAATACTTATTGCGGAAACTATACTATTATACTAGTTACCATTGCGGACTAACCGTGTATAATATCCAAGCGATAGACACCGCAACTTGTTTTCTTTTTATTATTATTTTATTTTATTAAAAATTTGATTGCGTTTGATGGTAAGTGCCAATGCAGCCGAGAATGAACATGCAAGCTCAAATCGTGCCTATATTCACTATCGTCTTGAAGGTTCCTAAATTATACGAATCGGGGAATACCTCTTCTTGACAATGAACGAAGAAGCAAAACGCTTCATGCGTAAAGGTGGAACATCAACGACGAAGGGGTGGAATCGCCCTCCGCGCCTGGTCGTCCGATGATGAAATGGAGAGGAGGGAATGAGGTCGTGAAGCTCCAGGGCACACTCTCCGAAATGAATCCTGAAGAACACCGATAGACAGGCGACTTTGCGGCGATGCTCGAGGAGAATGTGTATTCAAGGTTTGTGGCGTTACAAGACTTAAAGTCGTTTTAAAGCAAGACACCTATCAAAATCTGTAGATTTCCACCCCTTTGTCGTTAATGTTCCACCTCTATGCACAAAGCTTTTGCTTCCTCGTTCATCATGCGAACGGCCAAGGAGTGGATTTCCCTGCAGGTGTTTGTGATCCCTGATTCGTTTATTTTAGGAATCTTCAAGACGAGAATGAATAGGCAACTTAATTGTGTGTTATATTCTCGACTCCATCGGCACTTAGCATCAGGTGTGTTGCAGCCAAACGCACTCAACTTAAAAAAAACTTCACCATGAGAATATACAAATAATGAACAATGGTTTTAATATTGTTAGCCACAAGAATAGGCGCTTACACCAAGGGCGATGTAAATCGTGGATTTAAATAAAAACTGTCTATTTCTCCTAGGCTTCATCAGCACTTAGTATCAGGTCAGTTGCAGCCAAACGCACTCAGTTTAAATAAAAAAACTTGACCATAAGAATATACAAGTATTGAAGAAAGGTTTAAATATTGTTAGCCACAAGAAGAGGCGCTCATACCAAGGGCGATGTAAATCATGGATTCAAATAAAAACTGTCTATTTCTCCTAGGCTTCATCGGCAATAAGCATCAGGTGAGTTGCAGCCAAACGCACTCAGGTTAAAAATAAACTTGACCATAAGAATATACAAGTATTGAACAAAGGTTTAAATATTGTTAGCCACAAGAAAAGGCGCTCATACCAAGGGCGATGTAAATCGTGGCTTCAAATAAAAACTGTCCATTTCTCCTAGGCTTCATCGGCACTTAGCATCAGGTAAGTTGCAGCCAAACGCACTCAGGTTAAAAATAAACTTGAACATAAGAATATACAAGTAATAGACAATGGTTTTAATATTGTAAGCCACAAGAAGAGGCGCTCATGCCAAGGGCGATGTAAATCGTGGCTTCAAATAAAAACTGTCCATTTCTCCTAGGCTTCATCGGCACTAAGCATCAGGTGAGTTGCAGCCAAACGCACTCAGTTTAAAAAAAAAGACCTGACCGTAAGAATATACAAGTATTAAAGAAAGGTTTAAATATTGTTAGCCACAAGAAGAGGCGCTCATACCAAGGGCGATGTAAATCGTGGATTCAAATAAAAACTGTTCATTTCTCCTAGGCTTCATCGGCACTAAGCATCAGGTGAGTTGCAGCCAAACGCACTCATTTTACTTGACCATAGATAAGTATAATAGATAATGGTTTTCATATTGTTATAGCCAAAAAAGTAGGCGCTCATATCAAAAAGGCGATGTCAATCGTAGATTCAGTAATCCTAGCGGTACGCTAAAAACAGTTGCGAATGGTGTTAAAAGCATGAAAATAGGAACGATTGATTTTTTGGCCTTATGAATCAATTTGACCCGTAGTACAAAGTAACTAGTATCTCATCTGTGCCCGTAGCAGCAAAAAAACGAGAGGAATTATGGCGTAATCTTTATTTTGTATGAGGAAAGAAATTTGTTCTGAAACTTATTTTTATTTTATTTTTATTTTTTTAAGGAAAACTAGGTTACATTATATGATCAAACATTTAGAAGATAAGGAATATTGAAAAGTATCGTGTGGTAGTGTGGCTTTTTGAGTCGATTCTAAAATAGGTATTGTAGAGATCGTACCTGTTCGGTCCAAAACTTTCTGGCTGGAAAAATTTGGCGGCTTAAAAAAAAATAAAAAAGATGTCATCGCGATTGTCATTTAGTCTGCTTTTTCGAGTCTGGTTTTGGCGTTTCTGTTGGTTGTAGTTTTGATTTTACGGCGTTTTAACGATACGAATCCGGAAAACTTTCGAAATGATCAAATTGGAATATCGTTCCGTGATCAAATTCCTGACTAAGGAAGGGGTCAGCCCGACCGATATAAAAAAAAGGTTGGATGCCGTGTACGGGGATTCTTCTCCATCATTTTCCACGGTAAAAGAATGGAGTAAACAGTTTCGATTGGGGCGGGAATCCATTGACGACGAACCTCGCTCCGGCCGGCCTATAGAAGTACTCACCGAGCAATGTATTAAATTAGTGGAAGAGGAAGTTCTGAGTGATCGAAGACTAAAGACTAAAGAAATAGCGGCAAGAACCGGACTTTCCAAAACTTCAGTACTTAGGATACTACATGATCATCTTCACATGAATAAACTTCTTTCGAGCTTGCAGCGTACTGAGAGAAAAGCGTGTTCTCAAGAAGTTTTAGACGCGTATAGGCGTTACGGAAAAAGTTATTTGGAGTCGATTGTTACGGGAGACGAAATCATGGTTTTGTACTATGATCCCCTGTCTAAAAGGGAATCGATGGAGTGGCGTCGTCTTGGTGAAAAGCCACCTAGAAAGGCCAAGGTAACGCAATCCACCAAAAAGATTATGGCAACGGTATTCTGGGATTGTCACGGAATACTAATGATTGACATAAAAGAAAGGAATACCATGGTAAATGGCAGCTACTACGCCACCCTTATTGAGCAGTTGCGAGAGGCGATCAAGCAGAAACGACGTGGAAAACTTAGTAGAGGTGTTCGGCTTCTCCACGATAATGCTCCCGTTCACACTGCTGCAATTGCCAAAGCTGCTGTAGCTAAATGTGGCTTCGAGGAAATTCGCCACCCCCCTTACAGCCCAGACCTGGCCCCAAGCGACTACTACTTGTTCTCGAGACTTAAGGCAGACTTAAGGGGAAGACGATTTTCTTCGGATGATGAAGTGGCCCAAGCAGTTTTTACCCATTTCGAGGACAAAACTCCAGAATATTTTTATAAGGGGATAGAAATGCTTATCACGAGATCTGCAAAGTGCGTTGAAATAGAGGGGGACTATATCGAAAAATAAAAATAAAATTGTAAATATATCTACTTGTTTTCTTTGTTAGGCCGGACACTTTTGGACCGCACCTCGTATGTCTCTACATTTATGCACTTGCAACTCCTTTGCTTATTTTCTTGCCAGCGCGAAAACGAAGTAAGATTATTAATTTAAATTTGAATTGATATGTCATTCGAAAGCTTTTCAAAACAAGAGATGTTAATTCAATGGTTGACTGTGAGCCAGGACGGAGCTCCATTTACTAAAAGTATATTTTTGTTATCCGCGCGTCTGAGCTGGGGTTGAAACAAGCCAAGGCAAGAAAATAATAGGATTCGATGAAGAAACAATAATAAGTCAGCCGACAGAGCATACTCAAATTTTTTTACGTGTTAAAATATTATGATTCTTCATTTTTAAGCTATAACCCCCGGCGTCCCGTAGACAACGTCACAGTATATAACATGAGACTGAAATGTTATGATGTGATATATTTTTAAAATCGGCTCAAAACACCCTTTCATTTGGTAGCACACACGATAGACCTTTCAGAACAAAACTGTTTTCCCAAAAAAAAAAAAGATTACGTCATAACTCTTCTTCTTTTTTGATGCTACGGATCAAATTGATTTATATTATAGGGGTGTCAATTAAATGGTTAGCATAGTATTGTTATTTCTGTGAGCAGAAAAATATAATCGGTGAGCAGAAATAGCTAATTGGTCAGCAACTCATGGTCAGCAAACATTTCAAAATCAATCAGCAATTTATGTCATTCTGGATGGCTGTAATTATTTTAAACATCCCCGTACTACACTCTTCCTACAGTGTTGAGTGGTCGACGGAGCCCCTTCGGGGCTCCTACTTCTGTGTTCTCATGTTAAACCTAACACTACGACTGTGCGGGGAGGCGAGCTAAGCTCGCCTCCCCGCACAGTCTCCGAACCTAACGGATCCGAGTCGGGGTGCTCCGCAAGTCCGAGCTCGCTTCGCTCGCTCCCGCTTCCATTTAGAACTCCCCGTACCACACTCTTCCTACAGTGTTGAGTTGTCGACGAAGTCGGACCCGCGTGCTTTCCCCGCCCTGATACTCCCACATCCCCCTGGGATCCTGCTTATAGACATGTTTTTCTGCCGCTCAATCATGAAATCTTGCCGCTCAAGTAGTTATTTTGCGGACTGAATGTTTATTATGCATTTCAAATATATATGTATCATATTATAGGTTTAAAGATATTTATTACCTTAAAGACATCAGTCACTTACACGAGAGAAATTTAAATATTTAATTTAAAGAAAAGTACAATTTGTAAGTATGTATTGGAAACATAAAAAAATAATAAAAATTAGTTTATTTGCAGGAGCATTTTTCACATTGTTATTTGGCTAATAATGTATAATCTTCCAGTATACCTCTATATTGGTAAAGTTTACATTTAAATGTCCATATGGCCTTAAGATCTAATCTCTTAAGATCAACCGTTCCGATTTTCATGCTATTAACACCATTTGCAGCTTTTTACTGTATTTTGGGGTGTACCGCTAGCACTACAAATTAAAACTGACCTGTTCGTGTTGAACCACACGCCAATAACGGTTCCGTAGTTTTTTCAAAAAATAAATTTATTTATTTATTTATTTATTTGATAAACAAACACTTACGGTGTATAGGTAGTCTAGAAAACACAGTTCTTTTTGCAGTTGGTACAGGACATTTTGTATGAAAAATCTATGAATGTATTACAATTTTCAACTGCAAGTCTTGATCGACTATAACTCCTAAACTAAAAAAACCTACTAATCCGATGATATTTTCCTTTCATAGATGATTAGATTTTTTTATTTTATTTTCTGTTCTATTTTCAAAACTTTGAGATTTCCTAAAATAGCGGTTAAGCTGGTAGGGGGTAGAGTTTTTTTTTATTAACATAATTGGTAAGCCCTTGACATTATCTAACCTGATGATAAGTGGATGATGATGCCGAAGATGTAAGCGGGCTTACCAAGATTCTACAACGCAATGGGGAACTGACTATCTTATCGTCAAGAGAGAACACATCAATGCTGTTAACGTTGATGCAAGACTTATATGTATAAGATGATGATAGCTAGCCAGGCGGGCTTAGAAAATGCCCTTCCACCAACCAAACCGAGTCATACAAAGTTAGACTTCGCCGGGAATTGAACCCGTGACCTCCTCATGTGAAGCTAATGGACTTAACTATTACGCCATGGAGGCGGTAAAACACATGTAATTCTAACAAAAATCACCAGTTGTAAAATTATTATCTCAACAGGTTTACAACACACGATGGGGTATGTATGAAAATAAATGAAAACACTACAGCTTGAGTGGGGTACTCTAAAAATTATTTTTCTGATTTTTTTCGATAATACTTATAGGCGTCACATACATATTTAAATAATTACCAAATATCAGTCTAAGTAAAACGGCTGTGACTACCTAGATAGCATAACGATGGATAGACAGAGTAGGCTTACCAGACGTCAGGATTTGTCCTGACATGTCAGGATCTTTAGCCACCAGTTGGGATTCCGACCGGATTATGAAAATGTCAGAATCTTTTGGATTATTTAGGTGTTTTTAGGTCTTCATCAAGGTACTGTTGCAGCACATGGACTTAAATGAATAGTGTTTTTTTACTGTGTGGAGAGTAAGAGTAGGCTCAATGGCAGATTGTAATGCGAGAGACCGCTTGGCACTCAAACGGAATATCATAAGTGGTCTTCGACCATATATACAAGAAACTGTTTAAATGGTCGAAGTACGTAGTATTTTGTTACTATGACTGTGCGTCGTCAAACCACGCGCGCGCCCGTTTCAGTAAAATGTCAGGACTTTTTGATGAAAATCAGGCTTTTTTTGTCAGGACTTTTTAATTTAACATCGCACACGGGCCATTGGCAGCGGTGACAGCAAAAAAACGCCTACACATGAAGCTTGAAGCGGTTACTACTGCTTACAAGCAGGTAGGTACACGAAAGGTATAAAAAACTGTTTTCATTCTCATATAAGTCAGACGAGTGTAATCTCTCCGCTAGATGACACCGCCCGTACTGTCAAAATAATAGGATTTATTTTCTTTTATTTTTGTCAGCTATTAAGCAAAAAGTTTTTATCTGCCCTTTCATAACCATGGGGCATATTTTAAGATATGCACTTGTTTTGTTAATAGCAGACGGCACTATGGTCAATTTTAGGGAGTTTCCAAGAGCCATTGCGACAGTGGCCGAGTCCTTCGAGTCATACGGCATAGTCCCAGACGTGGTGTCTGTTGCGCCTCCTGCTCTGGCGTGTGTAAGTACCCTAATTCTTAAATTGTTTTAACCGCCTCCGTGGCGTAATGGTTAGTCCATTCGCTTCACACCAGGAGGTCGCGGGTTTGATTCCGGTGGGGTCAACTTGTAAGAATCGGTTTGGTTGGTGGTAGGGCATTTTCTAAGCCCGTCTGGCTAGCTGCCACCAACTTATGTAAGTCTTGCCGCCAAACATCAGTGTTAAAAACATGGATGTGTTCCGGCATGAAAATAAGATAGCCAGTTCTCCATTGCGTAGAGGAATCTTGGTAAGCCCGCTTCCATTTTCGGCATCATCGTCACTTACCATCAGGTGAGATGATGCCAAGGCCTTACCAATTGTGAATAAAAAAATATTTAAAAATTAAAACATTTATTTTCAGGATAGGTTCTTGCCTAATCAAATCATTTTATTTCTGCTCATTGACTAAGTTCATGTTCTTGTACTTTTTTTAAATATAAATTTAAGGTTCTGTCTTAAACTCTCAAATTGAGTGACGCGGGTTCGATCCCCACCAACGCAAGCATTTGTGTGACGAAAAGATATGTTTGCTCTGTCTTATTCGTGACCTTATAAACTTTTAATTTTAAAAAAGCGCTTGTTAGGTTTTGCACTGCGTCGCATCGCATCAATACAATAAATTGTACAGCAGCCGGCACTAAACTTTCTCAACAATTTTTTTAATTGTTTTTTTTATTAAAAAAAAAAGTTTGCATGACCAATAGTATACTTATTCGTAACCAAATATGTATACAATGTGTAAAAAAAATGGTGTATGACCCGTTAACTGGGGATTATACTCATTATACAGAACAACTTTCCCCAAAGAACCTATAGTCAATTCTCAAAAAATAATTTTGGACCCTCCATACTAAAATGCACAAAATTGGTGAATCAGCTGATCGATTTGTACAAAGAGAAAAAAAATTCGTTTTCAGGAAAATCGTAGAACAAAAGTTCTTCAGCATGATGAGTAGAGCCGCAGTAAACGGGACCTAAACCAATTTTGTTACACTCTGTATACATATTTGTAATACATGATAATTCAATAGCTCCAACCATTTGTGAATAAATCACAAGTTTCGATTTCATTTGTAGGAGAATTGGGTATTTTTATATAACAAACATAAGCAACTACGACGTGCAAAGTTTCACCAAAATCGTTTGAACCCTTTTTTTAAAAAAAAAAGTTTTTGTTGTTGACAGCTACTTTTCGGTTTGACAGCACAAACTTTTGATATCCCGAGATGAAATAATTTAAAACCCTTAAATTCCAAATTTGGTCCCAATCGGACCAAAGATTTAGCGTCCAGAGCCAAGACTGACGGACGGACGCACGGACGGAATTGAAGCAGAATAGAGATGTTCAGTATGGTTATTGATATAAAAAATATTTTCAATAATATTTAAAAAATACATCCTGTATACCCTACGTACGTAGGTACGTACCGTAAGTACTACGGGGTCGAGAAAGTAAATATTTATAACAATATTAAGTACAGTTTCCCGTACATGCTGCCACACTTAAAAGAAACATAAAAAGAACATAAAAGAAAGTAATTAAGAATTTAAAAGAATGCAATAAAAATATTATTTTCTACACAGTATCTTCTGCTTCGTGATGATCGTGACGTACGTAGTCCTTTACGGCATCTGATACGGCTTAATGACTGCCATCTAACGATAGCAAGCGGCACGTTTAAGGCGGTAATATTACAGATTTTCGTTATTTTTGACGTCAATTACTCCTAAACGATGGAAAACCCAAGGTCGAAAAAAATACACCTATTGTTGATGATGTTCGTTGAAGTCAAAAGCTAAGCTTGAGCAGTTTTGGCTTGAAAAAATCACAAATATAGGTCTACACCGTTACTTTCAACTCTAGTTATGACTAATATTTTAAATTATAAATTAAAAAAATATTCAACAATACTTGTTATAAAAATACAAAATGAGAAATGTTATTATTTTTTATACTTTCATTCAGAAAATTAAAACTTAACGACAAAACATTGAATAAAATGCAAAAGTTTGGTTCTTTTCTTTACTCTTTACACGTAAAGAAAAAGACAGAGACAACTGTTCCAATCGATGCCTCGCCATAACGTGGCTAGCGAAGCACGAAAACTGTCAGGAAAAACGCCAATAAGAGTCAAACCTATCCGGGTAATGAAGGTGAAGATATCGAAGAAAAAGATACCCAACCACGCAAGTCACACTGAAATACTGGCACTGTAAAGTTCGTTCGCTCATTTTAACTGCATCTCTGACGGCTCCCGACAAACACTGTCAAAGGCGCCGCCCCCGCGCCGGCGGTGGCACGGCGAGCGGCACCTTTGAAAGAGTTTTTGTCGGGAGCCGTCAAAGATGCGATGAAATGCGCGAACGAACTATATTTATCATGTTGGTGTAATACTAAATCTCTGCTGCTGTCGCTGAGCGCTTGCTGATGCTATAACGCCGCCCGCGTCTGCGTCGTCCTGCTGCGCCGACGATACAAATGCCTGCCAGGTGCACCGGAATCTAATCGGAAATAAATATTACATCGTCCCCATAGTAATTTCAACCACCGGAGTTGTACCAAAAACACTAAATCAATACCTAAGAACAATAGATTTTAAAAAAAACATAATACACACGTTGTCGAGAAAGTTCCTGCAGTTTGACGAAATCAGCGATAACTAATTAAATCACTCACACCCTGTAATTACTTGGCATAGCCCGTAATTACAGGCTAAATCACAGATTTCGTGCCTCGCACGACTATCGAGCTCATTGGAAATACGGAATTCGAAATAATATTGTGGCTGAGTGACGAGATAATGATATCTAAATCCAAATCTACATCAACATCTAAATCTAAACCTAAACCAAAACCTAAATCTCAACCTCAATACCTCAATCTGAACGTGAACCTGAATCTGAATCTAAGTCTAAATCTAAAACTAATTCTAAATCTAAATCAAACTTTTTACTTTTTTCAAAAACGTTAGTCTACAGGGCAAAACCTTAACCCTATCGTCCTTGTTTTTGGCTCAAATTGTAGCTGAGCTGACTAAATTGATATCATTCTTCGTTTCCAAAATATCGAGCGCCAAATTCAAAAATTCGGAAAAACATTAATTTTTTTTCACTATACCGGCCATAACTTTTTTCGTTTTTGACTTTCTCGAATAATTCTTTTTGCACCTTACAGCTCTCGTGAACGCGCGTCTTTTAACCCTTTTTTAAATATCATATCTCCACAACTCTCCTAGATATAAGGGGATCGCACTTTTTCGTGAAATCGGAGCCTATACTGTAGCGAACGAAATGTTACAATTTACCATTAATTGAAAAGTTAGTCTCATCCGTCCAAAGAATTCACCTGAAAAATTTGTGTCCTGTGTTACACGGTGGATAACCCAATTACAGAATTCTGATCTTATTTACTAAGTATAAGTATTTATTTACTATTTATAAGTATGTATATCAGTCTCTGGTTCCCATAACACAGGGAATCCTACTTTGGGGCCAGATGACCATGTGTGATTTGTCCCAGAATATTTATTTTATTTATTTATTTTACTAACTAACTAAGGGTGGACAGCGAATAAACAGAACATAGCCCGAATGCATGAGGACGACTAGACAAAGCATGGAAAACAAAATGGCGGAGTAACATCACGTGATTCCTACGAAACTGAGGCCCCCATCAAACACAATTAACGCCATCTCTTTTGAATATTGTGAACTATTTCGCAACAACTCAGTGGACATCGTTTTAATCGGTCGCTCATGGACAAAGTAAAAAAATAGTAAAAACCGTTTCAGTTTATTGTATTTTGGATTGTTTCCGTCTCCATTAAAAGTACTTGTTGTTAATTTTTTATTCGCCACATGTCTTGCATATTTGCAATCGGCCTGTAAATTATTCGCTTCGTAAGTTTGCGAAGTATTCGCCAGGACACAACGTACATTTTGTATGGCATGGTAAATTTATCTCCTAAGTAACTGCAAAATTATTGAAATATTCTGATGATATTATGATACAGGTTATGTTTAAGATAAACGAAATGATTTAGGATTACTGTAAGTTAAAAACTAGCCCATTAACTATTATTTTTAAACATACACACACATTGGGGACTCACTTTTTTTTTATTAAAAAATTGAGTGCATTTGGCTGCACCTCACCTGATGGTAAGTGCCGATGCAGCCGAGGATGTATCCTGCAAGCTCAAATAGTTCCTATTCACTCTCGTCTTGAAGACTCCTAAATTATAAGAATCGGGGAATACAGACGCCGGAAGGGAATCCCACTCCTTGGCCGTTCGCATGATGAACGAAGAAGCAAAACGCTTCGTGCGTAAAGGTGGAACATTGACGACAAAGAGGTGGAACCGCTCTCCGTGCCTGGTAAACCGATGATGAGACGGAGAGGGGGGGATTGAGGTCGTGAAGCTCCAGAACACTTTTTTACAAAAAAAATTTGATTGACCCATAAAATACACCTGCAGGTGACATACCAAGGTTGTGTGGAGGTGAATGAAGGTAATATCCTCACCCCGACTCAGGTGGAAAATGCCCCGACTGTCACGTGGGAAGCCAACCCTGACCAGTTTTACACTCTCGCTGTGATTGGTAAGCTAACATATTTAAATAACTTAAAAACACAATGCTTGTGAAACAGATACCAAAGTGCTGAAATATTCAAGAGGTGTAAAGGTGAAGGAAGTCAACCTTTACCACAGATTACTAAATAGTTACTTCGCCTTTACACCCGAACTCAGGAGAAAGGTGCTCCCACTGTCAACTGTCCCATGGATGGTGGGAAGAAAACCCTGACCTACACTTTTCTATTAGACACTGGTAATTAAATTTTCCATTGTCTTAAAAATATAAAAAAATATTAACTTTTTTCCTAATGTGAGAAACATGAGTCGAAATATGCAAAGGTAAAGGAAGGCAATGTTCAGGAAAGATATCCCGACTGTCACGTTAGAAGCCAAACCTGAACGAACCCTGACTGTACTCTCGCTATGATTGGTGAACCAATGTGATGAATATTTTCTATTGTCTAATAGCGCCAAATTGAGGTGAAGCACGGCATCGTCCTCCGTCCTCAGTCCTCAGCCCGGCACTGGTGAAATAGATGGAAATTGGTTTTTGTAACGTGTTTAGCGTTTCCAATTATCTTCTTAGGGGTTAATGTGTTTTTGGTTGCAAACTAAATGTAGTTATCCTCTAAAAGGAATGCCGTTGAATTGCAATTGTTAACCCTATAACCAGCTCAGCGGTATTCATGTTGGATGCTACGTAGATGGAACCTGTGTCAAAAACATAAGATATGCAGATGACATGGTACTGCTGAGCCCGTCGATCAGCGTACTCAGAAAGCTGCTGGCTGGTTGCTGGTTGTACGCGGAGGGGCACGGTCTCAAGTACAACCGCCTCCGTAGCTCAGAGGCAAAGTTCACTGGCTTTACACAGGAGGTCGCGGGTTCGATTCCCGGCGGGGTCAATTGTAAGACTCAGTTTGGTTGGTGGTAGGGAGTTTTGTAAGCCCGCCTGGCTAGCTACCACCATCTTATCTAAGTCTTGCCGCCAAATATCAATGTTGATATCTGTAAGCGACTAGAGGAAATAAACCCTCCAATTTGTAAATAATGTTTTTTAAGCACTTATGTTCCTTTGTTTTAATTGTTCATGTCTATAATTAGTTTCTAAGTATTTTTGTATTGTTGTCCTTCTCTAAATAAATAAACCGTCACCCATGATCCCACTAATAGCGAGATAGATAAAATCTTACAAATAAAGGCAATCACCGCCATACTCTATCTCTGCAACTATCTCACTATATGTGTCTCGCTCTGACGTCGAACTTCGAACAAATCTATGGAGTTTCAATTCATACAATCCCCTTCAATATCATTGGTGTGTTCCGGCATGAAGATAAGATACCAATTGTTTATAAATAAAATAAATTAAAAAAACTATAAAATGAGTGAGGTCTTAGTTTTTAAAGCTGGTAAATATCGGCTTAGTAGTGTACCTTCTGTTGTACCCAATGGATCAGCTCTTTCCGTGGTAGACCGTTTCCAGTATCTTGGTCATATTGTGACAGAAGACCTCGGACTGATATCGAGAGGGAGCGTAGTACGTTGGCGGTGAGGAGCAACATGCTGGCCCGCAGGTTCGCTCGATGCACAAACGACGTAAAAATAACACTATATTTAAGGTAACTGCCAATCATTCTACTCGAGCGGCCTGTCGATTAAGTATACGCACAGAGCGTACAACGTCCTCCGTGTGCAATACAATAACGCCTTTAAGATGCTATTGAGACTGCTACGTTTATGTAGTACATCCGGTCTGTTCGCGGAGGCACGTACAGATGACTTTTATGCTATAATACGGAAAAAGTGCCTCCATGCTACTCAGACTTCGGGGCAGTGGCCACGGCATCCTAAAGATGATTGCAGGCCAGATGGATTGTCCCATCCAGAAATCCTGGGTGCAACGGTCCATTGGGTTCTTTAAATAAATTCATTATGTTCTTTTCGGTACATTGCTCGTAGAACAGATGGCTGTTGGGGCAGTAAAGTTCTCGAATGGCGACCACGCACCGGAAAGCGTAGCGAAGGCAGGCCTCCCACTCGGTGGACCGATGACCTGGCGAAGGTCGCGGGAAGCCGCTGGATGCGGGCAGCGCAGAACCGGTCGTCGTGGAGATCCTTGGGGGAGGCCTATGTCCAGCAGTGGACTTCCTTCGGCTGATATAATGATATGATGATGTTCTTTTGTGATTTACTAACCTAGTTATAAGTCTACTACTAACCTACTTATGGATTCTAATCTGAGAATGGAAAGTTATTTATTATTTAGTTATTTATTATTTTAAATGTAGTAACAGCTCATGTTTCAATATATATTTTGCAGACCCTGACGTACCTTGCCGAGCCTATCCCGTATTCAGCGAATGGAACCACTGGCTCATCGTCAACATAAAGGGCAACAACGTGGATTCAGGCGAGACATTGCATCCATACCTCAGTCCTTCACCCCTATCAGGCACCTACTTCCATCGCTATGTGTTCCTAGTTTACAAGCAACCGCAGCAAACCAAGTTTAATGTGTCTATCACGTAAGTTATCAATCTGCATTAGTGACATTAATCTACTTGTACAATATATCTCCTTGTTTGGCTTCACCGCCTTATGGCTCCCGGCTTAAAATAGAGCCATCCTATCTAATGGTGGTAAGAGACGATAACTGGAGGATGGGCAGCAGCGTCCTTTTCGCACACTACAACAGACCTGCAACGGCACTTCGATTGCCATCCCGCCTACCAAGCGTGGCGGTTATGGTAAAACCCTCCAACATGATTAACAAGCCCAAAAAACTTAAGTATTTCTGGCTCTAGAAGCAGTCACGGTAAGAGCTGGGCAGGTGCAAAGAGTCTCCGGCTTACGACAGGCTACCAAACCCAATGACGGTCTGACGTTTAGCGTAACGAAGAATAAGATTGACTTCATCTTGTCGACGAGCTGGCAAATATTCAGTGATGTCGTTGTAATCAATTTAGTAGAAACAGAAAGCGGTCACCGAATGGTAACAGGCACTGAATGTCAAAAACAAGCTAAAAGATGCCGACCGATGAAGTCTATGCTACGGCCAGCGCCTATATCCAGCTCCAAAACTCCAAACGCTTTAACCTGAAGTCGTATTTTAATTGCTTTGAATGCTTAGGAGATTGCGAGAACGCGGACGATTATAAGACAATTTATTTGTTTTTTAGTTAAGTATCTCAAATAATTTATTTTCATTGGGTTTTTTCTTTATTTGTTATGTTCAGTTATCCACGTGAACAAAATCGCGGTAATCAGCCAGTACCTACAAAATAAAGTTAAGGACTGATGCAAAGATCGATTAAGATGAGAGTCGTTTTAAATCGCTAATCAGATGTTGGCTAGAGATTAGATAGTTTGACAGTGTACCTACGCAATTTTCCTGTACTATTAAAAGAGGTCTATTGCAATTTGGGTGACCTTGAGCCTTCTATTGAGGCCCATAGCACACCCTGGACACTTCATACAACGAGCCAGAAATGACATTTCAAAAAAGGAATGAAGAAACAAACAATATGGTGGCGAAATCCTATACGTTCGATAACCAAACTGTAACCAATATGTATCAATCTGGGTCACGAGGGGGTGAGGTCGCAATCTAGAGAGCGACAGGGAGTGTCCATACTGTATGTTAATACAAATATATATACTTTGCCCATAGTAAACGACCATGTCTCCGTTGGGTTGGGTAACCTGGCATCTGCCGAGGATTCTTCGCACCCCCCGCCCTGCCGTTACCATGACTGCTACCGGAGCCAGCAATAGTAGGGCCACCAGGCCACAGGGGACTAGGGGCCGTTTTCTGGGTGTGTTGGGGGGTTTTATAATAGGGGTTTTGCCGTAATCGCTACGCTTGGCAGGTGATTTGGCGATTGCAGTATGGTAGCAGGTGTGTTGCAATGCACGGAAAGGATGCTGCTGCCCATCTTCTGGATTTACGCCGACTCTTACGACTCCCATTGGAAGAGGTGGGATGGTCATATTCTAAGGCGGGAGCGATACGGCTGCCATGAGGAGATCCGCAGTAGACCCTAAGTAACCGACATAGCTCACAGAATCGCTAAACTAGAGTGGTAGTGGGCAAGGCACATAGCTCGTAGAACAGAAAACCTTTGAAGCAGTAAAGCTCTCGAGTGGCAACCGCGCACCTGAAAACGTATCGTAGGTAGGCCTCCCACGCGTTACGAACGAATGACGCTAACGAAGTTTGTATTGCAAGTGGTGAGCTTAAAGGCTCAGCTTTAAAGCGAGCCCAAATTAAGACAACGGGGTAGAAGCATCTCTCCATGCGATGCGAATTTGTTGTTAGTCTATTGTATGTGAAGTTACGAGTGTTATTATTACCTTAAACTCATAAAACAAATAGAAAGTAATATGGATAACGTACCGTAGACCAACGACCTAGTGAAGATCGCGGGAAGCCGCTGGCTACGGCCGCGCAAGACCAATCGTCGTGGAAATCCTTGGGAGAAGCGTTTGTCCAGCAGTGGACGTTCTTCGGCTGATGTGATGATGATTAAAAGAGCAATATTTGTATAAAGGATATATACTTGTAATCACTCTCGAAAACGGATGTAATGTTTCGATGAAATTTGCAATATAGGAGTTTACGGAGGCGGAAAATCGATCTATTACTAACCATCAGGTGAGATGATGCCAAGGGCTTACCGACTGTGAATTTAAAAATAAAAAACGATATGTGTGCTGAGACACATAGTAGAAGTAAAACTTCAACGGACCAACAAAAATTATTTCAAAAATAAACTTTCCAAAAAAAAATTACAAAAAATAATTAAGAATTATTACAAAAATACTTCATATAAAATTATTTAAAAAAAATAAAAAATAAAATTAAAACCAAAAATAAAAAATATATAAATAAAATTCACCAATTATTTTTCAAACAAATATATTTCAAAGATAAATTTAAAAAAATATATATCTATATGTTCATATAAATAGCTGTGCCCGCGACTCCGTCCGCGAGGAGGTTTTAAATTTTCTCACAGGAACTCTTAAATTTTCCGGGATAAAAAGTATATTCTATAATATGTTAACCGCTATACAAAATTAAATCAAAATCGGCCTGGTAGTTTTTGCGTGATGCGTGAACATACATACAGACAGCCAGAAAGTTGTTGTTTTGACCTCTATATCGTTAGTAATGTCCACCACAGTTATAAAAATGACAGAATTGCCGTGACAGAAAAAAATCCTCATACCCCCGTCTACGTATATAAAAGTTTCGCTCGCGACCCGTGCACCCACTGACTTCACCCACTGGTGGGTGTCACTTCAAAAAGTTACGTTGGTACGAATCTCCACATTTATGATTCGATAACGCAGAAAAACTCCTAGCGTACTTTTGGGTGAACTTGAGCAAAGGATATATATTAGTACTAATATACAGTATGGACACTCCCTGCCGCTTTCGCTCGATTGCGACCTCACCCCGTCATCACCCGGATTGATACAGATTGGTTACAGTTTGGTCACACCCAGGACACTTCATACAACGGGCCAGAAATTACATTTCAAAAAAAGAATGACGAAAAAAACAAAATAGCAACTAAATCCTATACTTTCGACAGCCAAACTGTAACCTATATCAATTTGGTTGACGAGGGGGTGAGGTCGCAATCTAGAGTCCATACTTAGTATCTCTTAGTGTCCATACTGTATGTTAGTACTAATATACATTTATACATACTTTGGTTTTGTTGTCAAACGTATAGGATTTAGTAATGTAATTTCTGGCCCGTTTTATGAAGTGTCCAGGGTGTGCCTTGAGTCTTCTTATGAGGACCATATCTCAGTTCCGTATGTCATAACTGTTCCAAGACCTTAGTTTTAAGAGACCGCGGTATTTGGGACAAGAATATATTGCGATGCTTCCCGAACGGGTTGCCGACGACTTCCTGGAGTGACCTTGGGTCACCTAGGTGCACGACCCTGTACTGTGCCAGCCACTCGAAGTCTAGCATGATGTGGGCAGAAGTTTCTCAGCCTCCATACACGCTCTGCACGGGGGGCTGTCGGTGATGCCTAGAGAAAATGCCTACGTGCCTGTTCTCACCGACTGGTCGGTTTTTATATACAGACACAGGGACTGATTCAAAATTACGTGTTTCTGTTGTTAGTGAAATCAATCTCGCGACCAATCAATCAGTTAGTATCAAAAAACATTTACGACTTGACATAAATCCTATTCCGTTCCAGATCCTTCAACTATGGAAAGTTCTCTATCGCGAAATTTGCCAAGAAATACAATCTAGGCGATCCGATGTATGGCAACTTCTTCTTGTCTTCTTTTGAAGACTCCGTGCCCTGCACACAGCTGTGCCACAAAACAGACAGGTACAGAACTCAATCTTCATACAAAGTGCGCTGGAGCAACGGCAACGCAAACATAGACACCGCTCACGGACACAATTTCTCGGACCTTTGGGACCAGTCCGTGCGCGAGTGCCGTCTGCTTGAGACCCGCGTTTGTGAACTTTTTTGTGCAAAAAATGAAGCAGCAAAAAAAATATATTATAACTGTCCAGTGGACGATTTTAAATTCAACATTGAAGTCAGAGATATGCTATATATAACTGATTAAACTGTGAATTGTCATTTCTTAAGCTACCAGTTATTTCAGAGAGGTAAGTAGGTATTTGCTTGTATTTCAATGGTTCGTCTAAGGCATTAAGATGAAAATGTTCAATTCAAATTATTAAAAGGCTGTGTAAAGCTATCACCATGAAAAAAAATATTTTTATTTTATTTTATTAGATACAAACAGTCATTTACAGATATAAAACTAACAACATTACTTTGTGAACATGACTTTGTGGCTTTGTAATATTTTTACAATTTATATTAGGTATTTATTGTAGTATAAGCTGTGTAAGCCTTGTGTTCAATAAATTAACGAGGAAGATGTAAATGTAAATTAATCGCATTGTTTTGTGTACAAAAAACACTTTATCCAATTATAATAATAACTGCGAAAAAAAGGAAGGGCTATAGTTTTAGCAATCTATGTGTGTACTTTTGTTTTTACGTATGGATGATAAAAAAAAGCTCATCTTCCTCATTATAAACAGTTAAGATAGGAATAGGAAGTGATATATACAGGGTGTAAATTTGCATTCTTGCAATATTTATGGAGGCGGTAGTTTAGAATTATACAAATCACTTCAGCTTATGCAGAAAGTCTGATATTTGAAAGATAAAAAGTTATCAAATTGTTTTGAAGAATAAACCATTTTTGTGTAGGTTCCCAGTGGAACACACCATACGCGACTGTGACGTCAACTCACAAGTGGACAGTTCATTCACCCTCATTCAATTATTCATTCGTACACAGCTGGTTTCAAATTTTTTTTCCTACTTTATGGGCTTAGAACCTTCAAAAACACATTTTTGCCTATTTTTACTTTTTGTTCATATTCCAATGCACTTTTAGGTATTTTTGGCGTAGTTAAAAGTCTGAAATCAGCCTATTTACACATAAATACATAAAAAAATACAAAAACTTACAAGTTTATGTGCTACGCAGTAACTGTCTGAAATGACCACCGTTCTTCGCGAGGCACAGTCGAGCACGCCGACGAAATACGCTTTAATTTACGTAAAACAAAAGTATTCTGTTTTACAGTTTCGAACGCTGCTAACACTTTCTCACGTAACTCAACACACTTTCAATTTCCTCCTAGTACACTAGACGTTTCACATCGCCCCACAAGTAATAATAAAGCGGGGTAAGGTCCGGGGGTCGTGCTGGCACAGGTGCTGGCCAGGCCACGGGGCCTCCACTGCCAGCGAGCGAGCTCATTAAACACAAGTGTCTCAAACAGCAACGCGGCGGCTACTGAAGTGAGTGACAAACGCGACGCGGTCCCTTTGTGCTTTGAGTGAGACCGACTCTTTTAAGAACGCCGCAAACGATGTTGGTCTTGCGGATAGAGTTGAGCGAATTCGATTCAATTTAGTAAACTAAGTATTGTCGATTAAAAAAATTAAAATCATTAAAAACAATAAAAAAGTGACGATTTTATTAATGATTTGTATTGAGATTCAGCTATATATTAACCTCCGTAAATATTGCAAGAATGAAAATTTACATCCTGTATATATACAAGCTGTCCCGGCAAACTTCGTACCGCCTCACACTACACTACAGTACACTTCGCTACACTACTGCTTAACTACCAGTACCACTACATTACCAATACACTACCACCAACACTACCACTGTCACTACTACTACCACTACACTACCACTACCACTACCACAACACTACCACTACTTCTACCACCACACTACCACTACTACACCACTACCAGTAACATTACTACTACCACTACCACTATCACTACCACTACTACTACCACTACACTACCTCTACCACTACACTACCACTATCACTATCACTACCACTACCACTACCCTACCACTAACACTACCATTACCACTACCACTACACTACCACTACAACTACCACTACACCACCACTACTGCTACACTACCACTACCACTACACTTCCACAACACTACCACTACACTACCACAACCACCGCCACTACCACTACCACCAATACTACCGCCACCACTACCACCACCACCACCACTACACTACCACTACCACTACCACCACCACCACCACCACCATCACCACCACCATCACCACCACCACTGACACTACCACTACCACTACATTACCACCACCAACACCACTAACACTACCTATACCACTACCACCACCACTACCACTACCGCCACCACTACGACTACCACTACCACCACCACTACCACTACCGCCACCACTACCACTACCACTACCACTACCGCTACCACTACTACTTCACTAAGTACCACTACCACTACACTACTTTTTGTAGATATTGCAGGAATTTTTAGGTGTTTTTTTTACACATTGGGTTACATTTTTTAAGTTTTAGAAAGGATCGCTGATTTAAAAATAAAATAGCCTATAGCATCCGCGGATAGTGCAGCGTCCCAACGGTGAAAGAATTTTTCAAATCGGTCCAGTAGTTTCGGAGCCTATTCGAGACAAACAAACAATTAAATCTTTCCTCTATAAAATATTAGTGTTGATATATATAAGGTGTAACAAAATTAGCTGAAACTATTTTAACTGGTGCTTCTACCCATGAAAATGAACAACTTTCCCCATGGAATCCATAGTCAAATCGCAAAAAAAAATTGGCTCTTCCATACTAACTCGATCAGCTGATCAGCCAACTTAGTATGGGAAGTTCAATTTTTTTTTTGAGATTTGACTATGGGTTTCATGGGAAAAGTTGTTCAGTTTCATGGGCAGAAGCACCAGTTAAAATAGTTTCAGCTAATTTTGTTAGACCTTATATATTTATATAAATCCTGATACACTTCTGGCGTCTTCCCACTCCGCATTATTATGGCGTCTATCTGTTTTACTTGTAAATATCATAATATTTTTACATATATTCTTAGGTAATTAAACAGTGATTCTAATGGCGTGATCCAAAATTCGAAATATTGAAAGGCCTTAATATTCATTTTACCCGCATTCTCTCGCTTATTTGAGCTCCCATTCATACTTGTTATACTATGAATTCCTAGATATAATACTGATTCCGATTATCTTTACACCTAACGTCACAACGATCACATTATTGAAGCTGTAAAGCACCTGGTTTAATACATTAAACCAGATGCTTTGATAATGTGATCGGGCTTCTATTGGTGTAAGGGTCTTAAGAAATATATTAAAAATACAGTAAAGTCCAGTGAAAATTATATATATTTATTTCAATGCATATCACAGGAATCTCCCCTACACTTACAGAGACCAGTACAGGGAAGACCTGACTTCCTACGAAAGCATTGTCCTTTAATGCAGCTGCGACATAAACACTTCGTCAATTCCTTTACGGATGCTGACGTTTCTTTGGTCGTACTCCGAAGTGGAATCCAAATACCATTTTTTTTATCCATCCCCAGTTCTCAAAGTTTGGATATTCAGGGTTTGGTATCAGACTCTGACCCCAGATCAATCCTGCTAGCAAATAAGCTCGTTTTGTAAGCTGTTCAAGAGCACCGAGTGTTGGTGGCACCCTATCCATTGCCCGTCCCTTGATAAATAATGCTTTTCTTGCTTGGTTTATGTTTTCTACGTCACTAGTTTTGTCCTAAGACAGGATGACATATATTGCCAAAGCATCAAATTGATGGGTTTTAATTTCATTTTGAGGTTGTGACAAGGTTTCAAATACTCTGGTAACTTCAGGGAAGGAATTCCACGTTTTCCAAAAGGACTTCTTTCCCTTTCCACAAAAACCTGACACAGTATCGCACCCTGTAAATTCGTGAAAAAATAACATGCCGCTGCATTTTTCTGGGCCGAGTTTATTTACAAGTTGGTGAATAGCAATAGTGCGTAAAGCTTTCCCTGTTCCGAATGATATCCAACATTTGTTCAAACCCATTTCTTTAAGCCCGCTGTATATGGAAATAGCTACTTATAACAGTTCTAATTAATATTTATGTATGACCATGCTGCACGGCGGCGACGTGCGAAACATGGAGGAAGTGTCTGCTATCAGCTTCTTCTTGTTTTGACTTAAGGGAGGCGTATCTACGGTGACATCATTACACAAAACTTGTTCCCCTTTGTTTGCAACAATCGTTTTCGCATGTAGGACCTGCTGGAGTCCATCAGCCAGGAAGTTGAAAAGTCGCTCGTCAGGTCGGGCAGGCAAGGTGACACCCCTCTCCACCGCCCCGCGCCCCTACTGTCGCCATAGCTATGCAGATACCTCAAAAAATCCCGTCACGCGGTCGCGCCCAGCTATTTTAGGTATTTAGTACATGTATTATTACTTATCTTTAGTAAAAAGTTTGCATTTTTTAATAAAACTTTAAAGTAACATGTACATATTTTGTAAACTATAAGTCCTGTAAGTCCAATTGTAGAGAATTTAATAAGGAACATATTATTGATTTTTGACAGTTTTCTTAAAGCTGTACCCGTTTTCATAAAAAAATTAAAAAAAAACACGATTTGGCACATAAAAAGGGGGGGAATGGGGGGATAAACATAGTTTTCGACGTGTTTCCATATCGACATTGAAGCACATATATGATAGCTACATTCATGCCAAATTTCATGCTTTCATCAGGATGGGACCATAAAACAGATTTTTGTTAGGACATGGAGCCGTACTATTATCTTTATTACTCCTAAAAATATGTCCTGCACACCTCCATTTTAAGTTTTTTAATACAGCAAGTAACATCAGTGATTCTAGTTTTCTTCCTTATAGTATCAAGTTTTATTTTCCTTCTGTAAGTAGTAAGTAATTTATTGAAATATCAATCATATGGGTTGAAGAAAGGGCGAAACCTGAGTCGGACTCGCGTACCGAGGGTTTCGGAGTAGCACACCTTTCCTCACATCACAAGTTTAACAATGACATCTGTTTATTACAAACAAAAGAAATCGCTTAAATGTTCGTGCGGATGGTGGCGCATCGGGAGCCGGGTCGTTCCTTTCCCTCTAATTTGGTTGATGGGAGCGATGGCTGACTCGCGTTATACTCGTGACCGGGTGCCGTCCGTGTGAACTGGCCTACTCTTGTTAAATGCATTAAATGATTTTTATGTATAACTTTTCGTGTCATATTGTTTTCAAGTTCAAATGACATAATCTGGTTTATATCAAGGATTTAATTTTGACGTTATTAACTAATTATTGTTTATTTCTCGATTCTTCATAAATGACATTGTTATTCTAATTTTATGACTATCAGAAAGAGTGTAATTTGCACCTATTTTGAATAAATATATTGAATTGAATTGAATAGAATCAACGCGAGGGACAGAAAATGCAAAAATTAAGTTTGGACTCCTTAGCGCGAGTACAACTCACACTTGAAAGACTTTAAGGGTTCCTTAGTCAACAAAGAACCCTTGTTATTTCGCCACGTCTGTCTGTTCGTTTGTTCGTCTGGCCGCCTGTACGCGGCTTAGCTTAGACACTACTAGTACTAGAAAGCTGTTATTTGGAATGCGTATATATATATATATATATATATATATATATATATATATATATATATATATATATATATATCGGGGGCTGCCATTAAACTAGCTAAAGTTTTTCTAGTGACGTGAATACAATTATTGAAGAATTGTAGATGTTTATCGACGACATAAAATACACTTATGAGTATGATTAAATTTTGGTTGAAATTTCATATAGGAAAGGCAGCCCCCGACGGATATTCCTCGGTTATGTATTATGGTAAAATTATTATCGCTACATCCAAGTATATCTTCGAGAAACAGACACGTTAGGAAAAAACTGTAAACATCGACATTCATTGTTTAGGTACTTAAGTATATCTATTACTGATTTTTCGAGATATTAACTCTTTTTTAGAACGTATTTTTACGTCTATTATAATATTTCGTTACATAATAATTAAGTCGGGGGTTTTGAGTTATTTTATACTTTTTCGATGAGATTTTTACCGCCGTGGGTTTTTTCAAAATTTTTAATTTTGCTTAATTTTATTTCAGACTTTTGAGAGAGCTTAAACGAATTATAATCTATATAATATGTAGGTAATTAGAACGATTGAGAATATTATTTTGCACTAATATTGTAGCGCCCTCTAGTTTTTATTATTTAGGAATATGCATTAAGCTACCACGTACACATTGCTGAAAACAGAATTGTTATCGGACATTTCGTTTTAATTATATTGCAACATTGTTTTGCACTAATATTGTGGCGCCCCCTAGTGAGTTACAGCCATGACACCTGTCTAAGAACATGAACTCATCAAACACAAACCCGTTATTGAAAACCGCATCAAAATCTTATCATTAGTTTAGAAGATAGGTGGGAACATTACTTTGCACAAACGCACACACAAACAAACATCTCTCACCCTAAACGCATATACCTGCTCCGTTCCGTCGTGGGTAAAAATAATAATAATTAAAAAAAACCCGTTGCCTTGTACGGAACCTTAAAAACAGGTTTCTTGTATGAGGGTCTTAATTTATTACTTTTTTAATTGTTGGTAAATCCTACTAATATTATAAAATATGAAAGTTTGTATGTATGGATGTTACATGGTTGTTTGTTACTCTTTCACGCAAAAAGTACTGAACGTATTTGGATGAAATTTGGTAGGTAGACAGATTAGGACCTGGATTAACATATAGGCTTCTTGTTCCACGCTCGCAAGCCGCTTGCGGCTCGCGCGTTGCGCACCCTCGGAGACAGCCATAAAAACGTTGTCCACGCGGGTGATCCCGCGGGAAAAAGCTTGTCGTCCATAATCCTAGTAATATTAGAAACAAAAAAGTTTGTAAGTATGGATGTTTGTTACTCTTTCACGCAAAAAACTACTAAACGTATCTGGATGAAATTTGGTATGTAGACAGATTAGGACCTGGATTAACATATAGGCTACTTTTTTCCACGCTCACGAGCCGCTGAGGCTCGCGCTCTGCGCACCCTCAGAGATAGTCAAAGAAACTATGTTCATACGAGCGAAACTGCTGGCAAAAATTTGTTATTCATATTCTGTGAAAATTTCAGCCAGCTACCTATTTTGGTTCTAAAGATGCAGCTCTTCAAAGGGCGGATAGACAGATGGACGGACAGCGTAGGGTTAATTAGTAATAGGGTCCCGTTACCTGGTACGGAAACCTAAAAATAGTCTGACGTCGAAGTACAAAATTAACGACTTTCACATTTCTTCCTACATGTACTGCGAGAGTTTCTTGCCAAGTTTCATGATTTTATATCAACGGGAATTGAATTACCCTATAGGATGGTAATGGTAATGGTAAGGACGGGCTGGTTTCCACAACCAGGCGCCCGATGCGCTCATTTACGTGGTTAGCTGGCATCACTGCCAGCTCAGCTCCTCCAGGAAGTTCAGTAGCCCCCGCAGGTTGCCGACGACTTCCGGGAGTGTCCTCAGGTCACCGAGATACTCGGCCCTGTATGCTGCCACCTCTTTGCAATCCAGAAGGATATGGGCAGCTCTCTCTTCGGCCTCCATGCACGCGCGGCACAGTGGGCTGTCCGTAATTCCTAGGGTGAAAAGATATTTATTAAAGTAACCGTGGCCAGTGATGACTGCTGTTACCTGTCGGAGCTGGAGTCTACCCAACTTCAGGACCTTCCTGGCTAGGCCAGGGTTAGTCCGTGGTAGGGCCAGTCTTGCCTGACGGCAGGTATTAAGCCCTGTCCAATACCGGTTATGTTCTGATCTTGTGCGCTGTCGCAGAGTTGATCTGAACCAGCCTGCAGGGAGGGGTAAGATGGGTTCCGGTCCCACAGCTACGACTTCTGACCCTCTCCTGGCTAGCTCGTCGGCTGCGTCGTTTCCTTGTACCCTATAGGTTTGAATGAGTGTGTTTGCGAGTGTCAAATAACCGACCAAGCGTGAGTCAGACTCGAGTATCGATGGTTTCATACCAACAGCACGAGTAAAACAATTATACCTTTTCATTTAAATCGTAAGACATCAATGAAAGCATTAGAAAATGTATGCCTTTTTAGGGTTCCGTAGCTCAAAAGGAAAAAACGGAACCATCATAGGTTCACTTGCGTGTCTTATCTGTCTATCCGTCCGTCCGTCCGTCCGTCTGTCAAAGTCAATTTGCTCTGAAACTACTGGACCGATTGAGTTGAAATTTGGTACACGTATGTAAGTTAGTGACCCAAAGACTGAATTGTAACGTAAGTAAATGATATTAAAATTGAATTATATAAATTTAATTTGTTTTAAATTTAAAATGATGTTCTATAAACACGGAGGCCACTTTTAGGAGGTAATAAGATAAGATAAATACTCTTTGTTGTACCCAAAAATATAAAAAAAAACACAAGGTAAAACTATAATATATAAAATTTAAAAAAGTTTTGCTAACTATATTGTGTGACACATCAATAAAAGGGCTTGTTGTGAGAATCTCACATCTTAATATATATAAATCTCGTGTCACAATGTTTGTCCCCAATGGACTCCTAAACCACTTAACCGATTATAATAAAATTCGCACACCATGTGCAGTTCCATCCAACTTGAGAGATAGGATAGTTTAAATCTCAAATTATAGTCGCAATTTTAATTAAGAATCCAGAAATTCCGTAACGAAGAAAAAAACTTCACGCTCGGTTGCCATGGCAACAATATCGGTTGTCAAAACAAACATATAAGAAGATTTGATCATTTTCGGAGAATAATAAAACTCTTTTCATAAACTGTATATACCTCCATATGACAAAAAAGATTTGATTATTTTTTATTTATAAAATGCAAAAACATTTTTATTTAAGACACAGCTGTTTGTATTTATAGAGATAGGTACAAAAAGATTTTATTCCATATAAATCTTCTGTCCGTGTGTTAGTCATTGAACTCCTCCTAAACGGCTGGACCGATTTCGCTAATTCTTTTTTTGTCGAGTTCGTTATTGTCAGGAGAAGGTTCTTATGTAGGGTAGGGTAGGGTAGGGTAGGGTAGGGTAGTGTAGTGTAGTGTAGGGTAGGGTAGGGTAGTGTAGGATAGGGTAGGGTAGTGTAGGGTAGGGTAGGGTAGTGTAGGGTAGGGTAGTGTAGTGTAGGGTAGTGTAGGGTAGTGTAGGGTAGTGTAGTGTAGGGTAGGGTAGTGTAGGGTAGGGAAGGGTAGTGTAGTGTAGGGTAGTGTAGTGTAGTGTATGTAGTAGGGTAGGGTAGTGTAGTGTAGGGTAGGGCAGTGTAATGTAATGTTAGGCGGTACGAAGTTCGCCGGGACAGCTAGTATATTATAATTTTAAGATAGTAAAATCAGGCGACAAAAGAAAATCGCTCTCCGGTAAAACGTGGTATAGGCCACCTGGGTGATTTTATGTATAAAAGATGTCTCCAAGATTCCCACTGATTTGAACAACACGACAATTCCTGTTTGTGGGGTGTCAAGTGACAAGTAATAGTGACAAAGTGCGGGTGATCATAGTCTAATAGTTTGAGATTATATTGCACTATGGCCCCCTAGAAAGCTGTAGAAGTTGTGAACAGAATGCTCTAAGCTAAGACATTCAGAAGGGAATCGTATGATGGGTGATATTATCACAGTATACTATATAAAATATCGCACCAAGATGATCAATGTTGATCTCTTAAATAAGCTAGAACGATTACAAAATCTAGCCATTCGGTTTATTGATGGACTGCGCAAATATAATCATGTATCCGAGTACCGAAGGAAGCTACAGTGGCTTTCAGTACGTTGTCGAAGGGACGCCCATTCTCTTGCTCTTCTCTATTCAGTACTTTTTGACCCGCGTACTCCCTTTTATCTTAAAAACCGTTTCCAATACCTCTCCTCCTGTCATAGTCGACCTCTACGATCTGAAAATACACTTCGCCTCTTTGTACCTACTCATTCTATAATTTCTACTCGATTCCTTCACTCTCCGTTCCATAAGCCTGTGGAACTCTCTCCCTGAATCAATTTGTAATTATCCATCCCTTAATATCTTTAAATCAAAAGTTAAGAGCACTTCCTAGCGCTTTAAATGTAATAAATCTGTATAATCTCTTAAATATTACGTCTCGTTGTTTTCATCATCATTATTCTGGTTATTATCTGTTATTATACTATATATGATAAGTATGTATTATGTATATGTATGTTTTATGTATATGTGTTTTAGTTTATATCGTTTCATCATCATCATCATATCGGCCGAAGGAAGTCCACTGCTGGACATAGGCCTCCCCCAATGATCTCCACGACGACCGGTTCCGCGCTACCCGCATCCAGCGGCCTCCCGCGACCTTCACCAGGTCATCGGTCCACGTTATATCGTTTATATTTACTTAATATTTACGTGTATTACGTGGTTTAAGAATGGATATTTATTTATATTTTTATTTAATTTTTTTCTCTATAAATTTGTTTACTGCCCACTACTACCCTACAATAATGATTTCTCACGTTTCCTTCACCTAAAGGTTGTCTGGAAGAGATCGCTTGTTAGCGATAAGACCGCCTATATGTACAACTTTCATAATTCCATCTTTTTTTTCTCTTATGTTGTGCAATAAAGTGTTTTCAATCAATCAAGAAATATCTCGGTAATGGGAGCGTGTGCAATTCAGAGAATTTTCTCGCGCAAAGAAGTGTTTTCAAAAAATTAAATGTTTATTTTAAAAACAAAATAATATTTATAATTGGTAATGAAACATTTTGTATGGAAAATCCAAGGGAATGCCAACCAATCAAAATGGATTGGTTGGCATTCCCCTCATCCCAAAAAACTTCCCGGTTCAGTTCAAGCGAGTGTAAATTCCTGTGAGCTTCTGTTACGCAATGACAATTAATAAATGATTTTTTTTTGGGTTTTGGATGTAAATGATTTATTTTAATGTGGATTATTAATTTCAATGTTTGTCATGCTTATTATATTCCTACATTCATTTAATAACAAGTCCAATTAGTTGAATTGTGATTGAAAATAGAATTACATATTTATGTTATTACTTTTCAAAATTCTGTTCAGCGACTAATGGTAGCCTAGCTTTGTTTTGATCCGTAAATTGATTTTTTATTTTTTTTACAAATACTTTTCAAGCGACTTCCAAAATATATACTTTACAGTATATATTTTTTTTATGTGTGTTACCACATAACTTTTGACTGGGTGAACCGATTTTTATGATTGTTTTTTTTTATTTGAAAGCTAATGCTTCCCGTATGGTCCTATTTAAATTTTATTAAAATCGGTGTAGTACTTTATTAGAAAATTAACAAAAACCAAAAATAATAATGCAAAAATGTAGTAAGTTGTTGCGATATAGTTGGTATTCCACTTCTGTTGTCACACTACGCTCTGTCACTGATTAATTCTACCAACTGTTTACACCTTGAAAATCCGCAACGAACTGCCCTGATGCCGCCCAAAGAGAATATAACAAACTACGTTTTTAAGAGTCGGGACTCCCATACATAGAAAGGAATTATAGCTTTGTATTGAACGCGTGCGAACAGAATACCAATAGAATAAAATGAAAAATGGCAGCCCTACTTATATTCATTTTGGTCTTACGACGCTGCTGCCAACATGAGAAACTGAAAAGACTAGGATAGAGATGGGATGTCGAAGACAGAGAAGGGTTTCAAGTTCGATAAAAAGAATAATATGATGCAAAATAATTTTGTAATTAATTTTCATAAATAAAAAACTCGGTAAAATTTAAACGTTTTATTTACTGCAGATAATTACAAATTGTTAGCAGCCTCCACGAGCACTAGCGCCACCAACAACCGCACATGAGCGATGAGATAGTTATTTATGTATGAATTAATTAAATAAAGCATTTCTAAATTATAAATAAATAGTTACAAATAATAATCGATAGACATTTGGTTTGTCATAGGTTGATTTGTACTATTAGCGTCATCTAGCAATGTAATCTTGTAACTCCACTTTATTGTTGTAGTTTGTATCTGTAAATTGTCAATCGATTTAGTACGAGGTAGATGGCGCGGCCGTCGCCGGCCGTTGAGTTATAAAAAGAGGAGCGAGTCATTAGGTACCAACCCGCATTTTCTTGTTGAGCTGTTTTCAAGTTTCGCCCTGCCCGAATAAAAATAAAGTTCACAATACAAATTTTAACCTCCGACATAAAAGAGGGTTGTCAATAGTTTGAATTTTTTGGCTGTGTGTCTGTCTCTATATTTATTTGTATGTGTCAGTGGCATTAGTTCCCAAACGGATGAACCGACTTTAATGTGTTTTTTTACTTTAAAAGACTGGGTTCAACTAGAAAATTGTTTCAGTCTTTCAAAGATTCACCATGGATATACAGGATGTAACTAAATTGGTGTAGGTCCCCTTAATTGAGGTTTCTCCGAGCATTTCTCCGAGCATTTTTCCGAGCATTTGTCCGAGCATTTGTCCGAGCTTTTCTCCGAACATTTCTCCAAACATTTCTCCAAACATTTCTCCGAGCATTTCTCCGAGCATTTGTCCGAGCTTTTCTCCGAGCATTTCTCCGAGCATTTCTCCAAACATTTCTCCGAGCATTTCTCCGAGCATTTTCCGAGCATTTGTCCGAGCATTTGTCCGAGCATTTGTCCGAGCATTTGTCCGAGCATTTGTCCGAGCAATTGTCCGAGCATTTGTCCGAGCATTTGTCCGAGCATTTCTCCGAGCATTTCTCCGAGCATTTATCCGAGCATTTGTCCGAGCATTTGTCCGAGCATTTGTCCGAGCATTTGTCCGAGCATTTCTCCGAGCATTTCTCCGAGCATTTCTCCGAGCATTTGTCCGAGCATTTGTCCGAGCTTTTCTCCGAGCTTTTCTCCGAGCATTTCTCCAAACATTTCTCCGAGCATTTCTCCGAGCATTTTTCCGAGCATTTGTCCAAGCATTTGTCCGAGCATTTGTCCGAGCTTTTCTCCGAGCTTTTCTCCGAGCATTTCTCCGAGCATTTCTCCGAGCATTTGTCCGAGCATTTGTCCGAGCATTTGTCCGAGCATTTGTCCGAGCATTTGTCCGAGCATTTCTCCGAGCATTTCTCCGAGCATTTGTCCGAGCATTTGTCCGAGCATTTGTCCGAGCATTTGTCCGAGCATTTCTCCGAGCATTTCACCGAGCATTTATCCGAGCATTTGTCCGAGCATTTGTCCGAGCATTTCTCCGAGCATTTGTCCGAGCATTTGTCCGAGCATTTGTCCGAGCATTTGTCCGAGCATTTCTCCGAGCATTTCACCGAGCATTTATCCGAGCATTTGTCCGAGCATTTGTCCGAGCATTTGTCCGAGCATTTCTCCGAGCATTTCTCCGAGCATTTCTCCGAGCATTTGTCCGAGCATTTCTCCGAGCATTTCTTCGAGCATTTCTCCGAGCATTTCTCCGAGCAATGGAAAAAAATAAGAGCAGTTTCAAATTTATTACAAAACTAAATTAAGCCTTTGTTTAGTTATTTACTACAATGAAAACTTATTATACAAACAACGATATGTGCACTAAAATTCCCAATCGTTCAGTCAACAGAACAGGTGGAAACAAATGTAATTTTCCGCTTTATTTTTTTTGTTATTTGCTATTAGATCCCCCCATAATAGCACATACTTATTCTGTAAAACCTTCAGCCGGCTACCTATTCTGGTAAAAAACAGCCCTTTAAAAGTTAAGGATAAACAGACAGCATTGTAGACTTAGTAACATCCCGTGATATGGCACGGAACCCTAAAAACACCCTGTTATTAAACAAAGAAATGCCTATTAAGGCAAAAATCGCAAATAAAGAAATACCCTAGTAAATACTGCATTTTATTTAAAAAAAACAGAATGGTAACGGAAGTCAAGCATTTCATGGTGATGTCACAAAATGACTGCTACTTATGGTAGAATGACTGGTAAGTAAGTATACGTAACTAAAAATGTAACCTCTTGGCTACTTATTGATTCTACTAATGAAATTGATCAACTTTCTAGGGACCCTATTTATACCTACCTGCTCAATTCCTATTTATGAGACTTGCTCATCTCATAGGTACTACATAGGAAATTAATCACCATAACTGTACCTATAAACAGTCCAAAGACTGTGAGTTTATAGTCATCCACCAATATCACATTTTATTTACTGCATCTGCATAGGTATTAAAGGAGTTTAAGGTACTTATTATTTTGTTTTTGTTGCTGTCATCCTATGGTACCCTAGTGGTAAATACAAAGGACCTTCGTAGATCGACGCCATCCCTCAATGTCCTCTACAACTCTCCAGCGGAACCCTGCTACCCGCAGTTCGGCCTCGATGGTTGCCTCGTGTGGGCCGGATGGCCTATGGCCATCGATGTCCGCCTACACCCGCTCATCTGCCATGTGAACGCAACGTAACCATAGCAGAGTTATCCTATTTTCTGGGCAGTGTGTCCCTATCCACTTTCACACTCGTTGTCGTTGAGCGATTTCTCGCTCTAAAGGGCTTTGGTGACATCGCTTCGAGTAATCTTCGTTGCTGATTGTGTTCGGCCAGAAGATGCTGAGTATGGACCTAATGCTTTTGTTAACGAACACTTGCAGTTTTTTCATCAATCCTTTCGTCACTTTCCATGTCTTACAGCAGAACAGACATTACGAACTATGGAATAGATCTTGATCCGCCACGCCGGGTGAGCTGAAGTCCCAGATAGGTTTTAGCTGGGCGCACGCGCCTTTCGCCTTCTTCCTAGCATTCGGAGAAATTCTCGGACAAATGCTCGGAGAAAAAGAGGAGCGAGTCATTAGGTACCAACCCGCATTTTCTTGTTGAGCATTTGTCCGAGCATTTGTCCGAGCTTTTCTCCAAACATTTCTCCGAGCATTTCTCCAAACATTTCTCCGAGCATTTCTCCGAGCATTTCTCCGAGCATTTCTCCGAGCATTTGTCCGAGCATTTCTCCGAGCATTTGTCCGAGCATTTCTCCGAGCATTTCTCCGAGCATTTCTCCAAACATTTCTCCGAGCATTTGTCCGAGCATTTGTCCGAGAATTTGTCCGAGCATTTCTCCGAGCATTTCTCCGAGCATTTATCCGAGCATTTGTCCGAGCATTTGTCCGAGCATTTCTCCGAGCATTTGTCCGAGCATTTCTCCGAGCATTTGTCCGAGCATTTGTCCGAAAATTTGTCCGAGCTTTTCTCCGAGCTTTTCTCCGAGCATTTCTCCGATCATTTCTCCGAGCATTTCTCCGAGCATTTGTCCGAGCATTTGTCCGAGCATTTCTCCGAGCATTTGTCCGAGCATTTGTCCGAGCATTTCTCCGAGCATTTCTCCAAACATTTGTCCGAGCATTTCTCCGAGCATTTGACCGTGCATTTCTCCGAGCATTTGTCCGAGCATTATTCCGAGCATTTGTCCGAGCATTTGTCCGAGCATTTCTCCGAGCATTTGTCCGACTATTTCTCCGAGCATTTCTCCGAGCATTTCACCGAGCATTTATCCGAGCATTTGTCCGAGCATTTGTCCGAGCATTTGTCCGAGCATTTGTCCGAGCATTTGTCCGAGCATTTCTCCGAGCATTTCACCGAGCATTTGTCCGAGCATTTGTCCGAGCATTTCTCCGAGCATTTCTCCGAGCATTTGTCCGAGTATTTTTCCGAGCATTTCTCCGAGCATTTGTCCGAGCATTTGTCCGAGCATTTCTCCGAGCATTTCTCCGAGCATTTCACCGAGCATTTATCCGAGCATTTGTCCGAGCATTTGTCCGAGCATTTCTCCGAGCATTTCCCCGTGCATTTCTCCGAGCATTTGTCCGAGCATTTCTCCGAGCATTATTCCGAGCATTTCTCCGAGCATTTCTCCAAACATTTCTCCGAGCATTTGTCCGAGCATTTGTCCGAGCTTTTCTCCGAGCATTTCTCCGAGCATTTCTCTAAACATTTCTCCGAGCATTTCTCCGAGCATTTGTCCGAGCTTTTCTCAGAGCATTTCTCCGAGCATCTCTCCAAACATTTCTCCGAGCATTTCTCCGAGCATTTGTCCGAGCATTTCTCCGAGCATTTGTCCGAGCATTTGTCCGAGCATTTCTCCGAGAATTTCTCCGACCATTTATCCGAGCATTTGTTAGAGCATTTCTCCGAGCATTTCTCCAAACATTTCTCCGAGCATTTGTCCGAGCATTTGTCCGAGCTTTTCTCCGAGCATTTCTCCGAGCATTTCTCTAAACATTTCTCCGAGCATTTCTCCGAGCATTTGTCCGAGCTTTTCTCAGAGCATTTCTCCGAGCATCTCTCCAAACATTTCTCCGAGCATTTCTCCGAGCATTTGTCCGAGCATTTCTCCGAGCATTTGTCCGAGCATTTGTCCGAGCATTTCTCCGAGAATTTCTCCGACCATTTATCCGAGCATTTGTTAGAGCATTTCTCCGAGCATTTCTCCGAGCATTTGTCCGAGCATTTGTCCGAGCATTTGTCCGAGCATTTCTCCGAGCATTTGTCCGAGCATTTGTCCGAGCATTTGTCCGAGCATTTGTCCGAGCATTTGTCCGAGCATTTCTCCGAGCATTTCTCCGAGCATTATTCCGAGCATTTCTCCGAGCAATTCTCCGAGCATTTGTCCGAGCATTTGTCCGAGCATTTGTCCGAGCATTTCTCCGAGCATTTCACCGAGCATTTATCCGAGCATTTGTCCGAGCATTTGTCTGAGCATTTTTCCGAGCATTTCTCCGAGCATTTGTCCGAGCATTTCACCGAGCATTTATCCGATCATTTGTCCGAGCATTTGTCCGAGCATTTGTCCGAGCATTTGTCCGAGCATTTCTCCGAGCATTTCACCGAGCATTTATCCGAGCATTTGTCCGAGCATTTGTCCGAGCATTTTTCCGAGCATTTCTCCGAGCATTTGTCCGAGCATTATTCCGAGCATTTGTCCGAGCATTTGTCCGAGCATTTCTCCGAGCATTTCTCCGAGCATTTCTCCGAGCATTTCACCGAGCATTTATCCGAGCATTTGTCCGAGCATTTGTCCGAGCATTTCTCCGAGCATTTGTCCGAGCATTTGTCCGAGCATTTCTCCGAGCATTTCTCCGAGAATTTCTCCGAGCATTTCACCGAGCATTTATCCGAGCATTTGTCCGAGCATTTGTCCGAGCATTTGTCCGAGCATTTCTCCAAGCATTTCTCCGAGCATTTCACCGAGCATTTATCCGAGCATTTGTCCGAGCATTTGTCCGAGCATTTCTCCGAGCATTTCCCCGTGCATTTCTCCGAGCATTTGTCCGAGCATTTCTCCGAGCATTATTCCGAGCATTTGTCCGAGCATTTGTCCGAGCATTTGTCCGAGCATTTGTCCGAGCTTTTCTCCGAGCATTTCTCCGAGCATTTCTCCAAACATTTCTCCGAGCATTTGTCCGAGCATTTGTCCGAGCTTTTCTCCAAGCATTTCTCCGAGCATTTCTCCAAACATTTCTCCGAGCATTTCTCCGAGCATTTGTCCGAGCTTTTCTCCGAGCATTTCTCCGAGCATCTCTCCAAACATTTCTCCGAGCATTTCTCCGAGCATTTCTCCGAGCATTTGTCCGAGCATTTCTCCGAGCATTTGTCCGAGCATTTGTCCGAGCATTTCTCCGAGCATTTCTCCGAGCATTTGTTAGAGCATTTCTCCGAGCATTTGTCCGAGCTTTTCTCCGAGCTTTTCTCCGAGCATTTCTCCAAACATTTCTCCGAGCATTTGTCCGAGCATTTCTCCGAGCATTTCTCCGAGCATTTATCCGAGCATTTGTCCGAGCATTTGTCCGAGCATTTCTCCGAGCATTTGTCCGAGCATTTCTCCGAGCATTTGTCCGAGCTTTTCTCCGAGCTTTTCTCCGAGCCTTTCTCCAAACATTTCTCCGAGCATTTCTCCGAGCATTTGTCCGAGCATTTGTCCGAGCATTTGTCCGAGCATTTGTCCGAGCATTTCTCCGAGCATTTCTCCGAGCATTTGTCCTAGCATTTGTCCGAGCATTTGTCCGAGCATTTGTCCGAGCATTTCTCCGAGCATTTCTCCGAGCATTTCTCCGAGCATTTCTCCGAGCATTTGTCCGAGCATTTGTCCGAGCATTTGTCCGAGCATTTCTCCGAGCATTTCGCCGAGCATTTATCCGAGCATTTGTCCGAGCATTTTTCCGAGCATTTCTCCGAGCATTTGTCCAAGCATTTCACCGAGCATTTATCCGAGCATTTTTCCGAGCATTTGTCCGAGCATTTGTCCGAGCATTTGTCCGAGCATTTGTCCGAGCATTTGTCCGAGCATTTCTCCGAGCATTTGTCCGAGCATTTCTCCGAGCATTTCTTCGAGCATTTCTCCGAGCATTTCACCGAGCATTTATCCGATCATTTGTCCGAGCTTTTGTCCGAGCATTTCTCCGAGCATTTCTCCGAGCATTTCTCCGAGCATTTGTCCGAGCATTTGTCCGAGCATTTCTCCGAGCATTTCTCCGAGCATTTCTCCGAGCATTTCTCCGAGCATTTGTCCGAGCATTTCTCCGAGCATTTGTCCGAGTATTTCTCCGAGCATTTCTCCGAGCATTTGTCCGAGAATTTCTCCGAGCATTTCTCCGAGCATTTCTCCGAGCATTTATCCGAGCATATCTCCGAGCATTTCTCCGAGCATTTGTCCGAGCATTTGTCCGAGCATTTCTCCGAGCATTTCTCCGAGCATTTCACCGAGCATTTATCCCAGCATTTGCCGAGCATTTGTGCGAGCATTTGTCCGAGCATTTGTCCGAGCACTTGTCCGAGCACTTGTCCGAGCATTTGTCCGAGCATTTCTCCGAGCATTTGTCCGAGCATTTGTCCGAGCATTTGTCCAAGCTTTTCTCCGAGCATTTCTCCAAACATTTCTCCGAGCATTTCTCCGAGCATTTCTCCGAGCATTTTTCCCAGCATTTGTCCGAGCATTTCTCCGAGCATTTGTCCGAGCATTTCTCCGAGCATTTCTCCGAGCATTTCTCCGAGCATTCGTCCGAGCATTCGTCCGAGCATTTGTCCGAGCTTTTCTCCGAGCATTTCTCCGAGCATTTCTCCAAACATTTCTCAGAGCATTTCTCCGAGCATATCTCCGAGCATTTCTCCGAGCATTTCTCCGAGCATTTCTCCGAGCATTTCTCCGAGCATTTCTCCGAGCATTTGTCCGAGAATTTCTCCGAGCATTTCTCCGAGCATTTCTCCGAGCATTTCTCCGAGCATTTATCCGAGCATATCTCCGAGCATTTCTCCGAGCATTTGTCCGAGCATTTGTCCGAGCATTTCTCCGAGCATTTCTCCGAGCATTTCTCCGAGCATTTCTCCGAGCATTTCACCGAGCATTTATCCGAGCATTTGTCCGAGCATTTGTGCGAGCATTTGTCCGAGCATTTGTCCGAGCATTTGTCCGAGCATTTGTCCGAGCATTTGTCCGAGCATTTCTCCGAGCATTTGTCCGAGTATTTGTCCGAGCAATTGTCCGAGCATTTGTCCGAGCATTTGTCCGAGCATTTGTCCGAGCATTTGTCCGAGAATTTCTCCGAGCATTTCTCCGAGCATTTCTCCGAGCATTTATCCGAGCATATCTCCGAGCATTTCTCCGAGCATTTGTCCGAGCATTTGTCCGAGCATTTCTCCGAGCATTTCTCCGAGCATTTCTCCGAGCATTTCACCGAGCATTTATCCGAGCATTTGTCCGAGCATTTGTGCGAGCATTTGTCCGAGCATTTGTCCGAGCATTTGTCCGAGCATTTGTCCGAGCATTTGTCCGAGCATTTGTCCGAGCATTTCTCCGAGCATTTCACCGAGCATTTATCCGAGCATTTGCCGAGCATTTGTGCGAGCATTTGTCCGAGCATTTGTCCGAGCACTTGTCCGAGCACTTGTCCGAGCATTTGTCCGAGCATTTCTCCGAGCATTTGTCCGAGCATTTGTCCGAGCATTTGTCCAAGCTTTTCTCCGAGCATTTCTCCAAACATTTCTCCGAGCATTTCTCCGAGCATTTCTCCGAGCATTTTTCCCAGCATTTGTCCGAGCATTTCTCCGAGCATTTGTCCGAGCATTTCTCCGAGCGTTTCTCCGAGCATTTCTCCGAGCATTCGTCCGAGCATTCGTCCGAGCATTTGTCCGAGCTTTTCTCCGAGCATTTCTCCGAGCATTTCTCCAAACATTTCTCCAAACATTTCACCGAGCATATCTCCGAGCATTTCTCCGAGCATTTCTCCGAGCATTTCTCCGAGCATTTGTCCGAGAATTTCTCCGAGCATTTCTCCGAGCATTACTCCGAGCATTTCTCCGAGCATTTATCCGAGCATATCTCCGAGCATTTCTCCGAGCATTTGTCCGAGCATTTGTCCGAGCATTTCTCCGAGCATTTGTCCGAGCATTTGTGCGAGCATTTGTCCGAGCATTTGTCCGAGCATTTGTCCGAGCATTTGTCCGAGCATTTCTCCGAGCATTTGTCCGAGCATTTGTCCGAGCAATTGTCCGAGCATTTGTCCGAGCATTTGTCCGAGCATTTGTCCGAGCATTTGTCCGAGCTTTTCTCCGAGCTTTTCTCCGAGCATTTCTCCGAGCATTTGTCCGAGCATTTGTCCGAGCATTTGTCCGAGCATTTCTCCGAGCATTTCTCCGAGCATTTGTCCGAGCATTTGTCCGAGCATTTGTCCGAGCATTATTCCGAGCATTTCTCCGAGCATTTCTCCGAGCATTTGTCCGAGCATTTGTCCGAGCATTTGTCCGAGCATTTCTCCGAGCATTTCACCGAGCATTTGTCCGAGCATTTCTCCGAGCATTTCTCCGAGCATTTGTCCGAGCATTTGTCCGAGCTTTTCTCCGAGCATTTCTCCGAGCATTTCTCCAAACATTTCTCCGAGCATTTCTCCGAGCATTTGTCCGAGCTTTTCTCCGAGCATTTCTCCGAGCATCTCTCCAAACATTTCTCCGAGCATTTCTCCGAGCATTTGTCAGAGCATTTCTCCGAGCATTTGTCCGAGCATTTGTCCGAGCATTTCTCCGAGCATTTCTCCGACCATTTATCCGAGCATTTGTTAGAGCATTTCTCCGAGCATTTCTCCGAGCATTTGTCCGAGCTTTTCTCCGAGCTTTTCTCCGAGCATTTCTCCAAACATTTCTCCGAGCATTTGTCCGAGCATTTGTCCGAGCATTTGTCCGAGCATTTCTCCGAGCATTTCTCCGAGCATTTATCCGAGCATTTGTCCGAGCATTTGTCCGAGCATTTCTCCGAGCATTTGTCCGAGCTTTTCTCCGAGATTTCTCCGAGCATTTCTCCAAACATTTCTCCGAGCATTTCTCCGAGCATTTGTCCGAGCATTTGTCCGAGCATTTCTCCGAGCATTTCTCCGAGCATTTGTCCTAGCATTTGCTGAGCATTTGTCCGAGCATTTGTCCGAGCATTTCTCCGAGCATTTCTCCGTGCATTTCTCCGAGCATTTCTCCGAGCATTATTCCGAGCATTTCTCCGAGCATTTGTCCGAGCATTTCTCCGAGCATTTCTCCGAGCATTTCACCGAGCATTTATCCGAGCATTTGTCCGAGCATTTTTCCGAGCATTTCTCCGAGCATTTGTCTGAGCATTTCACCGAGCATTTATCCGAGCATTTGTCCGAGCATTTGTCCGAGCATTTGTCCGAGCATTTGTCCGAGCATTTGTCCGAGCATTTCTCCGAGCATTTGTCCGAGCATTTCTCCGAGCATTTCTTCGAGCATTTCTCCGAGCATTTCACCGAGCATTTATCCGAGCATTTGTCCGAGCTTTTGTCCGAGCATTTCTCCGAGCATTTGTCCGAGCATTTCTCCGAGCATTTCTCCGAGCATTTGTCCGAGCATTTCTCCGAGCATTAGTCCGAGCATTTCTCCGAGCATTTCTCCGAGCATTTGTCCGAGAATTTCTCCGAGCATTTCTCCGAGCATTTCTCCGAGCATTTCTCCGAGCATTTATCCGAGCATATCTCCGAGCATTTCTCCGAGCATTTGTCCGAGCATTTGTCCGAGCATTTCTCCGAGCATTTCACCGAGCATTTGTCCGAGCATTTCTCCGTGCATTTCTCCGAGCATTATTCCGAGCATTTCTCCGAGCATTTCTCCGAGCATTTGTCCGAGCATTTGTCCGAGCATTTGTCCGAGCATTTCTCCGAGCATTTCACCGAGCATTTATCCGAGCATTTGTCCGAGCATTTGTCCGAGCATTTTTCCGAGCATTTCTCCGAGCATTTGTCTGAGCATTTCACCGAGCATTTATCCGAGCATTTGTCCGAGCATTTGTCCGAGCATTTGTCCGAGCATTTGTCCGAGCATTTGTCCGAGCATTTGTCCGAGCATTTCTCCGAGCATTTGTCCGAGCATTTCTCCGAGCATTTCTTCGAGCATTTCTCCGAGCATTTCACCGAGCATTTATCCGAGCATTTGTCCGAGCTTTTGTCCGAGCATTTCTCCGAGCATTTGTCCGAGCATTTCTCCGAGCATTTGTCCGAGCATTTCTCCGAGCATTAGTCCGAGCATTTCTCCGAGCATTTCTCCGAGCATTTGTCCGAGAATTTCTCCGAGCATTTCTCCGAGCATTTCTCCGAGCATTTATCCGAGCATATCTCCGAGCATTTCTCCGAGCATTTGTCCGAGCATTTGTCCGAGCATTTCTCCGAGCATTTCTCCGAGCATTTCACCGAGCATTTATCCGAGCATTTGCCGAGCATTTGTGCGAGCATTTGTCCGAGCATTTGTCCGAGCACTTGTCCGAGCACTTGTCCGAGCATTTGTCCGAGCATTTCTCCGAGCATTTGTCCGAGCATTTGTCCGAGCATTTGTCCGAGCTTTTCTCCGAGCATTTCTCCAAACATTTCTCCGAGCATTTCTCCGAGCATTTCTCCGAGCTTTTGTCCGAGCATTTCTCCGAGCATTTGTCCGAGCATTTCTCCGAGCATTTCTCCGAGCATTTCTCCGAGCATTCGTCCGAGCATTCGTCCGAGCATTTGTCCGAGCTTTTCTCCGAGCATTTCTCCGAGCATTTCTCCAAACATTTCTCCGAGCATTTCTCCGAGCATATCTCCGAGCATTTCTCCGAGCATTTGTCCGAGCATTTCTCCGAGCATTTCTCCGAGCATTTGTCCGAGAATTTCTCCGAGCATTTCTTTGAGCATATCTCCGAGCATTTCTCCGAGCATTTGTCCGAGCATTTGTCCGAGCATTTCTCCGAGCATTTCTCCGAGCATTTCACCGAGCATTTATCCGAGCATTTGTCCGAGCATTTGTGCGAGCATTTGTCCGAGCATTTGTCCGAGCATTTGTCCGAGCATTTCTCCGAGCATTTCTCCGAGCATTTGTCCGAGCATTTCTCCGAGCATTTCTTCGAGCATTTCTCCGAGCATTTCACCGAGCATTTATCCGAGCATTTGTCCGAGCTTTTGTCCGAGAATTTTTCCGAGCATTTCTCCGAGCATTTGTCCGAGCACTTGTCCGAGCATTTGTCCGAGCATTTCTCCGAGCATTTGTCCGAGCATTTGTCCGAGCTTTTCTCCGAGCATTTCTCCAAACATTTCTCCGAGCATTTCTCCGAGCATTTCTCCGAGCATTTCTCCGAGCATTTGTCCGAACATTTCTCCGAGCATTTCTCCGAGCATTTCTCCGAGCATTTGTCCGAGCATTTCTCCGAGCATTTCTCCGAGCATTTCTCCGAGCATTCGTTCGAGCATTTGTCCGAGCATTTGTCCGAGCTTTTCTCCGAGCATTTCTCCGAGCATTTCTCCGAGCATTTGTCCGAGCATTTGTCCGAGCATTTGTCCGAGCATTTGTCCGAGCATTTGTCCGAGAATTTCTCCGAGCATTTCTCCGAGCATTTCTCCGAGCATTTATCCGAGCATTTGTCCGAGCATTTGTCCGAGCATTTCTCCGAGCATTTGTCCGAGCATTTGTCCGAGCTTTTGTCCGAACATTTCTCCGAGCATTTGTCCGAGCATTTCTCCGAGCATTTGTCCGAGCATTTATCCGAGCATTTCTCCTAGCAATGGAAAAAAATAAGAGCAGTTTCAAATTCATTACAAAACTAAATTAAGCCTTTGTTTAGTTATTTACTACAATGAAAACTTATTATACAAACAACGATATGTGCACTAAAATTCCCAATCGTTCAGTCAACAGAACAGGTGGAAACAAATGTAATTTTCCGCTTTATTTTTTTTGTTATTTGCTATTAGATCCCCCCATAATAGCACATACTTTTTCTGTAAAACCTTCAGCTGGCTACCTATTCTGGTAAAAAACAGCCCTTTAAAAGTTAAGGATAAACAGACAGCATTGTAGACTTAGTAACATCCCGTGATATGGCACGGAACCCAAAAAACACCCTGTTTAATAGGCAAAAATCGCAAATAAAGAAATACCCTAGTAAATACTGCATTTTATTTAAAAAAAACAGAATGGTAGCGGAAGTCAAGCATTTCATGGTGATGTCACAAAATGACTGCTACTTATGGTAGAATGACTGGTAAGTAAGTATACGTAACTAAAAATGTAACCTCTTGGCTACTTATTGATTCTACTAATGAAATTGATCAAGTTTCTAGGGACCCTATTTATACCTACCTGCTTAATTCCTATTTATGAGACTTGCTCATCTCATAGGTACTACATAGGAAATTAATCACCATAACTGTACCTATAAACAGTCCAAAGACTGTGAGTTTATAGTCATCCACCAATATCACATTTTATTTACTGCATCTGCATAGGTATTAAAGGAGTTTAAGGTACTTATTATTTTGTTTTTGTTGCTGTCATCCTATGGTACCCTAGTGGTACATACAAAGGACCTTCGTAGATCGACGCCATCCCTCAATGTCCTCTACAACTCTCCAGCGGAACCCTGCTACCCGCAGTTCGGCCTCGATGGTTGCCACGTGTGGGCCGGATGGCCTATGGCCATCGATGTCCGCCTACACCCGCTCATCTGCCATGTGAACGCAACGTAACCATAGCAAAGTTATCCTATTTTCTGGGCAGTGTGTCCCTATCCACTTTCACACTCGTTGTCGTTGAGCGATTTCTCGCTCTAAAGGGCTTTGGTGACATCGCTTCGAGTAATCTTCGTTGCTGATTGTGTTCGGCCAGAAGATGCTGAGTATGGACCTTATGCTTTTGTTAACGAACACTTGCAGTTTTTTCATCAATCCTTTCGTCACTTTCCATGTCTTACAGCAGAACAGACATTACGAACTATGGAATAGATCTTGATCCGCCACGCCGGGTGAGCTGAAGTCCCAGACAGGTTTTAGCTGGGCGCACGCGCCTTTCGCCTTCTTCCTAGCATTCGGAGCAATTCTCGGACAAATGCTCGGAGAAAAAGAGGAGCGAGTCATTAGGTACCAACCCGCATTTTCTTGTTGAGCTGTTTTCAAGTTTCGCCCTGCCCGAATAAAAATAAAGTTCACAATAAAAATTTTAACCTCCGACATAAAAGAGGGTTGTCAATAGTTTGAATTTTTTGGCTGTGTGTCTGTCTGTATATTTATTTGTATGTGTCAGTGGCATTAGTTCCCAAACGGATGAACCGACTTTAATGTGTTTTTTTTACTTTAAAAGACTGGGTTCAACTAGAAAATTGTTTCAGTCGTTCAAAGATTCACCATGGATATACAGGATGTAACTAAATTGGTGTAGGTCCCCTTAATTGAGGTTTCTCCGAGCTTTTCTCCGAGCATTTCTCCGAGCATTTCTCCAAACATTTCTCCGAGCATTTCTCCGAGCATTTCTCCGAGCATTTCTCCGAGCATTTGTCCGAGCATTTCTCCGAGCATTATTCCGAGCATTTGTCCGAGCATTTCTCCGAGCATTTGTGGGCAGTGTGTCCCTATCCACTTTCACACTCGTTGTCGTTGAGCGATTTCTCGCTCTAAAGGGCTTTGGTGACATCGCTTCGAGTAATCTTCGTTGCTGATTGTGTTCGGCCAGAAGATGCTGAGTATGGACCTTATGCTTTTGTTAACGAACACTTGCAGTTTTTTCATCAATCCTTTCGTCACTTTCCATGTCTTACAGCAGAACAGACATTACGAACTATGGAATAGATCTTGATCCGCCACGCCGGGTGAGCTGAAGTCCCAGACAGGTTTTAGATGGGCGCACGCGCCTTTCGCCTTCTTCCTAGCATTCGGAGAAATTCTCGGACAAATGCTCGGAGAAATGCTCGGACAAATGCTCGGAATAATGCTCGGAATAATGCTCGGAATAATGCTCGGAGAAATGCTCGGACAAATGCTTGGAGAAATGCTCGGAGAAATGCTCGGACAAATGCTCGGACAAATGCTCGGACAAATGCTCGTATAAATGCTCGGAAAAATGCTCGGAGAAACGCTCGGACAAATGCTCGGACAAATGCTCGGACAAATGCTCGGAGAAATGCTCGGAGAAATGCTCGGAGAAATGCTCGGAGAAAAGCTCGGACAAATGCTCGGACAAATGCTCGGAGAAATGCTCGGACAAATGCTCGGAGAAATGTTTGGAGAAATGCTCGGAGAAATGCTCGGAGAAAAGCTCGGACAAATGCTCGAACAAATGCTCGGAGAAATGCTCGGACAAATGCTCGGACAAATGCTCGGAGAAATGCTCGGAGAAATGCTCGGACAAATGCTCGGACAAATGCTCGGACAAATGCTCGGACAAATGCTCGGACAAATGCTCGGACAAATGCTCGGATAAATGCTCGGAGAAATGCTCGGACAAATGCTCGGACAAATGCTCGGAGAAATGCTCGGAGACATGCTCGGAGAAATGCTCGGAGAAATGCTCGGACAAATGCTCGGACAAATGCTCGGACAAATGCTCGGAATAATGCTCGGAGAAATGCTCGGACAAATGCTCGGACATATGCTCGGACAAATGCTCGGACAAATGCTCGGAGAAACGCTCGGACAAACGCTCGGACAAATGCTCGGACAAATGCTCGGACAAATGCTCGGAGAAATGTTTGGAGAAATGCTCGAAATATACGTAGATTGGGGACTGGGTACTAAAATAGGGACTGGTAACTGCTAACTAAATAAGACTTTGTTTGTTCTTCACAGATAAAAGGAAACAACCTTATATGCTTAAAGAAATCAGATTTATTCCAACTATTAGATGATTAATTAAATCTACATAATTTTTGGCACTAAATTCAAGTAAATTAGCAAACAAAATAGTCTGAGTACAATCACCTGAGTTGGTATTCCACTTCTGTTGTCACACTACGCTCTGTCACTGATTAATTCTACCAACTGTTTACACCTTGAAAATCCGCAACGAACTGCCGTGATGCCGCCCAAAGAGAATATAACAAACTACGTATGCCGCCTTCAAAAACAGTCACGTACCGATACTTTTTATTATCTTTGCACTACTTAGTAATTTGATCTTTGTTTGTGCGGTGGGGTGACCATTCAAAAGAGGAAATCACCTAGCGTCTATTAAGTGTCTATTAATTTACATATAAACCCTAACACATAATACTTACATAGAATTTTAACATTGCGAAACTCCGATGAACAAAAGTCGGTGTTCATTGCAAAAAATTTGCCAAGCTTATCGGTGTCAATTTTGGGCAAATTACTGCTGTTTGCTTTGTTAAATCCTGTTCCATGGCAAATTATACCTGTCTTTCAAGATGAAACTAAAAACGAACTGTATTAATTTAACAATAATTGCTGAAAACTCGAAATAACCTGTTCACTTTATACGAAAATGACAGATACAACATAGCGTTTCGCGCTCATTTCGCGAGGCGTGACGTCACGTTTCCATGCGCTTCTCTGATTGGCGTTTAATGTCACGTGATTAAACGCCTCATTTCGTCGATTTTATTTTCCAAAAATATTATTAATCTTTTATTATTTTAATAGAAAAGTTGTTTTTTTGTTTACTAATTATGATGGTTAATCATTAGAAACTCAAAGCCATCCGATTTATTCTTAGCGGAAACAAGCCTATTGTACCCTAATACATGTCTGTAGTTGATTGTAACTGTGATAGTATTCTTTAGCACTAGAGTACACGCGTGGCCTACTATAGTAGACCATGGTGACATAAAAGATTGCTTTTTTTTTATTTCGCGCGATAACACGTTGTGCCTCAAGCTATTCCTCGTAAAGACAATTACGCTTAAGGTCAGTAAAAGGTGCGACTCCAGCGCGTACGGACGAGTCCACTATTTGGCGCCAAAACTGCAGGACTACCATTGGAGTCCGCGCGAGCACTGGCGTAACAAATAAATGTAGGTGACTTAATATTAATATGTATAAAATATTATAAAATGTTTCTAATGTTGTGTTTTTTGTTTTATAGGTTAGGTTTCAGTTTGACATTGAAATAATAATTCTAAAAAGATGTTTTTTTAAGTTTTGGAAAGAAATTCCTCAATAGTGCCATATTTTTGTTAATTTTCTTAAGTTTTTGATTTGTTAATTATTTCCTAGTTTAAAAAGCAAATAAATGCTAAAACTGTGTTCTTGACATAAGACTAATAAATAAAGAACTGATACCAAATACTATTTTATTCATATAGTACGTAAACAAAAAATAAACATGTTTTTATAAGGCCTACTATAGTCGGCCACGCGAGCACTCGTGCTAAAAAAAAGGCGCGTGTACTGTAGTGTTAATAATAAAGGTAAGAGTTGATAATTATAAATTACAATAATTTTGCCAAACGTGGTTTTTATCAATACTTTTCCTTAGTAGGCTCCTAATGCCCTATTCTCCCCTAAATGCGTAAGTTTTCGATGAAATCTAAAGTATTTTGTTCTTTTTTTGTGCCTAGCATGTGTAGTCATCACGTAGTCAGACCTTTGATCGCGTGGACCACTTCATACTTGCAAAAAAAATGGAAAAAATAGGAATATTAGTGTGGTGATTTGCTACGATGGATAGCATCCTATCTTAAAAACCGCTCACAGGCGGTAGTGGTTGGTGGTTGTAGATCTTAACTAGTCACAGTACCATCCGGGGTGCCACAGGGGTCTCATTTAGGGCCTCTTCTCTATAATGCGTACCTTTATGATATCTACACCTGCTTCGAAATTGCATACTTTCTAATGAACGCAGATGACACAAAGACATACATCAATGTCAACAATTGCAATGATTGTAGTAGACTACAACAAGACCTGGGACGTCTATCTACTTATTACGACTTAAACAGAATATCAATCAATTTTGACAAGTGTCAAGTTATTTCTTTCTTACGTCGTAAATGTAATGTTATCTTCGTATAGGTACAAAATTAATAATAACCCAATTTCAAGATCTGACACTATTAGTGATTTAGGTGTAGTATTTGACCATAAGCTCATATTCGAAACACATATAGATACAATAGTAGACAAGGCGTATAAGGGCTTAGGATTTCTGAAACGATTTTGTCAGAACTTTTCGACTGAACCTTGTCTTCTCTCTTTGTATTGTGCATACGTACGAAGCACTTTGGAGTGCGGTAGTCTGATCTGGTATCCACAATATAACATATACAAAAACAGCATTGAGAACATTAAAAAAAAATCACTATCGCACAAAATCAACTGTAAATGACTACAATGACGGGTGTCGCAACTACAACCTATAACGCTCGCTCGAAGAACAACGAGATATGCTCGACATGTTGTTTTTCTACGACTCGCTTAGTGAAATTATTGACTGCCCACCCCTTATAGCTAAACTTGGTTTTAAGACCCCCCCAAATAAGAACTCGTCAGACGGGAATGTCGCATGTACCCTTCCATCGAACTAACTCTTCAGCCGCAACTCTTTCTTCACACATGTCGCTCGATCCTACAACAATATTTTTTGTAATACAGATCCGTTTAAAGATTCTAAAGTAAAGTTTAAAAAAGACATAAATAGCCACTACCTAACGTAACTTTGTTTTGATTTTTCTTTAATTTTACAAATTCGTACAGTTGACATTATCTGACTCGCAAAAGCAACTTCCCCTCCACACACTTCTCCCCCCTCCCCATCCTCCCTTAATAAAACCTCGTCATTCCCGTTTTAACCTACTTATTTAATAATACTTATTAATATTTGACTTTTATTCCTTCTTGTACTATCTTACCATCAGATGTACAAGTTTGTTAAAATATGTTATGTATTATATTCAGTTTGTAGTAGTATACTTCTAAATTATCTAGCTGTAAAAAGGCTTTAGAATTTAGTCATACCATTTACTTTATATGTGTTAATGAATAGCTGTTTGATTTCCCAAATTGCAAAAATAAATAACTTTGTTTTCCTTACTGCAGCCGCGATGTCCAATCATAAAAATTCCGTCAGTCCCTCCGTTCGGCTCTCGCTGTGAATTACTCTGCTAATGCAAATAATACAGAACAGCCAAATATAATATGTAGCAGTGCTACATATTATATTTGACTGCTCTGTATTATTTGCATATTTCACTTATCAGCTCTGATTGCCTGCATTAAATATCATAGAATCACCTCAACACAAATTCAGATGTTTTTGTGTCACAATGGCTGATAGTCGTAGAGTCGTAATATCGACATATGGTTTAAGTGCTGTGATACGTACACACCACCCGATCGTCGCATACAGGTGATTTGACCAGTTCAGACTACGAGGCCCCTGAAAGCTCGCAGTCGAAAAGACGAAGATGAAACGACGTCTAAACGAGTTACTGCCTAGCTGTAATAGAAGTGGTCTAGCGTCGTATCAGCAGATGGAAGACGTCAACCCAATGTCGGAGTCCGACTCGGAACCCACCAAGTTTTGGCGCCGTCTAGGCTCACCGCTCAAACCATCAGTGCCTCCACTCCTTCGACGCCAAATCACACCCAAATGAACGAAATCCAGGTTCCTGAGGATCGTCACACCAACTTTACGAATGGTTGGTAAGAACCCTAATCCTGGACGACTTAAGCTACCGGGAGCCGTTCATCAACTCAGCTTGCGATGCCAATAGACTGACAGATTAAGATCTCCTCCTCCAGTCAGTCTCTATCAAAACGCACAGCAGTTGAAGCCACAAGAATTGGTGGGCCTACCGTTCATCCCTCGCCAAATTCGAACTAAAGAAACGATGCTGGACTTCCCATTATTGGACCTTCCACTGGTAGTCCTCTGGGACATCCATATCGACGACGTCCACTAGGTGCTCAACGTCCTGCCGTGGAGGGTCGTGGATCGCCCCATCAGGAACGGTCGAAGTATCCTTGCCGTAAGTAGCACCTGGATGACTAATTAGATCACTTCTAACTAGAAGCTGATTCGAACCTTTTATTTCAGTAGATCGTCAGCATTGACAACATCCAGGAGTTCCTGGAATGCACCAGATCTCCCCTCAGTCTCGCAGTGAAAATAATCCGTTTTCTAGACAATTATTTCGAATAGTTTAATCCTTAATCTGTTAGTAAACAAAGTAACGTAACTATGCTAGCTTCTTATCAAGTAGCAACGCAGATTGTTATTGAAATAATATCTTGCCGCTGCGACGTCTGTTATCTGCCGTAGGTATAAATTAAGAAGCCATGTGGAATGTGGGCGTTTATTTGCCCATTTAATTAGCATAAAATTCGCCTGAGTTTGCGATGGAACATCCCGAATCCGAAATTTTGAATTTAAAAAAATATTCTGCTGTTTCTACGTGAGATACTCTTCTAGTGAATTAAGTAGGTTTTTTTTTCTACGATTAAATAAAACTGAGGCTCTCCTGAAAAATGTCATAAAGTGAATTCCAATGTTTTTCGATGGGGGTGTCGATATAATAAAACTGTAACGGAGCCGTGTCTGTCTGTACATGAAATATTTTTGGAAAATAATAACTGTGGTGGACATAACTAACGATATAGAGGCCAAAACAACAACTTTTGGAATTTTTGTCTGTCTGTATGTTCGCACATCACGAAAAACTACCGATCCGATTTTGATGAAATTTTGTATGGTGGTTCCTTTTTAGCCCGGGTGTAACGTAAAGGATACTTTTTATCCCGGAAAATTCACGAGCTCCCGTGGGAAAATCAAAAGTATGCATTTCTAGAATGGCTCACCACGCAAATGTTGCTAGATCTATAGCAATTAAATTTTACACGTTGATACCTTATATCGCGAACTAAAACTGGGACATTGTGAATCCCAAAAAAGTAAGAGTTCCTGCAGGAATGCAAAAAATAGTATCTATAGAAGGGCTCAACGTAACAATAACAAACCTTTACATTGAAATGGGGTGTTTTGACCATCATTACACATTGGGTATTCTTTAGCCCGGAAAACTAAAGAGGTCCCATTATCTACATTCTATACATATAATAAGCTAAAAGTTTTAAAATTAATTTAAAACGCGCTTACCTGCTTTTTTCTCCATGTAACCTATACATACCAAAGAGATTAAGCAACAGACTGCCAATAGATAGCGCTGCAGGGATAATAAAACGCGCTTACGTTTGCGGCGCGCAAACTGCCTTACTTATTTGAACGATAGCATGTAATTCCTTTAGATCTGAACTGCTAATAGATAGCGCTGCAGGGATAATAAATAAATATAGTTAGACAAAACCTCCACGCGGACGAAGTCGCGGGCACAGCTAGTATGTAATAATTATCGATCTGAACTGCAGTTGTCCCTTTCTAGCTGTATACGGAGAGCGGGCGCGTGCAGCGAGATAGCATAATTTTATTTAAATACCTATTATCTCAAACCGACAACGCATACGTTGCTTACCTTAACAGTTAAGACCATTAACTAGGTAATACTAACCTATATTTTTACGATAGGTGTATGCCAATTTGTTTCAATCTCTGTCAGAGTTTAAAGAAATGAAAGAGACTTGCATTTTGCCCCGCTTCCTTACAGTTTCCACCACGCCTATTTAAAAAAGCTATGGACTAGTTATAACAGGCGCTCGGGGCGTGTGCTCATAACGCTTCGTTTCGGGCGCTCTATTTTTTCTATGCAACGTTTTACATAAAGCGCTCGCCATCCTTAGCAGGTCATTTGTTGCATGTAAGCTCTAAAGCGTCTAAAACGCAGCGTTTTGGGCGCTTCCCCCGGGCTCCTCTTATAATAGCCCCTATGCATTTCGGTCCAGCCACGGATCATATCGAATTGGGTTTTCTTTTCAAAAACAGCTAGTTAACAAAGTCTAAGCGGTTTCAGTTCAAATTAGGTTTTAAGTGAGTTAAGCTGAAATTATCTGACCCCTTGACCAAAATCACTCGGGCTCTGTTAGATATTTTTGAAAAAAAGTCAGAATTTGATATGGTCCGTGGCTGGACCGAAGTGCTTTAATTCTTTCTAAACTTGCTTCCCGGAGAGTCAGGTCTGCAGCAACTGTAAAAAACATACAAACTCCCGGTTTCTGGGATGTCGTTGATACATAAACAAAAATTAACCTACTTCAAACGCACTAGTCGCCACTACGATTTTCGATTTCTCTTGAATGCCATCATCAGATCCTGGTTTCCTTATCATGGTACCACCCTTGAGATATCTGCTTTCTAACAAAAAAAAGAGTCATCAAAATCGGTTCATAAAGGACAAAATTATCCGCAAACACACAAAACATATTTTTTCGAAGTCGATTAAAAACAACATTTATTGCTGGTGAAAAACTATATTAGTTCTGTAAATATTTACACGACAGTTTTCTTAAAACTATGATATAATGCAATATTCTGTTTGTCTGATCTTTCAGTACCTACACTTCTCTTTAAAAAAAACTAAAAACAGCGTTCTATTTCATTTTATGAGCGAACAAAAATTGTATATGCAAAACCAAAAACCTACTAAATGCAAGTTTCATCAGCGAAATGTCTCACGATAAAAGACTTAACCAATCTCCCGCGCTTTTTTTATTTTTTTTTCTTTTTAAGCGCCCAGCTGTTTGTAAAGCAGAGGCACATAGTCGTCGTAGGCCGCCTGGTAGAAGTTGCCAGCAATGGGATCACCTAGGTTGTATTTCTTAGCGAACTTCGCGATAGAGAACCCTCCACGGTTGTCGCCGGATCTGGAATGGAATTAGGATTTTTATGTCGTCTGTCTTTTTTTAATCCAACGAATTGATTGGTCGCGAGATTAACTTTTAATTATGAACAACAATCAGTTGTGATGATGATTAAATAGAAAGTTAAAAAATCCAGCTCTAAATTGTAGGATTTGGAGCAAGTCTTGCCGCCAAACATCTGTGTTAACAACATTGATGTCATTTGATGTGTTCCAGCTTGAAGATAAGATGGCCATTTCCCCATTGCGTTGGGGAATCTTGGTAAGCCCGCTTCCATCTTCGGCAATTTGAAATTTCCACAGAGTGTGTTTTCTTTTACTCTATAAAAAAATATATAAAGTGAAAAAATTTGAAGGACGCAAAAAAAAAAGAAATATTCTCTAACATAACCACTTGTCTTTATATTTAGCTCTATAGTTAAAACGGTAATACATACAAGCGTGCAACTTGGTGTGATAATAATGCTTATCTTAAAGTAAAACAAAAAATAATAAAATCCAAGCCGAGATCCAAGAGCTGGTGGCTGTTCCAGACATTATCGGAGAGACGAAAGCTCACAGACTCCGGTGGCTCGGTCACCTAGAGAGAATGGGAGAAGATCGCAATGTGAAGAGAGCCTATCAGGGTCAACCAACAGGTCGACGCCCGGTCGGTCGCCCCAGGTATCGATGGCGCGATGTGGTGAACGCGGACCTACGCGAGCTCCAAGCTGACGACTGGCGCGAAACCGCACAAGACCGGGACAAATGGCGAGTTCTCTTATCGGAGGCCAGGACACTCTTTGGGTCGTTGTGCCAGCGAAGTAAGTAAGTAAATGAAAAAATATCATTTTTCTGTAGCTCGTATTTATGTCTTTTGTTTCTAATGTGAAGATGTATCATTGTCATAGTTGTGTGGAGAGGTGAGGTGATACGGAACCCTCGGAGCGCGACACCGACCCGCACTTGGCCGTTTTTAAAATTATTTTTTGATGTTTTTAAAATTATTTCTTTGATTTGGATTGAAATACAAAAAGTACGACGTAGGTACTCGTTGTAGTCCATCCATATTAAGGCGCTAAAATAACTCAATCCGAGCAGGTTGATACGTGTTTCAATAACATCGAACGAAAGTCTGTTCAAATCGATGCGGGCTTCAATGCGGCTGTTACGTTGAAACCGAACGCCCAATTCTCGATTTTTACATGTTTTTATTACTTTTCATCACTTTCAAGTTTTAAAAAAATGTGTTAAATTAAAATGAAAGGTCTTAAAGTTATCGATTTTTGTGTGTTGGTTTCATTCAATATTAACTATTTGTTTTCGAGAAATTTTGCAATGAATGCCAACAACAGGGTCTATATTTTTTACATCAAAACTAGTAATATTTTTAAAATTGTATTCAATTAAATCATTTTTTTGTTACTTTAAGTTTTTTTTTCGTGGTGAGAGCTTTACACAGTCTTTCAAAATTTGAATTGAATACTTTTATTTGACCCATCTTAAGGCCTTAAGGTAAACGATTTGATGATGTGATATCCTTCACCATAAGGACCACAATTAGTCCGGCATACTTTTCACATTTTTCGCATTTCGCACGACCTTTTGCGACCTTCAGCTTAAACTACAACTGATTTTCTGTTAAAATCAAGAATGCTTTATAATGTAAATTTTGTTTTAGATTATATTGTGCCTATAGTTTGGCAATGAAATAAGAAATATAACACCCATGTGTGGAAAAGTTCGTTTGCTAAATGAAATGCAGCTTTGATGGCTCGTGACACTCTGTCAAAGAGCGCTCGTGCACCGCTTAAGCCCCACGAACCTACTGAGATAAGCGCTAGACCTGACCTGACCTGACATAGCGATACAGGCCGGTGCCTTGTGAGTAATCTACGCCATCATATTAGCTCATATACGTCCCCAACGAGGGGCTCGAGCCTTCCCTGAATTAGGGCGACTGGGCCTTAGTCAACCGCGCGCGCCCAGTGCGGGTTGGTCGACTTCACACACAACCTTCGAGTTTCCTCGCAGGTGTGTGCAGGTTTTCTCCCGATGTTTCCTTCACTGTGAAAGCGTCGGATAAACGCACATATGAAATCGAAATTAGAAAACACATTGGTACGTGACAGGACTCGAATCATAACCTCCTGGACAGGGGGATCTCATGTGTTAGGCAGTCTCGACTCACCAAACTTAATCTGGTGTTGTTTATTGTAAACTAGGAAAACGTAGAGATGAAGGTCGATTCCTTGAAAGTAGGGGGGGAACCCACAAAGAGGACATAAATGTACAAGTATTACCGCCTCCGTGGCTTAATGGCTAGTTCATTCGCTTAACACCAGGAGTTAACGGGTTCGATACCCGGCGGGGTTAACTTTGCAAGACTCGGTTTGGTTGGTGGTAGGGAATTTTCTAAGCCCGCCTGGCTAGCTACCACCATCATATCTAAGCCTTGCCGCCAAACAAAAGTGTTTAATAGCATTGATATGTTCCGGCTTGAAGATAAGATAGCCAGATTCCCATAGCGTTGGGAAATCATGGTAAGCCCGCGCTTCCATCTTCGGTATACTCGTCACTTACCGTCAGGCACAGACCTCCATTATTACACACTGGACAGCCTCCCCATACAAATGACATGACGCCACTACCACACCCTGGACACTTCATACAACGGGCCAGAAATGACATTTCAAAAAAGGAATGTCGGAACAAACAAAGTGTAGGCGAAATCCTATACGTTCAACAACCAAACGGTAACCAATCTACATCATTCTGGGTGACAAGGGGGTGAGGTCGCAATCTAGAGAACGGCAGGGAGTGTCCATACTGTATGTTAGTACTAATATACAGGGTGACTGGTAAGTAGTGCAAATCCTTTTAAGGGGATAAACTACATCTAATTTGCAACAGAAAAAGTCATACTAACTGGGGGTCGGAAATCAACGGTTTTCGAGTTAAAGCCTATTTAACTTTTTAATTTTGTATGAAAAATTATTTTGTTCAAATTTTTTGTGATTTTTTAACAAAAAGTTATAATACAGTTGGCATGCAAAATATAGTAAAACCTACCTCATTTTATCACGCTTTCGAACAAAGTAAAAAAGATAAAAATGTACAAAATTAATTACAACAAAAAACAATGATTGTTGTCAAAAGGGGGCCTAAAATCCCATACTAGTTATCCAACATAGTTCGAATTTTTTGGATGAGCTTGTGAATCAAAGTTAGTCATGATGCTAGAGGGTCAGAGATGTTTGTTTATGCGAAAAACATGATAAATTATGAAATTTAAAAAACATGAAAATAATGTTTATTGAAAATTTATATGGGACTAGCAGTCCCGGCGAACTACGTACCTCCTTACATTACATTACACTGCCCTACCCTACCCTACACTACACTACCCTACCCTACACTACCCTACCCTACACTACTCTACCCTACACTACACTACCCTACCCTACACTACCCTACCCTACCCTACATAAACTACACTACACTACCCTACCCTACACTAACCTACACTACACTACACTACCCTACCCTACATACACTACACTACACTACCCTACACTACACTACCCAACCCTACCCTACACTACCCTACCCTACACTACCCTATCCTACACTACCCTACCCTACACTACCCTACACTACCCTACCCTATACTTTCCTACCCTAAAGTACACTACTCTACCTTACACTACACTACCCTACCCTACACTACCCTACCCTACACTACCCTACCCTACATACACTACACTACACTACCCTACCCTACACTACACTACACTACTCTACACTACCCTACACTACACTACACTACCCTACCCTACCCTACCCTACATACACTACACTACACTACACTACCCTACCCTACAATACACTACCCTACCCTACCCTACCCTACACTACCCTACCCTACCCTACCCTACACTACCCTACCCTACACTACCCTACCCTACACTACCCTACACTACCCTACACTACCCTACACTACCCTACACTACCCTACACTACCCTATCCTACACTACACTACACTACACTACCCTAACCTACCCTACACTACACTACCCTAACCTACCCTACCCTACCCTACACTACCCTACCCTACCCTACACTACCCTACACTACACTACCCTAACCTACCCTACCCTACCCTACCCTACATAAGAACCTTCTCCTGACAATAACGAACTCGACAAAAAAATAATTAGCCAAATCGGTTCGTGTGTTCTGGAGTTATAGCGTCAGGAAGGAAAACCCGACTTATTTTTATATAGTAAGAAGAAGAAGATTTGATGCACCCTTTTGACAACAATCATTCTTTTTTGTTGCAATCAATTTGTATTTTTTTAACTATTTTACTTTTTGGAATTCTGATACCGTATTATAACTTTTTTTTGTAAAATTACAAAATATTTGAACAAATTAGTTTTTCATACTAAATTTAAAAATGAAATAGGCTTTAACTCGACAACCATTGATTTCCGACCCCCAGTTAGTATGACTTTTTCTGTTGCAAATTAGATGTAGTTTATCCCCTTAAAAGGATTTGCACTACTTATCAGTCACCCTGTATACTTTGCCACTACGCTTGTCCCGAGAACTAATGTACTAAATTTTGTGTCACTAAATTTAGTTCCATGGACAACCGTATCGTATCATCGTATCCTACAGCGCCAAAATGGCGATACTCAAACAGGCACAAAAATATTACTACAGCAGCCAGTCCAGTGTGTAATAACGGAGGTCAGTGCCATCAGGTGAATGATGCCAAGGGCTTATCAATTTTGGTTTTTTTTTAAAGTAGACTAATGGCCCTAATACAGGCTGATACTCACGTGTTAGGAAGTCTCGGCTCATCAAACTTGATTTGCTGCGGTTGCTTGTAAACGAGGAACACGTAGCGATGGAGGCCGGTGCCTTGCGGGGGGCCGGACCCCACGTACGCAGCCAACGGCTCGCCCGAAGCCACGTTGTTGCCCTTTATGTTGCCGATGAGCCAATGGTTCCATTCGCGGAATTTGGGCTCGGCTCGGGAAGGTGCGTCGGGGTCTGTGGAAGATGAGTTGGAACATAAGTCATATAATTATTTTATTATGTATATATCACGGCTAAAGTTGGGTGTGAACATAAACTTAAGATAAGCCGACTAGTTGTTCGGGTAAAGTCCGATTATTAGTTGGTATTCGGCGTTTAACCGAACACAACAAGGTCTATCCAACACTGGCTGAGTAAAGTTTTTTGGGTTGTGAGCGAGCGAAACGAGCGAGTTCGTTCTGAATCTCTCGCTTGGTAATGTTTTTATAAGCTAGTGTCAGTTTTCGAGATCGGGAATTAGCAAAATGTAACAAACGTTTTTTCTGAAATGTTTTGAGCACAAAATCTGTCAGTGTGCGTGCACATATTGAAAGCTTTACACCTTTGAAACACAATATCTTTAAATATCCGTATGGAAGCCTCACAAAAGTTTTTTGCATTGAGAGCATTAGAGGCGACTGCATAGAGAGGCGTATCGAGTAAGCTCTTCTAAGAACATTTTGCGATTAAAGTACTAGCAATCCTAAGCCAATACGTCACGCGCGGTTGACGAATACGATGAGGGTTCCTAGTACATCTAAATGCGTATTAACTTAGAAACCCTACTTCAGTACATCACCGTCTGAGACGTATTGGAGCAGCATTCACGCGTGTTTATCGTCTGGAAAACCTAACTCAGTTCATCTCGGCCGACGGGGACATATTGAAGTAGCATTTCCATATACGCCCCATTTCCATCGCCCAACGTGACAGAACAACTTTCACCTAAGTCTAGGAGCAAACGTTGACTTGCTTCTCCTTTAAACCTTCTGGATATTCACTATATGTCTTTTACAGGACTGTATTGTTATTATACAATAGAAAAGACTATTACCAGCCATAGCAAGAGTGTAGAACTGATCAGGGTTGACTTTCCAAGTGATAGTCGAAACAACTTTCACCCGAGTCGGGGTGAGGACGTGGCCATCCTTCACCTTTCGACCTCTCAGATATTTCACCACTTACGTGTTTCATGGGAATTAAGTGTAATTTTATAATAGGAAAGTAAATTATATTCGTTTACCAGTCATAACGAGAGTGTAGAACTGATCAGGGTTGGCTTTCCACGTGACTGTCGGAACATCTTTCCCCTAAGTCGGGGTGAGGACGTGGCCTTCCTTTACCTTGGCACCTCTCGGATATTTCACCACTTATGTGTTTCATAGGAATTGAGTGTAAAATAATAGAAAAATTAATAATATTAGCTTACCAGTCATAGCGAGAGTGTAAAACTGGTCAGGGTTGGCTTCCCACGTGACAGTCGGAACATCCTTCACCTGAGTTGGGGTGAGGACGTGGCCTTCCTTTAGTTTTGCAGCTCTCGGATATTTTACTACTTATGTGTTTCATAGGGAATGGAGTGTAAAATAATAGGAAAATTAATAATATCAGCTTACCAGTCATAGCGAGAGTATAAAACTGGTCAGGATTGGCTCCCCACGTGTCAGTCGGAACATCCTACACCTGAGTTGGGGTGAGGACGTGGCCTTCCTTTAGCTTTGCAGCTCTCGGATATTTTACTACTTATGTGTTTCATAGGGAATGGAGTGTAAAATAATAGGAAAATTAATAATATCAGCTTACCAGTCATAGCGAGAGTGTAAAACTGGTCAGGGTTGGCTTCCCACGTGACAGTCGGAACATCCTTCACCTGAGTTGGGGTGAGGACGTTGCCTTCATTGACTTCCACACCATTTGGGTATTTCACCTGCAAATGTATTTTATTAGATAAACAAATTTAAAAAAAGTTTTCACATGACCCTCTTTCCTCTTTTAAATTTTTCTCTATTTTTATAATACTGTATCTTTTGCGATAAAAAAAAACGGCGAGTACGTAACTTTATTTGTATACGTTATATCTTTCTGGTACGATAAATTGTACGATCAGTGTTAACAACAATGATGTGTTCCGGCTTGAAGATAAGATAGCCAGTTCTCCATTGCGTTGGAGAATCTTGGTAAGCCCGCTTCCATCTTCGGCATCATCGTCACTTACCATCAGGTGAGATGATGCCAAGGGCTTACCAATTGTGAATTTAAAAAAAATGTATAGCCACTCTGTGCATACTTTTTTTGCGTAGACTTCACCTTCTGGCATACAGAAATTAATATTAAAGCGTACGCTTACACTTTCCTAGTAGCAAAGAAAAGATGTGCGATACTTTAGAGTGCGATACTTTAATGACGATTTTTTCTGGAACAATGAACTACACGGTGTAGTAGGCTTTGAGTTCTAGTAACTCAACAGTTTCAAAAAACCGTTAGAGCTATTTTTGAGAACGAAAAACTAAGTTACCTAGATTTGTATGGGAAGTGTAGGTAACTTATTTTTCCTGGAATACGAACTTTATAGTATAGTGAGCCGGATAATGTTATAGTAACGTTAATATAGGCAGCCATTTTTCAGAAAAAAAAAGGTTTTTTTTACTATAGTGGGTTTAAAAAATTTCAAAGAAAAACGTATGGAGATATAAAAATAATATTTCCCTAACCTTAACCCCGATTGTACCCAAATATGTTCCGTAATTGAGGCACCACACACAACATATACAACGCACACGTGCACACATTTACACAACACACACACGCAAGCGCGCGCACACATTTTATTTATTTTTAGACTCTATTCATCACATCAGCTCATATATACGTCCCCACCGAGGGGCTCGAGCCTACACTGAATTAGGGTGATCGGACCTTAGTCGACCACGCGAGCCCAGTGCGGGTTGGTCAACTTCACACACAACCTTCGAGTTTCTTCGCAGATGTGTGCAGGTTGCCTCACGCACGATGTTTTCCTTCACCGTAAGAGCTTCGGACAAACGTACATTATGAGATCGAAATTCGAAAACACATTGGTATTAGACTCCGTTAGTGTAAGACAATTATTGATACCCATTAAAATCTCAACTTTGGCCGGAAGGATTTTTTTTGCCTTCATAATCCCTTGTCCAGTACTTCGTCGGTCGCTACCACTTGCTCCTGTCTCTCGAAAGTAAAAAGGACACTAGGGCGTTTTTAATCACTACTTTGACTGACTCGGTGGCTCAGTGGTTAGTGCCCTTGACTACTGATCCGAGGGTTGTGGGTTCGATCCCCACCCAGGGCAAGCATTTGTGTGATGAGCAGATTTGTTTGCTCTGTGTCTGGGTGTTAAATATATCTATATATGTATGTATTTAAACGTATATAAGTATGTATATCAGTCTCTGGTAACCCATAACACAGGGAATCCTACTTTGGGGCCAGATGACTATGTGTGATTTGTCCGTGAATATTTATTAATTTTATTTATTTATTTACTTTGCAACTACCATAATTCTACTTATATTCTCATCACATATTACGATCAGCAAGGCATCAGCTAATGTTTGCTACTCACAATAATTGTTAGGTACTACCACAGATTACTAAATAGTTACGTACTACCACAGTAACATATTACAAGTCTGTGGGTACCTACTACAAACTACAATGCTACTGTCATTCTTTAAATTACAAAATTATACTTAACAATAATAATAACTAAGGCTAACGATATTTTAAGTGGCGTGACCATAATAATTGAAAAATATAGTTTGGTTTAATCATGAATGTGGAAACTGCTTACCTACCTTCATGCAAAACTAAAAAAGGATTATCTTCAAAAAAATAATAAATGTTTTTGGAGGACGGAAAAGATACGACATATACCTTATTTTTGATTATTCTTAAAACGTTTGAAAAATCGCTTTGAGCTATAAGACCCCCCAAATTGTACCGCTATAGTTTCTTTTTTATATTGTGTTTGTTTTTTTTTTATTTTTTTTTTAGAGAAAAGTTTTTTTAATTTTTTTTAATTTGTTTTTTTTTTAAATAGTGTGTACAATAAAGAGTATTTATCTTATCTTAAATCAAAACCAGTAGTCAGAGTAAGAGTAAAAATCAAAAATAATAATACTATTGTTAGCTACTTATGCTGAAGCCAGAAAAATATTTCAAAAAATTGTCTAAAAAACTTCTTAGACTTTTCATAAACAGTTTTCTATAAAGAGCGCAAAATATTTTAATAAGGTTTTTTTTATTTATTTTTTGTTAGTATCCAGCCACCTTCGTTCATCTATAGGTATTTCCTTGTTTTACAAGTATAAGTTTTATTTTTTATACGTATATATTTTTATTATATGTAAGTATACATAGTGTACATTATTATTTATTTATATTTTGTATAGTATTTTTATTACATGTTGTATTATGATTTAGATTTTAGATATGTACTTTGTTGCATATGTTTGCTTTGCACAGCCCTTACTTTTGTACAATTAAAAGTCTACTGTCTATTCTGTACTATGCTCTTTATTTTTTGCGATTTCGTCAAAGTCGCAACAAAAGTTGTTCAGTGTTGTAGGTATACATACCGTACCTATACTAAGTGTACACACAGGTTGGTCGTCTGGCCAGTTCCACTGGGCCCGACACCATGAGAACACGCATCCAACAAATCAACTCTAAAATAAATGAGCTTTTAATTTGTTAGGGTCACCACACAGTTTGTTAGGAGGACGCACATTGCCCTACAGTGGTGACCCTGACGTGATATGGTTGGGTCTTGTGACCTCCATGACGTTGTCGGCGATTGCAGCGAGCTTTTCAGCTCCTTCGTCTCCATGACCGCGAACTGCGACGGTAATCGTCCTTGCCCAGGACGCGCAAAGTCTCGTCCGAGAACGAACCAGTCGCCAGCTCCTTCATGCGTCTCAGGAGTTGCGAGGGCTTCTGATTACCTAAGTCTAACTCGCTTATGAACTTTTCTATACGACGATGGTAAGACTCTTCGAAAAGCTGGAGGAGATGAGCTTTCAGTGCATCGTATTTATGTGTGGCGGGGAAATAAGTATGTAGGATTTTTTAGGTATTTAGTGCCCAGAATTTAGGCAATAGCCGTACAATCAACCGTCATCTCGCAGGTAGAGCAATAGCTTTGCATTCGATTTCGAACTTTAGGAGTGGTATTTGTTTTTTTTTTTTAGTTTTACCAAGCAAAATGGGTTTTTACTAGACAAAGACCAAGAACGTCAACTTGGAACAAGACGCTGACATTGTTTCTAAAAGGAAACTATGTACAATCAGCTGATCATGTGGCTCATCGTGATAGCCAGCCTGCTGATTGGCGCCGTAGCGTTAGTGCTGTGGTACCGTTTCAGCTCTTCTCTGAAGAACTATTTACGTAAACTACTACTATGACACAAATATTTTGGTACAGAAATAAACATTTTTATATTTTTATATTTTTTTATAAACAAGTGACGGTAGCGACCGGGGTCGGCCCACAACATCTTCAGAAAGTGCACCTGTTGAAGACCTGCGGCGCACGAACCCTGCCGCCCCCCTACTGCCACCCCCTTTTACGGTTAAATTTAACTACGCTCTAAGTATCATATGTAAGTTTTATGAGAAGCGCGTTTCTTTCTAGTTGAGTGCGCAATTAAAGGCAATTCGAAATGCACGCGAAGTTTAGATTAGAACTTAAGTATTGCACTAATGACTGTAAGTCCATTTTTTTAACTAGTTATTAATTATTATAAAATGTAATGTTATACACTGTAATAAGATTTGTACTGAATCGTACCTAGTAATTTCTTCGTTTTTTTTAAATATATGTCAACTGTGTATGTGACGCTAAGATATTTTAATAAGCAGGTTGCACGAATAGGCTAACTATGTATCTACTAACCTACTAAGCTGCGACTTAATATGTCGCTGGCTATATAAAGGCATGTTTTAACTAAGTAGTTTAGTATAATTTTTGTCAATTTTTTTTTTTGGGTTTTAGTTTTTTTTAAGGGGGACTATTTTAGGTGTACATACCATAAAGCGTCGGTGGCTCAACCGGTAACGACTCGGTCCATGTAACCAGAGGTACCGGGTTCAAATCTGGACGGCCAATGTAGCAATGAGTTTTTCAAAAACTTACGTACATATACTTACCGATTGCTTTAACGGTGAAGGAAAACATCGTGAGGAAACCTTCACACGCCTGCGAAGAAACTCGAAGGTTGTGTGTGAAGTCGACCAACCCGCACTGGGCCCGCGTGGTCGACTAAGGCCTAATCGTCCCGATTCAGGGTAGGCTCGAGCCCCTCGGTGGGGACGTATATGAGCTGATATAATAATAAAAACTAAATTTATGCATTCTGGCTTTTTCTATGTGTATCGAAAAGACAAGGACAGAATACTTAAATTTAGTTTGGTCCTGTCAAATAAGTCACCATTATACATACTTAAATAAGTTTTATACACATATAGATATTACACACCCAGACACATAGCAAAAAAAACCTGTTCGTCACCTGTTCTGTTGCTTAGGTCCCCACCAAAGACCCACAAGTTGACCACTGGGCCAACGGGTTAGTCAAATAGACAGTTTAACAAGACAAACCTTCAAAATTTACATTTAACAAAAAATACAAGAAAGGACATAGGCTACTTTTTATCCCGTGAAAATAGCATAGCCCGATGAAATTCCCGAGGGAACTGAAAATATACTCTTTTTTGGTTAATTTCTTTAATATCGCAACGGAACAATGGATTGTGTGATTTTTTGCACAGAGATGGTTGAGGGGGTGGGAAATGACACGATTTACTAATAAGCATATCCTGACATAGTTCCCGAGGGATCTAGAGAAAATTTATGTCCACGCACACCCTCTAAGTCGGTCACAAAAACGATATCCACGCAGGCGAAGCCGCGGGCAAAAGCTAGTACACAATAAATGCTATATTTAATGAATAAGGGTACTTACAGACGCCAGAGCAGGAGGCGCAACAGGCACCATGTCTGGGACCACGCCGTGTGACTCGAAGGACTTGACCACTGTCGCCATGGCTCTTGATAACACCCTAAAATTGACCATAGTGCCGTCTGCTATTAACAAAACAAGTGCACATCTTATAATATGCCCCATGGTTGTGAAAGGACAGATAAAAACTTTTTGCTAAGTGGCTGGCAAAAATAAAATAAAAAAAAGACTTTTTGATATAATATCAGGGGAGTCTTCTAGCGAAGAGATTACACTCGTCTGGCGAATATGAGAATGAAAACCGTTGTGATATATAAACCGGTCGTGTAACCTGTTCGTTAAATAAGCGCTGTGTACAGTTCAATAGAAAAGTGTTATCGCTATAATAGCTATCGGTAGATTTATATTGCGTGCAACTTTTATTTAGGTTATTACCATTTAAACGTATTTAAATACAAAAAACATCACATGTCAAATCTAATCAGAAACGAGGAGATCCGTTCCGTTCTCCTGAACCAAAGCAACTGACATAGCTCTCAGAATTGCTAAACTTAAGTAGCAGTGGGCGGGGCACATTGCTCGTAGAACAGATGGCCGTTGGGGTAGTAAAGTTTTCCAGGGGTCACCACGCACTTAAGGTCGCGGGAAGCCGCTGGATGCGGGCAGCGCAGAACCGGTGGTCATGGAAGTCCTTTGGGGAGGCCTAAGTCCAGCAGTGGACGTCCTTCGGCTGATATGATATTGATGATGTCAAATCGTGCAACTTGACCTATCTTCAGCCATGCGCATGCATCCGCAAGTTTGTAACAGATCATCGCTGCACCTAGCCAGACGCGGTCTACGCTACGCTCCGTTTTAGGGTACACCGTGGTCTAACTAGGAACCCTTATAGTTTCGCCATGTCCGTCTATCTTTCTGGCTGTCCGTCTTGTATGTCCATGACATGTTACAGACATGTTACAGACATGTGCAACTTGACCTATCTTCGGCCATGCGCATGCATCAGCAAGTTTGTAACAGATCATCGCTGCACCTAGCCAGACGCGGTCTACGCTACGCTCCGTTTTAGGGTACACCGTGGTCTAACTAGGAACCCTTATAGTTTCGCCATGTCCGTCTATCTTTCTGGCTGTCCGTCTTGTATGTCCATACAGACATGTTACAGACATGTGCAACTTGACCTATCTTCGGCCATGCGCATGCATCCGCAAGTTTGTAACGGATCATCGCTGCACCTAGCCAGACGCGGTCTACGCTACGCTCCGTTTTAGGGTACACCGTGGTCTAACTAGGAACCCTTATAGTTTCGCCATGTCCGTCTATATTTCTGGCTGTCCGCCTTGTATGTCCATACAGACATGTTACAGCAGTTTTAGTCGAAGATTATTAAAGCTATAAAGCTGGAATTTGGTATTTGTATACAAATATATTGTGACGCCTATCATCATCATCATCATATCAGCCGAAGGACGTCCACTGCTGGACATAGGCCTCCCCCAAGGATTTCCACGAAGACCGGTTCTGCGCTACCCGCTGCCTATAAAAATAAAAAAATCTGTAAAAAAAAATATGGTTGGTTAATGGTTATCTACATATAAAGTGGGGGGGGGGCATTTATTTTTTATTCACGTGCGTTAGGGGTATCATTGAATATATTTTTTAGATAAGTAAACGATTCGTAAAACATTAATTTTATACTTTAGTGGTGATTGAGTTACATGTTCCTAAGCTACGGGGGTAGGGGTACCAGGTTTACCGATATTTCAGAAAATCTGAAAGTATTGGTAAAAGTAGGGTATACAATTAATATAAAAGAAAAAAGATCATGAAGGATTAGGATTTCCTAGTTTAGAAGTACCTAACAGGCAGTCGACCTATTCGAGATGTGTAGTTGGATTTGTAAAAGTTCATAGATTTCAGATGTTCTATAACATCTGCAAAAATAAACTACTTTATTGTTTGATAGATTTTTTTAAAAGACCGGTACCCTTTTAGCGCGTGGTCCGACACGCACTTGGCCACTTTTTTGTAATGTATGTTTGACATTGTCTTTGGTATTCGCCTGTTCATGTGGCTAACAATATTAAAACCACTAATCATCATAACAGTAGAAAAACGTCCACTGCTGGACAAAGGCCGCCCCCAAGGATTACCACGACGACCAGTCCTGTGCTACCCGCATCCATCCGCTTCCCGCGATCTTCACCAGGTCGTCGGTCCACTGCGTGGGAGGCCTGCCTGCGCTACGTTTTCCGGTGCGCGATCGCCACTCGAGAACTTTACTGTCCCAACGGCCATCTGTTCTACGAGCTATGTGCCCTGCCCACTGCCAGTTCAGTTTAACGATTACTTTGGTTCTCCTGTGGATCTCCTCGTTTCTGATCCGATCACGCAGAGAAACTCCGAGCATAGCACACTCCATTGCCCTTTGGGTGACATTGAGCCTTCTTATGAGGCCCATAGTAAGCGACCATGTCTCAGATCCGTAAGTCATTACTAGCAACACACACTGGTCAAAGAGCTTAGTCTTCTTGAGACACTGCGGTATTTGGGATGTGAAGATATTGTGAAACTTCCCGAACGCTGCCCAGCCGAGTTCGATACGTCGATCGATCACTTTTTAAAGTTTGACCTGCCTAGCTGGACTATTAGCCCCAGGTATACAATACATATTCGTCAACAACTTCGAGTGTCGAGTCTCCAACCTTTAGAGGGGTGAACATTATTTTCATCTTGTCCATGTTCATTTTAACACCCACTTGTAAAACCACTAATATTCTGTTCTAATCTTATAGCCAAGTATTGGTGTAACTTACTACATACAAAGTGACTTAGGTCCCAATTTCGCGTCGCAATCAGTGAAAACACTTCTCTTCGCAAGTGTACAAAAACCCATCAACGGAGCAGAATTGTCACCTATTAACATCAACAACACCATTGTTCTCAGTAGCCACCAATCAGAATTCATAATCACTCCTTAGCCTTACAATAGCTATGTGGGGATTAATGACCTAAATGCCTACACCCAGTTTTATTGGCGTAACTCCTGCCTGACCAGCACCTGTTTTGTATGGGAGACGAGGTTTTTAAAACCTCTTAATTTGATGTGAACTTAAGACGCTAAATAACCTGAATTTCTTCTTTCGTGACGACGACAAGTCATATCTCTCCAGTATGAACTGAACTAGTAAATAAATAGTCTTTATTTTTATTAAATCTTGATTAAATCCCAAATACTAGAATGTCTTAAGACCAAGATCTTCGACCAGTGTGTGATGCCAGTAATGACATACGGAACTGAGACATAGTCGCTTACTATGGGCCTCTTAAGGATCAAGGTCACCCAAAGGGCAATGGAGCGTTCTATGCTTGGACTTTCTCTGCGTGATCGAATCATAAACTATGAGATCTGCCGTATTTCTTTGCACCAGAAAACGTAACGTAGGCAGGCCTCCCACTCGGTGGACTGATGACCTGGTGAAGGTCGCGGGAAGCCGCTGGATGCGGGCAGCGCAAAACCGGTCGTCGTAGAAATCCTTGAGAGAGGCCTATGTCCAGCAGTGGTCGTCCTTCGCCTGATATGATAATGATGATTCTTTGATTGTTATTCAAGCAGAATATCAACGCTGCGTGCGTAAATTAAAGATGGCCGCTGGGCAATAAAGTTATCGAGTGGCGACCGCGCACCCGAAGACGCAAAATAGGCAGGCCTAATGCTCGATGAACTGACGACCTGGTGAAAGTCACGGGAAGCCGTTGAAAGCGGGCAGCGTAGGGCCGGTAGTTGTAGAAATCTTCGGGGTTAGACCTTTGTCAAGCAATGGACAATGGACATCTTTCAGCTGACATAATGATTATGTACGTAAAGTAACCGTTTAGTAGGCATAGCAAGCGACCGATGATTTTTTTCACAAGGTTGCTGGCGACAAGATGAACAGGGCCGGATCGGATATGTGGCATGCCTTGGGCAAAGTATACATATTAGTACAAACATACAGTATGAACACTCCCTGCCGCTCTCTAGATTGCGACCTTACGCCCTCGTCACCCAGATTGATTTTTGGTTTGATTGTTGGTTAAGGTTTGGTTGTCGAACGTATAGGATTTCGCCGGCATTTTGTTTGTTCCGTCATTCCTATTTTGAAATGTAATTTCTGGCCCGTTGTATGAAGTGTCCAGAGTGTGCCTTGGGGGAGGCCTGTGGCCAGCACAGTCGCATTGTGATTGTTGGCAAGATATACTCAGGCAACTTTGATGGCAAGTTTAATTATTACACAGGGTTGTACAAAGTTAACTTTGCAGGATTCTATGCTTTATTGCGTAGCTCCCGCCTGAGGTAAGTAATTATTTTATTGCCTCTGGCATTAAAGATGATTGCAGACCAGATGGACTGTCCCATACAGAAATCCTGGGTGGAACGTTCCATTGGGATTTTTTAATATATTGATTATGTTCTTTTGCGTTTTTTTTTCTAACCTAGTTATAAGGCTACTATTTACCAACCTATAAATTTCAAAGCTGACAATAAAAAGTTATTCATTTATTTTATCTATTTATTTATAACTCCTGCCTAAGGAACATAATTGTTTTATTGCCATAGGTCCTGCCTGAGTTTGGTAATTGTTTTATTGCCGTAACTCCTGCCTGAGGTTGGTAATTGTTTTATTGCCATAACTCCTGCCCGAGGTTGGTAATTGTTTCCACCGGCTTCAATTTCTTTAAATGAGGAAAGCTCATCTTCCTGTCTTACTTGGAATGTTCTATTTTGCAGGTACGACTTCATTAGCATAAAAGCTGTATTTGGTACTGTTGTTTTTAGCATCCAAAAAGACTGCTGTGCAATAGTCTTTCTTTTCCAGTGATTGCCTGACTTTATGGGCTACTCTATGAATTTGCTCTATGGTGGCATGTTGTGCTCTGAATCCAAATTGATGATCTGGGCAGCCTAGCGAAACTCTATAGAGAAAATTGTTTATATGAAATTGTTACGAATCAAAGCGAATATAACAACAAACTATGTTTGTCTCTTTCTACCTTGTGCAAATGTCTCTTTCTTGATCTGACAATTTCGGATTCGCTCACTGACAAATGCCATTTAGTCAGGCACCAAACAGTATCTATCGTTTTATTGCGTCGTTACGAAGATTACTGTGTGTTTTGGTTTTTTCCATAAATACAGGCTTAAATAGTGGATACACGCTGTGTGACATCGTTAGAGTAATTAAATAGTTATCTGGGGTGTAATAACAGCAATAATGAATTATAAAACTTGTGAAATCTGTGGATTGAAAGCCGGCCGGACTAACAATACAAAACGTACGTTTATGGCGAAATTTCCCTTAGTTAGATGATAAAAAGGTATTATTAATTCATTATTTTTATTCTTTAACTTGTCCTTAACCTTCTTATAAGAGATTTAATCCAAGTTTTACGAAAAATTTTGTTACCAAACCAAATGCAATAGGTATAGTGTGGACGAACTTTTATCGATAAGTAAATATCGATATTTTGATTTTTATATTCAGGTTATTTTTAATTAGTTTGGGTCATTAAAGTTTTCGAGTGGCGACGTAGATGTAGAGTAGGCAACGACCTGGTTAAGGTCGGGGGAAGCCGCTAGATACGGGCAGCGTAGGACCGGTCATCGTGGAAATCCTTGGAGGAGGCCATTGTCCAGCATTGGACATCTTTCGACTGCTATGATGATTATTATTACGTGTATTAATTGCAGTGAATTTTTATTTCAGAATGATCCCTGCATTATTATATTAAACTTTAAAATTTCGATGTTGGAAAATAACTTCAAAAACAATGTCATAACGAAGTAGGTAAGTAATCACTAATCACACCGGTTATTATGTTCTAAGATAATATTTTGTTCTATTTTGTTTTTACTTTTTACAGCTTGGAAGCCACTCTATAAAAATAATCATCGACATTGGTTCACAATTGAGGAAGGATATCTGAATAACCTGGCTGCAACTTCAACTTATCATGATATCACCGCTGCATTGTAGTTAGAATCAAACACTGATTAAAACAAGCTCAAGCATATATTGTTTGCTGCAAGTTCTTCAAGAGTGTGATTGTGTTCTGGTTATGTTATCTGCAACATCAGGTCTAAAATGCTGTTGTGTGGTAATTAAGTCTACATACGTGTACAAAATTTCAAAACAATCCGACGAAAAGAAGTAAAATATATTGGGTGCAAAAAATTGTGTAGGACCCGTTAACTGGGCGTTCTAATCATCATACTAAACAACTTTACCCCAACGAACACCTAGTCAATTCTCAAAATAAATATAATTCACCCTCCATACAAAAATACACAAAATTGGTCGATCCGTTAATCGATTTGTGTGAAGTTAATTTTTTTTAGATTTCAGCATTGCCATAAAAGAAATATGTTCAGAATGACGAGTAGAAACCTCAATTAAGGGGACCTACACCAATTTCGTTACATCCTGTATATCCATGGTTGAGATCCTTGAACCAACTAGGAAAAGAGCTGATAATCTTTGAACGACTGAAACAATTTTCTAGTTGAACCCAGTCTTTTAAAGTAAAAAAAACACATTAAAGTCGGTTCATCCGTTTGGGAACTAATGCCACTGACACATACAAATAAATATACAGACAGACACACAGCAAAAAATTCAAACTATTGACAACCCTCTTTTATGTCGGAGGTTAAAAATTTAATTGTGAACTTATATGAAGTAGGTTTAAAAGAAACGAAATATGTTAAATAGATTTTGAAACGCCAGAAGTAGGTAATAATGAAACTCGTAGATGTAGTTCGATGTTTATTCGGGCAGGGCGAAACTTGAAAACAGCTCATCAAGAAAATGCAGGTTGGTAATGACTCGCTCCTCTTTTTATAACTCAACGACCGGCGACGGCCGCGCCATCTACCTCGTACTAAATCGATTGACAATTTACAGATACAAACTACAACAATAAAGTGGAGTTACAAGATTACATTGCTAGATGGCACTAATAGTACAAATCAACCTATGACAAACCAAATGTCTATCGATTATTATTTGTAACTATTTATTTATAATTTAGAAATGCTTTATTTAATTAATTCATACATAAATAACTATCTCATCGCTCATGTGCGGTTGTTGGTGGCGCTAGTGCTCGTGGAGGCTGCTAACAATTTGTAATTATCTGCAGTAAATAAAACGTTTAAATTTTACTGAGTTTTTTATTTATGAAAATTAATTACAAAATTATTTTGCATCATAATATTATTCTTTTTATCGAACTTGAAACCCTTCTCTGTCTTCGACATCCCATCTCTATCCTAGTCTTTTCAGTTTCTCATGTTGGCAGCAGCGTCGTAAGACCAAAATGAATATAAGTAGGGCTGCCATTTTTCATTTTATTCTATTGGTATTCTGTTCGCACGCGTTCAATACAAAGCTATAATTCCTTTCTATGTATGGGAGTCCCGACTCTTAAAAACGTAGTTTATTATATTCTCTTTGGATCTGGGATGGTCTTTGAATCTTTCAAGGTGGGCAACTGGCGTGTGAGGTATATTTTTTCAAACAGCTTTGACAGCACTGGGAGAAGGCTAATTGGTCTATATTATGTTACTTCATTAGGGGCTTCCCAGGTTTTGATATCATGTTTATGATTGAAATCTTCCACACCTCAGGGAAATACTGCGATCTTAGAATGGCATTGAAGAGAGTTGTGATAAAAACTATTCCTTTTCTTGGAGCTGTTTTAGAATCTCCCCAGTGATTAAGTCAAAGCCAGGTGCTTTTTTCGGTTAAAGCCACATAATATGCCTGAAGACTTCTTTAGGAGAAACTGGTATCAGAGGTAATGACATTTGTTGGTCACTGTCTATAACTTCGTCAATTTCGTCTTCAGACTGATTAATGTCTTTATCATTGGGCCTAAAGACGTTATATAGGAAGTCTGCAAACAAATTAGCCTTTTCTTTAGGACTTCTGGCCCATCCACCGTCCTGATATTTCAGTGGTGGTACTTGTTCTTGAGGCCGTTTGAGTGTTTTTTGTTAACTTCCATAGAGAGTAGTCTTCCTTCTCATCCCCAGAGAGTGTCTGGAGTCTATCCTGTAAAGTTTTGTTCTCGATCTCCACAAGCATGTCTCTAAGCTTTTTCTGAGCTTTATTTAGAGCTGTTTTATGTTCAAAACTCCTGCTCGTATGCCATCTGCGGCGCAGTCTTCTTTTCTCTGCAATAACATTTTCTCAATTTCTTGTACCACTATGGTAAAATCATTGCTTTTCAGGTTAGGTGGAGTATAAGGAGTTGACATCCACCATGACCATAACATAAAACAAATTAAGATTAGCTCAGGTACGAAAAATTTAATCAGCCAGTAGACCCTGAATTTTAATCAAGCAATCATTGCATGTTTAAACCTGACTTCATTAAATATAATCATTGCATGTTTAGTTTTAAATTTAATAACAACCTAAAGTTAAAGACCAGTGATGGTGTGAAGAATAATTCTCATGATAATTGTCATTATCAAAACTACTGATAATTAATAATTATCATAGTAATAACAGTTAACAATTATCATAGCAAAAAAGCTTCCTTAGTGTGTGTGAATATTTGACGTGTTAGTAAACAGTGATTTCTATGACCTGAAATGGTTTGTGTATTATAGCTAACGGCTGGTGTAGCCCTTTCATCATCATCATCATATCAGCCGAAAAACGTCCACTGCTGGACAAAGAACTCCCGCAAAGATTTCCACGACGACCGGTCCTGCGCTAGCCCTTTACGAATTTGGCTATAGACACACTGCCGTATGCCTAGATACTTTTTTGTTTTTATTTATTTAATAAAAAAGAAAGTTACAAAAATACGAATGTAGTAGTACATCACAAACCTTAACAGGTTTATCCATGCACTAGTTAACATTGGTGCTAACACAATCCTCTTAAGCTAAATTAAGGTAAGCATCTACCCTACGTTAACAAAAATCAAAAAGATAAAGTATGTAGCAGTATTACAAAAATAATAATGAAATAAAATATGTATCCAACTATTAAAATAAAGTAAAAACTTGATGATATACCTATTTGAAGAGATGGGCACTATCATCAACACTTTGTACCTACAGTCATACATAAGAGGACTGTGCAAAGGCAACTATTTAATTTACAATCATCATCATATCAGCCAAAAGATGTCCAATGCTGGACAAAGTCCTTCTCAAGTTGGGCATCCAATCCTGCAGCTTTTTTGGAATCTCGGTATTTGCAGGATCAATGATTTTCAACCCCGCCGGATCTCGGAATTTACAGGACCAAGCAAATGTGGTATGTGACACATTAAATTGACTGCGTGTTAGTGAATGTGGTTTAAGGAGAATTTGATACAGTACAAATAAAAATGAACATAATTTATAATGACGTAACAAATACAAGAAAAGGTATTCCGTCCTTAGAAGCCGTACGGGCCACTCTCTCTTCCATAGAACTATTATTTTAGACAGGAAAATTATATGAAATCATCACTTGTATTTGAATTATTGGAGGAGAGGATTACTGAGGAGTTTCTTATAATTTATAGTTTATTGTACACAGGAAACCAAAATTACAAAGTAAGGTCACACAAAGGGTACAGCTAATTGATGAATCTGCGGTTGTAGATTTTGAGTTTGATGCGGTACCTGGGCCAGCGTCAGAAGTCTCAGAAGTAATTTGGCACTCACATCTTTATTTTGTGCTTTAATTTTAAATGGACGTGTAATCCCTTCATAGATCTAGCAAAAGTTTTCAATATCTCATTGCACATTTTGCATTTGGCGATTAAGTGATCAAGAGATTTTTTTTAAAAAATTTCAAACTGGATTAACACTCGTAAAAGTTTTGTACTGCACTGCTGCAGCTGATATTCTTAATTATGTTTAGTCAATAATTATAACTAAATAAAAACTCCAAATACAATGACAGGTTCTGTGCTGCCCTTATCCAGTGGCTTATGGTATCATTACAGCTCATATACGTCCCCACCAAGGGGCACGAGCCTACCCTGAATCAGGGCGATTAGGCCTAAGTCGACCACGCGGGCCTCAGTGCGGGTTGGTTCGAGTTTCTTCGCAGGCATGTGCAGGTTTCCTCACGATGTTTTCCTTCACCGTTAAAGCAATCGGTAAGTATGTACGTAAGTTTTTGAAAAACTCATTGGTACATTGGCCGTCCAGATTTGAACCCGGTACCTCTGGTTAGATGGACCGAGTCGTTACCGGTTGAGCCACCAATGCTTTTTTGGGCTGCTATACTAAATCCAAAAATAGGATCGTTAGGTTTGTTGATTGTACTGTTGAAGAGCCTCGCGAAGCAAGACTCTCTCACTATGGCAGCCCGGTTATATGCACACAAACCATACAATACAAATATAGTTTGGTCCTTATATGAAAATTCAACAAAGTAATCAAAAATTTAATAACACATTGCAGACACTAATATCTGCAATGAATTGTCAATTTCTATGAAAATTTGTCATAATTTATGTGTAAATTGTGACAATTTATTTCAGAAATCTGACATGTACCACCCACACAGATATTAGTGTCTAGAAAGTGTTTACAAGATTTCAATAACTGATTAAAAAAGAATTGTGAAGCTGTGACTTTTCATACAAATGGCGATAATTATTTTTACCTCTTAAATATTAACCGATTTCAACCAATTTTTGATAGGTTGTCAGTCAGAACAAAAGCTAGGCTTGTATGTTTTTGTTTTTTTGATAAAGTTAATAAGTTTAATTTTATTGTCATTCACATGTTTTCATACAAAACTAATTTTGGCAATTTTTTAAAATTTATAATCAGTAATAAGCCTAGCTTTTGTTCTGACTGACAACCTATCAAAAATTGGTTCAAATCGGTTAACATCCAAGAGGTGAAAATCGTTATTGCCGTTTGTATGAAAAGTCGAATTTCCGTCGTGGGTTCACAGTACTCTTAAATTCAAATAATATACAAACTACGTTTGTATGGGACGAATGTATGTGCTGTCAGAATAGCTGGATAAGGGTAGATATTTATTTTTGGTAGGTAGTTGGAAAATAACTGATGTTGGTGTCGATTCGGTATAACACGATTTAACTTACTGACAGGACTAAATTAAATTTAAGCATTCTATCTTTGTCTTTTCGGTACAGAAAGTAAAAGACAGAATATGTAAATTTAGTTTAATCCTGTCAATTAAGTTAAGTCGTGTAACACCGAATCGACACCAGTAATTGTATAGTTGTACTAATGCAGTGGTCAGGTTATATTTTTAAATCTTTTAATAATTCCCACCACATATGTGTGTTTTGAGTACCCGAACATTTAAAAGTATTACGTAATCAAAGACACAAGGGTTCAGAACTAAAAAATACAAAAACTTCACTGATACGAATGCACGTAAACGCCATAATCTTATCACAGCTGTTTTTGTATTTTGTACATTGCGAATTAAACCTTTTCGTGTTTTTATTAGAATAAGGTATTATAATAAGCAACATTAATCTTTCTTACCTGAGACTATAACAAGTTTACAACAAACAAAAACTCTCGATCTCGGAAGAATTCACTGGAAAAAGATTTTCACCGGTGGTGACCACAGACAAACAAAATAGAGTTGTAGATTAGATTTGATTGTGAATTTTTCTTGGCCATGGAAACGAGTCTTTAAGTCAAATTCTTAAATATTCTTCACTTTCTTCTAATGCCGGTGCATCACAAATCTTCTCTAAAAATCTTGACAGCATTTGCAGCAGCCTCATTCTGAATTGGAACACCCGATTGCAGTATTATAAAAGTCTATAAAACTGCATCCAGTGCAAATTGGGTTTTCACGTCCTTCTTCATTTTATTTTCTTGCTCTCTACATTGCTCAAGTGCACCAGACGATGTTCACAACGCACTACTTTTTGAAGTGAATTCTAGCAGAAAACAATGCAAGTACATACAATCAAATAAAACTACAAATGCGTTCATTACAAATCCCACCAAAAAACTGCAGAATCCATATCTTTGAGTATACATTCTGTAGGTATAGAGCGCGCATATCGCATCGGTTACTTTATAAACATCGTAGGCAAGTGAGCTATAGTTATCTATAAAGATGACTAGCTTTCCTGGCGAATTTGTACCGCCTCACACTACACTACACTACAGTACACTTCACTACACTACCGCTACCGCTACACTACCACTACATTACCCATACACAACCACTACCACTACCATTACCACTACACTACTACTACCACTACACAACCACTAACACTACTACTACCACTACTATACTACTGCCACTACCATTACCACTACCACTACACTACCACTACCAATACCACCACCACTACCACTACCACTATCACTACCACTACCACTATTAATAACACTACCACTACCGCTATCACTACCACAACCACTACACTACACTACACTACTTTTTGTACATATTGCAGGAATTTTTAAGTGAATTTTTACACACTGGGTTACATTTTTTAAGTTTTAGAAAGGATCCCTAAGTTTTTGTAAATATAATATAGCCTATCCTATAGCATCCGCGTATAGTGTAGCTTCCCAACGGTGAAAGATTTTTTTAGATCGGTTCAGTAGTTTCGGAGCCTGTTCAAGACAAACAAACAAATAAACAATAATCAAATCTTTCCTCTTTATAATATTAGTGTAGATTATTACTACGCTACGGCTGCATTGCTTGGGGTCACACTGATCATTGCGCGGCGGCGGTGTTTATTTTCATTAATTCTTAATATCTTCTGAATGGAATGTCCGATTTAAGTAATTCAAAAGGTTATCTGTAGGTATCGAAACAATTTTGATTTTGAAATGATTTATTTAGATAAGGCTTAATACTAAGGTATGGTTATCGTTGTCTGATTTTGGTCAGTTTTTTATTAACTTTTAAAATGTAAAAAGTGGATATAGTGAAATAACTACAATAGTTGGACATATAGCATCGCGTAGTTTTTTGTAGGTATTGATTATGTTCTCTAATATTGTAGAACATTTTGTTGTTCTATCATCAAGAGTTTCCGTAGCGTATGCGATAAAAAAAATTTAAGCAATTTTTTTTACACCTTGGTTCACGTTACTGAAGTTTTATCAAGGTTCCCTTATTTTTTCTAGTAATAAATGTAGCCTATGTTACTCAGCGATAATATTGCATTCTTGTTTGGTTAAAGAATTTTTAAAATCGGTTCAGTAGTTTTAGAGTTTAATCATTACAAACATACACACACACAAAAATACAAAAATACAAATCTTTCCTCTTTATAATATTAGTGTAAATATGTGACAAATAGGGATGGGCTGCTGTGCACTACCACCTTAGTGGATTATCGATAGCCAAGGACAAACAGCAACATAATATAGTAGATACTTCATCATATCAGCCGAAGGACGTCCACTGCTGGACATAGGCCTCCCACGAGGATCTCCACGACGACCGGTTCTGCGCTTCCCGCATCCAGCGACTTCCCGCGACCTTCACCAGGTCATCGGTCCACCGAGTAGGAGGCCTGCCTACACTACGCTTTCTGGTGAGTGGTCGCCACTCGAGAAATTTACTGCGCTAACGGCCATCTGTTCTACGAGCAATGTGCCGCCCACTGCCAATTAGGTTTAGCAATTCCGAGAGCTATGTCGTTTACTTTGGTTCTCCTACGGATCTCCTCGTGTCTGGTTCGATCACGCAGAGAATAGCACTGCCCTTTTGGTGACCTTGAGCCTTCTTATGTGGCCCATAGTAAGCGATCAATTCATGTCTCAGTTTCGTATGTCATCACTGGCAACACACACTGGTCGAAGACCTTGGTCTTAAGTCACTGCGGTATCTAGGACGTCAAGATATTGCGAAGCTTCCCGAACGCTGAGCGAGTTGGATTCGACGTTTGATCTCTTTCTCGAAGTTGGACCTACCTAACTGGACTGTTTGTCCCAGGTATACATATTCGGTAACAACTTCGAGTGTAGAGCCTCCAACCTTCAGAGGAGTAGGTATGACACGGACGTTTGACATAATTTTCGTGTTGTCCATGTTCATTCTAAGACCCACTTGTTGAGAGGCTCTACTGAGGCCATCGAGCATTGTGCCTAAGGTTTCGCGCCGTATGGTTCCAGGCTTAGAATAGGGCTATCCTATTTCATCCAATAGGTGCCGTAAGAGCCGACTAAGAGACTCAAACTGGAGGATGGGCAGCAGCGTCTTTCCGTGACTTGCAGCCAATCTGCAACAACACTGCGATCGCCAACCCGCCTGCCAAGCGTGGTGATTACGGCAACACCCCCTAATGATCGACACAAACAAAAAGCGGCCCCTAGTCCCCGTCGGTCCCGTTGTTCCTGGCTCCGTTAGCGGTCAAGGTAACGGCGGGGCATGGGGTACGAAGAATCCCCGGCAGATGCCAGGCTACCAAAACAAAAGACCTCTGGCCTTGGCAACCTACAACACGCGCACACTGCGAACTGACGTAAAGCTGACAGAACTCGAGGAAGCATTGAGCAGGTTACGATGGGACATCGTAGAATTGTGTGAAGTCCGAAGAGAGGGGGAGGACAAAATAACCCTTAAATCCGGGAACCTGCTCTATTTCCGGGAGGGCGACCAACTGTCCGAAGGTGGTGTCGGGTTTCTAGTCCACAAGTCCCTCTTTTTTTTATATATATATATTAAACATTAACAATGTGGTCCGGATCGAGAGTGTTTCGACGAGGGTAGCGTACCTTATTCTCCGAACTACCAAACGGTATTCGCTGAAAGTTATTCAGGTGTATGCACCGACTGCGCAACACTCCAACGACGAAGTGGAGATCCAATATGAGGATATCTTAAGAGCTTTACATAATAGCTCCCGGACCCAATACACCATTGTTATGGCGAAACTGGGCAAACGAAGTGATGGTGAGCTGAGAGTGGGGCAATTTGGATATGGAGACAGAAATGCACGTGGCCAGCTGCTGGCCGACTTTATCGAGAGGGAGGGCCTCTTTATGAGGAACTCCTTCTTCAAAAAGCCTAAACAGCGAACGTGGACATGGTTGCATCCCAGTGACGTAACAAAAAACGAGATCGACTTCATTCTGTCGACGAGAAGGCAAAGATTAAATGATGTCTCTGTGATCAACTCAGTAAAAACAGGAAGCGATCACCGAATGGTAAGAGGCACATTGAATCTAAAGACCAAGCTAGAAAGATGTCGACTGATGAAGTCCACGCTCCGATCAACGCCCATCCAGCTCCAAAACCCCGAGAACCTTCAGCTCGAGTTGCACAATCGCTTCGAATGCCTAGGAGACTGCGAGAATGTGGACAATTAATATAACGACAGGTTCGTGGAAATAGTCCAAACGGTCGAGTCTAAGATTTTTAAAACTCGCTGTACAAACAGAACCAAAAATCTCGGACTTCACCAGCAACCCCATGGAAAAAAGACGCAGATTGGTTTTGCAGTCCTCTGAAGACGCTACTCATTATGGGCAACTAAATAGGCAGATCTCTAAGTCTCTAACTTGCGATTTGTGCCAGTTTAATACAAATTGTATTAAAGAGGCGATTGAGAACAACAAAGGCTCAAAAGTGTTCGCGAGAGATCTGTCTGTTGGACAATGCCAACTGACCAAGCGGAAGACTAAGGATGGCAGAATCATATAGTCTAAGACTGAGTTGCTGGAAGAAGTTGAGAAGTTCTACGGACAATTGTACACGACCACACGTCTGCCTGTCAGCGATCTGGCTAAAGACCCAAGAGCTAGACTTACCCGACACTATACCGAAGATATCCCGGACGTCAGCCTATACGAGATTAGCAGACCACATAAACGCAGAATTTTGTTTCAAAATGTGGTGAGTCTAAAAAAAATCGTCTCGTGTACATGAGCAACAATGTGGAGAACAAGAAAAAAAAATAAAGAAGAACGTAAAGACCCGACTTGCACTGGGTGCAGTTTTATAGACGCCCCACTGTGACCGAGTGTACCACCTGAGAATGAGGCTGCTGCAAATACTGTCAAGGACTCCAGAGAAGATTTTTAATTCACTGGCATTAGCATTTCAAATCATAAAAGAAATGAAAACGGAACATTTTCCGACGAAAAACACAAAACGACTGTCTCAAAAGGGCTTGTACCCAGAGACGTCAATATACTTAACCAGGTGTGATTGTGATGATTATCTGTGCTCGTAGCGTAGGAGTGTTTAGTGGTTTATGGCGGGGCCTATTCGTACGGCGCAAAATCAATGTAAACACTCTAACAAAGCGAATGTAAACACTCTTGCAAAAAGAATATAAACACTCTAGAAACATTTGTTTTAATGTTGGTATACTTGTCACTAGAGCTGGAAAAACCGGAACTTTATGGATATTCATCTACGGTTCGCCCGGGTACCTGCGCTTTGTTATGCAAGGGCAAAGGAGCTACCATTGCCGCATTTGCATTCTAAAAAGTAGGATCCTTATAATATTATAAATGTGAAAATGTGTTTGTTTGTTTGTTACCTTTTCACGCTTCAACGCCTTGACCAATCTTTATGAAATTTGGCATGCAGGTAGCCTGTATCACGGGGAAGGACATAGGCAAAATAGAAAAAAAAATAAAAAAATAAATAAATATAGAAATTATAATAATCGGGAAAATAGCATAATCTCATGCAGTTCCTGAGGGAACTAAAAAAATACTCGATTGTTGTGATTTTTTGCACAGAGATGGTGGAGTAGGTGGGAAACGACATAATTTACTAATCACCCTTAAAGACAGTCATAAAAACGATGTCCACGAGGGCGGAGCCGCGGGAAAAAGCTAGTAACATATAATTTTTTAAAAACCAATCACTAAAACTACGTAAACTGCGTTTTCGCAATCCACCCTAAACGAAGGAGTCCCCCAACTCTAGTACTTCCACATCCCCCTCGAATCTAGACAGTATGATTAGATTTTGGTAGGTAAAGAAAATTTCTAATCAAAGATGACCTTATAGTTTAAATTTTGAAAATTCATTTTCTCTAAAAGGGAGGATTCACACTCCCCCCTTCTAGAGATGGATTTATCCCATTCTCCCGGATTCCCCCCCCCCCCCCCTCCCTTACATTTAAGGGCATTAAGTTAATGCCGTACCAGATTTAAAATAAAAAATGTAAATTAATGTTATCTATTATGGGAGCGAGGTAACCTTACCGCACTCCCCCTAAACAATACTTTTGAAAAGTAAATTTGCAAAATCTGGTAACAATATAGAGTATAGGTCATCTTTGGTAGTATATTATACATATAGTATTAAAGATGACCTTACCCACTAACTATTGAAAGATTTATAATACGTATACGTAATGTGTAGCCCCCGCCGGTGGGTTCGGTCAGGTTTGATTGAATATACCCCTCCTGTGGCAGATCTACCAGTTACGAAAGTATAAATTTATAGCTCTCGCTGCTTAGCACGCTTTCACCTCCCTACGATCCCTAGTCTTTTTTTTAAAGCAGTTGGCGCGGAAAGAGGGCAGTCCCCGCCTTCGACGACCAGCCTCAGCTGCTACGATTCGACCGGGTACCTGAGCTTTATTACGCATGGGCGAAGGGGCTGCCATTCCCGCAGCGCCGGAGCAGTCGCATTCCTAAATCGCTAATTGGTTGAAAAGTAGCATCCTTACTGATATTATAAATGTGAAAATGTGGTTGTTTGTTAGTTAGTTTGTTTGTTTGTTACCTTTTCACGCTTCAACGCCTTGGCCAATCTTAATGAAATTTGGCATGCAGGTAGCCTGTGTCACAAGGAAGGACATAGGCTACTTTTTATCCCGTGAAAACAGCAAAGCCCGATAAAATTCCCGAGGGAACTGAAAATATACTCTTTTTTGGTTATTTAACATCACAACGGAATAATGGATTGTGTGATTTTTTGCACCGAGATAGTTGAGGGGGTGGGAATTGACACGATTTACTAATAAGCAAATCCTGACAGTTCCCGAGGGATCTGGAGAAAATCCATGTCCACGCTCGCGAGCCGCTTGCGGCTCGCGCACCGCGCACCCTCTAAGTCAGTCTCAAAAACGATGTCCACGCGGGCGAAGCCGCGGGCAAAAGCTAGTATCCTATATATTTTCAAAAATCAATATCACAAACAGTGTGCAAACTGCGTCAAGGTCATTTCATGGTCAAGGTCAGGGTCAAGGTTAGGTTAGATTCAGATTTCAGTTAGGATTAAATGACTCATTCCGAAGTCGAAGCCCCAGCTAACCGTTTCGATCTCCAACAAACCTTCGGGATCCAAGGGGGATATGGGAGTATTAGGGCGGGGAAAGCTTGAGAGTTCGACTTGAAAGTGGAAAAAAACTTGAGCGTGCGAAGCGAGCGATATTAGATTCGGTCGGATTTGATTGATGATACTATCAAGAGCCTCCCCCCCTCTCCATTGTTGACCTACAAGTCAAAATGTAGGACTCTGGCTGGTTAGGTAGGACAAGTCCACCTCCTTAAGATAGTTTTTTTTTTCAATTGGGGGCGCGGAGGAAGGGCAGCCCACCTTCGGCGACCAGCCTCAGCCGCTACGGTTCGCCTGGGTACCTGCGTTTTATTACGCAAGGGCAAAGGAGCTGCCATTCCCGCAGTACCGGAGCAGTCGCATTCCTAAATCGCTTAAAAGTAGATGAAAAGTAGCATAACCTATAAATTTAGAAAGATCAGTATGTCGAAACCTGCGTAAACTGTGTTTCCGCAATCCATCCTGAGCAAAGGAACCCCCCACATGTTCCCAACTCTAGTACTTCCACGTCCCCCTCGGATCACGAAGGCAAGGCAATTTCGGTAGGTAATAACGAAGTTCTGGTCAAAGATTACCTTATAGTTTAAATTTTGAAAATTCATTTTCTCTAAATGTAGATCATTCACGCTCTCACCCTTCTCCCATTGGATAGGTTTATCCCACTCTCCCGGATCCTACCCCATAAATTTTCCAGGGCATTAATCTATAGCCGTACCAGATTTCTTGTCAAAGATGACCATATAGAATATTTTCAAAATTCAATTTAACTAAGGGAGGGAAATAGCGTACTTCCCCTTCTTAGTTTACATCTGGTTTACTCTCCCCCTAACCCCTCTCAACGTCCTCCCCCCGAAACCCAATACTTTTTTAAAAATATTTTTTCAAAATCTGGAAACAATGTAGTGTATACGTCATCTTTGGTAGTGTATTATATGAGACTAAAGATGACCTAACTCACCAACTTCGTTCCGAAAGATTTTTAATTAAGGGTCCGCTACAGGAAAACGTGGGGGTAAAAAATTGAAATATTGGCAGATAATCTGTCAAGGTAATTTCAATACCAAGATCAGGGTCGAGGTTACGTTCCCCAAAAAACCTTCGGGATCCGAAGGGGATGTAGGAGTATCACGGCGGGAAAAGCATGCAGGTCCGACTTGAGTGCGATATTAGTTTCAGTTAGGTTTGATTGATTATACTGTCAAGAGCCCCGCGAAGTGAGGCTCGCTCCCTTCCCCCCCCCCCCCCCCCTGTTGCGCGTGCACCTCTCTACGTTTCCTAGTGTTTATCCGCACTCCACCCTTAATCGGCGGGCATTAATCTATTGCCCTACCTACTGTTACGTCAGTACTAATATATATACTTTGCTACTGTGTTGTGGTGCATAATACTTCGATGGTTATATGTACCGAGATATTTCGAGTTAAAAATGAGAAAACTTAATAATGATAGAGAAAGTTAAAAGACTCTTTTTCCTTTTTAACTAATTTATTGTGCCAATCGACAAGGAAACGCTTGTCCATTTTAATAACGAGCAGAAAAGAAAAAAGCATAGACAAAAAATTCGGACCGAAGTTAGTGGGTTAGGTCATCTTTAGTTTCATATAATACACACCACCAAAGATAACATACACTAAATTGTTTGTTTTTAAAAAGTATTGAGTTTAGGGGGAGGCTGGGGAGGAGGTCCCTACGAGACCCCTTACTTCCTTTAAATAAAATTATCTGGAAACAATGCAGTGTATGTCATCTTTGGAGTGTATTATATGAGACTAAAGATGACCGAACCCTCCAACTTCGTTCCGAAAGATTTATAATAAGCGTAGCCCCCGCCAACAATTTTGATCAACAATCCTCCGGGATCCGATAGGAATGTGGGAGTATCAAGGCGGGGAAAGCATGCGGGGCTGACTTAAGGGCGGAAAACTTGACATGTCCTTAAAAGTTTAATACTTAGCACTTACTTTTACAATTCCAATAGGAACAAAGGGACAAAAGTAGGTCCGTGTTGAATCACTGACTTCACTTTTTTTTATTCACAATTGGTAAGCCCTTGGCATCATCTCACCTGATGGTAAGTGACGATGATGCCGAAGATGGAAGCAGGCTTACCTAGATTCCCCAACGCAGTACTCTTTATTATACTGGCCCAACGCAATGGAGAACTAATCACTGACTTCACTTGGCATCATCTCACCCAATCTCACCTGATGGTAAGTGACGATGATGCCGAAGATGGAAGCAGGCTTACCTAGATTCCCCAACGCAGTACTCTTTATTATACTGGCCCAACGCAATGCCCAATGGAGAACTGGATATCATTTCTTCAAGCCGGAACACATCAATGTTGTTAACACTGATGTTTGGCGGCAAGACTTAGATAAGATGGTGGTAGCTAGCCAGGCGGGCTTAGAAAATGCCCTACCACCAACCAAACCGAGTTACAAGATGACTCCACCGGGAATCGAACCCGCGACCTCCTGGTTTAAAGCGAATGGACTAACCATTACGCCACGGGGGCGGTTGGTTTAGGTGTTGAAGCGTGAAAAGGTAACAAACAAACACATTTTCGCATTTATCTTCTATATGTTTAACCAATACGCCACGGTGGTGGTTGTGGTAAAATTGTATGCACACAACTTTATACTTACACATAGGTTAATAATTTTCTTCTTCAAGATCAGGGATACAGGGATCAACCTTATACCCTATGCGGCTCACCCACCTCTCTGCTAAAATACTATGCCCATATGCCCTCAATAATTTACTTTGCAAGAGGAGCCGAAATGGGGTGTCAAAATAAGTAATAAACAAATGAAAAAATAAAAATGGGCATTTTTATTCAAATGACAAGCACTCGTAAGTAATCAATTAACAAAAGTAAAACATACAGTACATAAGTGATTCCTTGGCTTCTCAGTGCACAACGGAGATCATTTTCAACATTTGTAGTCCCTTTCTTTGTTTCGTTTTTATTCCCAACAGCATTGTAATACCACTCACAAAGATAGGTAGGTAGTTGATAATGGTAAAAGAATACAAGGAATATATACTTGGAATTCACAAAGATTGTATCAGCCGAAAGATGTCCACTGCTGGACAAAGGCCTCCCCCAAGGATTTCCACAATGACCGGTCCTGCGCTGCCCCCATCCAGAGGCTTCCAGTGGCCTTCACCAGGTCGTCGGTCAACTGAGTGGGAGGCCTGCCTATGCTACATCTCCAAGTAGTATTCACAAAGATGGCTAGTTGATAATGGTAAAAGAATACAAGGATACAATACTTGGATCTACGCCCCTAAAAGAGGAGCATCTCCTTTCATTGGTTGGAAATACATGTTACAGATCTTCATGCAGTTTGAAATTAAGGCACCATCAGTTTGAGCTTTTAAATTTAACAGAAAATGATGGATTTTTAGGTACTGGTTCGGCAAAACCTATTAGGTCCTAGTACTCTGTGGGCAGATGAAGTGGCTCACATTGACTTCCAGTTCCTCGTTTGGTTAGAATTCTGTTCTGAAAATAACAGTTCCACTCTAATGTACAATATTGTTGCTTGTTCTTGTCCACTCACAATCATTTCATTCTGCCGTTACTTACCAACACCAATTCCAGGTCCAACTTGCAGTCACACTATAAATATTATTGTTGTTGGGTGGGACGCCTGCGGGGTACAGGCGAGTGTTCATGTCTAAGTGGAATCATTACATCCTATTCCCATGGTGGTACGATGGTTACTGTGACCCCAGTGGCATCCCACCCTCAAACCTTGAACTCCTTCTACAGTACTCCGTTATGCGACTGATTTCCAGGTTGCATAGTTCCTCTTCCTTAATCCTATCGACAGTATACCTGAAATGGAAGAGAAATTTCATGTAAAATCTTAACTGTTTTCTCAGTTAAGATTTTACATGACAGAGCATTCTAAACTACTAATTTATCAAGCCGTCTGTCATACATGAAGGATGGTTTAGGCTCGAGTTATCACTGGCCCATTAGGACCATGTAGTTGAAACTTAAACACAGACAAATGAGAAAATTGCTGCTTACAGTAAGTACTTTACTGCAAGCAGCAAAGTTTAAGAGAAATTTACTACTTACACTTGCTTGCAGCAATCTGATAATTAATTACCTTAATTTATTAATTTGATGCGCCTAAAGCTGTTTGTTTGCTATTGCCACGACAGCACAGACAGATAGGCGTGTCTGGTAGGTCCGCTAAGTTGTGAAATTATTAGTAATTAGTTGTAGTAAAGTAAAACAGTTGTATTCTGTTTTTATTTTATTATCTTAGCGTCAGGGCGACTAAAGAAACCAAAGAGTATAGAAATCACTAAGTTTAATTAAAACTAATAATATCGAGACACACGGCAGTGTGTCCGCCAAGTTCGAAAAGAACAAGGCGACACCGGCCGTGAGTTTTATTACACGAACCATTTCGGGCAACTTTTGACCTACATACCAGTAACTTAAAATCTGTTTGAATTACACACTTGCGATTTCGCGTGTCTAGTAAGACCCACGCTATCACCTAAAATCCCAATTTTCATAGATACATCTTTTACCATTTTTGAGATAATGACGTCCGAAAATCACTATTTTTATAACTCACTCACTGACTGACTGACGTATCAAAATTATAGACCACTTCCACGAGTTCCACGTAACTTAGAAACTTGAAATTTGGCATCGAGGTAAGTTATTACATTAGGCGTATACAAAAAAAAAAAGCGTAATTAGGGTTCCTTCCATTACCGACCACATTATAGACCATTTCCAGGTGACTTAGATACTAGTTTGGCATTTTGATTTTTTGAATTTTTACTCAATGCGCCCAATTAACCTATTTCAATTCCAAACCTCAAATTAAAAAGTCACCTGGAAGTGGTCTATATCATTATTCCCATGTGTTCTGCACCACCACTGTACGGAAAACTAATTTCGTGATTCCGACTCGCACTTGGCTGGTTTCTCTTTTTTCTTTGTATACGCCTGTTCCAATTGTTCAAAAAACTCTGGGCTTGCGCACCGAGGGATCGGTAATATCTTATATGTATGTGTATTACTTGAATAACGATAGGAAATTTGTATTAATATTTTACAAAAATTAATGATATACCTACCAACAAAATATAAATGTGAAATGGAGCCAAGTTTGATATAAAAAAATACAGCGTTCATAATGACTAGGTACCAAGTTTTATAGTGGCTCCTGAATAATGGCTATGGATATTAATTTTAGACTTCTCCAAATAATAGAGAATGTACAATGTTTTCAGTTGGTTAGAAAAATGTGTTATGTTCTGTGTGTAAAATAAAATTGGATAGTGAAAACTTGCCAAGTTACACCATGTAGTAGCACAGGACACATTTTTTTTAAGCAACTGAAAACCGCTGTACATTCCTTATTATTTGGAGAAGTCTAAAATTATTATTTCTATTTAAAGATGATTTAAGAACCACTATAGAACTTGGTACCTAACCTACCCATTCAGTCGTAATTTGTTGATATCGAACTTGGCTCCCTTTCACCTTTATGTTTTGTGAAGCTTAAAATCAACTCCGTCTGGCTAGCTGGCCGGTGTGATGACGTCACGATACTCTGTCTGGTAACCCATAGCAACCCGTGAGAATAGCCACAACAAACGTCATTAGGGTTGACTTTGGTTTGTTTCTTAGTTGTCTAAAATTGACAAAACAGCCAACATTCAGGAAAAAATATTGTAGAGTTGGAAGTTACCGATTCACAAAGAAACCACCGAAATTGGTGAAAAAATTGATATATTTTGTACCCAGAGCAACAAAAAAATTAAATTTTTATGGGTAAAAATTATCTGTGCCCCGTAGGAATAGCTACTTCGGTGGTTTATACGTTTATACGCGCTTTGGTAGCGTTAAACCAATATTAGATCTGTAGTTAATCCTCCATTCCTCTTTGAAACGAACACTAAACCATCACAAAATTTACCGTGAAAATGAAAACATAGTGTATTATATTACCTTTGCAACCGTGATTATAGTCTCCGTGCTTGTTTCGCACAAAGTGATTTAATATTGTGATTTGTTTGTGTGGCATGGATTTTTTTTTCACATACAGAATTATGTAGCCAATTTTGCTCAATTTTGTCAGTTAGCAAGCGAAAGCTACTAAAAACCAACTAAAGCATTATGCTCAACGATATTCAGTTAACAAAACGCCTTGTTGTCATAGCATTGGTTCTTCTTACTATTTTGGTTTTGAAGGAATACGTGTTTGTATTCAACGATGACACAGCACAGAGTAGCGTATTTTTATAATGCGGACGTAGGAAACTTCCACTACGGACCTGGTCATCCTATGAAACCCCATAGACTGTCTGTGACGCATAGCTTAGTGCTGAACTATGGCCTCCATAAAAAGATGCAGATCTACAAGCCGTATCGTGCCAGTGCGCATGACATGTGCCGCTTCCACAGCGAGGATTACATTGAGTTTCTGCAGAATGTCACCCCCCAGAACATTCAGAGTAAGTTGTCAATGTATCCTTATGGTTAGGTACAGGGTACAGGGCCATCTTTAACCTGTTTGAGGCCCTGGGCACAGTAGAATAATGGGACCCTTATGACCTTAACAGTACACTATTTTGTTAGAATAGAACAGATAAGTAAAGTAGATAAGCTTAAGGGCCGCCAGGAGGCTCGAGTTTCCATACAAACATAGTTCCGCTTAAATACAAAAACTACATGCCAGATTGAATCCCAACTTAGCAAATATATTGAGGAGATACATATCAATGTTTGTAATTAGTTTTCGATGTACTAATATAAAACGTAAAGTTTCAAACTTTCAGTACATTACTAATTTAATCATTTGTTTAGTTACGTTAATATTTACTAGGATGAATACTAATTACAAACATTGATATGTGTACTCAATATATTTACAAAGTTTGGATTCAATGCGGCTGTAGTTTTTGTATTAAAGCGGAACTATGTTTGTATGGAAACTTGAGCCTCCTGGAGACTCGTTAAGTTTTAGATTTATTTTTATTTCTTTATAGTCGCATCAAAATAATAAATAATAAAGTATAATTCAGAAAAGTACTTAACTATTTTTAGCATTTACTTACAGGTTAGTTCTCAAAAACCTATGTTGTTTGAAGAGAATTCAAATTTGGCACGAGTCACAACCCGTGTAACTCTTGATGAAAGATATGAGAGAATTTAATGAAAAACCCAAAAAAATGTACAAGTTCACGGATGATTTTTCTATTAAATAGTGCACTTGTTATACCATAAGTTGTATTTTCATAATTTAAATATTTTTAAACAGGCTGAAATCGAAAAGCTAATAAGCAAGTAAGTAGGTTACTGCAGTGAATCATTATCATATGTTTTTTTTTATTAATATGTTTTTCGTTTTTAAATATCAGCTGTCATTTGGTGATCTGGCAGGAAGTCGAAGAGACCGATCGTGAGGCCCTGGGCACGTGCCTAGAGTGCCTAGTGGGAAAGTGGGGCCTGGTTAGGTACTCTGCGTGCATCCCAGTCCTTGGTAGGTCAATGTAGACTATGAGAATTCAAATTTTTTGGTGTGCCTTTTTACTCGAAAGGTACACTTACTTACTCTCTTTTTTCCTGTGGCACAAATAACCATGCTGTCAAAGGGACAGATGGTGGTTGCCTGGTGTTGCAGTTAGCATTGCCTGCAACCATTTGTAGGGCCTTTAGATTTACACCTACGGACGTGTGCAACATATCTTGGAATCACATGTGTAGGTTTTCCTCACAATGTTTTCCTTCACCGTAGAGCAATCGTTAAGTAAATGCATGTATAATAAGTTTCAAAAACCTCAGTGGTACATTGGCCATCCTTATTCAAACCTGGGACCTCTGGTTAAGAGGAGACCAGTTGTTACCATTGAGCCACTGACACTTTTTACCTACCAGGCATTTAATTTATAAATTTAATTCATAGTCATGCTAATTTCTACATTTCTACATAACTTTTACATAATTTTTACATTTCTGCACAGCTTGCTTATATCTTTTAAGTAATGATTGGAGTAAAGCAAACTGAGTACTAAGACTGTATAAATATTTTTGTTCCAAACCTAGTGGGGTGATCTCTGGAAGTCAAGGTGGTGAGAGCTATATAATTTATAGGAGAACATTTTTATCAACTAAAGAGTTAAGTTTGTCTTTCAATTGTGTTGTATGTATTGATTTTTGTAGGAATTCATACCTAAATGTGTTCTGGTACGGAACCCTACATCTGTGGGCTTCAGTGCGCGAGTCCAACTCGCACTTGGCTAGTTTTTAATGCTATGAAACAAGTCATATATAGGGTAGAAGCTTTTAAAATCGGTTGCACCTCTCAGCTCTTATAAATAAGTTTTGCTTTAGTTGGCATTTTGTGATATACCAACAATGGATTTTTTTTGTAATAATTTCTTGATGTCAAACTTATTAGTTAGACTTGTCTGTATAATTGACCAAAAACCATTTAATATGATATTTGTTTATAAGAACTGAGAGGGTTAAAACAGTTTCCAAAAACCTCAGAGATCCTGCTTTGATTCCTCAAGAAAGGATACTTTCAAAAGAAATTTGTCTTATTTTATTATTCATTTCAGCGTATTCAAAAGATCTCCTACACTACAATGTAGGTGACGATTGTCCAGTCTTCGAAGGCCTGTTTGACTTCTGTTCAATGTATACAGGTGCATCACTTGAAGGTGCGATGAAGCTCAACAATAATGCATGTGATATAGCAATTAATTGGTCTGGTGGACTTCATCATGCAAAGAAATTTGAGCCTTCTGGTAAGAAGCCTTCTATTTGTCATTCTCACTATATTATAAATGTGAAAATGTGTTTGTTTGTTTGTTACCTTTCATGCTTCAACACCTCCATCAATCTTGTTGAAATTTGGTATGCTGGTAGCCTGTATCACTGAGAAAGACATAGGCTACTTTTTATGTATAAAATAATTATCTTGAAAATTTCGAACCCTAGTTTTCAGCGTTTCCAATTATACCATAACAACTTCTGCTCTAGTGTAAATGTCTGAAAGTTAAACATATTAAAAATTAAAGTTTAACACATTAAAAATCATTTTCAGGTTTCTGCTACGTAAACGACATAGTAATAGCAATATTAGAACTACTGAAATACCACCCACGGGTGCTGTACATAGACATTGACGTACACCACGGAGATGGGGTCCAAGAAGCTTTCTACCTCACCGACCGAGTAATGACCGTCAGTTTCCATAAGTACGGAAACTATTTCTTCCCGGGGACAGGGGATATGTACGAGATCGGAGCTGAAAGTGGAAGGTATTATTCAGTGAATGTGCCCTTGAAGGAGGGGATTGACGATCAGAGCTATGTGCAGGTATGATATTTAAGTGTCATTTATTATTTTTTATCTACTCTCATATCGTAAAATTCGAATTATAAACTTCAAAACGAGTATTATATTGACATTCTTTATTGAACACCATACCAAAATTGAAAAAAAAAAGTATAACTTTTTTCTTTTGAAGCTAATATCACCAAGGTCGGCTAATATCACCAAAAAGCGTCGGTGGCTCAACCGGTTACGACTCGGTACTCCTAACCAGAGGTGTCGGGTTCAAATCTGGACGGCCAATGTACCAATGAGTTTTTCGAAACTTACGTACATATACTTACCGATTGCTTTAACGGTGAAGAAAAAACATCGTGAGGAAACCTGCACACACCTGCGAAGAAACTCAAAGGTTGTGTGTGAAGTCGACCAACCCGCACTGGGCTCGCGTGGTCGACTAAGGCCCGATCGCCCTAATTCAGGGTAGGCTCAAGCCCCTCGGTGGGGACGTATATGAGCTGATATGTATGTATGTATCACCAAGGAGATTTCATCAATTATTTTCTTCTAATGGAACGAATATGCGGGTTGCGGCATTTTTATAAAACAACAAAAAGTTTTTATTGCAATTTTCACCCATTGAGCTTTTTTTTTCTTCATCATTGTTTTTACCTGTCTGTGACAGCGCCCGTACATCACTGGGTTGGCTGGGTTTTGGCACAGATTAATATAGTAGTTACTACGGTCATTATATATATATATATATATATATATATATATATATATATATTAGTACTAACCTACGGTTTAGGCGCTGTGATACTTTTGTTGTGGGTACTGAATTTCGTGGGGATTTTTTTTCTAACAAGAGTAAAAAGAAGTTAAAAGAAAAAAGTTGAGATTAACTTTGATCTTTTATTTAGTAGGTTCAATCTCAATTTATGGGAATAGATAAAGTAGTGTATGAAACTGCACATAACTAGGTATTAAAACACTCGTAAGATACTATTAAAAACCTCGCCAAGGCTTGGTAATACCCCTCATTATGCAACAGTTTCATAAACTACAATTGTTAAATATCTGTTGGTTACAGAATCTGTAATAAAGATAGGTGTTTCTATTTAGAAATTTGATTAAGTTGGGGTCATCGCTGCAACCTTGTGACATGGCTGCCCAACCAATCACAAGGTCGCAAAGATGACCCCAAACCGTTGCTCCCTGTGTCCACCACTAAATGTTTCGTCTCAAGAGAAATGTTCAAGAAGTGTAGTGAATAGTGATACCTAGAAAACATAACGTAAATGATATGTTTTTGAAGTGAAAACTTCTTTAGGCGCGTAGGGCACCAGGAACACTCGAAGGGTCAAAACTTCATCATCATATCAGCCAAAGGATGTCCACTGCTGGAAATAGGCCTCCCCTAAGGATTTCCACGACGACCGGTTCTGCGCTTCCCGCATCCAGCGGCTTCCCGCGACCTTCACCAGGTCATCGGTCCACCGATTGGGAGGCCTGCCTACACTAGGTTTTCCGCGTCAAAACTTATGAAACTATATTTTAAATGGGAAAATACCCTTGAAATCGCGACACTGTTACCGTTACCGTAATCAGGACCACTCGGAAGGTCAAAACTTATAAAACTTCCGGAGCTGGTATTTCTGCCACAACCAATTTGCTCGGAAAGTACTGGACCTATTTAGTTGTTTGGTACACCTACGTAAGTCGGTGATCCAAAGGCAGACGTGTAAAGTAAATAAATGAATTTTAAACATGGGGGCCACTTTTGGAGGGTAACTCGTATCATATGAAAGGACTTGTTGTGAGAATCTCAAATATATTTGGAGTAAAAGGAAATAGTTTTAAAGTTATTTAAGAAAATAGGCAAAAAATTGATGATGAATTGATTGAAATTGAAATCCGACGCTCTTACGGTGAAGGAAAACATCGTGAGGAAACCTGCACACGTCTGCGAAGAAACTCGAAGGTTGTGTCGACCAACCCGCACTGGGCCCGCGTGGTCGACTAAGGCCTGATCGCCCTAATTCAGGGTAGGCTCGAGCCCCTCGGTGGGGACGTATATGAGCTGATAAGAAGAAGGCGAAAATTAACCACTCCCCTCCATCTTGAAAAAATCACAGTATATGAGGTTAAATGCATAGATTAGAGAAAATCCAAAGTCCTTCCCTTCCCACAGGAAAAATGAAATTTCCAAAGTCCAGAATTAGTAGACCTTATTTATATGACTGACTCGGTGGCTCAGTGGTTAGTGCTCTTGAATGCTGATCCGAGAGTTGTGGGTTCGATCCCCACTCAGGGCAAACATTTGTGTGATGAGCAGATTTGTATGCTCTGTGTCTGGGTGTTAAATATCTATATATGTATGTATTTAAACGTATATAAGTATGTGTATATCAGTCTCTGGTTCCCATAACACAGGGAATCCTACTTTGGGGCCAGATGACCATGTGTGATTGGTCCTAAAAAAATAAATAATAAAAATACATACTAGAGCAAAATATGTACTGAGAGGTCTTATTCTGTTAATAGATAAAGTTTTAGTGCGGAACCCTGTTTGTGTGGCCCCGCGTCGCACTTGGTCGATTTTTTAGGGTTCCGTATGAAGGTTAGCAATCTATTCTGACTCAAGATTATAATAATAATAAATAATAAATATCCTTTAATGCATACCAAAAAAGCATTACAGAAACTTAATTACATATATACAGTGCAAAGGCGGGCTCATCGCTTTTAGCGATTTCTTCCAGGCAACCTTAAGGTAACTGGTAGGAGTAGAAGTTGGTTGGTAAAAGGCTAAATGCGGGTGGCTGCAGATAATTTTTTTTACGAAATTATACATATATACTTATATAAATTTTTAAAATACAAATCAAAACAAATATATATTACATAAATAAAAATAAACTTAAAACAGCGATTAAGGGTTGGCTGGAAGAGATCCCTGTTTGGGATAAGTTCGCCTTTGTGCATATTTCTATTATCCTTACTAATATTATAATTGTGAAAATGTGTTTGTTTGTTTGTTGCCTTTTCACGCTTCAACGCCTTGACCAATCTTTATTAAAATTTGGCATGCAGGTAGCCTGTGTCACGGGGAAGGACATTGGCTACTTTTTATCCCGGGAAAATAGCATAATCTGATGCAGTTCCTGAGGGAATTACAAAAATACTCGATTATTGTGATTTTTTGCACAGAGATGGTTGAGTAGGTGGGAAACGACATAATTTACTAATCACCCTTAAAGACACTCATAAAAATGATGTCCACGCGGGTGTAGCCGCGGGAAACAGCTAGTGTATCTATAATTGTAAATTTTGTTGTACAATAAAGAGTTTACAAACAAGCAAAACAGTAATTCAATAGTAATTAAGAAATAACTAGAAGTTATATATATATATACATTATATGTACTTACATGTAATATACATATTATAATAAATAATAACCACAGAAATAAAAAATATATATTCAGTAATTATAATTATCTTTTATATATTTTCCAGGTGTTCAAACCAGTAATATCAAACGTGATGGAGTTCTACCGCCCCTCGGCCATAGTGCTGCAGTGCGGCGCGGACTCGCTGGCCGGCGACCGGCTGGGCTGCTTCTCGCTGTCGACGCGCGGCCACGGCGAGTGCGTCAAGTTCGTCAAGAGTCTCAACGTGCCCACGCTGGTCGTTGGCGGCGGCGGGTGAGTTGCAACTACACCTTGCATTCAAACCAGTAATATCAAACGTGATGGAGTTCTACCGCCCCTCGGCCATAGTGCTGCAGTGCGGCGCGGACTCGCTGGCCGGCGACCGGCTGGGCTGCTTCTCGCTGTCGACGCGCGGCCACGGCGAGTGCGTCAAGTTCGTCAAGAGTCTCAACGTGCCCACGCTGGTCGTTGGCGGCGGCGGGTGAGTTGCAACTAGACCTTGCATTCAAACCAGTAATATCAAACGTGATGGAGTTCTACCGCCCCTCGGCCATAGTGCTGCAGTGCGGCGCGGACTCGCTGGCCGGCGACCGGCTGGGCTGCTTCTCGCTGTCGACGCGCGGCTACGGCGAGTGCGTCAAGTTCGTCAAGAGTCTCAACGTGCCCACGCTGGTCGTTGGCGGCGGCGGGTGAGTTGCAACTACACCTTGCATTCAAACCAGTAATATCAAACGTGATGGAGTTCTACCGCCCCTCGGCCATAGTGCTGCAGTGCGGCGCGGACTCGCTGGCCGGCGACCGGCTGGGCTGCTTCTCGCTGTCGACGCGCGGCCACGGCGAGTGCGTCAAGTTCGTCAAGAGTCTCAACGTGCCCACGCTGGTCGTTGGCGGCGGCGGGTGAGTTGCAACTACACCTTGCATTCAAACCAGTAATATCAAACGTGATGGAGTTCTACCGCCCCTCGGCCATAGTGCTGCAGTGCGGCGCGGACTCGCTGGCCGGCGACCGGCTGGGCTGCTTCTCGCTGTCGACGCGCGGCCACGGCGAGTGCGTCAAGTTCGTCAAGAGTCTCAACGTGCCCACGCTGGTCGTTGGCGGCGGCGGGTGAGTTGCAACTACACCTTGCATTCAAATCAAAATCAAATCAAATATATTTTATTTAATAAATAGAGTTTAAAACAAACTAAAAAACACGCTTTTAAAGTACATCAGACTAAAAAGTAAAAATAATTCTTAATATAATTTGAAAAAGTTAGTTATTGTGAAAAAGCGTGGGGCGCTCTGTGCCATATTTTTCGTCTATCGAGCAACCCACACTTTTTCACAATAATACCAGTATTTTGTTAATTATTATTTTCAACTTATATTAAGAATTATTTTTTACTTTTTAGTCTGATGTACTTTAAAAGCGTGTTTTTTTAGTTTTTTTAAAACTCTATTTAGTTCAAACTTATGAAATTATTATATTTTCGCTGATTCTTGATAAGTCTACAAAGTTTGAATTAAATCTGTCCGTTTAAAGTGGGTCAAAATCGAGTCCAAAGGAGTCGGTTACATACAAACATACAGGTAAAGCTAATAAAAGCGTGATAAAAACGTACGATATACATACAAAATAGATACAGTGGTCCCCACAATAGGCTGAGCCTGTATCGTGGGAACCCATTACACATGAACATATAACTGATGCCGATTTAAAACGAACAAAGAGAATAATTTAGAATTTAGAACATGTAGAGATAACAGAACTTCCAACTTCAAGAATAAGATCAATCGACGAATCCAACTCGGCTGGGCAGCGTTCGGGAAGCTTCGCAATATCTTCACGTCCAAATACCACAGTGTCTCAAGACTAAGGTCTTTGACCAGTGAGTGTTGCCAGTGATGACTTACGGAACTGAGACATGGTCGCTTACTATGGGCATCATAAGAAGGCTCAAGGTCACCCAAAGGGCAATGGAGCGTGCTATGCTCGGAGTTTCTCTGCGTGATCGAATCAGAAACGAGGAGATCCGCAGGAGAACTAAAGTAACCGACATAGCTCACAGAACCGCTAAACTGAAGTGGCAGTGGGCAGGGCACATAGCTCGTAGAACAGATGGCCGATGGGGCAGTAAAGTTCTCGAGTGGCGAACGCGCACCGGAAAACGTAGCGTAGGCAGGCCTCCCACGCGGTGGACCGATGACCTGGTGAAGATCGCGGGAAGCCGATGGATGCGGGCAGCGCAGGACCGGTCGTCGTGGAAATCCTTGGGGGAGGCCTTTGTCTAGCAGTGGACGATTTGTGGCTGATATGATGAGAGATAACAATGAATCAATAAGGAAAAAGCTAACAAACATAATAATGAAGTAAGTAAATATGTATGAAAAAAGGTATATGTGTGTCTGGTGTGTGTAAAGTGTTACTGTTCTCGTAGGTGTGTATGTGTGTTGTGGTGTTTATGTTACTATATGAAGAACACGTATTGAGAAGATTTATTATTAGTTTCTTCGCTTCTACACATGAGCTAGTTTTGATATCTACTAGCTGTAAAATTTTATTGTAAATAAAAGGGCAAATGAAAGTTTTGAACCTTTGAGCAAACACAGTGTTACCTTTAGGAAGTGGTAACATAAATACATTACCGGTACTGAAAAGAACTACAACATTCCCGGTACCAGGTCCTGAACCAGAACCGAAAAAATCGGGAAATTCGGTACTCAGTATAATGATTATAGGATTAATGAAAATTTTGGCCAATTTGTGTGTATAACTAATCGACTCACAAACCTTGAAGGGCGTTATAAGCAAGAGATGTTACCATCTATCAACTAAGTATTAATTTACTTACTACAAAATTAAATATTAAAAGAACTGATGAAATATAATCTAATTTAGATAAAAATACTTGTCAAATACTACAAGTAAATGTTTGCTACTCTGTGACCAAAAAGCTATAATATGTTATGTCTTGAAGAGAATAGAAATCACTAATCGATCGACTGCAAACAAAGCCGCGGAAAAGAGTTATGTTAACAAATATGAAATCTAAACTTACAACATACCTTCGAGATATTGATTGGAACAGTTTCTCTGTCTTTTTCTCTAAGTGTTTTTTATTTTCTTTATAAAGAAAATAACCACACTTTTTCATTTTTTAATGATTTTTCGTTTCCATCAAAATCTGTAATGAAAGTATAAAAAATAATAACATTACTCACTTTATATTATCATAGCAAATATTGTTGTATATTTTTAAAAATTTATACTTTAAAATATTAGTCATAACCAGAGTTGAAAGTAACGGTGTTTGTTTTTTTTTTCAATCGAGCCAAAACTGCTCAATCGTGTTTCTAATAGCTATTGACTTTAAGGAACATCATCAACAATAAGGCAATTATTTTTTCAACCTTGGGTTTTCTATCGTTTAGGAGTAATTGACGTCAAAAATAACGAAAATCTGAAATATTATCGCGTTTAATCTAAGTGTGGAGTCACGCGGCTGAAGTTTAAGTTACTGTACGGGTAGCGTATATACAAACGCGACTGCAACACAGACAGAAGCTATTCTGTAAAGCAGCCGGGTCCGTGTAGACATATTATTGATTACAAAAACGACTACACTACAGATATTTAGAAACTGTCTGTACTGTGATCGGTTTCGAAAGATATTGTTTTAACTAAAGCAGCTGCAATACATTAGTTCTGTTTAGCTGTTCATATCGTCAGACGCCGAGGAGCGAAGTTGAGCGAGCGAAGCGAGCGATGGTAGGTTCTGTCAAGTTTGATTGATTATATTGTCGAATAGCTTGTGTTGAATCCGCCTTTGCGTTGACTTGTAGATACAAATGCGGGTGCACTAAAAACCTCTGTGTTGCAGCTGGGTTTGGACATAAAATAATTGCTTTAAACTATCCGCGAGGTAATGCAGCACAGACTATGGGTGTCTGTGTTGCAGCCGCCTTTGTATATATACGCGTACGGGTAACAAAGTGATTGGTCACTCGCCTCAGTTTACCTGTTTTTAACCACCTCCGTGACGTAATGGTTAAGGCCGTTAGATTCACATCATGAGGTTGCTGGTTCGATTCCCGGTGGAGTATAACTTTGTAAGACTCGGTTTGGTTGGTGGAAGGACATTTTCTAAGCCCGCCTGGCTAGCTACCACCATGTTATCTAAGTTTTGCCACCAAACATCAACATTGATGTGTTCCGGTTTGAAAATAAGATAGCCAGTTCTCCATTGCATTGGGGAATCTTGGTATGCCCGCTTCCATATTCGGCATCATCGTCACTTACCATCAGGTAAAATGATGCCAAGGGCTTACTAATTGTGAAAAAAAAAACTTGTCTTGCAAGAAAGTTCGTCAAAAATCCCAAAACCTCCCCACTGCTGGGGCATGGGGCATCGTCTTTGTGGGGCTTGTGGCGAACCCCACTTTTAGAAATTTATCAAGCCACCTTATAAGGCACCTTATAAGGCAAGTCGGTGGCCAAAAAAGCGTCGGTGGCTAAAAAAGCGTCGGTGGCTAAAAAAGCGTCGGTGGCTCAACCGGTAACGACTCGGTCCATCTAACCAGAGGTACCGGGTTCAAATCTGGACGGCCAATGTACCAATGAGTTTTTCAAAAACTTACGTACATACTAACCGATTGCTTTAACGGTGAAGGAAAACATCGTGAGGAAACCTACACACGCCTGCGAAGAAACTCGAAGGTTGTGTGTGAAGTCGACCAACCCGCACTGGGCCCGCGTGGTCGACTAAGGCCTAATCGCCCTGATTCAGGGTAGGCTCGAGCCCCTCGGTGGGGACGTATATGAGCTGTAATGATGATAAGGCATCTAACATGGCTTAACGACTGATAGCAACCGGCACCAACGGTTCAACGTGTCTTGCAAAGCACGGAAACGGTCGAAAAGTGCCACTAACGATCAAAACCATCCAGGTAATGTCCGTGCCTCAGGTCAGTTAACTTGCGTAATCGGACCAACCCCGCATGTCGCACTAAGCTATGACCGCTTTAAAAATTATTAATTTTATTATTTATTTATTTTACTAGAGAAGTTTACAGCTTAAGTATACACTTACATAATTGACTAAAGATAAAACTTCCACAATAAAAAAAACATATAAGCAAACAATTTTTTTTGAATTTCGATTTCATATGTATGTCTACCCGACGCTCTTACGGTGAAGGGAAACATGGTGAGGAAACCTGCACACGCCTTCGAAGCAACTCGAAGGTTGTGTGTGAAGTCGACCAACCCGCACTGGGCCCGCGTGGTCGACTAAGGCCCGATCGCCCAGATTCTGGGTAGACTTGAGCCCCTCGGTGGGGACGTAATGAGCTGATATAATGATGAAGCAAACAAAATTCAATTCAATATATTTATTCAAAATAGGTGCAAATTACACTCTTTCTGATAGTCATAAAATAATAATAAAAATGTCATTTGTGAAGAATCAAGAAATAACCAATAATTAGTTAATAACGTCAAAATTCAATCCTATAATAATAAAAATGTCATTTGTGAAGAATCAAGAAATAACCAATAATTAGTTAATAACGTCAAAATTCAATCCTTGATATAAACCAGATACATGAAAACAATATGACACAAAACGGTATACATAAAAATCATTGAACGTCATTAATGCCTTTGACAAGAGTAGGCCAGTTCACACGGACAACACCCGGTCACAAGTATAACGCGAGAGTCAGCCATCGCTTCCATCAACCATATTAGAGGGAAAGGAACGACCCGGCGCCACCATCCGCAACACAAAAGCGAATTCCCAAGTCGACACGACACAGTGTAAATCGACAGTAATTACAAGTATGTTTTCCCTCCCCGCCTCCCCAGCTACACTCTACGGAACGTGGCGCGGTGCTGGACGTACGAGACGTCGCTTTTGGTCGACGAGACGATATCCAACGAGCTGCCCTTAACTGAATACCTGGAGTTCTTCGCGCCTGACTTCCAACTGCATCCCGAGATCGGCAGGTAACTCAAGTTGTAGACTTGGAAAGTAAAACATTGGTGTTGATTAATTCATGGCGCTCGATATAAAATAGTTTTATAGAGTTGCATACTATACTTTATACTATGACTCCGAGTCCGATTATAATTAAGACTTCACTGTCCGTCTGTCTGTCACATTACTATATTTCATGAACCGTGATACCTAGACAGTCGAAATTTTCACAGATAATGTATTAACAACAAACACAATAAAAGTAGAAAAAATGAAAAAATAAGGTGTCCATATTTTTTTTTTAAACTTGAAGAAACTAGCGCCATCTAGTATGATGGCATGGAACTCTATGTGTGCGGTTTTGACTCGCACTTGGCCGGTTTTTTTACGTTTTTATTAAATAGCGTTTCCAATAATAGAATTTATTTTTGAGACTGTGAAATGCCCTATTTTGTTTGGCAGGCCTGACAGCACGAACAACGCGAACAGCAAGCAGTACCTGGAAGCCATCACCAAGCACGTATATGACAACCTCAAGATGTGCCAGCATTCGCCCGCGGTGCAAATGACGCACGTGCCCGGTGAGAACTTACATTAAGGCGAGGTTTTGATTGGAACAGTTGTCTCTGTCATTTTCTTTACGTGTAAAGAGTAAGAAAAATAATGGTTAACCGTTTCAATCCAAAACTACAGTGAAAGTATAAAAAATAATAACATTACTCACTTTGTATTATCATAACAAATATTGTTGTATATTTTTAACAATTTATACATCAAAATATTAGTCATAACTAGAGTTGAAAGCAACGGCATAGACCAATCTTTGGGATTTTTTTTATCGAGCCAAAACTGCCCAATCGTGTTTCTAAAAGCTTTTGACTTCAAGGAACATCATCAACAATAAGGGTATTTTTTTTCAACCTTGCGTTTTCTATCGTTTAGGGGTAGTTGACGTCAAAAATAACGAAAATCTGTAATAATACCGCCTTAAGGATCCCTAACAAATTCGTCCCATACAAACTTATATATTTCATCATCATCATCATCATATCAGCCGAAAGACGTCCACTGCTGGACAAAGGCCTCCCCCAAGGATTTCCACGACGATTGGTCATGCACTTCCCGCATCCAGCGGCTTTTCGCGATTTTCAACAGGTTGGCGGTCCACCGCGTGGGAGGCCTGCCTACGCTACGTTTTCCGGTGCGCAGTCGCCGCTCGAGAACTTTACTGTCCCATTGGCCATCTGTTCTACGAGCTATGTGCCCTTCCCACTGCCACTTCAGTTTAGCGATTCTATAATCTATGTCGGTTACTTTAAATAAATCTAATAATAAATCGAATTTCTCGAAAAATAATTGGCCGGTTGTAATGAAACTCTTTAATATGTAAATCACGAAATTTTAGTAAGCGTACGATTTAGATTTTCGAAAGAAGTAAGGCGCATTTCAAAATTTATATAAAAAATATAAAATCTCAATATCTTTGTGAAAATATATTTTTTTTTTTTTATTATTTTTTTATTTACAATTGGTAAACCCTTGACAATATCTCACCTGGTGGTAAGTGAAGATGTTGCCGAAGATGGAAGCGGGCTTACCAAGATTCCCCAACGCAATGGGGAACTGGCTATCTTATCTTCATGCCGGAACACACCAATGATATCAACATTGATATTTGGCGGCAAGACTAAGATAAGATGGTGGTAGCTAGCCAGGCGGGCTTAGAAAATGCCCTACCACCAACCAAACCGAGTCTTACAATTGACCCCGCCGGGAATCGAACCCGCGACCTCCTGTGTAAAGCCAGTGAACTTTGCCTCTGAGCTACGGAGGCGGTTAAAACCAAACTAACATTATCTTTATGGGTTGAGAATACCTAACACGATAATATGGTACTTGAAAAAAAAACTTAACCTAACCACTCCGGGAGTACCGACAGAAGTGAAAACTTTTTACAGTTTTATAAGTTTTGACTCTGCGAGTGTTCCTGGTAACATTGTCAGAAGTTTTTCAAGCCACATTCCTTGCCTATAAGGCATCTGATACGGCTTAACGACTGGCATCTAGTTATAGCAACTGGCACTCCAACGCTTTAACGTGTAACGCTTTAAAGCACGTAAACGCCCCAGAAAATGCCACTAACAGTCAAACCCATCCAGGTAAAGACCGTGCATCAGGTCAGTTAACCTGCGTGATAGACCCAACCATGCAAGTCAGACTGAGCTACTACCGCTTCACTTCTTACTTTTTTAAATAAAAACTGGTCAATTTCGAGTCGCAGCTGGCCCTCCAATGCACAGAGGAGTATTTGTATTAATAATAATAAAAAAGAACCGACTTCAACTAAGGTTCCCCACGATTTCTCTGTGATGCCATCATCAGATCCTGGTTTCCTTATCATGGTACCACCCTTGGGATATCTCCTTTCCAACAAAAAAAGAATCATTAAAATCGGTTCATAAACGACGAATATACATGAAAAAAATATGTACGGTCTAATTGAGAAACCTCCTCCTTTTTTAGTCTGTTAAAAAAACCGGACAAAAGTCAATTTTATAAATGTTTGGGTAGTCTATAGACCATACATTTTAAAAACCCAAGTTACTAGTGAGTCACCCAGTAAAAAACACATGTCGCTCGCGCCGCCCCTCCGTCGCACGATCAATCGGAATACAGGCATTGGGTAAACTGCACGTCTTTGTTCTCGGCGGTTTGAAATATTTGTATGGTGTTTTAAGTTTTTCGTGAATATTTCTGGTTTTCTGCTAAAATAACTTTCATGGAAGTGAAAGGAATGTTCTGTATTTTAAAATTATAACACAACGCGGCGGACGGCTAGTATACATATTCTTACGAAATTTCAGTCGGCTACCTTTTATGGTACAAATGATATACACATTTCAAAAGTCGGACGGCGTAAGCTTAGTAATAGCACAGTATATATATTAGTACTAAGGTAGTAATAGGGTCCTGTTTTCTTTTGGTACGGTACACTAAAGACGAGGCAGATCATACGTGATACGTCATTCCTTTTACCCATCATAAGTCATTCATTACCGTCATCGCCATAATTATAATTTATAATATAAGCCTTTTATTCCAGAACTTAGAATATTAGAAGAAACTTAGAAAATCCCTAAGTTCGGTGTGCCTTTTAGCATAGGCCTCCTCCAATTCCTTCCAGTGGACCCTGTCTCTGGCCACTCTCGACCAGAGTGGACCTGCTGTCTGCTTCAAGTCATCATCCCATCTCTTAATTTGACGACCCCTGTTTCTTTTGCCATCTCTTGGGTGCCAAACGGTAACCTGCTTGCCATACAACGGTAAAATTATTATTTTATACAGTAGCAGCTTTACGAGCTGATGCGTGTTATATTATTGAATGGAAATCCATTGGAGCGTGCAGAAAAAGTAATTATGAAAATTTATTAACAAGGTTTTTTTTAACCCTTAATCTATAATATAAAAATGAATCGCAAAATGTGTTGGTAAGCGCATAACTCGAGAACGGCTGGACCGATTTCGCTAATTCTTTTTTTGTCAAGTTCGTTATTGTCGGGAGGTTTTTATGTAGGGTAGGGTAGTGTAGTGTAGGGTAGTGTGGTGTATGTAGGGTAGGGTAGGGTAGGGTAGTGTAGGGTAGGGTAGGGTAGGGCAGTGTAATGTAATGTAAGGCGGTACGTAGTTCGCCGGGACAGTTAGTAATCTATAGATACATGATTTTAGGCAATAAGTTTGCTAGGGATGCCGCCGTATCGAGTAAGATCCTCAAGAGTACCTTATACTTATGGATAAAGTAATAACTCTTTCAATAAGACAGCGCCCCTAGCGAGCTGAACCTAAACTAGTACAAAAATATGAAAAACTATAGTCGGACTTATGTCATTCTGTAATGTTGCCAAGTTATTCTCAATAGTGATGTGATTCAGTTTACAAAATTTCGGATCAAAGTTACAACTAACTTATCATATTACTGTTGGCTAGTCTAGTTTGTGGACTGTCTATTTTTGGGGTGGTAATAGGGAAGGGAGTGGAGGGGCGCAAGTGGACCCCTTATATGGGACCAAAGATGACCTATTATTAACCGTCTATGGCAAATGAAGGTTAGGATGGGGGGGGGAATGGGGTGAAAACAAAGTATCAAACTAGCGCACTGCGGATGGTTATCACTTGAGCTCTAATCATTCGGCTATGTATTAAATGATCTTAGTTGCGAAAGTTAGTTGGACTTTTAATTAGATGCTGTAAACTGACGTTTCGTGGGTAAGTAAACATGTAATTTCCTTATCAACGAAACGTCAGTTTACTGCTTTTAGTTTCGAACTCGCGCACATCACAATGGCTTAATTGTGGCGCCAACTATCGAAGAATGTGTAAACTACAGTTTCTCATACAAAAAAAAAGTTCTGAGTGATAGGCCCCTGAAGGTCCTGTTTGCTCCTGCTCGCCGTTGTTGCTTTGTCCACGACTTTAGTTTAGAACTCGTGCACAACACAATGGCTTAATTGTGGCGCCAACTATCGAAGAATGTGTAAACTACAGTTTCTCATACAAAGAAAGAATGTTCTAAGTGAAAGGCCCTTGAAGGTCCTGTTTGTTCTATGTTGCCCGCCGTTGTTGCGATGTCCATGAAAGGGTTTAATTTTTTTGATAAAAAACGAAATTATTTTGCCTAAGTTCGCAACATATAAATTATTCAATACCTGACCCTAGAGTAGTTACTGGTAACGGCACACCAGTAAACACGTCGGATTCTTCCCACAGGTGACTTCTTCCCCGAGGAGTACCGCATCAAAGAGGAGCCCGACCCTGATGTACGCATCAACCAGGAGGACGCGGACAGGACGGTCGACCCCAAGAACGAGTTCTACGAGGACGAGAAGGACAATGACAAGGTACGGTCAACAGCACTAATCCTTAGTTTAGACCCGGACGTGCGCATCAGCCAGGAGTAAGTGACGATGTTGCCGAAGATGGAAGCGGGCTTACCAAGATTCCCCACCGCAATGGGGAACTGGTTTTAAAGTATAAACAACGTCCGAAAACAATCTTGCTCAGGAATTTATCATTAGATCATTGTCGTTTCTTTCATTGTTTTAAAGTGACCCTGTGTTTCCAGGAATCGACGCCCGAAGTAAAGGAGACGTAGCATCCGAGCCCTGTGGCGGCGGCGGTGGCAACGGCGTCCTGACAGGCGGCCGCCCTGGACCCGCGCCATGCTTGCGCGCTTCGCCCCGTCGTCATCATTAGCCCGCTGTAACTGGGCCATTCGTGAAGTTACTGGAAGAGCGTTGTGTGAACTATGTGCATTGTGTACTACTGGAAGTAGATTTCTGAGGTAAAACAGACATCTCGAGACTTGAATAGAGGTAGTATCGACTTATCCAGGAAGCTGCCCTGGACCCGCGCCACGCTTGCGCGCTACGCCCCGACGTCATCATTAGCCCGCTGTAACTGGTCTAATCGTGAAGTTACTGGAAGAGTGTTATGTTGAACTATTAAGTGAACTACGTGCATTGTGTACTACTGGAAGTAGATTTCTGAGGTAAAACAGACATCTCGAGACTCGTTTAGAGGTAGTATCGACTTCTCAAGGAAGCTGCCCTGTACCCGCGCTACGCCACGTCGTTATTTTTAGCCCGCTGTAACTGGGCCATTCGTGAACCTACAGGAAGAGTGTTGTGTGAACTTTGTGCATTGTTTACTACTGGAAGTAGATTTCTGAGGTAAAACAGACATATCGAGACTCGAATAGAGGTAGTATCGACTTATCCAGGAAGCTGCCCTGGACCCGCGCCACGCTTGCGCGCTACGCCCCGTTGTCATCATTAGCCCGCTGTAACTGGGCCATTCGTGAAGTTACTGGAAGAGTGTTGTGTTGAACTATTAAGTGAACTACGTGCATTGTGTACTACTGGAAGTAGATTTCTGAGGTAAAACAGACATCTCGAGACTCGTTTAGAGGTAGTATCGACTTCTCCAGGAAGCTGCCCTGTACCCGCGCTACGCCACGTCGTCATTTTTAGCCCGCTGTAACTGGGCCATTCGTGAACCTACTGGAAGAGTGTTGTGTGAACTTTGTGCATTGTTTACTACTGGAAGTAGATTTCTGAGGTAAAACAGACATATCGAGAGTCGAGATTCGAATAGAGGTAGTATCGACTTATCCAGGAAGCTGCCTTGGACCCGCGCCACGCTTGCGCGCTACGCCCCGTCGTCATCATTAGCCCGCTGTAACAGGGCCATTCGTGAAGTTACTGGAAGAGTGTTGTGTTGAACTATTAAGTGAACTACGTGCATAATTGTATACTACTGGAAGTAGATTTCTGAGGTAAAACAGTTATCCCGAGACTCGAATAAAGGTAGTATCGACGTATCCAGGAAGCTATGTACAGAGGCCAGCACATCAAGCTAGACACTTTGGACTTCGGACTGTTCTTATGCCGCATGCGTATGGATCAGAATCGCACTACGAGTGTAGCTTGATGTGCTGGCCTCTGTTCAGTGTGTACTACTGGAAATACTATTTCTGAGGTAGAATAGACATCACATCTCGAGTCTATGTTAATCTTTTCTTTGACGATTATATTTTCCTCTGACGTTTTTCTAATATGAATACATTGTAAACTTGACATTGATATGAAATAAAATCATCATATCAGCGTTTACGTCCCCGCCGAGGGGCTCGAGCCTACCCTGAATTAGGGCGATTGGGCCTTAGTCGACCACGCGGGCCCAGTGCGGGTTGGTCGGCTTCACACATAACCTTCGAGTTTGTTCGCAGGTGTGTGCTGATTTCCTCACGATGTTTTTCTTCACCTTGAAATAAAATATGGCAATCTAATTTTTAATGTAGTAGAACGTCGGTGGCGTCACGGCTAAGGCCGCTACCTTCTGTTCGGGAGGTTGTGGTTCGAATCCTGCCAAGTACCAATGTGTTTTCGGATCCTTACGTACGTTTATCCGACGGCTCTTACGGTGAGGAAACCTGCACACGCCTGCGAAGAAACTTGAAGGTTGAGTACTCGAACAACTTTTGTTTGTTGGCCTAACCAAAATTCAATGAGTTGGATTTGACGATTGATCTCTTTCTCTAAGTTGAACTGGACTGTTTGTCCCAGGTATACCTATATATTTTAATTTTTCATTAACTTCATAGTCTCCAGACTTTCAGAGGAATGGGTGCGACACGCGACATTTTTATATTCTACTGTCTCATTTTTGAGGTTAATTTGAAAGTGTCAAAGAATTACTGTCATGTTTTAGGTATATATTATGTTTGATATTGATAAAAGTAGCAATAATAAGGAAATTAAAATTATGATATTGCTAGATAAGTACCTTATACAGTTTGTACATAATTGAATTAAGTCAATAATGGAAAATGAAGCTTAAACAGACTTTTGATTTATGACAAACTGTAAAATTAATTAAGACAAAATGTAAAAAAAAACTCCCCTTTTTTATATCGACTGACTCGGTGGCTCAGTGGTTAGTGCCCTTGACTACTGATCCGAGGGTTGTGGGTTCGATCCCCACCCAGGGCAAGCATTTGTGTGATGAGCAGATTTGTTTGCTCTGTGTCTGGGTGTTAAATATCTATATATGTATGTATTTAAACGTATATAAGTATGTATATCAGTCTCTGGTAACCCATAACACAGGGAATCCTACTTTGGGGCCAGATGACCATGTGTGATTTGTCCCAGAATATTTATTTATTTATTTTATTTATTTATATGTGTAGGTAGGTACCTAATGATTTTGGCGTATGTAGTACCTAACAGTCTGCACTGTTATGATTTATAATATGGATCTACAATTTTGTACGGAACCCTCGGTGGGCGAGTCTGACTCGCACTTGTCCAGTTTTTTGTAATGACAAAACTTATCGAGAGCCATTTTTGAGAAACCTATGTTTTACCCTTTTCTCATGGCAGGTCGTAAGAGTTTTACCAGATAAAGTACCACCTGTAGCATATTATAGATATTAAATTTGAAAAACATCTTGAAGAATTTTTTGGGGATCAAACAAAGATTTGTTACCATAGATGGGTTATGCACTAACAACATTTGAAAATCGAACCCCTTTACACACAGTAATAAAGGTAGTTCACTTCCATTGCACCGAATGCTACTAAGAATGCTTTTATTTGCTTCACTTTTTGTACGCATGTAACCTATCTATATCTCTGGGAATAAATGATTAAAATTGAAAAAAACATGATATTGAATATGATTATTTTATTTTATGTATGTCCCTTGTGCCAACTTTTAACCGCCTCCGTGGTGTGATGGTTAGTCCATTTGCTTCACACCAGGAGGTTGTGGGGTCAACTTGTAAGACTCCGTTTGGTTGGTGGTAGGGCATTTTCTAAGCCCGCCTGGCTAGCTACCACCATCTTATCTAAGTCTTGCCGCCGAACATCAGTGTTAACAATGTTGATGTGTTCCGGCTAGAAGATAAGATAGCCAGTTGTCCATTGCATTGGGGAATCTTGGTAAGCTTGCTTCCATCTTTGGCATCATCGTCACTTATCATCAGGTGAGATGATGCCAAGGGCTTACCAATGGTGAATTAAAAAATAATAATAAGGCTTCAGCAGTGCCCATGAAAATGGTTATTATGTGTATTATTAGGTTATTAGGTGGTGATCATCATCATATCAGCCAAAAGACGTCCACTGGTGGATAAAGACGTCTCACATCCAGCGATACTTTCTATATATTTTTGCTGATCAACTGTAATTACATTCCTTTCTCGATCTACATTGATATTCATTTCTAGATATCATCTCACAGGACCTAGGTTTTCATATCTTAAACCACGATCTGCTATACTAAATGATTAAAACAAAAGTTTATTTGGGCTGGAAGTACTTATATTTTTACAATGAGAAACAAATCAATCACAACAATAAAGTCTCTGTCACACCATAGAAGAGACAGAACATAAAGACTTAATGGAAGATATGCAAACTTCGCGTTTAACTACCAGAGAGAAGGTGCCCTCATAATCTATTCCAGGTTGCTGCGTGAAACCTTTTGTCACTAGTCTCCCATGATAACGCACTTTGTTGTTCACATCAAACTGTTTATTTAGCACCCACTTGCACTTATCAACTATTGTTGCACCACCTGACATATCAATAAGCTCCCGAGCATTGTTTTCCCTGAACGACTGCTATGGCTCAGCAGCTGGATATGTACACACGGAGAAACCATATCTATTGAGGTAGGTAGTTTCCTCTCTCTGTTTTCGTTCTCTATAGCACATGGAGTAGACATGGGCTTTCTTTCAATTCCCCCACTGAATCTGTCCTCCTGGCTGTCTTCAGGTGACATTTCTTCTCCATGAAACCAGATAACACTATTCTTCAGTTTCCTCATTTCCATTTTGTCTTCCATTACAATCACTTCTCTGCTAGTTATCTGCATTTTTACAAGGATTCTACACTGTATCCAAAAAGATAATCGTAAAAACGATTTCTGAAAATCCGATGTGCTCTCTGTTTTGCTTTTTAGTCCTAGGAATAAAATGTAATTTTGTTTATGTAGGTATATTTCGTAGTGATTTCTATTCTCTTTGTATACCGCTATTGTAAACTGACAGATATTACGCGACTTTTTATTGAATGAATTGCACCCACACACTTACAATTCGTGCCTGCAGTGTGCGTGACTGCTATCAGCTGCTAATTGTGGGATAACACGGGAGAATAAAACAATAAATGAAGTTAAACACTTACTATATCATCTAAACATCAATAAAAGGGCTCGCGAATAAACAAATTTTGCTTCAAACTTATCTAATTTACGAAATATTTGTCAAAAACAACAATATTTGCTCGCCAGCGCCATCTAGGTTGCGATGTCTATTTTTGTTTCCTCTGCAACCGCCTTAAAATAATGTAAATACCTATCTACAAAATAAATTATTTTTAACAATAAAACTTGTTTCGTATGTAACGTTTATCTATCATCGTAAGACTGGTAAGACTTTTACCTTTGACATTTTAGCCATTAACATCGAAGGTTCTTTTTACAGGACTTATAGATAATAGCAGATTAAGTCTTGCTCGAAGGTCCTTGGGACATAAAGTTTAATTAAAAAATGGCCTCGGTCTTAATGACTACTACTGCAATTTGGTTCTTCAATTAGGCTCTTAGTTCTTACGAGGCTACAGGATCTTAATCATATCAGCCGAAAGACGTCTACTGCTGGACAAAGGATTTCCACAATTACCCGTCCTGCGCTACCAGGTCGACGGTCCAACAAGTGGGAAGGCCTTCCTACGCTACGTCTTCCAGTGCGCGATCGCCACTCGAGAACTTTACTACCCCAACGGCCGTCTGTTCTACAAGCTATGTGTCCCACCCACTGCTACTTTAGTTGAGCGGTTCTGTGAGCTATGTCTTAAACAGAATGAAACAATCAATTATAGAAAAATAATTTATTTCCAAAAAAATTTTTTACTATAAGTAGGTACATTAAAATAATTCAATAACTACCCAACTTCAAATCTAAATTGTTATCGCTAATGTACTTATGTATTTCACTCATGTCCTCTATATTATCTACTGTGAACATTTGGAGCTTCTCGCACATTTGTATAATTTGCTTGACTACCCCTTTAGAGACCTCCAACGTACAGTCCAGCCACAGACAACTGATACTTCTCAGATACCCTCTTTCCAACAAGTTCAACAGAATCCCATCAACATTCATTTTCGTTTGATATTTCAACACTAGCTTCTGCAAATTCCGAGTACAACCCAGAAACAGATTGAGCATCTCGTCCAGACTAAAGTTTTCGTTGCCTATCGTCAAGTTCCTTAGCTGTGTAAAGATTTTCTCCGGACGTCTAAAATACCTGGGAATGACAAGACATTTTGATTGAGTTATAAGACAGAGCGAATTGAGATTCGGGCAACATGCTCCTATAGACAGCACTGCATCCAATGTGACGGAATTATCAATTTCCCACAGAGAGAAATGCGTCAAATAACACCCTTTCACTGCAAAAAGCTGCTGCAATGAATCGGTGTATGAAAAGAATGACAAATCCAATCTATTCAACCTAATATCACTTATAGAAATCTGTTCTAAGACAGCATCTTTGTTGTGCCCCGACAAATGAGTGACGGATAGCTCCTTCAAGAACGGACATATTTTCACCAATCTCCTAATATCTTCCGCTGAAGCAAAGTGACAGTTGATTTTTCTGAGACTCAACGGACCAATGTCCATGACTGTACTGATCAAAGTCGACCCAATATCACAGGATTCTATTCTCAGCTCCTCTAAGTATGGAAGCTCACTGACTAACATTATGATACCGGCTTGTGACACACATCTCCCAACGCGGTTCGCTCTTTCATTCCTCGGTGGATCCATTGCTAATATCCTCAGCTGTTTCAAGTTTGCGATTGAACACAGACCATTGTCAGAAACATTCCTAATTAAAACGGAAGCATTGAAGAGTGATTTGCAAATGTCAACCTTAGATACTATATTTATTTCTTCGAGCAGAGGACAGCTGACTCCAATAACTTGGAGTATCTCATCGGTGCAAATGAATTTTAGATCGAGAACAACCAATCGACTGAAGGTTGGGAGGGTATGTATCCAGAAGTGTTGGGGAATGCCATTATCAAGATCGCATTTGCGGAAGACCGTCATTTTTGGGTGGGTTAGAACCTGAAGCTGGATGCGAGGGTCGCCGCGGTACTGGCAACATGTTCTTTCTGAACAGAGGACATCAAATAACCTGAAAAGAAAAAAAAACATTTTAGATACAATATTAAAATAAAAAATGGACCTTAAATTATACAGATGTAACAAAATTGATGTAAAACCCATTAAGTGGAGCTTCTAGTCATCAATCAAATGGGACTTACACCAATTTAGTTACACCCTATATAATAAAATAAATATACACTTTAATTCGTCAGGCTCAACAATAAGAATAGCTCAATTTAGTAAAAAGAGCCAACGGGGCGCAAGGAAAACTATGATACTATTTCACTTATAAAATTAAAAACCAACCAAGGGAAATCAGGATCGATATCACCACACATTATATTTGTGTTGTGTATTTAGAAAAAATAAAGATGTAACAAAATTGATGTAAGACCCATTAAGTGGAGCTTCTAGTCATCAATCAAATGGGACTTACACCAATTTAGTTACACCCTATATAATAAAATAAATATACACTTTAATTAGTCAGGCTCAACAATAAGAATAGCTCAATTTAGTAAAAAGAGCCAACGGGGCGCAAGGAAAACTATGATACTATTTCACTTATAAAATTAAAAAACCAACCAAGGGAAATCAGGATCGATATCACCACACATTATATTTGTGTTGTGTATTTAGAAAAAATAAATCATATTTAAGGACAAACTAATTTCATAGTTGATAAAAAGTTCTCCCATACACCTAATACATCATGGTCAATTCTCCAACTGCAAATGTAAGTTTGTTTAACTTTCAATAAATGTAACATTTTTTGCAATCAGGTTCGGTATCACCACACATTATATTTGTGTTGTGTATTTAGAAAAAAATAATCAGATTGAAGGACAAACTAATTTCATAGTTGATAAAAAGTTCTCCCGTACATCTATATACATCATGATTTTTTTATTTATTTTTTTTTTTATTCACAATTGGTAAACCCTTGACAACATCTCACCTGGTGGTAAGTGACGATGTTGCCGAAGATGGAAGCGGGCTTACCAAGATTCCCCAATGCAATGGGGAACTGGCTATCTTATCTTCATGCCGGAACACACCAATGATATCAACATTGATATTTGGCGGCAAGACTTAGATAAGATGGTGGTAGCTAGCCAGGCGGGCTTAGAAAATGCCCTACCACCAACCAAACCGAGTCTTACAATTGACCCCGCCGGGAATCGAACCCGAGACCTCCTGTGTAAAGCCAGTGAACTTTGCCTCTGAGCTACGGAGGCGGTTGAATTCTCCAACTGCAAATGTAAGTTTGTTCAACTTTCAATAAATGCTTAAAATGAATGTAAAGTTTTGTCTTATACACAATGAATAAAATACTTTTGACACAGGTGCATCACTTTAAAACCTCATTCTCAATATGTCTCACTCGCAGCAGTTAAATTTCCAAGAATTGCATTTCCTTAAATGTTATAATAAAATAAAATAAATAAATCTTTATTGCAGCCAAATACAGCCACAGTACCAAATAAAACAAAACAAAGTACAAATTACAAATGAGTAATGTATGTACTTAAACCTATTTAAGTATGTATATCAAGTATGTATAAAGTCCGGTTCCCATCATACAGTTTGGCCAGATGAAAGAGTGTGGTTAGTCCCTGAATATTTTTTTTATATGGATTAGGATCCAATTAAAGACGATATAATATCAATTCAACATCTGATTTAATAATGGTGACATGTGAATTGGAGATAAACAAGATTGTGGGAGGTTTATTGGGGCCCAGCTCAAACTCTTTTATTTCTAGAACCCCCAAGAGTTTCGAGCAATCCAACTTGGATGTTAACTGACCTAAGTTTAACTAAAATTAATTAACTAAAAACTTAATTAGATAAAATTACCTAGGTCGTGGTTCGAATCATGCCATGTATCAATGTCTTCGAATTTCTATTTCATATGTACATGCGGTGCTCATACGGTGAAGGCAAACATCATGAGGAAACCTGCACTTGCCTGCGAAGACACTTGAGGGTTGTGTGTGGAGTCAACCAACCCGCACTGAGCGGTGTAGTCAACTATGGCCCGATCACCCATTATTCAGGGTAGGCTCGAGCCCCTCGGTGGGAACATATTTGATCTGATATGATGAAACTTATTTATGTAAACATGAAAATGAAACAAAAAAATGGTGCAGGGGGTTCAAGCTAGACCACCAAAAACCCCATTTGTATTTATCTTAAATTCAGATGCACAGTGTGCGGAGCAGCCTTAAATTAATCGGAAGTTTTCTATTCATTTCATTTTTGGATAGGCTTTATAATCATAAATAAAATACAAGAGCAAAAGACCCAGGTGCACACTCAATATAGTTTACAAGAAAACCATGTGCAAAAATCAGTATTCTCTTTCGGTTTATTTAGTAAAAAAAAGGTTTACTTAGTAAAAAAAAAGGTTTATTTAGTAAAAAAAAAGGTTTATTTAGTAAAAAAAAATTACTCTGTTAAAAATGATTAAAATAATGTTTTTTATTTCTTACCAGATACAGCATCAATAAAGGCTTCTTGCAAACTTTAAAGTAACATTAAAAAAAAATCAATGTATAGTAATAAATGTTTTTTAAGATATATTTAATGTTATGACGGCATAGTAGAATCTAAAATTTATCTTATTTTAAATGATAACTTGTCTACTAAACAGACAAAATCAAATCAAAATAATTTATTTTAAAAGTATGTCTACAGTCTACACACACTTTTAAATAGTAAAAAAAACCTTATTGACTATTACAAATAATGTCATGATTCAGATTACCATCTCAGGTAATGGTATTTGTTATAGAATCAACATAATATATAATCATATCAATCAATCAACTCCCGAATAACAGGGTCCTCAAAATTAGGTTAGGGTTGTTACTCACTGTATCACAGCAAAAGTGTTAGCAACAACAAAACAAAAAAAAACACTACACAGAACCGATTTATGCTCCGATGAATTTGCAAGCAAAAGCTACTACTCGCACTTGTTATGATAATATTTAACAAGGAAAGCATTAAAGTTACTTAATATTAAAAAAATTCCCTATGCCACGGAAAGCTGAGCTTGATAATCTTATAGCTCTTACATATATCAGGATAGTAGAATCATTTGTAGTGGTGTAGAATCAGGGAGGAAGGTACCTATCAGTGACATGTAATACAATCTTTTATATATTCTTACATACATTTTTTTCTCTAAAAATATTTTATTGACCATGACAAGTGACAACTCTAATGCACAATAAAGTTGTAAAACAGTTTTTAAATTATTTCTTCAAAGATCCACCTAGTGTATGATTTTTTTGTGTGTATAGTAGACAAGCAATAATTTATAATAAGATAAATTTTAGGCCTTAACATACCATAACTTGGAAGAAAGTAATAATTACACAAATTAATTATTAAAAAAAACCTGAATGCATAAAAACTTAACCTCTCTTTTTTAGCCAGATGGGTAAAAATGTATCCTATGTCACTCGAGGGTTCAATACGAATCTAACGACACCTTGCACACCAAAATTATAAAATTTAACTCCTCTAATAATGGCCAGTCGGGTAAAAATGTACTCTATGTCACTCACGGGATCAAGATGAACTAATCTAACGAAACATAGACTCCAAAATCCATCAAGCAGTATAGGCTACAGAGTGTGCCAAAGAAATAAATATATAAAGATACATACATACACTCGAAAAACATAACCCTCGTTTTGGCAAAGGCAGGTAAAAATTTTGTCTAGAAAAACAAAAAAAAACACTTTTTATTATACATTGACTTTTTCATGTTGCTTGAAAGTTTACAAGAAGCAGTTATCGTTACCATGCTCTATCTGATGAAAAATACACAATATTATTTCAATTAATTTTAACATAGTAATTTATATTTTTATTAAATGAACCGCAAAAAAATACTGATTTTTGCCAAGGGTTGCCAAATGTGCACCTGGGAGTTTTATTTGTGCATTTATAATTTTATAGCCTAAACAAAAATGAAATTAATAGAATATTCAAATTTTTTGGCTCTTCTGAGATGTCACAATTTAAGATTCATAATTACACTCTTTATAACAATAAACTCCCTATAATGTAGAAGTGAGCACAATTTGGTGCATCATTACACTTGATTTGCTTAGAAATGATGGTCTCGAACTAAACACACCAGGTACTGGGTTGGTATTAGACATTAGTATCCCACTGCAGGCTATCTTTGGAGCGCGAGCCGGAGCGGGGGAGTTGGATACCGCAGGCAACCAATAAGCCGAAACTGTGGAGGAAAGCATGGGTGACTGCGTTTTGGTACGCAAGGGCGAAGGGGCTGCGCTTCCCGCAGCGCCGGAGCAGTTTACTATTAGTTTTCAGGCCCATTCCCCCTTTAATCTGTGAGAAATCCCCTTGACTGATTGTCATAACCCCAAAATATTAAAAAACATATCCCGGAAACTATAGATTTCTACGCACCCCCTAAATCGGGCAGTGGGATATTTAATAAAAAAATTAAACATTTTGAAAAAATTATTGTGAATTTGAATTGTTTTCTTTTTTTCACTCCTTATACTTAATGGTAACTCTCTATAATGATAAAAAAATGCTAGGTCCCTTGAGTTTCGTTGTAAAGAGTCTACACTGTATTACCTTACCTTTTTACCCGACTGCGCCAGAAGGAGGGTTATGTTTTTCGAGAGTATGTATGTATGTAAGTATGTATGTTTGTATGTATAATTGTTTGGCACGCTCTGCAGCCTGAACGGCTGGATGGATTTTAGCTTGAGACGTGTCGTTAGATTCGTATTTACTGTGAAAGTGACACTAGGTATATCAAAATAAAAAAACAAAATGGCGGATTTTTGGCGCAAAATTCAAATGTTTGACACGCTCTGCAGCCTGAACGGCTCGATGAATTATAGCTTGAGGGTTGTCGTTAGATACGTTTTTACTGTGAGAATTACACTGGGTATATCCAAATAAAAAAACAAAATGGCGGATTTTTGGCGCCAAATTCCAATGTTAGGCACGCACTGCAGCCTGAACGGCTCGATAGATTTTAGTTTGAGGGGTGTCGTTAGATACATATTTACTGTGTGAGTGACACTGGGTATATCAAAATAAAAAAAAAATGGCGGATTTTTGGCGCCAAATTCAAATGAACTCATTCAATAATAAAACTAAAAAAATTAATAAAATAAAAAACGGTAATTTAAAAAACTAAAAAACCCGCCTGCGTTTCTGTGTAATTTGGAAATGAAAAACCCTAAAACAAGAAAGTAGTCATACCCGATTGCACTTAACTTAACAAAAATTGTAGCAGTCGGGACCCATTCTAGAAATGGAGGCATAGTGAATTGAGAGCACATACCTATATTACATTGCAGATTACTCCAATATACTGACTAGACGGCTGACTTTCTAGAATAGGTCCCGGTTGCTACAATTTTTCTGCGACTGCGCAAGAAGGAGGGTTATGTTTTTCGAGAGTATGTATGTATGTATGTTTGTATGTATAATTGTTTGGCACGCTCTGCAGCCTGAACGGCTGGATGGATTTTAGCTTGAGATGTGTCGTTAGATTCGTATTTACTGTGAAAGTGACACTGGGTATATCAAAATAAAAAAAACAATGGCGGATTTTTGGCGCAAAATTCAAATGTTTGACACGCTCTGCAGCCTGAACGGCTCGATGAATTATAGCTTGAGGGTTGTCGTTAGATACGTTTTTACTGTGAGAATTACACTGGGTATATCCAAATAAAAAAACAAAATGGCGGATTTTTGGCACGAATTCCAATGTTAGGCACGCACTGCAGCCTGAACGGCTCGATAGATTTTAGTTTGAGGGGTGTCGTTAGATACATATTTACTGTGTGAGTGACACTGGGTATATCAAAATAAAAAAAAACTAAATGGCGGATTTTTGACGCCAAATTCAAATGAACTCATTCAATAATAAAACTAAAAAAATGAATAAAATAAAAAACGGTAATTTAAAAAACTAAAAAACCTGCCTGCGTTTCTGTGTAATTTGGAAATGAAAAACCCTAAAACAAGAAAGTCGTCATACCCGATTGCACTTAACTTAAGAAAAATTGTAGCAGTCGGGACCCATTCTAGAAATGGAGGCAAGTGAATTGAGAGCACATACCTATATTACATTGCAGATTACTCCAATATACTGACTAGACGGCTGACTTTCTAGAATGGGTCCCGACTGCTACAATTTTTCTTAAGTTAAGTGCAATCGGGTATGACGACTTTCTTGTTTTAGGGTTTTTCATTTCCAAATTACACAGAAACGCAGGCGGGTTTTTTAGTTTTTTAAATTACCGTTTTTTTTAATTTCTTAAATAATGAAAAGAAGGAAAAAGATTGTGGCTCCAATTTTAATTATTTAATGAATGACATACAATGCAGATACTTGCCAGCTGTGTATACAGCTTAAAGTACAACTTATATGAATGGTGCAAGCAAGTGTGTAGCTATTGACCTACAGCTACTCTCCGACTGAACCCTAATTAAATTGACACAAACCACACTGAAAGAAAAACCTACTAGGATCAAATCATAGATGCATTCTCTCACCTGGCCGGCAGCAGAGACATAAGGTGGCATTTCAGAGAAAACGCCTGTCTCTCGCACTGATGGAACTGGTTTTCTGGATAACTCTTTTCAATAACATGGCAAGCGGAATTTATGAGGCTAATACAACCTTTGACGCATAATTTGAACAGGCTATGGGGCTGTTTCCGAGGCGACATTTTAGTTTTGGTGCACCGCGAGTGCCTAATCGTCAAATAATTACAATAAGGCTAAGAGTCCTGCAAAACCGATAGTAGTATTTTCCGAATACGATACAAAAACATCGTTTTTCTATAAATTCCAAAGGATTTTTGTTAATTTACTACAATTTTTTACAAATTCTACGTCGTTCGACATCAATATACTCAGTGTGACCACCCATCTAAAAATGGTGAATCTGCCAGACAGAAAAAAATCCGCAAATTAAATTCCAGAAAATGCCAAAAATACTCCATTATTTTACTGCCTCCATGGGGACGGAAATAAATAAGTTACTGTAATTAATATCATATTCCAAAGAATTCAAGTTAATTTCCCTCAAATGATACATTAATCGAAGCACAAATATTAAGTTCTGCTTTATCCACTTCTTCTTCGAACTGAAAACTGTTGCACCTGAAATCATCATCATCATCATCACTTTACAGTCTCCAGTAAAAATTAAACGAGGATAAAAAAATATTTACACTTATTGTAAAGTATGCGTGGTATATAGTTGAACACAAAAGGCTGTCGTTCGTGCAGGTATGGATGGGGCTTGTAAAATCCTAGCGTAGCGTAGGTAGTTTTTTTTTTCGAAAGGACAAGCTTATTGTTGGCCATGGGGGCCTTTACAACTTCACCGGACAGGGGAGGCGAGTACGGAAGGCACTCAACCTAGTGCAAAGCAAAAAGATGCAACTGCTTAAGGGCGCCCAGGTGGGCACGGACCTCGGCTTAGGTCGTTGCTTGGATGGGGGAGGATCCGAGAGAAGCGGCCTGGTACGTGCCGGTAGCGCTGGTAAGTGCCGGCGCCGGCGAGGGCAGAATGTCGGTGCAATGTTTCTCTGTGGGTTAAGGGGCGGGGTCAGGGCCGCTACGACTAGCGTGGTCGGGTCGTCGGGGTCAGTGAGTACATGTCTGGGGCGTCGGATTACGCGAATGGGATTCTCGGGTAGCTCGTAAAAGGCGGCGTTTACGAGTAGGGGGTTGGGGTGGTGATCGGCAGACTTGAAGAAGCGGATGCAGGCCTGCTTCAGGTATTGAGCTATGGTGGGGAGCTCTAAATCACAATGGAGATTGCGTAGGTAGTGATTTTTATTTTCTTTTATACTGCACGCACGCACACATACAAGTTAAGTTAATTTAACGCAACAAAAGTTGCCAGCTGAGTAACCAAAAGAAGTTTATTTGTTTTTTCAGAAAAAAAATAAAGTGAAGAATAAGAGATAGAAAATAATATTTTCTATAGTATTTAGGGACTTCATTGAAATCTGCCAAAATCTGCCACTTAGGCCTAATCGTCCGCTTGTTCTGGCAGAGGTCAAATATAGGAGCGAAATCTGCCAAAAATTGTCACCCTGAATATACTTTCTATGTAGGTTGTCACACGCGGGCGCTACACTTAACGTAACAGCTTTACTTACAATATCGCTCTTCATAGAAATCAATGAGAGAACCCACACTGGGCAGATAATATATATATTTCATCGCCGTCTATTAAGATATCGAGCGTCACCGCGCGAGCTCGCTACATTTATCGATAAATACAGCATGCTTAAAAAGAGTTTTTAACCGCCTGCGTGGCGTAATGGTACGTTAGTACTAATATATATACTGTGGTAATGGTTAGTCCATTGCTTCACACCAGGAGGTCGCGGGTTCGACTCTCGGCGAAGTCAACTTTAAAAGAGTCATAAAGTTGACTTCGCCGGAAGTCGAACCCGCGATTAACAGGCGTTTAAAAACTCTTTTTAATCATGCTGTATTTATCTTAAGATAAATATCGCGAGCTCGCACGGTGTCGCTCGGTATCTTAAGATAGACGGCGATGAAATATATAAGGTCTAACAAAATTAGCTGAAACTATTTTAAGGGCAAGTTCAGTAAACGAAACTGAACAACTTTTTCTTCAGCGACCATACCGAATTCAAAAAAAAATCGCTACATTCCATTATTGCCTACTTAAATAAATAATATTCTCGTTGTGCGGCCCTGTTTAGTTTACATCGCTGGATTCGTGCCGTGCCGCAACCACCCGCAACGAAACTGTGCACTGTGCCCGGCCGTTGACCTTTACTAGTTCTCTCAATCAATTCATATTTAAAATACTTAAAACCAACTGTAAGGTTTTAGCTGTAGGTAGTAAAATACAACCTAACAGGTATATTTACACTTTACGAAAAAGAAGAAATTGAAATTGAAGGCAGCGGCTCGTTCCTTGAGGCGCTTGAGTTCGTTGAACGAACCACGCGAATTATATGTACCTACGGGCAAGCGCCTACAAGCAACTGTGAATACTGTTATGCGCGAAAAAAATATCTCAGCAGTTACTCTCGCGCACTCATTGAGTTACGTTGCTCAAAGCCTAACGACAGATTGTGTGTGACCTACCTAAGTGCCTAAGTTAAGTGTTTTATTGTGAAATGCCGTACAACAGTATTTGGACATGGCGGTGTGCTATGAAGTTTGTAACCACAAGTTTGGGATGAAAGAAGGAAGGCTGCGGGTAAAGGATCGGAGCGGAGGCTTGTGCTATTATTATCATCTGTGGCGGAGGCGCGTGGGCTGCGGCTTCTACATTCTACGGTGCGATCATGCGATGGTCAGTGCCGGATTCATTAAGATTTCTTATTTTTTTATTGTAGATTTTTTTTCTTAGATTTCAGTATGGTCGCTGAAGAAAAAGTTGTTCAGTTTCGTTTGCTGAACTTGCCCTTAAAATAGTTTCAGCTAATTTTGTTAGACCTTATATATTATCTGCCCCGTGAGTGTACTCTCATGTGTGGCTATGAAAATGCCCTACCACCAACCAAATCAAGTCTTACAAAATTGATCCTGCCGGGAATCAAACATGCGGCCTCTTGGTGTGAAGCGAATGGACTAACCATTACGCCACGGAGGCGGTTAACAGCATTGGTGTGTTCCGACTTGAATATAAGATAGCCAGATCCCCCATTGCGTTGGGGAATCTTGATAAGCCCACTTTCATCTTAAGCATCATCGTCACTTCGTCAAAGTCGGGTTTGTCCTCTGACGAACTGTCTAGTATAAGTTCAATAGCAACATACGGGAACTCATTTTCTTAATCAGCCTGTATAAAACGTTTTAGGTGTAGCTCATTCAAAGACTCGTGACAGATTGTGGGGTTTTCATATATTATAGTACAGCTCCCGTGTGTGATACCTTGCTATGCTTTACAAGCAGAACTTTTGAAGTAAAAATTAAAAAAAACCAAATGCTATTTTTTTTAATTTTTATTCGTGTGCTTGCGATAACTCGCTTGGGTTAATTATAATAAATCTGAGAGAAAAGTGACAGCTGCCATAGAGAGCCATGAAGCATTGATACCATCAGCCATAAAGAAAATTGACACTACGGAGAAACAGAAAATCTACGGAGTCATGGATCTGATCAGAACTCCAAATATGAGGCTCAAAACCATCTGCATCGTCTTCAATTGGCTCAAGTGTGGCATGGTGTTCTTTGGTATAGAACACTACCTAGGCCACATGAGCGATAACGTCTTGAGCGACCTCGCCATCTCAGGTACAAACTGTCTAAACCTTCTCCATCAATCTGGACAATCTTGAGCTCTATCTTCACAACATGTTTCATCTTTCAGCTGCCTTCCAGCTCCCAGGGCTACTGATAGTCTTCGTCCTGATTTCGCGAGTGTCCCGGCTGAAAATTTTGATTGTCGCGAACGTGCTAGCAGGAATCAGCTTGCTGCTGATAATTCCGTTCTACAACAGCGACATCGCGAAATTGGTACTGGTGACAGTGGCTCTCACCTGCATGACCATCAGCTTCCCGACGATTTTCTTGTACACGGGAGAGCTCTTTCCGACAGTTGTGAGGAACATCGAATTCGCCGTCTGCAGCGTCGCTTCTAAAACCGGGAGCATTTTCGCGCCATTTTTAATTGACTACGTAAGATATCTACTTTTTTTCTATCATTTGAACCACTGCTGTAATTGCCAATTGCAATAAATGTTTGATTGTTTTCAGGTGGATGATCTTGCCTACTGGGTGATTCCTGTAGTCTTTGGAATGGGACCAATCCTGGGGGCGATTATCTGCATATGGTTGCCTGAGACCATGAACTGCAAGCTGCCGGAGACCATTGAAGATGGTGAAAATTTCAAGAGGCAAGTATTGAACACTTCTCATTACGAACTACTTGAAAAACAAATACTTGTAATTTGTGCTAATTTTGTTTTTGTTACAGAAACAAAGAGAAGAAACCAGCCGCGTCTCCGATATAGTTCAAATTTTTTTTAGATAATTCTTAATAACTAATTATTGTACTGCTAGATAATAATTATCGATGTAAATATTGTTTGTTATTTTTAATCTAGTATTTAAGTTTGTAAATAATCGTAAATACATTAATTGTAAGATTAGGTTAATATTTATCACATCCTGAAGCAATGGTACCCTCAGGAGATAAGGATACAAATGTATACATTTAATGCAATGCTTATAATGCAATTACAAAAAACTATTCTATAACTCTAAACTTTTCTTTCCATACCTTATCCTTTAGTACATTTCTTCTTGACTGCTGATGGTCACGCCGACCTGTTGCAAATGTACCGTAAATGCTACAGTAATTCTAACGGTACATTACAATTTATATAAAACAGCTGTAGATAACCTCAAATAGAAAAATTAAGTACTAGGTATGAGAAATAATGTTGATTTTCAACTCTAATCATAGATTTTAGAGTAGATGCGATCTAAGTACTTTAGAAGTTTTACGTTATTGAAACTGTATGTCTTTTTTAAAATTAAAAGTTAAAAAAGTCATCATCCAAATAATTTGGAACCAATATCACGATCGCCATAGAAAAAGCTTTGGTAGATTATTTTCCAGCGGAAGTTCTGGTATTTCTTTTTTATAACACAAATGGCTGTAGAAAGCACAGGCCATATGGCAAATTCGTCTGTGCAATGAGTTATTGTTCATCTTTATGACTCAGTGTAATAATAAAAGTTAAGATATATGTTTCGTGACTGCATTCAATTAATCAAACAGACACGCAAATGTTGACTCAGAATCGGACATGTAAATCAACGATATCTTGACAGTTAATTAACGTTTATTGGATACAATTCCGTAGATATTCTCTAATGGTCTGAAAAGATTAATCATCAATATGACCTTAAAGGTGGTTAGAAGTAGAAAATCCTTCCTAAACTGACAATATTTCAGAACCACGTAATTATTTAACGTGTTATCGACTATTGATCTATTGTATGACTGACTTTATACAAGTGTCCTATTAACTCGCAAATAACAAAATTATGCGTCTTCGAATGTCTTCTAGATGTCCTTTACAAAAGTCTTGACTGTAAATGACTGAGTGTTCTGCAGATAGATTTCAAGAACCAGGACTTTGATCAAATTCGTTGAACTCAAGATAAGAGACACAAGTACCGTATACCGATTAGCTCGTAGCGACAAAACATTATTATTCATATGGTTTTCCTTGCTCAGTATCACGCAATTACGCTATAACAATACATTTAGAAGCGTGACTTTTTTAATGATCTCGTTATCTTATGCGGCCATGGTATGTTATGATGTCTTAGTTCACATTGTTAACGAATGTTGCTGATAGGTTAGGTGAGAAATTTTCAGCCGCTTACTTCTCTGATGAAATTTGTATTAAGTAAAATATCCAGTAGATAGAAAGGTTTAAAAGTAATATGTATATGAGCCAACTTTTATTATACTAGCATTTGAATTTGCGCGCGCAAGCGCGTGCCTTAAATATAGACTTGCATATATTTTCATGCTTATCATATATTTGACCAATCACGTTACGAATAGTTTGATGCCACAGATATTTCATCTCAATTTTACTTTGGGATAAAAATATACTTATTAGTTTAAATTAGTGATTTCCATAAAAATATACTACCGAAAAAATAAAATTTAAAACGTTTAATTATTTTTAACAACTTATTTTAGGCTATAAAAATAAAACATATAATTTCCAGTAATTAATAGTACAGATAAATATTTTTTATTGTACATAAGAACAATTCGAATAATCTGGTCAAGCACTGGGTACTTTACTCTAAGAATTGCATCATCCATTATCTGACCGTAAATCTCTATTTTATCGACGGAACCCTAATACTTACGTCAGAGAATGTTTATACCGACATTGTGGCAGATGATATTATCATTGCCGGGTTGCCGGTAGGGATGGGCGATATCCGTCAAAAAACATCGATATCGAACTATCGATTTTTTTTTAATTTTCGCCATCGAACCATCGATGTTCTTAGAAAAACATCGCAACATCGATTGTTGATATCGATATTCAAAATGAGCGCGAAAATTTAAAAAAATTGTAATTATCTCTAGATAAACATACAAAAATGATAATTCGAATTTTCAATTTATTTTTTGTTCTAATAATTAAAATCATTAATAATATAAAACAAGTTATCTTATCATAGATGAAATTAAAAATATTTTATTTAAAAATAACAATTATTTATAAACGAATACAAATTTAAAATTAAATTAACAATTATAATTTAATTTATAATTAAATTCAGTAATTAAATATTGCATTAAATTAATAATTTAATTATGCCAAGAAAACAAAGTCTAGCTATCTTTTTATCTGCTTGCCGCCTTTTTAATTCGCTTGCACTATGGAGACTATACACTAGTGTATAGTCTCCGTAGCTCGCACAGTTGAAAAATTATAAAAGAAATTTACCATCTGTAGATAAATCATTTAACGATGTCGATAGTTCAAATTATTCCATCGACTATCGATGTTTCGACCTAGAAAAAATATCGTCTAAAAATATCGATGTTTCCCCCGAAAACAATCGATAGTTAAAACATCGATGCATATCGCCCATCCCTAGTTGCCGGGCTCGTTCATTCTGTCCGATCCTTCATATACAAGCCAATGGTGTTGAGCGTTAGTCATTTAATTGAGCGCTGCTAGCGGAGCGCACGTTTTCTTCTTGGAAAATTAATGGAAACAATATTTCCATAAAACATAAATTATTGTAATGAAGGCATACACGGAGAAAAAAATATAGTCAGAATAACTATTCAAAGTTTATAGTTAAATTAGTTAAAAGACGTATCGTTAATATAGCCAACTGTTTCGTCAAACTAAGGATCTGTATCGCTGAATTGGCTATACAGATCCTCAATTCGAGAAAACAGTTGACTACATCAACGATACGTCATTTAACTAATTTAACTATAAACTTTGAATAGTTATTCTGACTATATTTTTTTCTCCGTGTACCGGATTGAGAGATAGAAGCCTGGATACAAAGGTAAGATTTTTTAACATATTCTAGTACAATATATTCAGTGTCTACATAAATTATTTCTCAAATGAGTTTTTGAGTATATTTTCTTCCCATACCCTTACCTCATTCAGTACGAAAACAGCGCATGCGCTAAATTTTGTACGCTTAGGCTGATCTAGACTGTACATAGCGTCATCTGTTTGTTAAGCACAAGTTGTGCTTTGAAGGTCAAATTTAGAGATACCAATTGGGTGATTGAACTCTCGCGGAAACTATAAATTTGCGTAACAACCTTTAAGTGGCTGATTTATTTGTTTGGTTTTAGATGAAAGCAAGAAGAGTCAACAAAAAAATAATTTATGCTATTAAATTTAAGCACTTGCCTTTTCCGGAGATTGATAAGTACGTATGCGTGCCGTACTCTTGGATAATACATCGACTAGAGGGTCGGCAAGTTCTTGCTGCATACCCGAAAAATGAAGCTCCTTTTGTGACTCGGAATCGCACGAAGAATAGAGAGAAATACAGTGACGAGTGGAGCTTCTATATAGGGTTCATTAAATTTGAATCAGGTAACTGTTGTTTGAATTATTTTTGTAGTTACTTTTGGTTCGATGTGAGCAAGCAATAAGATGATTGTTTTTTTCAGAAAATTATGAGGAAGTTGTGCAATGGATTGAGGAAATGATTGCTAAAGGTGGTGACGACCAGGAAGACGAACCAGAAATTCAAGGTATTAATTTTTCATCATAAATTTGGTTTAAGATTTCTTGTGGGTTGAGTATTTATTTTTTATATTTTTTTTCAGATCCTCTAGCAGAGCCTGGAGGAAGTAGGCAGCTACGTAGTGCCAAAAATCCGGTTTTGTCAGATATATTACCGGAAAAACCACATCTGGCAGTGAAGCCTTATGATAATCCTCGGAAACCGCTACCTAGAATGCTGATTAGACGACCACTACCCCTGAGACCCTGGAAACCGAAACCAATAGAGCCGAGTAAACCTGCTGTCAGTTCTGCAAACGCACCTACGAAAGATCAATCAGTTATTATGGAACATCAAAGCAAGCCAGAATCTGTTGATACTTCAGCCCAGTCTCCACCAAAGCTCCCAGATAATAGACAGCCTTCACCAAAGCCAGCAGATGGAAGACAACCGTCACCTGTTCAAGATGAGCAACTTCCGGACACCAATGTCTCTTATGTGAAAATAGAGATTGATGCTGAATCTGAGCCTGAAGTTGAATCTGTAGTTGAATCTGTAGTTGAAGAAGAAAGACCACCAAGCTCAGAATAGGCTCAACCTGATCCAGCTTCAAATCATGATTATTCACTTATAGAGTTACGTCTGAACGAAATTCATAATGGACCTCAACCAGCCAATGACACACTGAAAACTTTGCTTGTACAGAACTCGGCAGCTAGACCTCCCAGTAGAGCGAATCCACCTTATGATTATGCTCAACCAGTCAGTGCATCTTCGAAACCTCAATTGCAAAAGACAGTTGGATCCAGCTCTGAAGTGTCTAACAGCGATAAAAACTGGCACCTTCAAGGCCTTGGGAAAACTATACCATCTACTACTTACTATACACCAACTCCAATTAATCTATCCTCTCAGCTACAGATACCTGCCATCAGAAGAAAGTCTTCGGCAGCGATAAATAACCCTGCTGAGAAGAAAGCTCGTGTAGAAAGCATCACCAAAAATATACCTACGTCGCAGCAATCCTTGTACAACAAGCAACCACCGAATTATGCTGGTAATGTTGGAGACCAAAGACATCTTCAAAGTATGAACACATCTGCTGCTCAAAATCTCTCGCACTTGACTCACCAGGCTCGTTTTTATGAACCCTCTCAATTGCAGTACTTACAGCAAATCTCGCGAATGCAAGATATGATTAATCGACCTAACATGCCATACATTGATCAGAGAAGCTACCTCCCAAATCCTATGCCTGGTTATGTTCCACATCAACCAAATCAAATCATCCTCAACCAGTTTCTTCCACGTCAAAATCAACGGCCAATGGTAAGCACATACCAAATCCCCGAGCTGATGCGGCATGTTACTGCGCCTTCAGTCGCAGCTTCGCAAATACAAGACCCACCGAGTTATCAAGATCCGCGTACAGTCAAGCCTCCCGAACCCCAAAGCAATCCTACGCCTCAAGTCGCTGAAAGACCCGTTGCTTCGCCGGAAACAAACCAACAGGTTTCGAACGATCGAACAAACAATTCACGCAAAGATCTACTTGCAAAGCTAAGCCTGGGTCCCATGAGGTGTATTGACATACTCGCAGATCCTGCAACTTGCCCAGATTCAGAGACTCAGGCTTCATCTGAATCCCAGGAGCCACAATCCAAGGTTCCGGAGAAGAATGTCTACCAACACCCAGAGTCTAAGAAACTGGTGGCTGACCAGGCTACGGAAATGGAATCAGACGATCACCACAATAATGGAACTCAAAGTTCTCCAGAATCAATAGGAAGTGGGTATGAAACAGAGAAACATCCAACAAAAGAACAAGAGTCCCCAGAGGTTCCAGATTCTGGTATGGTCTATGATGATGAACCTTCGGACAACGTTTCTGCAGATGATTCAGACTGCATGATCGAGGATTACAGTGACGAAGATACTCTTGTAAGCATTACAGATGAGAGATCAATGGATGCTCATAATCTTATGCCAGAAGTCCAGGAGAAGCTTTCTAAAATAACAGAGGATGAATTGCTGGAGGTTCATGGTCTTCTTCTTACTAAAATGTACAAAAATTTTCTCAATACCGAAGAATATCATAATAACTTGCGAGTTTCTACTTTGGGATGTCTTAAGCTGTACGAGACACTATTGAACAAGACCGAAAAAATCAATGTTATTGAATCCCTTACAAATCCTACGTCTGAAGCACCAGAGGTTCCACAGGTTCAAGAGACACCAGTCCCAGCGCCAGAGCAGAATTCTACCAGCGACCAAAAAAACAACCCCAGTGTCAAAAACTCGCCGAAAAAAAGCAAACGAAGACACACGTTTGTTCTACCACCGGAGTACGATTCAAACGACTCCAGATGGACTTTAAAGCACCGAGAGCCTGGACCAAACCTGATGGAACTGATACCTCGAAGTCGCGTCTATGTCAGCATAGATGAATACAATAAGTGCATACGGTCATCTAATGACTGCAGGACACTAACAAGGTCGCTACTGACCGCAATTTTCAGCAAGAACGCCCTGAGCGTATGCTCTCCAACAGGCTCAAAAGCCAGAGCGTTCAATAACGTGAAGATTGATGTTAGACCTGGATTGGATAAGGATTCGAGATTGGCCTTGTTGGCGTTTATTGATAAGTATGGGAAGGAAAGGAAATGGAACACCTCAGACACAGCTGGAATCATGAGCAGTATTCGTACAAAAATTCAGGATATGAGAAACAAATATGGTAAAACAAAAATCGTTTAAATTGGACTTGGCTCCAGGCACTACCGAGTCTCTAGATAACAATATTATCATGCAACTGTGCAACTGATTACGGGTTATGTATACAAATTAGGTTAATTAGATTGTATTTTACTTTTAATGAGTTCTGTGCTTATCATGATGTATTTAGAGTAAGCACACCTCGCAGTAAAGGCTGATAGGTATAGTTTGCAAATGCGTATGTTTTTTTGAAAGACACCTGTGGTCATATCAGTGTTTCTACGAAATAACGGGATAATTTTATGCTTATTAGTAAACCCTTAATAAACAACATGATTAGAAATGATTTAACTCCCATAAGGAGCAGTATTTGAAATGATTTGAAATGTTGAAAATTGAATCATTTTTAATCATGTTTATCCCCTTTAAATCATTTTGTTTAATCAGGGAACAATTAAATAATTGTGTATTATGAAATCATTATTTGGTTTTCCTCAAATCCTTCGGTACTTCCCTTTAGAAACAACATAGTAAAATAATATTTCCATTCATAACTAGCACACAAATTAAAGACGCTAACAGCAATTGTCAGAAGTGCTCAATTGAATCTAATGTTCTTGACCTGGTGTTCTTAATTGACTCTTTTCAATTGTTCATGGAAGTACTTCTCTTAACTGGAACAAAACCGGATATTTTATCTAGTAGCTCTGTTACTATCGTAGTAAGGACAAACTACAGCACCCTGTACATTGTTATTTCCTGCACAAGTACAAAAAATGATAAGGGCCCTTGCCAACGCAAAAAGTCCCTGCTCGGTATTTCGGTACGTACATACCAGAAAAATACCGAATATAATGGAAGGTCCCGCTGGACAAAGTTAATGCATGGCCTAGTTGTCTCAGTATAGTTGTCAGATTTCTAAATTTACATACAAAGCTTATTATCACGACTGTTATTAAACTTTGGACCATGATAATCTTTGAGCAGTAAATAACAATTTTTCTATCGTAGGTCATATGAAGGGCATTTTTTGTTCAGTTCGAATGCATTCTTATTCTTACAAACTTGACGACTCACGATTATGAAGGAGCAACATGACCTAAAACAAGTTTCTAGGAAAGTTTTGTCACTTGTAGTTATATGCCATCATTAGACTATTGTGAGTAATGATAATTCAAAGAAGTATGAACAAACAAGTTTTTGTAACGCCAAAGATATTCATGAGTTAAAGAAATAGACAAATAATACGCATAAATATGTAAAATCGTGTACCATAAGTCTTTAATCATAATAAATTATAATGCCAAACTTGTTTTTCGAGACTGAACCATGCATAATCAATGAACCAGAATGAATTCGTACAGTCGTGAACAGTTTGAAATGTCGCAACAATCAACATTTATAATTATTTATATTTGAAATCAGCGGAACGTTGCAGGGACGGCTTGATGAGGTCAAATAATCCTGACCTCTTTTGTTGTTTATGTACAGGGACAGATAACCTTTGATAAGAAGGTGACAAAACAAATCTAGAAGCGAAAAGTCTTCTGGTTTGACCACAAATCTTTTGCAAAATAAAGTAAACCAAAGTGTAAAGGAAATGTGTTCTACTTAGTGAATTTAAAAAACTAGTTCTGTAGCATCGCTATGCGTCTGTACAAAAAATATATTCTATGCGTCACGTGTACTGTTATTTTTGTGACCTTATTTCAGAGCAAACTGTATATTAACAGATAACATATTATTCGCTTGCTACCTTATCGACTGAAGGACTATGTTTATTCTATAGTCAATAGCGCTAGCTACCGAGACCGAAATATACCAAAGTCTCCCCAGCGTAACATTTCTCCACGCCATAGTTGTCGATTATTTATAGTCCAGAAATTTCGCGTTATAACCAGAGTGTTTTATTACATTGGTGTGGGCCTTTATTGATCGTAAAGAGAATAGACCAACGTAATATGACTTCCTCTCTCTCTCTCATAACAACGCGTTGGCTGCTCTTGGTATAAAAACACACATACAAAGTTTCTGATAGTAAACCGCGGCCGGCGGGCGTACGATAAGCAAACGTGCTCAAGGGGAATTGAACGTTATTTTCACATTTATGAGCTTATTGTGAGTCAGGATAGAAACAATACTACTACGCCGCAATGCAGGTGAGCGTACAATGTTGAATCTTTAGATTATTTGACTGAAAATCAGTATGAGGCCCGTAAGGTGATTTCAAGGCTACTTCAAGCGCTGCGTCACTGATTTCACGCACAATTATCAGTTTGGTCTATTTAATTTTCCAGTTGGATGCCAAAGAGTATCAATATGCAGTAGTCCGTTTTTTTGAACAACCTTGTGAGGATATCGGTGAATTTGTCTGTGTACCACATTCTTGGATACGAGTACGCAGAGTCGGCAACGAGCAGAGTATCGTCGCGTATCCTAACGAGCGCTCGTCGGTAACACGGAGACGGGTCGAGGACAAGGAGCAGCCATCGGAAAAATGGACTCTCCATCTGGCTGTTGTGAAACTTGAAACATGTGAGTAGCAGACTACTCATTAGCATACTAAATTTAGCATATCAATTTTTGCAGTGAAGTTATTGTAAATCGGTAACTCGATGTTTATTTTTTCCAGATACTTACAAAGATGCTAAGTTTTATATCTTGGAGAATAAATATGGCGTCGCAGCTGAGGATTTGTGCACATCTGTTGGAAATAGTGGGTGATGTAAATTTAAATTGGTAACATAATGAAATGTTACGATCTTACGCAAAGTAATAAAACTTTTTTTTCCAGGAAATACTTCGCTAAAACGTCCTCGAACATCAGAATCTCAATGCAAGCAACGGGTAGACAGGACTAATGGAGGTTCTATTCCTAATAAAATATCAGCTAAAAATAAAGCGTTTGTATATCCGTATCTTCAGCGAATACCTGACTATTGTAAAGACTCTGAATATGATTGCGAAAAAATCGTGAAAAAACCTTGTCATATTTCTCGAGAGTTTCTAAACTCCATGAAAAAATACCTTCTGAAATCGAGTAATCAAAATCAGGTTATAAACACCAATGATAACACTGAAATTCTAAAGGCTTCAGAAGTTGATCAAGACAATCCACAAGTTCTGCCTACAGGAAAAGACTCTGAAGAATCTTCAGTAGCAGAGCCCCCCCAACTTTCGCATGGGTCCCAGGGTTCAGAAATCCAGCCAATGATCGTCGATGAGCCAGAAGGAAATGAAGATACAGTAGAGGTGTCATCGGCGCGAGATGATGATAGTGATCGAAGCGGTTCTCCAGAAGTAAGTACAGAAAATACAGCCCAGCCAGTTGGTCATCCAACAGATAGGATCCGCACTCAAGCCAATTTTATAGCTCGTATTTTTGAAAAGATGGAAAAATGTGAAATAAATTCTTCAGAGAGGGTTTTAGAGGTCCACAAATCGTTCGAGCAGTCTATAAAATTGGTAAAACGCATTAGGAATTCCTCCAGTTCAAAAAAATTGAAATTAAACAAAGAAAAACAAGATGAGGCGGAAACTCCTGATGTAGAGGTGCGGAATGATGTCAAAAGCAGTAGCAATGATGATAAAGATGAAGATGAAGATGATATTGAAGATAAAGATGAAAAAGCTCCGAAGAAACCACGTAATTTGCGAAACTTTGTCCTACCACCAGACTACGATCCAAATGATACTCGATGGACTTTGAAGTACCGCGAAAATGACCCGGAACTTGGTCTTGAAGAGCTTATCTCTGGAAGTAAGGTGTTTATTAATTCTATAAGGCTGGCACACTGTCTAAGGGTGTCTAAAGATTGCAAAACGCTAGCGCGAATGTTACTTGTCGAAATATTTTCACAGAGTGCGTTGGCTGTTTGTTCATTAACTGGCGCGAAAGCAAATGCTTTTCACAACAACGGTACGTATGTGAGGCCTGGGTTGGATAAGAATGCCAGGGTTACGATATTGACATATGTTGAACGTCATTCTCGCAAAGAAAAATGGACGACATATGATAGGCAGAGTGTCATCAATAGCATTAGGAGCAGAATTCAGGAGATTAGAAATAAGCATGCTAGAACATAGTGATTGTCAATAAAATCTATTGTCAGTTGAATATAAATACGATATTGACGATATCAAAAAATCGTTTTTTTTTTACCCGACCATGAGCAGTTTGATGAATGTATCGCTATAATGGACTATTGTCAGTTGACCTTCAGTTGCTGACTCATCGGTCTGTCAGCTTTTATCTTGACAAGAAAATTAGTTTGATTACTAACCCAATTTTCTTGTCAAGCTGATTAGGCAATAAAAAATTTAACCATGCGCACTGTTTTTTATTGCGAAAATACTGGGAGAATTCCAAACACTGTTTATAATTGTACAGGGAGCGTTAAATGAAAAACAGATGTTATCCGAAATGATTTATTATGGCTGAGTAATGGCATTTTCGTAAACAAGACATCACATCAGGTTATGTAAATCACGAAGGTATACAATAATCCATAATGACTAAAACGCGATATATTCTCTATACAGCCTGACAAGTTGTTCATAGCAATGTTATAACATATATTCAGTGGATTTTGATATTCTAAAACATGTAGGCGCTAAAGAATGACCATTTATTGTGTTGGATGGCTATGGTTCTATGCTGAATCATAATGGTTGATAAATAGTGAATTTTATGGTATCTGAGAGCTTACAAATCTGTGACTAGTTCGCAAATTTTGTAAGCTTTTTTAATACTGAACAAAAGTACTGAATAAAATAGAGTTTGTAGGTCTCTAAGTATATTTCTTCTTTGTTTTCTACAAACTGTCGGTTCGATTTTCATTAGAGTCCATCATGAACTCCAGTCAGTTTAGAATGGATTCATGTATACGTATACAAGCCAAAAAATTCAAAAACAAAGTTACTAACTTTCAGGTTAGAGTATTTTTCTTGTTATGTTATTATCTTAAGATACTCGCAAGTATCTGCGACTATCTATAAAATAGCGCCCGCGGCGTGTGACAGCTTTGAGTCCACTGTTCTGGCAGAGGTCAAATATAGGAACGAAATCTACCAAAAATTGACACGCTGAATATAAAGTATGAGTCCACATGTTGAGTTTTTTGGCGGAATATGTGATGAACGCATTGTAGTTTTATTTTATATTTTTTGCATTATTTTCTGCTATAAAGTGCTTTAAAAAAGTGGTGCAGCTTGGAGAAAATCATTTGGTCCACGTGAGCAATGTGAAGGACAAGAAAATAAATGAAGAAGGACGTGAAATCCCAATTTGCATTGGGTGCAGTTTTATCATGGAAGTAATAAGTACTTACGTACAACTGGAAGAGCATCTCTAAAGTAATATCACTGTTACACCGTAATGCAAATTAAAAAAAAAAGCGTGACAAGGAAGTCATCGTGAGCGGCTCTATCTATTTCTTTCACTTCTCATTCAGAAAGTTATACATTGATTTTGTAGGGTGTCCATAATTTTAACCTTTACCAAAATTCCTCCTTATTTGCACTAAAACTGTGTTTATTTTTACTACGGATTTCGGAGTATGCTTACTCCTTATATAAGGGTAACGAACCTCCCGAAATTAGAATAACTCAGTTATTATTAAAACATATTTTCTGGTTTTTTTTTGGGTTCCGTACACCCAACGGGTGACCACAGAACCTTATTACTAAGCCTCCGCTGTCCGTCAGTCAAGGGGCTGTATTCCATGAGCCGTAATAGGTAGACAGTTGAAATTTCCACAAAATGTGTATTTCTATTGCCGTATAACAACAAATACTAAAAATTAAAAAAATAAAAAATAAAAAAAATACATTTTTTTATAGGTCTTTAGAAGTATTTTTGATTTAGCTATAGAGCTAAAACGGTAATACAAGCAAGAGTGAATCCTGGTGTTGTTATAGTACTAATATTAAAGTATAGTATTAATACAACATAATATAATAAAAATCTGACAAGTGTGAGTCGTACTCGCGCTACTCCTTTTTTTCGCTCGCGTTGATGTCTTTTGTTTGTAATGTGAATAAATATCACCTTTAACTACTATGTAGTTGTGTGGAAAGGTGTGGTGGTCTGTGGCGGTCTGGTGTTGTGTGGAAAGGTGTTGTGGCCGGGTTTTTGTTCAAAATATGTATTTAAACTATCCTTCATTAGAAATTTCCAACAATGTAAACAATAACTAATAAACGTAACCTAAAAAGTAAATTATTTCTTTATTAAATTAATTATCATACCAATGTTTTCGATTACTTATTAATGTTACCAATTAATAATGTAACATTAATAACCGAACACATTGGTACCAGAAATGTTTTATAAAGAACCTAATAAATTATAATTTTTAGGTTAGGTTATTGTTTACTTTTTTGGAAATTTCTATTGAAAGATGCTTTTGGTAAACAGTCAGTTTTTACAATATTTCTCTCGGTCTCTTTTTTCTTACGAAGCATTGTCACTCTGGTCATCCCAAGTAGAATGAGATGGCACCACGTGTGTTTGTCGTCTCAGTTCTTTTTTTTAATTCATTTTAAAGGTCATATATTAGTGACCAAAAAAATTCTTTGAACTTCTTATTCCAGTTGTACGTTAGTACTTATTACTTCCATGACTTTTATAGGACACCTTACTGCAACCGGGTGTTCCGTTCACCTCAGAATGAGGCTACTGCAAATGCTGTCAAGAACTCCACTCGCACTAGTATTGCAAATCAAAAAAGGAATGTAGATGTTTAATTTTGAAGTCTGTCTCACAAATGTCGTACCCAAAGACGTTAAATATTTAAAAAAAAAATCTGCAGGGCTTCCTCATATAAAAAGGGAGTGAAACTCCTTGCCTAAGTCTGTTTCCCGACTCCTACAATTTGGGGATCCTCAAGGCGAGAGTGAATAGGCATAGTTTTTTATTGTAACAAAATTGGTGTAAGATTCTCATAAAGCTGAACAACTTTTGTTCTACAAGTTTCCTGAAATCGCAAAAAATATTATTGAACACTTCATTTAAACGATCAGCCGATAGATCCATTTTGTACGTTTTTGTATGGTGAGGTGAGGAAAATTGTTCCGTATTATGATTGGAAGCCCTAATTAACGGGTCCTACACCAATTTTTTACACCCTGTATATGATAAATAAATGTGTTTTTGATAAAATTGCGTTTTTATTTCCTTTTATTATATTCGGGATTGGGAAATAGTTGGTAGTCGGCCGAATACCGTATGTTTTGTCCAAAGGAACAGCTGCCGTTTTTTTGGGCGAAAGGAATCTACACAGGAAACAGAGTTGTTTTAATTATCAGCTGATCTAGGTAAAAAAAAAATTACACTCAATGTATAGTTTCAAGTGGGTTTAGGTACCGACTGAGTATATACGAGTACCTATAGCTGCAATATTATATTTCCTTCACACAACAGTGTAGCCAAAAGAAAGTGTTTAATAAACATTTACTTCGCGTCACACGCAGCCTAAACATAACGTTAGTTGCGTATTTTACCTACCTACTTAATGAAAATGTAGATATACCTACGTTGGAGTTCATTTTATAGTGATCAAACAAACGAAAGGACGTACCAAGCGAAGACTTTTATAACATCTAGAAAAAAATTAGGAGTTAGTTTGCGCGCACGCATGGGTGACAAAACCGTGACAGATTCGTCACTCTTGTGTGGATTTATACAAGTGTAAGAAAATTTAGCATCAAGGAGCCGTTAAGAGGCCTCTACTTACGAAGTAACTAGTATCAAAATGTTTAAACTGTCAATGAATAAATGATTTATCTATCTATCTATCTATCTCAATCTGTTCTTCTACTCATCCATCACGCTGAACAACTTTCGCCAATTCAATATTCAAGTAATCTAACGATATTTTAATCACATATCCTAAACTAATGCCTTATAAAAAAAGTTTCTTAACACTTTCGAGATCTTTTTAATGGTAAGCAAAAATTGATTAACTAGCGCCATCGAGCTTTAATATACCTGAAATTAACTACCTGGCGCCATGTCGTGAGGTTAGACAGCATTTATTAAAATAGGTACTAACTTCTGCCCGCGGTTTCGGTCACGTGGATATCATTTAAATGAGGGGCTCGCAAGCTTGGAATAAAAGTTAGAGTCTTTAATCAACATACCTACCAAATTTTATCCAAATCCGTTTAGTCATTTCGGCGTAGAACAAACAAACATCCATAATTAGGCGTGCGATGCTCGAAGTCATGGGCATGTGAACTAAAAAATATTGTAACGTATTTTCTGTATTTATATCAGCCGAGGGATGTCTACTGTCGGTCAAAGACCAAGCGACCATGTCTTAGTTCCGTATGTCATCACTGGCAACACACACTGGTCAAAGACCTTTGTCTTAAGACACTGCGGTATATGGTACGTGAAGATGTTGCGAAGCTTTACGAACGCTGCCCAGCGGAGTTGGATTCGACGATTAATATATCTTTTTCGAAGTTGGACCTTCCTAAATGGGCTGTTTGAAAACTATAGGCCGACCCCTGTGAGACCGGGCCCGGAGCGCTCCCTGCGAGACCGGAGGCCGAGCTCCGCGTAGAGCGAATCCCGGACCGCGCCCTGCCAGGCCGAAGGCGAGCTCGGGGCGCTCCCCGCGAGGCCGGAGGGCAAAAAAAATGGTTCATGAGTAAACTGCTGCTGTGTGTCGGAGCCAAACTACGCACTACGCACACTTTTTTAATTTTATGTCCACCTTCATTTTAAGACTGTTGAGAAGCTCTACTGAGGCCATCGAGCACTGTGCCTAAGTCTTACATGGTCTCAGCCATGACCACGACATCGTCAGTGAATCGAAGGTGGGTGATGTACTCGCCGTTGATATTGGTGCCAAGTCCGCCTTAGCCCAAAAGCTAAAAAAAATATCCTCCATCCAGGGTGGCGGTGAACAGTTTCTGAGATATGACGTCTCCCCGTGTCATTCCTCGCTGCATTCGGATAGCTTTCGATTTTTGCCCTGGAGGCGAACCGACATTGTACCTCTCACCCCATGCTCCGCCATTACCGTGACCGCTACCAGAGCCAGGCATAACGGCACCGCTGAGGACTATTTTTTTCAGAATAAAAACCTTTAAAACCTAATCAAAACTCGGTAGCGCGTCTGTGCTGATACTACGCACACTTAAAAAAAAAAATCTTGTCCATCTTCATTTTAAGACCCAATGTTGAGAAGTTCTACTGAGGCCATCGAGCATTGTGCCTAAGCCTTCCATGGTCTTCATCCATGACCACGACATCGTCAGCGAATCGAAGGTGGGTGATGTATCTACTCGCCGTTGATATTGATGCCAAGTCCACCTCAGCCCAAAAGCTTAAAAACATCCTCACATGAACAGTTTCTTAGAAATGAGATCTCGCTGGTGGCGAACCCACATTGTGGCGTTGTCATACAAACACTTCAGCACCCGCACCCCATGCTCCGCCTTTACTGTGACCGCTACCAGAGCCAGGCATAACGGCACCGCCGAGGACTATTTTCAGAATAAAAACCTAATCAAAACTCGGTCGTGCGTCGGTGCTGACACTACGCACACTTTTTTTAAAATTTTCTTGTCCATCTTAATTTTAAGACCCACTTGTTGAGAAGCTCTACTGAGGCCATGGAGATTTGTGCCCGCCTGCATATAAACATTATTCTTCTTTTTTGGGCATTCAAATAAATATGTATATCCTATCAGTAAAAAATGGAACATTTTACGCGGACTTGCGACGTGACAGAGATTAACAAAAAATACACTTTACAGCTATCCCACGGGAAAGACTTCAGCAATCGTGATGAAATGTTGCATATATGTTAGTTTAGGTCTCAATATGTCTACATACCAAAATTCATAAAAATCCATTCAGCGGATCTGGCGTGATTTAATAACGAAGATCCATCGATCCACCCATCCAAACTTTCACATCTATAATATTAGTAGGATAGGATTATCTTTGATAGAGGTGCGCTCATGTGGCAACGTGACAAATGGGTGACACTCACGTGACGCTCCATGCATGCAGGAGTGACGAAACTGTCACTGTGTCAAAAGTCACCCTTGCGTGCATTGCGAACTCTCTCCTACTTCACTTATTCTTAGCAAATAACCTGTCTATTTTTACCATATTTCTGCCTACAATATTTTCCTAATAGTTAGGTAACTTATTAGGAAATAGCTAACTTTCGCATATTTTCAGGTGCCAATGGCTAAACTTGTATTTTTAAGTGCTCAATTTTAAAAAAAATGTGGTTTATGTTTTTCGTATATTATGTGTGTATCTGTGGTGCTAAAGGAGACAATTCGGAGATGAGAATGTTGGAAGACTCTTTTATAGCTAGCAGAATCGTCCCTTACTACATCCCGAGGGCGCCTTATTCATTAGCCAAGGTAAGGCATCCTTCTACTTTTCAACCGACTTCCAAAAAGGAGGAGGTTCTCAATTCTTTTTTTTATGACAAATTGAAAGCGAGACTTAACGTGATTTTATTTAACACATATGAGCGGGTATTGATGTTTTTACCTCTACCTACGTTTCGACTATGCTTCGATAACCGTGGTCGAGAGTAGACTGAAGCACAGATTACTAATTAGTTACTAACTGAAGTCTGCGTCGGTGGCTCAACCGGTAACGACTCGGTCCATCTAACCAGAGGTACCGGGTTCAAATCTGGACGGCCAATGTACCAATGAGTTTTTAAAAAACTTACGTACATATCATTACCGATTGCTTTAACGGTGAAGGAAAACATCGTGAGGAAACCTGCACAGGCCTGCGAAGAAACTCGAAGGTTGTGTGTGAAGTCGACCAACCCGCACTGGGCCCGCGTGGTCGACTAAGGCCTAATCGCCCTGATTCAGGGTAGGCTCGAGCCCCTCGGTGGGGACGTATATGAGCTGATATAATAAAAAAAAAACTAACTGAAGCCGCGGTGTCATCGCCGCCGGCGCAAAAGTAAGTAATTTAAGTGTTATATCTTTTTTTATGTTTGTTACCTCAGAACTTTTGACTGGGTGAACCATTTTGATGATTCTTTGAAAGCCAGTGCTTCCCGTGTGGTCCCATATAAATTTTTATCAAAATCGTTGTAGTATTTTATTAAAAAATTTACAAAAACCCAAAATAATAATGCAAAATTGTACTAAGTTGTTGCGATGGAAGTCGGTTTTTTAACGTGTTTAGCGTTTTCAATTATTCAGTCTATGCTCAAGTGGCGTGGGTAGGGTATTTAAGACTCGTAAAACAGATGGCCGTTAGTTAATAATCCATTTACTCTCCGATCCTCCCCCGTCCCTCTCCGATCCTCCCCCGTCACTCTCCGATCTTCCTCCGTCCAACCAACGATCCTCCCCCGTCACTTTCCGATCCTCCCCCGTCCAAGCAAAGACCTAAACCGAGGTCTGTGCCCACCAGGCAGTTGCATCTTTAGCTTTGCACTAGGTTGAGTGCCTTTCGCACTCGCCTCCCCTGCCCGGTGAAGTTGTAAAGACCCCCACGGCCAACAACAAGCTTGTCCTTTCGAAAAAAACGGCTGTGAGTCAGTAGAGTTTTTTAATTGCCGACCGTGCACAAGAATAAATTGCGTAAAAAGCCTCTCCCACTGGGTAGACCGGCGACTTGCTCAAATCAGCGGAAAGTCGCTAAATGCGGGTAGCGCAGGACTGGTCTTTGTGGAAATTCTCAGGGGAGGCCTTTGTTAAGCAGTGAACGCCTTTCCTCTGTCCATCTCGTTTCCTGGAGCAGCTGAGGTGTCAATCCAATCCGTCGCTTCCTAAATACTGTGATCTGACTACCATGACTTAGAAGGGGGCAGAGCGTTATCCTACAGCGTGAACACTAGCGGCAGAATTAGTACCGGCCCAGCAAACTTGGCGCTCTAGGCGAAGGAATGGGACGACACCCTTTAAAAAAACCGGCCAAGTGTGAGTCGGACTCGTGCAAAGTCTCTACTTTCAAGAACCCTTTCCGTAGTATTTTCAAAAAATAAATGTAGAATTTAAAAAACAACATTATATTTGCAGTTGGTAATAGAACATTTTGTATAGAAAATCTATGAACTTTTTTCAAATCCAACTGCACACCTTACGTACTAATATTAAGTTGGTCGACTACTATTCCTAACCTAAGAAAGTCTACTTAGCCGTGATAGTTTTCCTTTTAAATAAATGTCCTACTATTTTCAATTTTTTTAGAAATCCATATAGCGCGGTTTCGGGGGAGGAGGACGGCACACTTGATTCCCTTTTTTATATTAAAAATTTGAGTGCGTTTGGCACCACCTCACCTGATGGTAAGTGCCAATGCAGCCGAGGATGCAACATGCAAGTTCAAATAGTGCCTCGTCTTGAAGATTCCTCAATAATACGAATCGAGGAATACAGATACCGGCAGGGAATTCCATTCCTTGGCCGTTGTCATAATGAACGACGTGCGTAAAGGTGGAACATTAACGACAAAGGAGTGGAATCGCCCTCCGCGCCCGGTCGTCCGATGATGAAATGGAGATGGGGGAATGAGGTCATCAAGCTCCAGGGCACACTCTCCAATGAATCCTGTAGAACAGCGATAGACAGGCGACATTGCAGCGATACTCTAGGCTTAGGAGCCTGTTTCTCGTCGCCAATGAGTCCCCTGGCACGTCGGTTGATAGAATCCAATGCATCTAGCTGGCATAGAGCCGATACGTCCTATAAGTGAGAGCAGTACTCCATACATGACCGAACTTGAGCTTGGTATAATATTTTAAGACGCTCTGGTGTGAAGTAAAGTCTCACCTTCGGGAGGATACCAAGCTTTTTGGAAGCCGTTTTTGCCTTGGATTCAATGTATCTCCCGAAATTCAGATCGGATGTTAAATCTACGCCAAGGAGCTCAAGATGGTCGTATATCATCTGGATTGGTTCATCTCGGAAAGTAGGAGTCAGTGTAAAAGGACTCCTTTTCGCAGGAAATAGACACGCCTGCGTTTTAGAGGCATTAAACCTAACAAGATTGGCATCGCCCCCGTCAGAGACTGCTTTGAGTGTTAGGTTCACGCGCTCAATCAGGGCCTCTCTCTGTGATAGTATTTCCGGACCTCTAGTTCAAGCACTAGACAAGTATCTCTCCGTAACCGTGCTGTCGTCTGCATACCCAAATATACCGGGTTTCAGCAGATCATTAAAATGCAGCCAAAACAATGTTGCGCAGAGAACTGAGCCCTGAGGTACCCCGGCATCAATAGTCAATAGGACAGACGAGCAGCCATCAACGACCACTCGAATGAACCGTTCCCTCGCTCTAATAAAAAGTAGCACTTTAAAGCTTAACATTTCACTAACCGATCTATGAATTGAAAAATAGTGTTAGTGAACCCTCAATAGTTTTGAAAGATCTATTAAACGATACCCCATACAATAGATTACGTCAACAAAATAAATCTTTTTTTTAAATTTAATTGTATCACTTTGACGGTGTGATTAATATACCCATGCTAAATTACATCTTTCTAGTACTAATAGTCTTTGAGCTCAGCTGCGGACAGACGGGCAGTCATACAGACAGACTGGCGAAACTATAACGGTTCCTTGTTGACTGTAGAACCCTAAAAATCATTAAGTAGCATTGACTTAAAATGTAAACTAAGTAGTGTTGTTATTTAAGTTGTATTAAATTGAAGCTCAGTCTCCGGATCAGATAGTTTTGGTTCCACACATTATATCAATTCATATAAGTCCCCACTCATAGAGCACAGATATGATTTACTGTACTTCAAGGAGAGTGTATCTACATTCTTTTGTTACATTTTTTTATTCACAACTAGCTGTCCTGGCGAACTACGTACCGCCTTACATTACATTACACTGCCCTACCCTACCCTACACTACACTACACTACCCTACCCTACCCTACACTACACTACACTACACTACCCTACACTACATTAACCAACCCTACCCTACACTACCCTACCCTACACTACCCTACCCTACACTACCCTACCCTATACTTTCCTACCCTAAACTACACTACTCTACCCTACACTACACTACCCTACCCTACACTACCCTACCATACACTACCCCATCCTACCCTACATACACTACACTACACTACCCTACACTACCCTACACTACCCTACACTACACTACACTACCCTACACTACCCTACCCTACCCTACACTACCCTACACTACACTACCCTACCCTACACTACACTACCCTACCCTACCCTACCCTACACTACCCTACCCTACCCTACACTACACTACCCTACCCTACCCTACACTACCCTACACTACCCTACACTACCCTACCCTATACTTTCCTACCCTAAACTACACTACTTTACCCTACACTACACTACCCTACCCTACACTACCCTACCATACACTACCCCACCCTACCCTACATACACTACACTACACTACCCTACACTACCCTACACTACACTACACTACCCTACCCTACCCTACCCTACCCTACCCTACACTACCCTACCCTACACTACCCTACCCTACCCTACACTACCCTACCCTACACTACACTACACTACACTACCCTACCCTACATAAGAACTTTCTCCTGACAATAACGAACTCGACAAAAAAAGAATTAGCGAAATCGGTCCAGCCGTTCTCGAGTTATGCGCTTACCAACACATTTTGCGATTCATTTTTATATTATAGATTCATCACAAAGCCCTTGGCGTTACCTAACCTGATGTTAAGTGACGATGATGCCGAAAATGGGAATACGCTCTTACGTTGATACTTTTAGTGTCCGACGTCGCTGTGTATAGACATCCTTGATATAAGAAGAACCGTACCAAAGTATACATATTAGTACTAACATACAGTATGGATACTGATTCCGCTCTCTAGATTCTGACCTCACCCCCTCGTCACCCAGATTGATACAGATTGGTGCTAGTTTGGTTCTCAAACGTATAGGATTACGCCGTGATTTTGTTTGTTTCGTCATTTGTTTTTAGAGATGTCATTTCTCGCCCGTTGTAGGGCAGTGCCTTGCAAGACGTGAAATATTTTTAGTGTCCATCGTCGCTGTAATTATGGCAACCCCCATTAAGAGAATAGCCATGCCCTAGCACGACGTGAAATATTAGTGTCCATCGTCGCTGTGATTATGACTACCCCCATTAAGAGAAGAGCCATGCCCTAGCACGACGTGAAATATTAGTGTCCATCGTCGCTGTGATTATGACTATCCCCATTATGAGAAGAGCCATGCCCTAGTACGTCAAATATTAGTGTCCATCGTCGCTGTGATTATGACTATCCCCGTTATGAGAAGAGCCATGCCCTAGTACGTCAAATATTAGTGTCCATCGTCGCTGTGATTATGACTACCCCCGTTATGAGTAGAGCCATGCCCTAGCACGACGTGAAATATTAGTGTCCATAGTCGCTGTGATTATGACTATCCCCGTTATGAGAAGAGCCATGCCCTAGTACGTCAAATATTAGTGTCCATCGTCGCTGTGATTATGACTACCCCCGTTATGAGTAGAGCCATGCCCTAGCACGACGTGAAATATTAGTGTCCATAGTCGCTGTGTTTATGGCCACACACGATTTAGAAATAACCGTACCCTACCCTACCTAATAAAATAGCTAATTTAAAAACTCTTTCAGGTCAAATTCCAAGGCAGCGAAGCTACCTTAGAGTCCCTACTGCCCGTGGAACAGGCGGTGGAGCCTCCAAAGGTCACGTGGGATACCTGTAACAAGCATTACTACGTCCTTGTGATGCTTGGTGAGATTAGATTCGGGTGGACGTCCCTCTTACAACGTAGCCTGCAGAACGGAAGGCCGGTGAGGCAATTAAGTACGCGAGTAGCGACTGCGCATTGGAAGACGTCTACTTTATCAGTATCAACTTAAGGGGGGGGGGGGGTTGTGGAACTTGTGAAAATCCTTAAGGGCCGCCAGGAGGCTCGAGTACAATACAAACGTAGTTCCGCTTTAATACAAAAACTACATGCGCATGTATCGGCCTTTCGTTCCTGGTGGTATATAGATAGATAAAACTTTATTTCACTAAAAAGGCACAATATATTTTAACAATACACAGACAAAATATGAATTAAACTTAGTAACAAATATTACTGGTTTATTGAAAAAAAAATTAAACAGTGTCAGTAGTGCCAAGTTAGCGAAACTGGTCCAGGCTCAGCATAAATGTTGTGGGTCGCAAATTACTCACAACGCTGCTTTTCAGCCAAACCAAGAAAAACGTGGTACAGCAGGCGAGGGCTTGAATATTTACTGAACACATTTTGTTGAAATTTTCACTGTTAGGTAACTTAGGTAAGTTGAAAGATATTTAATTCAATTAAAAAATATAAAATGTTATGATTTTCTATTTTCTGAGAAATACGTGGATGAAGAAACATACATCACTTATTAAATTGGCACACCTATTTAGAAGCCAACATAGACTACCCAACATACTTATTATATGAATATTGTAGCGTAGGTAGGCCTCCCACTCGGTGGACCGATGACTTTGTGAAGGTCGCGGGAAGCCGCTGGATGCGGGCAGCGCAGAACCGGTCGTCATGGAAATCCTTGGGGGAGGCCTATGTCCAGCAGTGGACGTCCGAAGGCTGATAAGATGATGATGATGATTGTGCAATTCCAACAATAACAGTATCACATACATACGGGTCGCATTGATAACCTCCTTTTTTGAAGTTGGTTAAAAATCGATCAGCTGTTTAGCTAACTTTGTATGGGAAGTCATTACGTTTTGGTAAATTCGGCAAATTGGTAAAACGAAAGTCGTTCAGTTTCATGATTAGAAGCTCCGTCGAAAAATATGTGCTCTATTTTTTCGAGCACCCTGTATAGGTTGAACGGAGACGTCTAAACAAGGCAATTGTGCGGGGGCCCAGGGGCGAGACGGAGGGAGGTTTAGCCCCAAGTTCCATAGTCAAATCTCGGGACACTTCACAAATTCAGGTGGTGCAAGGAGCAGTTGCCCTTAAACAAGTGTTATTGAGTCGGCTTTAACTAAGGCGTTGTTGGACCACTGTATCTGTTTGTACTATGACTGTTGGATATTTACACTGTGGTGCGGGACTGAAAACCAATCATGGCGGACGGTTATGGTACTAAAAAGGTTTTCTTACTTCTAACTTCTATGTCATCATATCAGGTTATATATACGTCCCTACCGAGAGGCTTGAGCCTGCCTTGAATTAGGGCTATCGGGCCTTGATCTTAGGAGCTTCGATGGCGTAACGGCTAGAGACACTACCTCCTGTCCAGGAGGTCGTGGTTCGAATCCTGCTAAGTACCAATGTGTTTAGAATTTCGATTTCTTAAGTACGTTTATCTGACGCTTTTATGGTGAAGGAAAAATATCGTGAAGAAACCTGCACCAAAGTATATATATTAGAACCCTGCACACGCCTGTGAATAAACTTGAAGGGTGTATGTGAAGTCAACCAACCCGCACTGGTCGACTTATATATGCAGAAGATATACCCCTAAATTTAGAATGCAGTATTTTTATGGCACTTCGAATATTCCAAACAACTGGTGGTTTCATTTGGTGCCTGAGATGTTTCTGTTATTTTCTAAACGAGACAACATTCAGCAACGATTATTACAAAAAAAAAAATATTGTACAGCCAGCAACTTTGTGCATAGTTATTTTATTTCGTAGCCTCCAACTCTCCAACGTCTGACATACACAAATAAACAATAAACATTACGCCTAATAGTTAAGATTCAGATTCTTTTAAAGAATTTTTAAAAATGTACACCTAAAGTTGTTTAGATTTATTGGAGACAAGGCTTTTGTGGTATCGGGGTGATTTATAATTTATCGGCAGAGGATACAGTTAGTTAAAAGCGTGCTATCACGGATCCAGTTAGCTAGAAGCGTGCTACCACGGATCAGATACTTATTTATCCGATCCGTGCGTGCTACCTATGCTCGGAGTTTCTCTGCGTGATAGAATCAGCAACGAGGAGATCCGTAGGAGAACCAAAGTAACCGAAATAGCTCTCAGAATTTCATAACTTAAGTGGCATTGGACGGGGCACATAGCTCTTAGAATATATGACCGCTGGGGCAAAAAAGTTCTCGAGTGACGACCGTGCACCGGAAGTCGTAGCGTAAGCAGGCCTCCCACATGGTGGACAGACGACCCGGTGAAGGTCTCGAGAAGCCGCTGGATGCGGGCAGCGCAGGACCGGTCTCGTGGAAATCCTTGGGGGAGGCCTTTATTGTCCAGCAGTGGACGTCTTATGGCTGATATGATGATAATAAGAAGCCCCTTGAAAAAAATGTTATATTTTTTTTTACCTAAAATTTAGGGCTACTTACTCGCAAACACCGTAAGGCGAAGGCAGGGAACATATGGCAGCTGCGGTAAATCTTACCGTCAATTCTTTCTATAGGAGGGGTAGGCAAGGCTAATTTTGTAAAAAACCCATAACGCTGTCATTGCTGGTGCAAGGGGTTCATTCTTGGGTAAAAGCGCGATTGTTATCGGTGTATGTATAAGTATGTTGAAGTAAAGCGAGGCACTAAGCGAGGTTGCGAACTACACTGTTCTTTATTACCGCGTAGCGAGAGTTGCTATTTATTAAAAGCGTCATTGCGAGTACTTCATCTGTATACTTGTTCTATTATTATCATCTGTGGCAAGGGTCTCTTTCTAAACTCGGGCAGGTAGGGCCATTACACCACACACGGGGGTCAAGTTCAGGTTGGTGGAGGTTATCGCTCTAATGGCCCCTACTGCCAGAAGTTTTTAAGTCACTTTTTAGGCCAGCTTAACGACTGCCATCTAGTGGTAGCAACAGGCACCAGCGGCTTAACGTTACTTACGAAGCACGGTGGTGCAGGTCAATTAACCTGAGTGATCGCCCTAAGCACTGAGCTGCGGCCGAGGCTAGCCCATCGTACATCTACTAGATATTAGGGTTGTCAACTTTTTTTTCGACCTTTGCTTAAGGGACAAACGATCATAAATTTTTAAAAATACGGTATTTCCTTTTTCACCCGGGACAAATAAAAATCATAACTAGTTTAGCTAAAATTCGTTTTATGTAGACTTAAAACTATACTTCGTTAAAGATTTTACTGCACGTAACATATCTTTTTGTTTTTTGACATGATTATAAAAACAAACACAGTCAAAATCGTAGTTAAACTTTAATTAAATTCGGCATACATTTGTTACGGAGGGGACGTCAGTCCATTTTAGGTTCATTTGCGAAAATACTCTTTCGAAAAAGTAATTTGAGCTAGGAATACTAAAAAAAATATTTCGAGAAAAAAAAATATATCGCGGCCGCCCGCGCCGCGGTCTGTAGATTTATCATCAAATTGGTTGTCCCGGCGGGACATAGAAATTTATGCAAGAAATACGGGATGTCCCGTGAAATACGGGACGGTTGGCAACACTACTAGATATGCATAGGGTTAGGGCAGTGCGAGGTTGGTAAGGCAACAAAAAAATTTAAAACAACACCATTTTTCTTATTTTTCTCAGGCCCCCCCTTCCCGGATACACCAGGAAACCTTCGCCACTGGATTGTAGTCAATATCCCCGGCACAGAGGTGGAAAAAGGCGAGATCCTGACAGCTTACCTACCCCCCACCCCACCACCTGAAGCTGGACCCAACCACTACGTCATATTGGTGTATGAGCAGCCCTCATTTCTACATTTTGAGGAGCCACCGATATTTGATACGACTGTGTTGTGAGTACATAGATATATTTTAAAAGAATTGATGAAATCTATTGCGAATCTATTGCGATTTGCTTATTTTTTTTTAATGAAAGGTATTATTCATGCACAAATTTCTCATCGAGCATTGGAAATCCGCGAGTGACTAGCGGCTCGCGCAACGCGCTCCCTCTAGAATGTAATACGAGTCCGTCCGGCCGTTCCATCCAACCGATTTTCTTTATTTTTTTTAAATGAAAGTATTTGATGCACAGATTTTTTATCGAGCATTGGAAATCCGCGAGTGGCTAGCGGCTCGCGCAACGCGCTCCCTCTACAATGTATAACGAGTCCGTCCGGCCGTTCCATCCAACCGATTTGCATTTTTTTAAAGAATAGGTATTGATGAACAGATTTATCATCGAGCATTGGAAATCCGCGAGTGGCTGGCTAGCAGCTCGCGCAACGCGCTCCCTCTAGAATATCCGTCCGGCCGTTCCATCCAATCAATTTGTTTTTTTTTTTTTAAAGAAAGCTATTGAATGCACAGCTTTTTCATCATGCATTGAAAACAACCTAACTTTCGCCCTTCTCAATATCTTAAAAATATATGAAATCTTATCCCAATCCGTCCAGCCGTTCTATCGAACCGATGTGCCTATTTTTGATATGAAGGATTGAAAATCACCTAACTTAGATTTAGATACGCCTCCTTCTCATCATCATATCAGCTCATATACGTCCCCACCGAGGGGCTCGAGCCTTGCATACGTCCCGTAGATTTAAATCTGAATGCCCTACACGTGACCGCAGGTGATGCTAAGTGCAACACCAGGCAACCGCCCGCCGTCTATCCCTTGGATAGCACGGTTAATTGTGCCACACGATAAGAAAGAAAGATCTTCCTAAATGTAATAATTATCGGTGGCGTAAAAAGCGTCGGTGGCGCGTAATGGCAAGGGCCGCTACCTCGTGTGCGGGAGGTCGTGGTTCGATCCTGCCACGTACCAATGTGTTTTCGAATTTCGATTTCATATGTACGTTTATCCGACGCTCATAAACGGTGAAGGAAAGCATCGTGAGGAAACCTGCATACACCTGCGAAGAAACTCGAAGGTTGTGTGTGAAGTCGACCAACCCGCACTAGGCCCAGGTGGTCGACTAAGGCCCGATCGCCCTAATTCAGGGTAGACTCGAGCCCCTCGGTGGGGACGTATATGAGCTGATATGGTGAATAATTATCCAATAAAAAGATGGAATTTAATTATTGTTTATTGCAGATCGCTGCCAATGCGAGCTGGCTTCATAGCCTACGAGTTTGCCGATAAATACAAACTTGGAAACCCAGTAGCTGGCACCTTCTTCGATTGCACCACCACTTTGGAGAGCATCATCTTATAGGGAGTTCAATGACCGCGCCTGTGGTCAGCTAAAGTGCTAAGATCACTCAATACGAGTAGGTTGATCTAGCGCGGCACTGACGTTAGCTCTCACCCACGCTACTTCGTACGAGTTATGTCAGATGGCGCTACTTTTTGCTTGTATGAAGAAAATCTGAGTAAAATATGGAGACGGGCGGATCCTTCTGTCCAAATCTGTGAGGTTGATACTGTTTCAATAATATCAAACGTAAATCTATTCACTTTAAGTTCAAATCAATGTGGGCTTCAACGCGGCTGTTACGTTGACACCTAACGCCCAATTCTCGATTTTTATATGTTTTTATTACTTTTCATCACTTTCAAATAAGTTTGAAAAAATGTGTTCAGATAAAATGAATGCTCTTGAAGTCACCGATTTTTATGTGTTGATTTCATTCAATATTAACTATTTGTTTTCGAGAAATTTTGCAATTAATGCCAAAAACAGGGTATACAGTATATTTTTTTACATCAAAAGTGGTAATATTTTTCAAATTGTATTCAATTTATAATCGATTTTTAATACCATAAGTTTATTATATATTTTTTCCATGGTGAAAGTTTTACACAATCTTTCAATAATTTGAATTGAATATTGTCATTTGACTCATCTTAAGGCCTTAACCACAGTAAACAGGGCCACCACAAGTAACTTAGTATCGCATCTGTGCCACCACGCATGTTGTGCTGAGCTACATCACAAGGCACGTTCAGCCGTTGCTGCCAGTTGCTATCATTATTTGACAGTCTTATAAGCCACTCGAAAACTTCTGACATTGGGCATAACTTTCCTATAAAAGACATCAACGAGTACAATGCATCAACCGTTATAGTTTCGCCATGTCCGTCTGTATGTCTGTCGATGTGTCACAGTGGTTTTGCTTAAAGACTATTACAGCTATAAAGCTAAAATTTGGTATGGTTATAAGAAAGTTATGGAATAAAATCTGTCACAAAATTGTTTATGTGTAAAGTGTTTCCCTCCCTTCCGTACATGTAAAGTTGGGGTGTTTTTTTGCGTACCCTATCGAGTGGGGTATCGTTAAATACAGTTCTTTCAAACTACTGAGGGCACAGTATATAATATATTAGTATGCTGAGGGTTTACTGAGATATTTTTTCCGATAAATGATTCGTTTACTAATTTATTTTTTTTTAAGTGGTGATTTCCATGTCCCTACTAGTGCTTTGCACCGGAGACAAAGTTCAGCTCCGGTTTTTTAAAACCGGTTTTATAAAAAAACCGGAGCATCTTTGGAGAAATCTCAAGTTTGTGTACCTTTTTTGATTTCAAGTTTTTTGAGTATAATGGAGAGCAATAACGTCATTATAGAATATACAGGGTGTTAATCTAAAAGTGCGTCATATTCACAGATATAATAGTAAATCGTGTTACCATCAAGTGTTGACTATACATAATTTCAGGTTATTTAAAAAACGAAAAAAGAAACAACAAGTATGTTTTAGAGTGTGAATGGGAATAAACCATTTTCTTTCGCGCTCGATTTCGGACGGAATGGGAATACACCTAAAGCAACCGAGGTCACCGAGGTCGGGTGTCTACGAGTATTGGCAAGTGTAGCAGCTGCTTGGCGGGCTTAGGACCGACAAAATAACCAATTTCTTTATTAGTTACCTAGTTCTGAACAAAAACAACAAAAACGCGAGAAATAAACGTGGTTATTACGTACTTACTAAGAAATGATTGAGGCATTATGCGATAGTCTCTCTCTGAGATTTTGAGTCTCACACGCAGCAAGCATTACTCGTTGGGTTGGTCCTCCACTGCTTGCCCTAAGCTGTTACCACTTATTGCATAAAGACGCACCATTGCACATAAGTCCACATTGGAATAATTGTAAAGTCGCACCATTTCACATTGGAATAATTGTCCATCTTGACACGAAACGTTGGTGCAGCGAGCGGGAGATAATTAAAAGATGGGGTGTCAATTAAATGGTTAGCATAGTATTGTTATTTCTGTGAGCAGAAAAATATAATCGGTGAGCAGAAATTGCTAATTGGTCAGCAACTCATGGTCAGCAAACATTTCAAAATCAATCAGCAATTTATGTCATTCTGGATGGCTGTAATTATTTTAAACATCCCCGTACTACACTCTTCCTACAGTGTTGAGTGGTCGACGGAGCCCCTTCGGGGCTCCTACTTCTGTGTTCTCATGTTAAACCTAACACTACGACTCTGCGGGGAGGCGAGCATAGCTCTTTGGCTAGTTTTGTAAACAACCCATAACGCTGTCATTGCTGGTGCAAGGGGTTCATTCTTGGGTAAAAGCGCGATTGTTATCGGTGTATGATAAGTATGTTGAAGTAAAGCTGGAGGCACTAAGCGCGGTTGCGAACTAGACTGTTGTTTATTACCGCGTAGCGAGAGTTGCCATTTATTCAAAGCGTCATTGCGAGTACTTCATCTGTATACTTGTTCTATTATTATCATCTGTGGCAAGGGTCTCTTTCCAAACTCGGGCAGGTAGGGCCATTACACCACACACGGGGGCCAAGTTCAGGTTGGTGGAGGTTTTCGCTCTAATGGCCCCCACTGCCAGAAGTTTTTAAGTCGCTTTTTAGGCCAGCTTAACGACTGCCATCTAGTGGTAGCAACAGGCACCAGCGGCTTAACGTTCCTTACGCGAAGCACGGTGGTGCAAGTCAATTAACCTGAGTGATCGCCCTAAGCTCTGAGCTGCGGCCGAGGCTAGCCCATCGTACATCTACTAGATATTAGGGTTGTCAACTTTTTTTTCGACCTTTGCTTAAGGGACAAACGATCATATTTTTTTAAAAATACGGTATTTCCTTTTTCACCCGGGACAAATAAAAATCATAGCTAGTTTAGCCAAAATTCGTTTTATGTAGACTTAAAACTATACTTCGTTAAAGATTTTACTGCACGTAACATATCTTTTTGTTTTTTGACATGATTATAAAAACAAACACAGTCAAAATCGTAGTTAAACTTTAGTTAAATTCGGCATACATTTGTTACGGAGGGGACGTCAGTCCATTTTAGGTTCATTTGCGAAAATACTCTTTCGAAAAAGTAATTTGAGCTAGGAATACTAAAAAAAATATTTCGAGTAAAAAAAATATATCGCAACACTACTAGATATGCATAGGGTTAGGGCAGTGCGAGGTTGGTAAGGCAACAAAAAAATTTAAAACAACACCAATTTTCTTATTTTTCTCAGGCCCCCCCTTCCCGGATACACCAGGAAACCTTCGCCACTGGATTGTAGTCAATATCCCCGGCACAGAGGTGGAAAAAGGCGAGATCCTGACAGCTTACCTACCCCCCACCCCACCACCTGAAGCTGGACCCAACCACTACGTTATATTGGTGTATGAGCAGCCCTCATTTCTACATTTTGAGGAGCCACCGATATTTGATACGACTGTGTTGTGAGTACATTGATATATTTTAAAAGAATTGATGAAATCTATTGCGAATCTATTGCGATTTGCTTATTTTTTTAATGAAAGGTATTCATGCACAGATTTCTCATCGAGCATTGGAAATCCGCGAGTGGCTAGCGGCTCGCGCATCGCGCTCCCTCTACAATGTATAACGAGTCCGTCCGGCCGTTCCATCCAACCGATTTGCTTTTTTTAGAGAATAGGTATTGATGCACAGATTCGTCATCGAGCATTGAAAATCCGCAAGTGGCTAGCGGCTCACGCAACGCGCTCCCTCTACAATGTATAACGAGTCCGTCTGGCCGTTCCATCCAACCGATTTGCATTTTTTAAAGAGAGGTATTGATGAACAGATTTGTCATCGAGCATTGGAAATCCGCGAGTGGCTAGCGGCTCGCGCAACGCGCTCCCTCTACAATGTATAACGAGTCCGTCTGGCCGTTCCATCCAACCGATTTGCATTTTTTAAAGATTAGGTATTGATGAACAGATTTCATGTACCAATGAGTTTTTCAAAAACTTACGTACATATACTTACCGATTGCTTTAACGGTGAAGGAAAACATCGTGAGGAAACCCGCACACGCCTGCGAAGAAACTCGAAGGTTGTGTGTGAAGTCGACCAACCCGCACTGGGCCCGCGTGGTCGACTAAGGCCTAATCGCCCTGATTCAGGGTAGGCTCGAGCCCCTCGGTGGGGACGTATATGAGCTGTAATGATGATGATAATGATGAACAGATTTGTCATCGAGCATTGGAAATCCGCGAGTGGCTAGCGGCTCGCGCAACGCGCTCTGTCTTCAATGTATAACGAGACCGTCCAGCCGTTCTATCCAACCGATTTGATTTTTTTTAAAATGAAAGGTATTGATTGATGCACAGATTTGTCATCGAGCATTGGAAATCGCGCAACGCGCTCCCTCTAGAATATCCGTGCGGCCGTTCCATCTAATCGATTTGTTTAATTTTTTTTAAAGAAAGGTATTGAATGCACAGCTTTTTTAATCATGCATTGAAAACAACCTAACTTTCGCCCTTCTCAATATCTTAAAAATATATGAAATCTAATCCCAGTCCGTCCAGCCGTTCTATCGAACCGACGTGCCTATTTTTTGATATGAAGGATTGAAAATCACCTAATCTAGATACGCCCCCTTCTTATCATCATATCAGCTCATATACGTCCCCACCGAGGGGCTCGAGCCTTGCATACGCCCCGTAGGTTTAAATCTGAATGTCCTACACGTGACCGCAGGTGATGCTAAGTGCAACACCAGGCAACCGCCGTCTATCCCTTGGATAGCACGGTTAATTGTGCCACACGATAAGAAAGAAAGATCTTCCTAAATGTAATAATTATCGGTGGCGTAAAAAGCGTCGGTGGCGCGTAATGGCAAGGGCCGCTTCCTCGTGTCCGGGAGGTCGTGGTTCGATCCTGCCACGTACCAATGTGTTTTCGAATTTCGATTTCATATGTACGTTTATCCGACGCTCATATACGGTGAAGGAAAGCATCGTGAGGAAACCTGCATACACCTGCGAAGAAACTCGAAGGTTGTGTGTGAAGTCGACCAACCCGCACTAGGCCCAGGTGGTCGACTAAGGCCCGATCGCCCTAATTCAGGGTAGGCTCGAGCCCCTCGGTGGGGACGTATATGAGCTGATATGATGAATAATTATCCAATAAAAAGATAGAATTTAATTATTGTTCATTGCAGATCGCTGCCAATGCGAGCTGGCTTCATAGCCTACGAGTTTGCCGATAAATACAAACTTGGAAACCCAGTAGCTGGCACCTTCTTCGATTGCACCACCACTTTGGAGAGCATCATCTTATAGGGAGTTCAATGACCGCGCCTGTGGTCAGCTAAAGTGCTAAGATCACTCAATACGAGTAGGTTGATCTAGCGCGGCACTGACGTTAGCTCTCACCCACGCTACTTCGTACGAGTTATGTCAGATGACGCTACTTTTTGCTTGTATGAAGAAAATCTGAGTAAAATATGGAGACGGGCGGATCCTTCTGTCCAAATCTGTGAGGTTGATACTGTTTCAATAATATCAAACGTAAATCTATTCACTTTAAGTTCAAATCAATGTGGGCTTCAACGCGGCTGTTAAGTTGACACCGAACGCCCAATTCTCGATTTTTACATGTTTTTATTACTTTTCATCACTTTCAAATAAGTTTGAAAAATTGTGTTCTGATAAAATGAATGCTCTTGAAGTCACCGATTTTTATGTGTTGATTTCACTCAATATTACTATTTGTTTTCGAGAAATTTTGCAATTAATGCCAAAAACAGGGTATACAGTATATTTTTTTACATCAAAAGTGGTAATATTTTTCAAATTGTATTCAATTTGATCGATTTTTAATACCATAAGTATATTATATATTATTTCCATGGTGAAAGTTTTACACAATCTTTCAATAATTTGAATTGAATAATTGTCATTTGACTCATCTTAAGGCCTTAACCACAGTAAACAGGGCCACCACAAGTAACTTAGTATCGCATCTGTGCCACCACGCATGTTGTGCTGAGCTACATCACAAGGCACGTTCAGCCGTTGCTGCCAGTTGCTATCATTAGTTGACAGTCTTATAAGCCACTCGAAAACTTCTGACATTGGGCATAACTTTCCTATAAAAGACATCAACGAGTACAATGCATCAACCGTTATAGTTTCGCCATGTCCGTCTGTATGTCTGTCGATGTGTCACAGTGGTTTTGCTTAAAGACTATTACAGCTATAAAGCTAAAATTTGGTATGGTTATAAGAAAGTTATGGAATAAAATCTGTCACAAAATTGTTTATGTGTAAAGTGTTTCCCTCCCTTCCGTACATGTAAAGTTGGGGTGTTTTTTTGCGTACCCTATCGAGTGGGGTATCGTTAAATACAGTTCTTTCAAACTACTGAGGGCACAGTATATATATTAGTATGCTGAGGGTTTACTGAGATATTATTTCCGATAAATGATTCGTTTACTAAATATTATTTTTTTAAGTGGTGATTTCCATGTCCCTACTAGTGCTTTGCACCGGAGACAAAGTTCATCTCCGGTTTTTTAAAACCGGTTTTATAAAAAAACCGGAGCATCTTTGGGGAAATCTCAAGTTTGTGTACCTTTTTCGATTTCAAGTTTTTTGAGTATAATGGAGAGCAACAACGTCATTATAGAATATATATCGTCCAACAGATCGTCTAAGGTATCGTCGAAAAACCTTAAAGTCTTACAAATAATGTCACGAATTAAAATTACACTCTCAGGTTATGGTGTTCGCTGAAAGATCAATACATAACCATATATATTCTTTTCCTTTTCGTAATCTATTATTTTAATATCTTCTAGAATATACACATTTTCCAACATACTTAATGACTACACTGACTCAGCGACCTAAAGAGAATCTTAGCCTCCGACACCAAAGTCACCACTCGTTTTGACATGAGTCTTGAATTTATTCTTTGGCAAACTAGTTTCATTTTCTGAAAATATATTGTAGAATCCTATACACTGCCCCACAAATGACTTATTAACTTTTAAATAGGCTCATCTATTTCATTTGAATTTCTCAAATTGAAATAATTAAACTTAGTACTAAAAGAAAGCTAAATTTAGTCTTTAAGTGTCCTTTTATCCTTAATATACAAATTTTTATTTGTCAGATAATCAGTTCTCGGAATTTCGTCCAGTTTCATATACTGGCCACTATATTTATTACATAATAATATGATTCTAAACCAAAAACCCAAAATAAATATAGAACTATCGCACTCATTTCACATGCTAGCAAAGTCCTTTTACGCATCCTGATCAAGCGGCTGGAAGCCTACATCAATAGACAAATACCCAAAGAGCAGGCGAGATTCGTAAGAGGCTGAGATACGAGAGAGCAGATTTTAAACATAGTACAATTAATAAAAAAAAATCAGGAAGCATAACATCGCTTTAGCGATGTGTTTTATCCACTACTCCAAGGCCTACGATTGCATTGACTGACAGAAAATACTCAATGTTATGAGTGAAATTGGAATACCGCAACATCGAATTTTTCTTTTGCAAAACCTGTACCAGAGCAGCAAGTCAAGAGTAAGACTGTAGTATAGCGTGTCACATCCCTTGAACCCTGAAAGAGGAGTATATTAGGGATGCATCCTGTCACCGTTACTGTACAGTCTCATAGGTGAAAACATAATGAGGATGGCTGATGCGAATACCTTCCTGAACAAACTCCTATTTGCACATAAGCACATATATTCATATATAATCTATAATGACGTTATTGCTCTCCATTATACTCAAAAAACTTACAATAAAAAAAGCACTATCATAAGCGCCTCTGAGTCTGAATTGGCTGAACTCTGATCAACAATAGACCACTTCAGCATAATAATTTTATTTATCCGGTTTTAACAATCTCCGGTTTTTTACCGGTTTTTCCAGAACCGGAGCAAAGCACTAGACTCCCATACCCCCTACCAGCTATTCATCAAATCTAAAAATGTTGGAAGTAGTAGAGAATAATATATGGTCTATTTTATACGAGACCTTCAAAACTACTATCCACTCTAACCCCTCTCTGCCAGACTCGGAAAAATTATATGTTAGTAGTAATATATATACTTCTTTATTATAATAAATTTAGAAAGAAAATTGACACGGTCAAGTAGGCTTTATTAGTTTAGGAGTAATAGTGGACCACCTTAAGATCTGCAGTAGGTAAAAAAACATTTTTTTTAATATACAATTAGTAATCCCTTGGCATCATCTCACCTGATGGTAAATTGTCGGTGATGCCGAAGATGGAAGCGGGCTTAATAAGATTCCCCAACGCAATGGGAACCGCCTCCGTGGCGTAATGGTTAGTCTATTTGCTTCACACCAGGAGGTCGCGGGTTCGATTTCCGGCGGGGTCATCTTTGTAAGACTCGGTTTGGTCGGTAGTAGGGCATTTTCATACCCCACCTGGCTAGCTACCACCATCTTATCTAACCTTGCCGCCAAACATCAGTGTTAACAGGATTGATGTGTTCCGGCTTCAAGATAAGATAGCCAGATCCCCATTGCGTAGGGGAATATTGGTAAGCCCGCTTCCATCTTCGCAATCATCGTCACGTACTTACCAATTGTGAATAAATAAAAAAAATAAAAAAAACTGACTATCTTATCTTCAAGCCCGAACACATCATTGTTGTTAGCATCGCCCCGGAAAAAATACTTCACAGCAATCATGTTTTAACAATTTTATTTCTAAACTGTTGTACAAATTGATGTGTATTGCAGTAGAACCAAACTACTTCTGACAATATTTCAGTTGACAACAAATGACTTGCTTCGCCAAAGTTCAAATAATAAAATTAAACACCTGACACCGATCAAGCATACACGTGTTAATTCGTGGTAAGGTATTGTAGGTGCTCATTGCTGACACAGCGCATAACGTTACAACTGTGAGGTCCCCCCACCTCACGACAGTCTCTACGTAACCAGGCGGCAGGGTACACGCGATTCTGATTAATACACAATATATAATTTTCCTTAACTTCATTATACAGACTAAAACATATATCTTCTTTTATTTAACTTGAGTCAGATGACCTCAAACGTAGAGACTCCTACCTAAATTTGGTGACCCCGACGTGATTACCTCACAGTTGTAACGTTATGCGCTGTGTCAGCAATGAGCACCTACAGTATCAGCGGGTAATGAGACCTAGCTGATGGATATTTGTAATGAAATGGAAAATATTCTGTTTATTTAACAAGTTTTAATGTTATATATTAGTTTAATCCATTTTCTATAAAATAATAAATGAAAAATGCATTTTTTTTACCATAAACATAAAACAAAATTAACCTTTTAAAAAAGTTACAAGTAGGCCTTATTTTACTATGGTAGAGTAAAAAGGCCTACTTCACCATAATTAAAATAATATATTAGTTACCTATACTATTGTATAACCTCTCATCAGTTGACATACCGGCTTCCGGTATGTTGAAATTTCCGGATATCAGTTTACATACTGGGAACCGGTATGGGTAAGTGTGTTCTCATTATTTGCTCTAAAGAACGTATTTTTATATACCCTATCTTTTCTAACTCGTTACAAATGCATAAAAGAAGAAACAGGCTGGCCAGTGACGCCTAAAACTTTAAAATTAGGTTAAAATTTGGCGCCCAATTTTGAAGACTCGTTATGTGGCTGTTCTTTGTGACTCTAATAAAAACAAGTGTCGTGTAAAAAAAGCTATGGTGGTCGTTGAAATTTGAGTTTTATTACATACTTATTGTAATAAAATGTTACAAGAATAAATGTTGAGATCTGATTTTTGATTTATTTAAAAATTATAACCGAAAATCATCTAAATCGAAAAGTATCCTATGTTGAAAGTTCTATTTTAACTATAATTGATTATCTTTATAGACATGCTTGTAAGTAAATAAAAATTATTCAATTTATAATAAGAATTTCAATGTTAATTGACATAATTCCCCCTAGAATCGGAGAAAATCCATCCAAAGTAAAAGTTTAGCTCGAAAATTTTCGGTCAGTTGCTATACAGGCTTCCGGTTTCAACAGATAGGGCAAAGTGCGATAAATACAGTCAACTGACGAGAGGTTAAATATCTTTGGTTATTTAAGACCATTAATCACAGAATTGTTGCATCTATGTGATTATTGATCTCAAATCCCTTATTACCGGACAGGCCTTATTACCCGAAGGTCCTGAATCCTATTTATTGTATACTCCTTTGTTTTCTAAGCAACAATGGTGTACTTACATTGTCGGCAAATTCTTAAAGTTGGTAACTTATTTTCTTAGAACTATACAGGTAATAAGTTCCAAATAATCGAGGTTTGTAAAATAAAACATTGCTATGTTCGAGATACAGAGGTCCAATTTAATTTTTCGAGTTATGGAGGGAAAATATGTACCATAATGGCTTGCAGGGACTCACTGATTATTTCGACTAATAGAGGGTTGAGATTTCGAGTAATGGAGGTTTTGGTGTTTAAAGGGAAGGGAACAAATCATTTTTTCGAGATCTGGAGGTTTTCAACTTAACGATATTCTACAGGAATACTGGTATTATACTAGTGAGTTCATTACGTGCACCTATTATTATTTTAGTGTATGAGAATGACACTCACACATGGTGGAACGACGACCTGGTGTAAGTCGCGGGAAGTCGTTAGATGTGAGCATCGCAGGACAGGATGCCTTTGTCCAACAGTGGACGTCTTTCGACTGACATAATGATGACGGTGCCATATGTCCACGGGCAGCCCTTGTCGAAACAGGCTAATTATAATTATATTTTATATTACTGTGATTTTTGATTTTAAATATCAAACAACACGTAACTACTTATAGTATCATTTATTTTTAATATTTAGTATGACGATAATGACAAGGTATTTAAGCCCCCAAACTCTTGTAAAGGTGCGGTACGTAGTCGTCGAACTGCGCGCGATAGAAGTTGCCTCCCACCGGAGCGCCAAGGTTGTACTTTTCTGCAAATTTCTTCGTTGAAAACGCTGCTCGGCCATCGACAGACCTGGAATTTAGCAAATATCAAGGTTAGGAAACCTCCAGCACCGTGTGTGGAATATGGCCTGCCTATCCTTCCGAGTTTGGAAAGAGAACCGGACCACAGCAATTATAGGAAGTTATTATATAGTTTTTAACATAGGCTAGGAGAAATTTCTCAATTCTTCTATGTGTGCCTAAGTATTGTACTATATTAAATATTGTATTGAAGGCCTATCCCAAGAATTCCACAACAACTGGTCTTGCGGTGCGCTGCCCACGTACAATGGCTTCCCGTGATCAGGTCATAGATCCTCCAAGTGGAAGAGCGACGAGATTGTCTACGATAATCGACCAATTTTGTGCATTTTAGTATGGAGGAATGGAACTGACATGGATGCTGCACCGACAAGAGCCTAGGGTTCAATTTTTTTTTGAGAATTGACTATGGGTTCCTTGGGGAAAGTTGTTCAGTATGATGAGTAGAACCCCCAGTTAATGAGTCCTGCACCAACTTTTTCACGACTGCTTCATACATATAAACTGCTACGAACCTACCTACCTTAGCAAGACATGCGGTTTCACTCTCACACGTTCCTAATTCTTCAACACGTTATTATGGTACAATAAGGTATTTTTTAATTTCTAAATGGACAAAACACGCGTTGACTGCTTCTTCCCTACAATGCTGAAGAGAAGCGCGTCCGCATGCGGGCCAACCCCAATCTAATCCTGAGCAGCGTCAAAGATACCAATTGTGAATTTAAAAAAAAAACATTAAAAAAATCGTAAATCAGCTCGACTGCTCTATGGTGATCTTGTAGCAGGGATTCACTTACTCGATTATGTTCATAGTTTTGTTGTTATCTACACTTAACTATAAGGTTCTGGTTAGGAAATACTAACAGAGTTTCAAGCTACCTATATTGTTATTGTTGATCCTTCGCATACAAGAACGGGTTTAAAATAAGTTTTTTTTATTGCGTAACGGCGAGGACTGTAACTTGGATTAGCTGGGTTTGCGACGTTACCACGTCGACCCGTTGGCCTGTTGGGTTAATTCAGTGCACGGTTGCCAAGTTATCTATTTTGTAGCTAGATCTAGCAACTTTTTGAGTCAGTTTAGCTACTAAAATTTAAGGAACTACCACTTTTAAAAATATAGCTACTTTCTAAGGAATTATAATACGTTACGTTTAGCTATTTTCACCGTAAAATGTTAAAGACCTGGCAAATTTTTGAAATGAATTGAGCTACAAACGTCAAACTACCGTTGGCAACCCTGATTCAGTGCTGCGCGGGCGCTTGACCGTGATATATTATGTGTTTAGAGTTAGTGAGACGCATAATTATTTTGTAAATATTGTCTTCAAAAATTAAAAAAAATACCTGGAGTTTCTAACACTAGTAAGTATTTTAAGACAATATTATTTTCAGTTTTTCTTATATAATTTAAGTTTAAATGAGGTTTAAAGACTGATTTGTATATCTTAGTTTTTTAGTTTGAATGAGCCTCATATTTCACTGCAAAATTAAAACAAACCATTGATTGCAAATGAAAATTTGCTTCTCATTGTCGTTCTACCTGTCCTCTTAATTAATAAAAATGCATTTTTGAATGTACTTGTATGGCACGTACCTTTTTTTCACCTTGTATGCGAAGGGTTAATAACATTCTATTACTTGAATAAATGAGTTGAATTATAAAAGTCAGCTGACGATGCCCGCGATTGAACCACGGTACGTTAGTTACAAGTATCGATTTTGCTCATAATTGTGGACAGGCGAAGGCGCTTCTAATTGGCAATTTATTGTAACAATTAGCCAATTCGCTACCTGCTCATACGTGTACCACAAGTTATCTGCTCATAGTCGCTAGACGCCGCATTTGTATGGACATCTATGTCAACTTACTTATTGTTGAGCCTCTTTTCATCAAACTGCAGTTTGCCGGGCTGCTTGTAGAGGATGTAGACGTATCTGTGGATGCCGGTGCCTTCCGGGGGGCCAGACCCGATGTAGCCGGATAACACTTCGCCAGCAGAGACGTTGTCACCAGGGATGTTGGTCACAAGCCAGTGGTGCCATTCCCGGTAAACTTTTTCAGGGCCATCGTAGTTGTCGGGGTCTGGGATGAAATATTAGAAAAATTACGATGAGCATAATCATCATCATAACAGCCAAAATACGTCTACACAAGCCTCCCCCAGGGAATTGCACAACGACCGATTCTGCACTGCGTGCATCCAACGGCTTCCCGTAACCTTCAACTGGTCGTCAGTCACCTGAATGTAAGGTCTGCCTACGCTACGTCTTTCGGTTTGAGTTTACCATTCTAGAACTTTACTGCCCCAACGACCATCTGTTCTACTTGTTATGTGTAGCAACCAGAACCACTTATATGTAGCGATTCTGTCAGCTTTGTGGGTTATTTTGGTTCTTCTACAAATCTCCTCATTTCTGATTCGCTTATACATAGGAAAACTCCGAGCATTGCAATATGCATAATGTATGGAAATAATGAGCCCTATGAACATTCAGGTAAGCGTCAGCAGACCTCTCACTCGGAAGGCCGCTGGATGTGGGCAGCGTAGTACCGGTCCTAGTGCAAATCCTTGGCGAGGATTGTTTTTTGACTCAAAACAACATTTATTCAGAAACCCCCCTGAAATTAAAAAAAAGGTCACATTCCAAGACAGTAGATAGAAGTTTTCCAATCAGCTCTGATCTACCATTCAGCGTAGTGATGAGCAAAGCAAGACCAAGATCAAGACTCGGATAGTCTTGGTCTTGCTCATTCGGTCCTGGTCTTGGTCTTGCTCAAATGCTTCCGGTCTTGGTCTTAGTCTTGGTCTTGTTCGTGCTTTTTCGCAAGTATAAGACCAAGACCAATTTTGCTCATCACTAATTCAGCGCAAGGCGATCGATCTGAAATTCGCTCTCAGCTAAGGGACTATCGGGTCAAAGGCAACAGCTTTTGTTTTACTACTTTGTAAATGAACATAAACGACAAAAAAATACTCCATATTGTAGATGATATTTGTATGCAGAGTCCAAAATTTTTGGTCATTTATTTTCAAGGTGGTAGGACAATAGTAGTAAGATTATCAGTGGCGTAATGGCTAGGGCCACTACCTCCGATCCGGTAGGTCGTGGTTCGAGTCCTGCCACGTACCAATGTGTTTTCGTAATTCGATTTCATATGTACGTTTATCCGACGCTCTTACGGTGAAGGAAAATATCGTGAGGAAACTTGCACACGCCTGCGAAGAAACTCGAAGATTGTGTGTGAATTCGACCAACCCGCACTGGGCCCGCGTGGTCGACTAAGGTCGACCCAATATGGCTATGGGCTGATGGTGATGATAAGACTAATAGTGGTTGCCTTTAACACGAATAATGGAGTGCAGTAAATAAAATCAACTTCAATTTATCCAAGTGGTCAATCATCCATCACATTTGGTCGTTCTCGATGTCCCTTACAAGACTGGAGCTGTAAGTAAGAACGAGCTGAACAAGTAAGAGACCTGGGAATTCATTTAAATACGGTATTGAGTTTTCGAGATCACGTCGTAAAGTTTGTAAGAAGGCTTATCGAAACCTAGGCTTTATTCTCAGACAGACGAATCACGAACATTTCTACTGTGAAGCCTCTATATGATGCTTTATCCCGTTTTTTTTATTTCTAGCCATAAGTTATTTCCCTATCCTTTGCGATCCTTTAGGAAGGTACTTCCATTCTACCTAGGTGTGCTTTCTAAATACTCTTAAACCCGTTGTTTTATTTTTAGCCATAAGTTATTTCCCTAACCTTTACAATCTTTTAAGTAGGTACTTCCAGCCTATTTAGGTTTGATTTCCGAGTACTCTAGGTCTAGGAAGCACACCTAGTACTTAGCGTCCTACCTAGTACCTAGCGTAGTACCTCCGTGTAATGAATCGAACTCGAAGCTTTTAGAATCAGGGGGCTAGTCATCTAGGTACAGTCACCAGATTCAAAAAACTTCAATTTTGTATGTCGGGTTATAAGATTTATTTTGACAATCTATCAAATTTATTAATTATTTTTTATACTTACCAATAAGAAATTACATCGATATTTAAACTTTTTCTTTAACTTTCGATCTTCTTTGACGTAAAGACAGAAATACAGAAAATGGATGAAACAAGGTAAACTAATATCATAACTTAGCAAAATTAAAGAGACTTGAGTTATAGAAAAAAGAAGAGTTCCGTGTGGTGGTCGCTGACATCCGTTAGGATATAGCACCCCAAGAAGAAGAAGAGTGTTTAACATTTAAATTCCGTGACTGTACTATAACAATAAGTATGTACAGCTTATTTACCAGTTGGAGGATAAAACTTTTTTCATTGATGGGCTTACCAGTGAAGATGAGAGTGTAGTAAGAGTTGGGCTCTGCTTCGTATGAGACTGAGGGCTGCTCCTTGACTTGGGTCGGAGTCAGCTCATTGCCTTGGGAGGCTTCCACGCCACTAGGGTACTTGAGCTGGAGATTGAGAAATAGAACTAATAGTTATAAATGACTAAGAAAATGATGCCTAGCGTCTGCCTTATAGAATTTTGTTACGCTTGTTATGTCATTTGAAAAAAGGTTACAAGAAAAATCGGTCTTGTTAATCTGCGTGTGGAAATAGTACACTACAGAGGAGGCGCGGAAAGTAAGCGATTGCTGGATATTTAAAAAAAAAATATTTTTGTACAATCCTGGAATCACGTATTTCCTGTTTTCTTTTTAGGAATCATCATATTAGCCAAAGGACGTCCACTGCTGGACATAGATCTCCCCCAGGGTTTTACACAACGGCCGGTTCTGTGCTACCCGCATCCAGCGGCTTCCCGCGACCTTCACCAGGTCATCGGTCCACCGAGTGGGAGGCCTGCCTTCGCTACGTTTTCCGGTGCGCGGTCGCTACTCCAGAACTTTACTACCCCAACGGCCATCTGTTCTACGAGCTATGTGCCCCACCCACTGCCACTTAAGTTTAGCAATTCTGAGAGCTATCTCGTTTCCTTTGGTTCTCCTAAGGAACTCCTCGTTTCTGATTCGATCGCGCAGGGAAATTCCGAGCATAACTCGCTCCATTGGCCTTTGGGTGACCTTGAGCCTTCTTATGAGGCCCATAGTAAGCGACCATGTCTCAGTTCCGTATATCATCACTGGCAACACACACTGTTCGAAGACCTTGGTCTTAAGACACTGCGGTATTTGGGACTTGAAGATATTGCGAAGCTTCCCTAACGCTGCCCAGACGCTTTTTAAGAATTTAAGGCGAATAGCGTGTTTGAGTAAAACTACTTACGTCTAGTGCTGCTACTCTTCATACTGAAATACTTTCAGAAAACCTTGTCTCAAAATAAAATTTCGATGATTAGTCAATGAATTTGTATAAGGAGTTCAATTTTTTTTTGTGAATTGACTCTGTGCCTGAGGAAAATACCCAACAGAATCCTTTTCTGTACTTATACGGAACCCTTCATGTGCGAGTCCGTCGCGCTCTTGGTCGGTTTTTTAAGGTTACAATTTTCATAATACATACTATACCGAAGATATCCCGGACGTCAGCCTGTACGAGATTAGAATGGCTCTCAAACAGCTCAAGAACAACAAGGCACCGGGTGATGATGGAATTACGGCTGAACTTCTGAAAGCAGGTGGAACACCGGTACTTAAAGCTCTTCAGAAGTTATTTAATTCCGTTATACTCGAGGGACAAACGCCTAAGGCATGGCACAGAAGTGTGGTCGTGCTTTTCTTCAAAAAGGGTGACAACACTCTGCTGAAGAACTACAGACCCATCTCACTTCTGAGCCATGTCTACAAGCTGTTTTCGAGAGTCATTACGAATCGTCTCGCACGCAGGTTTGACGACTTCCAGCCTCCCGAACAAGCCGGTTTTCGAAAAGGCTTTAGTACCATAGACCACATACATACGTTGCGGCAGATTATACAGAAGACCGAAGAGTACAATCAGCCACTATGCTTGGCGTTTGTGGACTATGAGAAGGCCTTTGATTCAGTCGAAACCTGGGCTGTGCTGCAGTCTCTCCAGCGGTGCCAAATTGACCATCGATACATCGAGGTGTTGAAGTGTCTGTATGAAAACGCCACCATGTCGGTTCGCCTCCAGGACCAGAACTCGAAACCTATCCAGTTGCAGCGAGGGGTGAGACAGGGAGACGTTATATCTCCGAAACTGTTCACCGCCGCCCTGGAAGATGTTTTTAAGCTTCTGGACTGGGGTGGACTCGGCATCAATATCAACGGCGAGTACATATCCCACCTCCGATTCGCTGACGATATCGTGGTCATGGCTGAGACTATGGAAGACCTAAGCACAATGCTCGATGGCCTCAGTAAGGTCTCTCAACAAGTGGGTCTTAAAATGAACATGGACAAGACGAAAATAATGTTAAATGTCCGTGTCGCACCCACTCCTCTAAAGGTTGGAGACTCTACACTGGAAGTTGTTGACGAATATGTATACCTGGGACAAACAGTCCAGCTAGGCAGGTCCAACTTCAAGAAAGAGATCAATCGACGAATCCAACTCGGCTGGGCAGCGTTCGGGAAGCTTCGCAATATCTTCACGTCCCAAATACCGCAGTGTCTCAAGACTAAGGTCTTTGACCAGTGTGTGTTGCCAGTGATGACTTACGGAACTGAGACATGGTCGCTTACTATGGGCCTCATAAGAAGGCTCAAGGTCACCCAAAGGGCAATGGAGCGTGCTATGCTCGGAGTTTCTCTGCGTGATCGAATCAGAAACGAGGAGATCCGCAGGAGAACTAAAGTAACCGACATAGCTCACAGAATCGCTAGACTGAAGTGGCAGTGGGCAGGGCACATAGCTCGTAGAACAGATGGCCGATGGGGCAGTAAAGTTCTCGAGTGGCGACCGCGCACCGGAAAACGTAGCGTAGGCAGGCCTCCCACGCGGTGGACCGATGACCTGGTGAAGGTCGCGGGAAGCCGATGGATGCGGGCAGCGCAGGACCGGTCGTCGTGGAAATCCTTGGGGGAGGCCTTTGTTCAGCAGTGGACGATTTGTGGCTGATATGATGAATACATACCTACTTAAATAGGTAAAATTTAAGTAATAAATAAGTATAGATGGGTACCTGCCTGCGTGTATGAATGAACGCATATAGATACATATAATATTTTTGATGTGTAACATCTTTGCTCTCGCTTTCCTGCAATTTGTGGGAGTGAATTCGTGAAATGGGACGGAAATGTGTCCCATGTGTAACAGGAAGTCGCGTTTTTTCAGGCTTTAAAAGCGCGGAAAAGGCAAAGGTATCTATGACCATACAGCCTAGTCTGCCGTATCTTTGCCGTCCTTTTATAAAGTATTTTGTCACATGTTACACATCATATGCGAGTACTGTAGGTCTCGCTCGAATTTTTGTGATTGATTATGTAAGTAAAACGTTTTTATTTTGTATGATTGATGGTTAAATAACTACTTATGTTTGGTATTTTGCTCATTAAAGATAAGAATTCGGACAGTGTTATCTTATGTGATAACCTTGCTCTTAAAATTAAACATTTCAATGTTGTAGTCGATACATAAGTATAAACTATTAAAAGGTTAGTAGGTACCTAAGTATTTCATCATCGCTATCATATTATATCACCCGAAAGTCGTCCACTGCTGGACAAAGGCCTCCCCCAAGGTATTCCACAACGACCGGTCCTGCGCTGTCCGCATCCAGTGACTTCCCGCGACCTTCACCAGTTCGGCGGTCCACCGAGTGGGAGAACTCTTCCAATGTGCGGTCACCACTCGGGAACTTTAGTACCCCTAAATATTTATACGGATAAAATTCTGACTGATTTTGTGCCGGTCTTATCGGCACGGTCCGTAGTGCATAAGGTTATGCATAAGTGTACAATCGCTACACTAAAGTTGCCCTTGTGGTAGTAAAGTTCTCGAGTGGCGATCGCGCACTCTGTGGACCGATAAGCTCGGTGAAGGTCGCGGAAATCCTCTTGATGCGGGCACCGTAGAACCGTTATTTGTGAAAATGCTATTAATTGACGTTTTTTAGTTCGATCACTTCCCTTTATGCGCCACCCTTACGGAAGAACTTTTGGTCAGTGTGATACCGGAACGGAATTGTAATAATAGGTCTAAAATAGTTAGGTAATTCAAGACAAGACAGAAAGGTTTATTTTTATACAGTCTGTTAAAAATCACGATTGATATTTTATGGATTTACTTCTATATCTAGCATGTACAAAAGATATGTACAGAAAAAAAACAACTAATAAAATTTTCGCTTTTCAAACAAATCGTCAACGTAATTCATCCTTACTTCCTTACTATCCTACTAATATTATAAATGTGAAAATTTGTATGTATGCATGTATGTATGGATGTTTGTTACTCTTTCACGCTTCAACCACTGGACGGATCGGGATGAAACTTGGCACACATATTAGGTTACGTACTGGAAAAGGACATAGGCTACTTTTTAACCCCGAAAAATCGGAAACGACGAGGGAGTAGCCGCGGGCGGATGGCTAGTATATTATAAATGTAAAAATGTGTTTGTTTCTTTGTTTGTTTGTTAACCTTTCACGCTTCAACACCTTCAATATCTTGATTAAATTTGGCATGCAGGTAGCCTGTGTCACGGGGAAAGACATAGGCTACTTTTTATTGCGTAAAAATAGCATAGTCCGATGCAGTTCCTGAGGGAACTGAAAAAATACTCTTTTTTGGTTAATTTCTTTAACATCGCAACGGAACAATGAATTGTTGTGGTTTGTGGCACAGAGATGGTTGAGAGGGTGGAAAATGGCATACTTTACTAATAAGTATATCCTGAAATAGTTCCCAAGGGATCTGGGGAAAACTCATTTCCACGCTCGCGCACGTCAGGGTCGAAACGGGTCAAGTTGGTGACTAGACAATATAAGTATAGGCGATATAGTTCCTGAAGGATCTGGAGAAAACTCATGTCCACGCTCGCGTGCCGCTTGCTTCTCGTGGACCACTCACCCTCAATCACCCTCAAAGACAGTCATAAAAACGTGGGGGAAGTCGCCGCATAAATATTTTTCCTGTATTCTTTAGGTGCTCGATACTGAGTAACCCCTTAAAAGCTCAGTGCGCAGTAAATATTATTTATTCTTGGCTTCAGTCTTGGTTTTTTTACACATAAAAGCACAGTTAATCCTAATTTTACACATAAAAGCACAGTTAAGTCTAATTTTACACATAAAAGCACAGTTAAGTCTAATTTTACACATAAAAGCACAGTTAATCCTAATTTTACACATATAAGCACAGTTAATCCTAATTTTACACATAAAAGCACAGTTAATCCTAATTTTACACATATAAGCACAGTTAATCCTAATTTTACACATAAAAGCACAGTTAATCCTAATTTTACACATATAAGCACAGTTAATCCTAATTTTACACATAAAAGCACAGTTAATCCTAATTTTAACCAGACAACCCTTTACCTGGGTTACTTGGGATGGTGGCGCATCGGGAGCCGGGTCGTTCCTTTCCCTCTAATATGGTTGATGGAAGCGATGGCTGACTCTCACGTTATACTCGTGACCGGGTGCTGCCCGTGTGAACTGGCCTACACTTGTTAAATGCATTCAATGATTTTTATGTATAACTTTTCGTGTCATATTGTTTTCATGTTCTAATGACATAATCTAGTTTATATTTATAGGATTGAATTTTGACGTTATTAAATAATTATTGTTTATTTCTTGATTCTTCACAAATGACATTGTTATTATTATTTTATTAATATCAGAACGAGTGTTATTTGCACATATTTTGAATAAATATGTTGAATTGAAGACTTGACGAGTGATATAATTTTACTTTGGTATCTACTATTCGGTGAGCGTCGGTGGTGTAAGGGCAAAGTATAAAAAAAATAATTATATATATTATTAGTACTAACGTAGTAAGGGCTAGGGCCGCCGCCTCCTCTCCGGGAGGTCGTGGTTCGAATCCTGCCACGTACCAATGTGATTACGAATTTCGATTTCATACATAGGTACGTTTATCCGACGCTCTTACGGTGAAGGAAAACATCGTGAGGAAACCTGCACACGGCTACGAAAAAACTCGCAGGTTGTGTGTGAAGTCGACCAACCCGCACTGGGCCGGAGTGGTCGACTAAGGCCCGATCGCCCTAATTCAGGGTAGGCTCGAGCCCCTCGGTGGGGACGTACCTATATGAGCTGATATGATGGTGATCTACTATTAGAATCTAATTAATCGTGCTTACCTTAATAGTTTTGGAAGGAGGCGTCGGAATCACATCCGGGACAATCTCGCTCGACTCAAACGCTTTGGCGACTAGAGACATATTGACTGCAAAGAAAAACCTTACTTTAGTAGTTACATACTTTTTTTTTATCTACAATTGATAAGCTCTTGTCATCATCTCAACGATACCGAAGATAGAAGCTGGCTTACCAAGATTCCTCAACACATTGAGAACTTACTATCTTATCTACAAGCCGGAACACATCAATGCTAATGATTGATGCTTGGCGGCAAGACTTAGATGGTGGCAGCTAGCCAGGCAGACTTAGAAAATGCCCTTCACCAATAAAACTAAGTCATACAAAGTTAGACTCCGCTGTGAATCGAACCCGCGACCTCCTGATGTGTAGCTAATGGACGCCACTAAGGCGGTTATTAGGAAACGCGGTCGAAAAAATAGGTATTTGAATAAAATGTTGCTGTCTCCCTCCCCCAAACTTATCCGTATACAGCAAGAAAGGGAGAACTGCAGCGCAGACTGTTAATAGGCACTAAAGTTGACTAAAACAGATTTTCGTAGTCCCCTATTTCGTCCTCCAAAGTTGAGCATTATATTATTTCAAAAATAATTAAAAAACGCTTAACGTATATGCGTATTATTTTATGCTGGGTGTCTGAAAATGACATTTCTATTGGGCAATTTTCTCAGTTTTTGATGGCTCCTTCTTCCTATTGTAGTTAGAATATGGGAAAAAAAACATAGGGGCATGGCCATGGTAGATATAGGTTTGATAGAAAAAAAACATTTTTGCTCTGTTGTCATTATCCAGGAAGAAATCAGGGGACTACGTTTGTATGGTAAAAATGGCGCCCGAATTTCCTCATAAGAGGCAACCACAGAGCTACTTATCCCTATACCAACTACTGAGGCACGGATCTCTTCCGAAACTCGGGGAGGTTAGGCCATCTCCACACACGGGGGCTACAGTCCGAGTTGGTGGAGGTTATGGGCCTAGTGGCGTATCCCACTGTCAGAAGTTTTCAAGCCACCAATAGGTAAGATTCCTGCAACTGCCTTCTAGAGACAGCAACCAGCACCGACTCTTTCTGTTTATGATATAATTGATTGATTGAAAACACTATATCGCACAACATAAGAGAAAAAAAAGATACAATAATTATGAAAGTTGTACATATAGGCGGTCTTATCGCTAACAAGCGATCTCTTCCAGACAACCTTTAGGTGAAGGAAAGATGAGCAATCCTTATTGGTAGGTATTATTTAAATGGAATCCTTAAACCTTATCGAACTTGAGAAACTAATGTTTAGGGTAAAAGCCGGATAGTTGCCACACTTTTTGAAATTACTCTTTAACTCTCAGTACAAAAAGAAAAATACTTTACTTGTAAAACTGGCCGGTACTTAGGCTTTTATCTACAAATTTATGAAAAGTAAAAAACATTATCCTAATATTTTATGGGTATAAGCGACTTTTGCGGACCTCTATATTTAGGGACATCTATCCCACATAGGGGACAGTTGCCTAATCCATGTAAATTACGTTTAGGATAGATGCCCCGGCGAGAAACAGAATATCTATCCCGCAAAAACTTTGATGGCATTTTGCCTTCCCGTGCAATTGCACAGAGACATGAGACACGAACAACTTAGTGGTAGTTGGAGAATCTTTCGATAGATTAATAAAATAGCATGCGATTTATCCGTGAAACTAGAGTAATTACAATCGGGGAACTATACCCCTGGAGCAACTATCCTGGTATTACCCTAACAACTTTTTTATATGTTCGTATGAAAGTTATTACTTGTCACTATTATTAAAACTTTGGGTGTGTGAACTGAATACCAATCAAAAGTTATTTTTAGAGTTAAAACTTTTATTATAATTCAACCTATTTTATTAGTTACAATACGTGCCTGTCAGAGGCTCTTCGACCATACATAGAAAAAGCCAGAGGCAGAAGTTTGGAAACGCTGGCGTCGCATCGGGAAGCGGGGAGGTTCGCCCAGAGGCAGAAACTTATAAACGCTGGAGTCGCATCGGGAAGCGGGGAGGTTCGCCCAGAGGCAGAAACTTAGAAACGCTGGAGTCGCATCGGGAAGCGGGGAGGTTCGCCCAGAGGCAGAAACATAAAAACGCTGGCGTCGCATCTGGAAGCGGGGAGGTTCGCCCAGAGGCAGAAACTTGAAAACGCTGGCGTTGCATCGGGAAGTGGGCAGGTTCACCCGTACTAAAACGCTGACGTTACAAGGTAAGCTAGTGTGTCACTAGTCGCTACAAATGCTAGACTTTTCAATGGGAACACTAATAATAGTTAATCAGTTTTGTTACTAATGACAGCGTTTTTTTGCGAACTTTACTATATCTTAAGTTTAGTCCACCTCAGGGGTTGTAAACTACGCCCATACTTGCTACCTTAACTCGAGATAACCATTTCTTTCGTAATTGATTCTGCGAGCTGTAATAATCAGCTTATTTTTATTGTTCGTTATTGGGAGTTTTTTAAGCACAAAAGAACGAAGAATATTGAGTCTTTTTGAATTGTGCAATAAACATTTATGTAGTAAAAGTCCGCGATTACCATTGCTTCTACTGATCTTGTTTCAGAATCGATCACTGCCAATAAGAGCTAATGTCCCAATTATAATTCCAATAACAATAATTATGAAGAGCCCAGCCGGGACGCAGTACAGCAAGAGGCTTATTTTTGCCTGTTTTGCTTTTCACGTGTTTTTTTTTTCATATTTTGAAGTGTCGACAATTTACGAAGAAAAAGCCGCAAAAATTATTTGTATGAACGTATTTTTAACTAGATTGCACTTCCTTCAGAATCTTTTTTCGTGTTATATTTTCAAAAAGCTCACTGCATGACATTTTGAAGATGGTTTTGAAAAATATTTCCCCTTGTGAAAAATATTTCCACTGGCGCTGAAGTACCGGGGAGACACACAACATACTCCAGAATTTTTCGCGCTTCTATTTTGACCGGGACGCTGATGTAAACCGGCCGGGACGCCGGGACAGTGGTTTCAAACCGGACAGTCCCGGTCAAACCGGGAAGTATGGTCAGCCTAACAATAATCATAGTATATCATTTCTTCCCGTGGATGTTGTAAGAGACTACAGGGACTTGCCGGAGCAGCGTCCTTTCCGCCTACTGTGCCTAACCCCCCGACTCAGTGGCAGGCTTATGTGATGATGATGATAAATAGGTAATAGATAGGTCGTACTTACATTTGGTAAATTAAAAACCGCTGGACCTAATCTGAATGTATGTTTGTGTCTGTCAGCCGCTCCCACTACACTGAGCTAAGCTAACCATTCGTGTTGATAAGAAAGAATAAGTGGCCACTGTTGTATCGTTCTGCGATTAACTAAGGTAGGTATGCCTACGTGTACTTATCTTACTACCTAAATACATTCACGCATTGACAGAAAAAATATTTCAGCGAATACGCCGCATATACAGGGTTAGTTTTTTTTAAGGGTCAGCATGGGGAAATTCTAAACTATGAGATATAGAGAAAAATTCTTTACGGAACCGTGATCTCAATTTAAAGAGAAAAGAAAAATGGCGTTTTAAAAAAAACTTGATAGGTTCGGATATGGCAATTTTTGATTTTTTTTTTGTTATTTCATTGTATATCACTATACAAACCAAAAATTGTATGGAGACCATAGGTCTAAAGTTGCTATAAGTTGTAGAAATTAACGTTTTAGGTTTCTTTAATAATTATGTGGAAACTAAACTTACTGGCCGTATTTGAACAAAAAAAGAAACAAAATCAGACTTCAAAAAAACAAGTTGTGTGTATTGTCATTCATTAAATGCATAATTTAGTCAATTATAATTAATTGTGTTGAGAATTCAATGGTCAACTAAATACTTTTAAAACATATTGAGAAATCATACAAGAATAACTTTGTACGGAGCAGATTTTTTTGAGAATTGATAATGTGTTCCTTTTGGGAAAAGTTTCAAGTTTAATGAATAGTGTTGCGGCCAGCGCCTACAGCCAATATTGGTATCTTTAGTGTAATGGCACCTAATGTCTTGTCAGGCGCTTTACCTATGCAATGCACAATTTTAATACTGAGTTCTTTAGCTAATTCACTGTCATTCGATTAATACCTCTAAAAATATAAAATTAAAATTATTCAAAACTAACTTTGGGCCTTTAAACTAACAAGCCGTTGTTGGGTATTAAAATATGAATTAACATTTTTTGAAAACAATTGAATCATGGAACACTCTGGGATTACTAGCCTCATTTCTGATTTGGCTAGGGTCATTTACAAAATGGTTATCCTACTTAATATTATAAATATTTAAGTTTGTATGTATTGCTGGATGTTTGTTACTCTTTCACGCTTCAACCACTGGACGGATCAGGATGAAACTTGGCACACATATAGGTTAGGTCCTGGATTAACATATAGGCTACTTTTTATCCCGATTTCTTAAGTGGTTCCCGTGGGATAGCTATTAGCTCTCTCTTCTTTGTTAATTTATGTCACGTCGCACTGAAGCGAAGGATTGACGAGCTAATTAATACTGATTATCTAATTAGCATAGCCCGACATAGTTCCCAAAGGATCTAGAGTTGACTCAGTTCCCACGCTCAACAGCACGACAGACATAAAAACTATGTTCACGCGAAAACTAACTAACTACTGAACATATCTGGCTGAAATTTGGTAGGTAGACTGCTTAGGACCTGGATATTAACATATATATCAGCTCATATACGTCCCCACCGAGGGGCTCGTGCCTACCCTGAATCAGGGCGATTAGGCCTTAGTCGACCACGCGGGCCCAGTGCGGGTTGGTTAGTTGGATATTAACATATAATGCAACTTTTTTCCACGATCGCGAGCCGCTTGCGGCTTCCGTACTGCGCACCCTCGAAGACAGTCATAGAAACTATGTTCAAGCGAGCGAAGCCGTTGGCAAAATCTAGTATTTTAATAAAGTAAGATCATTTAAGTTTTATCGCCCTACGGAGCAACATTATAATTTTTGAAATAAAACTCCTGTAGGGCGAGGTATTGGTTGGATTGTCTTTGTCTTTTTGTTTAAGTGTAAAGAGAGGTTTTTTGGCGGGATTTGTGGTAAACGCATTCGTAGTTTTATTTTGTTGTTTTTTCATTGTTTTCTGCTAGGATTTTGTTCAAGAAGTGGTGTATTTTGGAGAAAATCGTCTAGTGCACGTAAGCAATGTGGAGAACAAGAAAATAAAACGAAGGAGGACGTGAGAACCCAACTTGCTCTGGGTGCAGTTTTATGGACGCCCTACAGCAACTGGGTGTTCCACCTCAGAATGTAACTGCTGCAAATGCTGTCAAGAACTTCAGAGAAGATTTGTAATGCACCGGCACTAGCATTACAAATCAAAAAAGTAAAGGAAGCTTAAATACGTCAGACCTGGCTGTATGTTCTTAGTCACCTTTGCCTTCTCCGCGCTTTTAAAAGCTGGAGAGAAGAAACCAAAAAAAAAAATTAAGTGTAAAGAGTAAAGAAAATAACCGCTCCGCTGGCAAGAAGTGACGACGTTCCTGCTATCAAAAGCCCGCTCCGCTGGCAAGCACTTGAAAATCGTATAACCGCCAGCTGCCACAGCCCGTCGGGGGGGCGCACCTGTTCGCGGACTCCGGTTACAATATGCTTGATTTCTCAAGTACTATGAATGTTACAAGTGTGTACTTATAACGCCGAGTTCGTTATGAAACAAGCTAACTCGTTGTAGAATAATCTATACAAGATAGATTTTGTAATTGTGACTCTGCCAGAATCGACACCAGTGCAGTAGGCCTTATTAATTCTAATTATTCAAAAAAGTTTTATTAAAATCGTTAGCCATTTTTGAGAAAAAGTAACAAACAACCTGGATTTGTATGGGAGGTACATAATTCCGATTTTTTTTGGTACAACAGACTACCGCGTACTGTAGGACATAATATACAGTTTTACTAATATACCGAGTTTCATCAAAATCGTTAGATCCATTTTGAGTAAAATAATAACACTTAACAGATTTTTTAACTATGGTGGCAACCCTAAAAATCAAGGTAGGAGAAATTTTAATAACGAAACGCCTGGAGATATTATATTGCCCTAACCCAAATTTCACCCAAATCCGTCTAGTAGTTTGGAAACTCGGACGTACACACACACACACACACACACACACTCACACATACAATCGCTCCAAAAACAAAATCTAAACTTGGATTTACCTTTGTCGCTCGAAATTAAAAATGGGTCCTACAATTCCTACACAATTTTTGTAGCACACTGTTTAACCTCTTATCTGTGGAGAATCCGAAAAACGGACGATTGTTTATTTTCCGTATATGTGTAGAAACCGTTTCTTGGCCGCTCAACAGACTTTAATTTCGCGTGCAAAATACTGGTCGTTTTTAAGTCTTTCTTTGTTTTGCATACAATATTATGTTCAGGAAAGAAAGGGACAGCTATGATGCCAATGGTCTGGGGTGGTCATAGTATAAAAATAATAAATAATCTTTAGTTGAAATACGACAGCAGTCGCGGTGACAGTTTCGAGTTAAAAATATGTACTGTAACATGTGAGTTTTGTATTGTATGATTATATTAAATGATTATAAATATAATAAAGTATTATTTAATGTAATAAAAGACTCAAATACTGTTTTATTTTATAATTATTTCAGGTAATAATGTGAAATATTAGGCACCCATAAGTATACCGAAGTTAAAGATATAATTGTAATAGATATGTGCAAACAGGTTTTAAAATATTGCTGTAAACTTATTCTAGATTATTAATTTAGCCATAAATAAGCCAGTTTCTGAGTATTCTCTGAGAAATTCCAGTTTATACTAAACATCAGCTCTCTAAATCCCGTGTCTGTGGAGGATCCGAAAAACGGTTTCACAGTCAACGACAATTACATTATTAGAGTGCCACATACTAGCGGATAAGGTAGATTAGATAGTAGTTTCGCCCAAAGTTTCGTTCCTATGTGACCTGCAATAAACTTATTTGAATTTGAAAGTGTCGACGATAAACTTCAAAGCCTGTCTAAATCTTACTAATCCTTACTATAATATTATAAATGTGAATGTGTTTGTTTGTTTGTTACCTTTTCACGCTTTAACGCCTTGACCAATCTTTATGAAATTTGGCATGCAGGTAGCCCGTGTCACGGGGAAGGACATAGGCTACTTTTTATCCTGGGAAAATAGCATAATCTGATGCAGTTCCTGAAGGAACTGAAAAAATACTCGATTGTTGTGATTTTTTGCACAGAGACGGTTGAGTAGGTGGGAAACGACATAATTTACTAATCAACCTTAAGACAGTCATAAAAACGATGTCCACGCGGGCGGAGCCGCAGGAAAAAGCTAGTATTTTATATGCGAAAGTTTGTAAGAATGTATGGATCTATGTTTGTTGCTATTTCACGCAAAAACTAATGAACAAATCTGGCTGAAATTTGGTAGGTAGACAGATTAGGACCTGGATTAACACATAGGCTACTTTTTTCCTCGCACTGCACTGCGCACCCTCGAAAAGTATATAGAAACGTTGTCCACGTTGAAGCCGCGGGAAACAGCTAGTAAGAGTCGGCCAACAGGGAATCGTTCGGGGAGTGAGGGTCGAGACAGGGGAAGTCGAGCCGAAACTACCATACATATAGTCACCGTTGTTCAGCCGTTTGGGACAATTAATTCAACGTAGGAGGAGCTGGACAATAAAAAAAAAACGGTAAACACGTTAAAAAAGGGTAGTAATAAAAGCTCCGACAAAAAAAATAGAATTGTCCTTACTCAAAATATTAAATCTACTGCCTAAAATACTAAATTTCCGACTACTTTTGTTCGAATAAAAATGACGAAACGACCAAACGAAATAACTGAAATCTTCGAAAAATAAATATGACTGTTTATTACTGTAATACTCTTCTACCAGCTCAAATAACGTTCTACTGAAAACTATGCTTCTCTTATTATTATCTTTACTTTCCGACTATTAATTAATAAATTACCTTTCATATTTCATAGACTGTGGTTATATATTAACTACAACGTTATACTGTAAATACTATTCTTAGTGTTTATACAGAAACTTATGAAAAATACAAAAATGTACTTGTAAATAAATACCTAATTACTTGCATCCCCATATCATTAATTTTACTTACCAGGAAGAACAAAGATAAAAATAAAACAAACTTTAGTTTATTATAAAAATATCGTTTAATCAGTAGTAGAAAATGTCATACATAATTGTACTTATGAACTAAATAGGGAAGTAGGTAGTTAATCTTAATTATCTTCATTGTATTATAAGAGCAGGTCTGGATTTAGTAGGACGACCCCGTTTCCTTTTTTGTCCTATAGGTAGTGCTTTCGCTTCCATGGGAGGAGTCGCGAGCTTCAATCTAATAGCGAGCCCTAGAAGGTGTTTACAAACATATTTTTTATAAAACTGCGGGCAAGTGCAGGATCCTTTTCGCCATTCTACATTTTGCGTTTCGTTTTTAGGCACTGTGACTTTCCAGAAAGCGAAATGTTTCATCTTGTATTCGTCAAAGTTTAACCACTGCTCACCGTAAGATACCTCCCCTACTTGGCTACCACTTGGGATCAAGTATTCAGTGTATGCCGTGTTGGATGATAAGATCTTTATTCTTACATCTTTCCTTGCCCAACAGTACCCATCAGTCCATTCCTTTAGCTCCATACTAGGTGTTTCAGGTAAAGATTCTTTGCAGCTTTGTAAAGACCACTGAGCAACCATCTTAGTGGCAACGGCCAAGAAATGTGAAAGTGGAAGGCGTTCACGTAGGGTGTTATGGTCTTTTATATTCCGGTTGAACGCTTCTAATGCATTATTTGTGGCAGGTGAACACGGCGCTGCGCCTAAAAACCAATTCGGATGTTTCTTTAACCATTCTCCTTTGAAGTAGTGAATGAACTCGGTTTGAGTCTGCCATTTTTCATATAAGTAGTTGTTAAGTTGCCGTTTTGAAGGTACCTTTATCCCTGTCATGTTTTTTAGAGTAAAAAAATATATTTGATAACCAACAATAGAAATAAAAGTAGTTCATGCAAGTCGTAAAAATATGATTATTTTGACATAACCTCTGTTGTCAGTAACTTAGTAATCTTGTCGGTGGTTCAGTATTTTAGTCGGAAGTTTAGTTTTTTAATTTAAGGTTCTGTTTTTTTTTTAGGAGAAATGTAATTTGAACATGCTCTTATGTGTTTGTTAAATTTGATATTTTTTTTCGGTATGTTTTGTTTTTTTTGTCGGTAATTCATTATAACGCTGTTTAATTAGAATAATAGTCGGCCGCAGATCGCTAGAGATTAATTTGTTTTTCGGAACCATTATTATTTCCCGTTAAAAAACCGACTTCCATCACAACAACTTCGTACAATTTTGCAAAATTATTTTTGGTTTTTGTTAATTTTCTAGTAAAGTATTAGGTACACCGATTTTGATAAAATTTATATGGGACCACACGGAAAGTTCAGCTTTCAAATAAAAAAAAGAATCATCAAAATCAGTTCACCCAGTTAAAAGTTCTGAGGTAACACACACAAAAAAACATACAATCGAATTGAGAACCTCCTCCTTTTTGGAAGTCGCTTGAAAAAGTGACACGTTACTAGTGGTGTGGGCTTTCACGCAAAAATCAAAGGCGTTAGACCACTGAGTCTGTATACCCAGTTTCTTCACTGTGCCTAGAGCTTAGGCCTTAAATTTTGAGGGTTAAGGCAAGGCATTGATTGGAACAGATGTCTCTGTCTTTTTTTTAAGTATAAAGATGAAGAAAATAACCACACTTTTGCCCTTTTTTGATGTTTTTTCGTTTCAATTAAAAACTAAAATTAATTTTAAAATATCCAACGGGCATATTAAAGTGTGTGTTTAGACTAATCGATTAAGAAAATTTGAAGTACTAAATGGGTTTGCCTGTAGAATGCAAACATCTGTTTTATAAAAAAAAAAGTTTAAAAAAGATAAAAACCGACAACAAAAAGAATGAAATAATATTTTTAAGTGAATACACGAAATTAACCAACCTATAATGAAATTAAAGGTAGTTAGGAATAAAATCAGGCCCTACAATTTTTTTTGAGGTCGGATTAGCACACAGCATTTTTTTTTTCTATGGACTTTTTTTTATTTACAATTGGTAAACCCTTGACAACATCTCACCTGATGGTAAGTAACGATGTTGCCGAAGATGGAAGCGGGCTTACCAAGATTCCCCAACGCAATGGAGAACTGGCTATCTTATCTTCATGCCGGAACACACCAATGATATCAACATTGATATTTGGCGGCAAGACTTAGATAAGATGGTGGTAGTCGACACCGAGTCTTACAATTGACCCCGCCGGGAATCGAACCTGCGACCTCCTGTGTAAAGCCAGTGAACTTTGCCTCTGAGCTACGGAGGCGGTTGCGGAGGAGGGAAGGGGGAAAATGCATTTACGCATACCAATACAGCCGGCTGTATTGGTTATGTATGTGGGACTCACAGCCCTGCGCCTATATGCATACATACACATATATAAGGTCTAACAAAATTAGCTGAAATTATTTTAACTGGTGCTTCTACCCATGAAACTGAACAACTTTCTCCATGAAACCTATAGTCAAATCTCATTTCATTTTTGAACTTCTCATATTAAGTTGGCTGATCAGCTGATCGAGTTAGTATACATGGGGGAGCCAATTTTTTTTTGCGATTTGACTAAGGGTTCCATGGGGAAAGTTGTTCAGTTTCATGGGTAGAAGCACCAGTTAAAATAGTTACAGCTAATTTTGTTACACCTTATATATGTCGCAGGATAATTTGATAATCCGTCGTTTCGCGAAAATCCTAGGAATATTAGATACTATGGAGTAGAAAACTCCTAATAAAACCAAATCGAACGGAGCCCCGCTTCGTTAGGTAGGTTAGGTTTGGTTAGCATGTCTTTTTCTACCGTAAAAAGGAGCCCCGCATAGCGGGGCTCCGTTCGATTTGGTTTTATTAGGAGTTTTCTACTCCATAGTATCTAATATTCCTAGGATTTTCGCGAAACGACGGATTATCAAATTATCCTGCGACATATACATAAGGTATATTATATAAATAAATATGAACAGGCCCACACTACCCACTAACAACCCCCTGTAGCCTTGGCAGCTAAGCTGCCTTAAAAGCTAATCGGAGCGACGAACAGATCGGGGTGCGAAGAACAGCTACCTAAGTGTCAAATGTTTTAGTTTCGAAGGCTTTGCTGGCCCCGACCTCAAAAAAATATTTTAGGCCCCCTAATTTGATTCGTACGTACCTTTGATTTCATTATTGTTGTTTAATTTCGTATATTCATATAGGTATAAAAATATTATTTCACACTTTTGAGTAATTTTTTTTATAGTTGGTTTTTAATTTTTTTAAACTTTTATATTTATTTTTAGTAATAATGCTATCTATGTAACAACGTTAAACCCAATCACCTATTCGCCAAGAGGAATCATCATATCATAATTCATGTGTTTCATTAACCGATACAGACTCCTGTGGCTTTCATCATCCATCATCTCAGCAGCATGAAAGTTAAAGAGTCAAACCTTCCATCATCAGCTCACCTGAATAACCTGAAAGAACAAAACTATACGAATCTACGTATCTACGTAAAATATCCTCCAACTCCTAACCGTCAAGGAGTTGCACCTTCCGTCATGACATGAGATGATAACTATCAGAAGCAAAAACTTGAATATTTTTAGAAAACACATGAAACACGTGGTACGTGCCTATAAAATTTGAGGGTTGCCCTCGATTTCTCTGGGATTTCATCATCAGATCCTGACTTGGTGACAATGCGACCACCTTGGGAGTATACTTTTTCGAATAAAAAAAAATTTAAGAAATCGGTCCACAATTAACAGAGTAATCGGTAAACATATACATAAAAAAATACATACAGTGGAATATTTCTGTTAAAAAAAGGTTTATTTTATATAGTTTTTTCTGTTAAAAAAGTTAACGAATCGTATTTATACAACTGACAAAATAAATTCATTAAAATGAAGAATCAGGTTACAAAATACCACTTTCACATGTTTTGTAATTGCTGAGGAAAATCGAGGTACCTGCGACCAAAATTTCCAATGCGTCGCCATAGCGTAATGGTTACCGTCCATTAGCTTCACATCGGGGGGTCGCAAGTTCGATTCCCGGCGCAGTCGAATTTTGTAAGACTCGATTTGGTTAGTGGAAGGGAATTTTTATCTAAGTCTTGCCGCCAAACATCAATGCTAACAACACAGATGAGTTCCAGCTTGATGATAAGATATAGCCTATTCCCCATTGCGTTGGGGAATCTTGGTAAGTCAACTTACATCTTCGGCATCATCAGGTGGGATGATGCCAAGGGCTTATCAAGGGATAGTAAATAAAAAAAGTTTCACACTTTACGGCCTCAGAGTAAGTATGTAGGTAACTTACTCTGAGTTTACGGCACTAAATTTACCGGACCTGTGGTAATCTATCATTGTCACAGAAATCGGAATAATATATCATTATATTAGCCGAAACACGTCCAACGCTGGAAAAAGAGCCTCTCCCAAGAATTTCCACAACCAGCTGCCTCCCGAGACCTCAGGTCGTCAATCCACCGAGTGGGAAGTCTGCCTATGCTACATCTTCCGGTGCTCAGTTGCCACTCGAGAACTTTACCACCCCAACGGCCATCCGTTCCTCTATATATGTACAGCTATATCATCGGTTACATAAAACCGTGATATAATTAAATTATTGAAAAAATAAGTTATCACAGTCTAGAGAATCCATACAGCCGGCCAACGGCGACGTCTAGACAGGGCAATCGTGCGGGTGGTGCGGGGCGAGACGGGGGACGCTAAGCCCAAACTGCCATAGCACCGTTGTTCAGCCGTTTGGGACAACTAATTGTAGCAGGCGAAAGAGGATGAGCATATGATCATTGAATAGTGATGTCGGCTTTGACGTAAACATCAAAGGAGTTGGATTACTGTATGGTTTTTTACGCTGTGACAAGTGAGAATTTCAGCACAGATAAGGCAAGAAATAGATGAGAAGGTAAGGCGTAGCAATGAGATTCTATGGGTCTACAAGACACCACAAGTTTTTTAACCGCCTCCGTGGTATAATGGTTAAGTCCATTAGCTTCTTATCAGGAAGTTGCGGGTTCGATTCCCGGCGGAGTCTTAAATTTGTAAGATTTGGTTTGGTTGATGGTAAGGCATTTTCAACGACCGCCTGACTAGCTACCACCATCTAATCTTAACAGCATTGATGTGTTCCGTCCGGCTTAATGTAGATAAGATAGCAGTCCCCATTGCGTTGGGAAATGTTGGTAAGCACGCTTTCATCTTCGGCATCATCGTCACTGACCATCAGGTGAGATGATACCAAGGCCTTACCATTGTTAATATAAAAAAAAGTTAATATTAAAAACTCGCCACCTAGTAAAATAAATAAAAAAACTCAAAGGAGGAAACATTCAAAAAACCTTTAATATTTCATCAAAACACTTTATTTTAAAACTTTCAACAATAAAAGTAAAATCTAGGAAGATAGGTATACCAAATCAAACACCGAATTTGCTTGAAGTCTTTTGTGCTGAACCCATAATATAATTATTATTTAGGAACAAATCACACACGGTCATCTGGCCCCAAGCCAGGCCTGTCGCACTCTGCGCTGTAATTATGAAAATGTTAAAAATGTACATTGGCGCCAAGCAGCGCGCCTCCTTGCAAGGTGAAAATTCAGTAGTCAGAAGAGATAAGAGTTACGCGATAGAAAGAGAGGCAACTTGTAGGTGAATATAATTGTAAGTAATTAGCGATGTGCGATCTGAATTTGCACTTTATTGTGTCGTAGCAAGAGTCGCCATTCATTCAAATGATTTTGCGGAGTTAACCTTCTTTTACGTAGTAAATAGTCTTTATTCTTTGCCCAAACTAGGATTCCCTGTATACGCACTATGGGAATAAAATTCTATATACATAATAGTGTGTTGGGTAAAATAGAACACCTTTTTTTGGGGAGCGGGGAGGCTTCTACCATAGCTTCTACTATTGACTCTAAACAACTTTTGTTTTACAGCTTGGCTGAAGTCGGGATTGTTTTTTTTTGGGATTTTCATATAAATCATATAGCTGATTGGCCCGTTTTATACCCACTGCGCACCCTCGAAAAGTCATAGAAACGTTGTCCACGCAGGTGAAGCCGCGGGAAACAGCTAGTTGTACATATGTTTCTTGGAGAAAATTGTTCAATTTGATGAGTGAAAGCCCACCTTTAGGTATCACCACACCTTTATGATACACCCTGTATAAGTAGTTTATTAGTCTCTCTGGTTCCCATAGCACAGGGAATCATAGCTTGGGGTCAGATGACCGCTTGTCATTTGTCCCTGTACATTTTTATTTATGAGCTGTTAAAGTTTTAACATTCAAAATATACAGGCTGTAACAAAATTGGTGTAGGTCCCGTTCACTGGGGCTTCTACTTATCATACTGAACCACATTTTTTATCACTGTGCTCAAATCGCAAAAAAAAAAATTAGTACAAATCAATCTGTTGATCGACCAGTTTTGTGCATTTTTGTATAGAATGTCCAATTTTTTTTTTTGGGAATTGTGTATGGGTTTCTTTGGAAAAGTTATTCAGTATGATGTGTAGAAACCCCAGAACCTACACCAATTTTGTTACAACCTGTTTAAGTAGGTGCATTAAAGTTGCATCCTAATTTTAAACTATTACGATAACATATTATGCTGTACTTAGATGACATTTGATAGAAGTGTCTACCTGTCTCCAAAATATAATCTATTTTTAGGTACAATATTCTTAACGAAACACAAATCAACAAAAACTTAAAACAAAGAAAAACTAGTTACAACAGAGAAACAAGTGTGGCAGTCAACTGGAGTTAACTTAAAAAAGCAGTTGATTATAGTACACTTAAGAGGATTGTGAAGCTGCGACTTTTCATACAAACCGCGTTCACGATTTTTACCACTTAAATGTTAACCGATTTGGACCAATTTTTGATAGGTCAGAACAATAGCTAGGCTTATACCTTTTTGTTTTTTCGATAAAGTTAATTAGTTTAATTTTATTGTCGTTTACGTGTTTTCACACAATACTAATTTCGGCCATTTTTTGTTTATTAATAATCAGTAATTAAAAAAAACGAAACGTACAAGCCTAGCTTTTGTTCTGACTGACAACCTATCACAAAATATACCGTACAGTCAAGTCAGGTTTACAGTATTTCACAAAACTACCTTTTCTTGGCTTTTTAATTAACACTGTTCATTAATTTACTCTAAACACACATTAATCAAGTAGGTACTTTAAGTTGCCTACACACCTACTTATTCATTATGGTGAAATCCACAGATAAGAAAAAAGATTGCGAATTCTATTCTGTGGTGAAATTGAATACATCTTTTTGAACAACACAAGTCTCCTTTTATACTAAATAATTTCCAAGGAAAACTTAGAATCTATAAAATGGATAGCAATTTTTAAATGGCTTTCATTCGAGCAGTCGGCCGGTATACAAGGGATGCTACGAGTTTAATCACAAGTTAAAGATACGCCTAATAATAGTGACTAAGTTATTAATTCTATAGTGTTATAAATATTACTAAGAAACGTTTCATAAGAATTAGTCAAGCTGATTGCGAAAGTATCTAAGTACTAAATAAAGTCATCATCGTTACCATCACATCAGCCGAAAGACGCCCAATGCTATACAAAGGTTTTTTTTTCCACAATTGGTAAACCCTTGACAACATCTCACCTGATGGTAAGTGATGACGTTGCCGAAGATGGAAGCGGGCTCACCAAGATTATCCAACGCAATGGGGAACTGACTATCCTATCTTCATGCCGGAACACACCAATGATATCAACATTGATATTTGGCGGCAAGACTTAGATAAGATGGTGGTAGCTTATGATGGCTTAGATAATGCCCTACCACCAACTAAACCGAGTCTTACAATTGACCCCGCCGGGAATCGAACCCGCGACCTCCTCGAAGCACTATATCATGCACTAGCGAGCGATGTCGGTTGTGTTCGGTAAAATAAGTAATGGGAAGCGCTAGATTGTTTTAAAGTGAAATGCACGCTTTTCTATGAGTCGGTGGTAAAGGGCTAGGTTGTTGGACATTTAAGGTGCTATTTCAACGGCGACTGCAGACCGCAGGCGGCAGCTACAGGCTGCAAGCTACACTATGATAAGGTGAGCGACATAGGTCATCGAATCGATAAACCACGATAAACTTAAGTGGCAGTGGGCGGGGGCGGGGTACATAGCTCGTAGCTGTCAGGGTAGTAAAATTCTCGAGTGGGAAGACGTAGCGTAGGCAGGACTCCCACACCGACGGCCAGGTGAAGGTCGCAGGAAGCCGCTGGATGAGGGCAGCTTAGGACTGGCCGTCGTGGTAATCCTTCGAGGAGGCCTTAATACAGCATTGGACGCTCACGGCTGATACGATGATGATGTAATTTGGGAGCCGTATTGTAGAATCCGCCGTTTTGCAAAACAGCGCGCTGAGAAACACCGGAATGTAAAGCAGCGGCGTTTTGTAATGCGGCGACATGCGGTTCAGCCGGATTGCATTTCAGCCAAGTATGAGGCGCCGCTTTGTGTAAAAACTTGTAAATGAGCGAGCGAATCGAGCGATCTTAGGTTCGTTCAGGTTTGATTGATTATTCAGTCAAAGAGCCTGGCGAAGCGAGGCTCCCCTCCTAGGTAGCAGAATGCTTCGCAGAAGAAGAAATTATCGGTTTTATTTGGAGTTCTATACCTATTTAACAAAGCGGCCAAAATTCCGCCGTTTTACAAAACGCCGCTCTTTTGCAAAGCAGCGCGCTGTTTTGAAAACCGGCAGATTCTACATAACGCCTGTGACATACACAAGGCTATTTTATTTGTAAAATATGATTCCACTAAGAAACTGTAGCAAAAAGAAAACCATAGCAATAAATCTCTTATTACATACAATTTAATGTACAAAAAATGAGACTTCTATTACAAATCCTTATAAATCGATCACTCAAATTCAACCAACTCTGAGAATAGGTACCTACAGAATAAACACAAACAGGGCTCTGTATAGTAATTCTTAGAAAAGGTAGGCCCTTTACAATCTGAAGTCTTAAACTACTTGCACTGTCGCAAACGCACTAAACGTTACTTTCTTTGGGGGCTCCGCGCTACAGGTCCGCACTACGGATCTCTTTGCACAGTCGTGCTTTAGCACCGGTTTCAGGCTGACGTCGCCGTGAGACTGCGCCTTGAACCGGCCCAGCGTGTTCGGCCTGCCTAGATCCCTCAGCTTATTCGTGATGCCAGTAATCCTATTAGAGATATTAGAGTTCTTTTTCGCTTCGTGTTTCTTCGGCTCAATCGGTTTTGAGTCGAGGTTTTGTAGCGATTGGAAACGTCTGTCGTTGAAAAGGGGAGTAGGTCTTTTGATTTCTGTCGGTCGGGGCAGGGTTGGTGGTCGTAGAGGGTTAGGTCTATAAGCTGGCGGCGTCAGCTGGGCGCGTTCTGATGGTAGCCGGTAGTAGTGCAGGTCTGGTAGGCGAGGCTTTCTCAAGGTGAGGGCCATAGCGGCCTTGGTAGGCCGCGCGAGGCTATCAAACGCCGTAGTGGAGAATTGAGAGCGGCTGCCCCGCCATTCCTCTCGATCTGACTCGTACCCAGACACTGAAATCAAAAGTAAATGTAGGTATTAGATTAGATTAGATTTATTTGCAGAATACACGTAATTACAGGTGTTAAATATTTATAATAAAAAGGAGGCATCAGCACACTCAATCATAAAATAATGGCATACGAAAACTTTTAAATATAACAAAAAAAAACTAGTACAATAAAAATTACCTAATAATTATAAACAACTATTCAAATTACAAAAATACACAAAATATCAAATAGATATTATTGGTAGATATGTCAAAGATTAAAGTCAATTTAAATATCCAGTTACTATAACTTTCAAGTAAATTCATCATAATTATATCAAATTAATGTCAAATATGAATTCATTCAACCATAATAACATTTTTCAATCAGGTATAAATGTCATTATGAAAAATTTAAACATATCATTTAAACTCATGGCTCAAAAATTTGATTATTTTTGTAATAATAAATGTAAATAATCATCAATTAGTTTAAAAAACTAAAAAACACGCTTTTAGTAAACACGTTAAGTAGTTATCTTGGATGTCCGCCATGTTGGATTTAAGTCACGTGACTATTTTTTCGTATTCCTGACAGCAAACCCTTTCATTCATTTGATACCCATATCATGGGGGTGCATTTCAAATAGCCTGTCCGCCATATTGGATTTAAGTCATGTGACTATTTTTTCGTATTTCTGACAGCAAACCCTTTCATTTGATACCCATATCATGGGGGTGCATTTCAAACAGCCAGTCCGCCATCTAGGGGAGGCCGCAATGTTGGATTTGTAATGACGTTTCTTAGCTAGTCATGTATTGTCATCAGAACTCAGAGCGTGTGCAAAACTTCATCCTAATCGAAGACCGGGAAGTGGGTCAAATTAAGATTCCAAGATTTTCTTACATAGTTACAAGTGAGCTAATAAAAGCGTGTTTATAAAATAAAGTCTCAATCCTAGAATGGGGCCAGGGGATCGTGTGTGATGTGTTTTTTTCCAAGATTCAAGGTATTTATTCAACTTTTACACTCTTTCTGATAGTCATAAATTAATAATAACATAATTTCATTTGTGAAAAATCAAGAAATAAACAATCATTAATTAGTTAATAATGTCAAAATTAAATCCTAGAAATAAACCAGTTTATGTCATTAAAACATGAAAACAATATGACACAAAAAGTTATATATACAATTATTGAATGTCATTGAAACCTTTGACAAGAGTAGGCCAGTTCACACGGACAGCACCCGGTCACGAGTATAACGCGAGAAAGAGTGTAATATGCATTTATTTTGAATAAACATTTTGAAAATTTAAATAAGGGTGGAAGCGCGCCATGCGTCTGGTTGACCGAAGATGGAACGGGGCTGGTGGAATAAGATCGTCAAAGCATAAAAGCGGCGGCATGAAAATTCGATTTATTATGATCTTACTTTTATAAGTGACAATATGTTTTGGAAAACCTCAAAAGGAGGAAGAAATTATGGTTTCAGAAAACAGTACTTATAAATTGTTTAATAACTAAGACTTTTCAAATGTAAAATCCACTGAGATAAATGCAATGCAAAGAGATACTACATCGATATCTACGGAATAGAATGAATGGGATATAGAACGTGTCAGTAATAAGGTTTGTAATACAGGAACATATTACGTTCTCGGTAATACGAGGTGCGCGGGAGTTTCAAGTACCTTTCACAGTTCGATTACATTACATACGCATAATTACACTGGCTTTCATTACTAAAATAAATAGTGCATATAAACAAGGTGTTAAGGAACTAGAAGATGGTGTTCTAATATTTACTAATCAGCATAATTTATTATACACGGGTTTGCTCTGTATGTATTTTCCGAATTTGACTATTGAAAACCGAAATGTGTGTCATAAGTAATTTTGTTAAAATTAAAAATATTATGTAAGAATGATTGTATTTTTTAGATTACAGTGAACGTTTGATAACATTCTTTGTAGTTAGCAAAGGGTGAATATATTAAACATTATTCTCACAAAATGTATCCTTACCTTTATTGTTATTTGACCGAAGATTGCTTGTCACATTATTCCTTTTTAGTTTAGAATCCCTAAACAGCAGGATATCTGGCATTTTGCTTAGTTTTATGTTCTCTTTTGGTATTATGTCTGGAGCACGGTCTATGTTGACACGAACAAATTCTCCTTTTAGAACTTTTGGCGGCTCTTTTGGAGGTGGAGGGGCTTTAGGTTTCTTGTAAGGTAGTCTTTTCCTATCTGACTTGATGTCTAAATCTGTATATATAATGCTATCGATTTCTCCGATATCTGTCACATCATTACGTATACCAATTAGACTAAGTGGTTGATCGTATCGAGAGTTTTTTTGCTGCACAGAAATGTGAGTCACACCATCATAGTCAGTCTCAAACTCATTTCCTTTGTCGTATTTATTGTATTCATCTATATTCTTTGTTTTCTGAAAAACATCGTACTTTTTCTTCGGAAATATGTTTTCATTGCTCAAGTAATTAGGTTTTTTCGTCAAGCTGTTTCTCATTTTGAAATACTTAAAGGTAAAATATATCCTTTTGAAGTCTTGTTCGTTTTCGAATTTCAACGCTATCGCCTCCTTTACTCCATTTTTGGTTACGTAAAAGACTAGAGTGTTGCCACAGTTTGGGTAGTTCTCTATGTTGACACAGTTGTCGATATTGTCTATCGATATGTGTTCTTGTTTCAGAGTTTTGGGTTCGAATTTCTGAAGTTTCTTGTCCTCGTCGCTCGGGTCTTGTTTGGTAGCTAGTTGGAGCTGGTCCTTGTCGTTGAAAGAGACGACGATGTTGTATGGTTGGTGAAGGGTTCTGATGGTGGTGATGTCCAGCTGTTGGGCGCTGTGGAGCCTCTGGCGGGCTACCACTGCAGCGAAGCCCCCGCATCTAGTCGCTTTCGTCACCGTCATTGCGCTGAAACAAGAGATATTAAATGTTAATCTTTTGTAGGCATTTTTAAGGCATATCATAGTATGGAGTACCAAAAGTCAGCTATTAGGATTAGAGTACGTCTTGTGATAGAACATTAATTCCTTAAAGTATATCGAACAGAACATACCTACAGTAATTGGGTTCCCAGTAAATTTCAACCAAATATCATCATCATATCAGCTAAAAGACGTCCACTGCTGGACAAAGGCCTCCCCGAAGGATTTCCAAGACGGCAGGTCGTCGGTCCACCACGTGGGTGACCTGCCTACGCTACGTCTTCTGGTGCGCGGTCGCCACTCGAGAACTTTACTGCCCCAACGGCCATCTGTTCTACGAGCCACGAGCTATATGCCCTGCCCACTGCCACTTTAGTAAAGCCGTAAATTCCACATCCGTCTACATTCGCAGTCTCTTAAGCAACTTAGCGACTTTGTAATTAAATACATACTTGAAAAAGATATAGGTATTCGTAAAGGTTCTAACAAGACGTAGATGGCAGTTGCTGTAATATAAAATTGTAGTTGTTGTAAAAAAAAATGTCATGAAAAAAAAATCAGGTGGAGCTGTGTCGTGCCGTTGGTTTAAGGCGGTAATATTACAGATTTTTGTTATTTTTGACGTCTATTAATCCTAAACGATAGAAAACCCAAGAACGAAAAAAACCCTTATTTTCGATGATGTTCCTTAAAGTCTAAAGCTATAAAAACACGATTGAGCAGTTTTGGCTCGATAGAAAAAAATCCCAAAGATATGTCTACATCGTCTTTCAACTCTCATCATCATCATTATATCAGCCGAAGGACGTCCACTGCTGGACATAGGCCTCCCTCAAGGATCTCCACGACGACCGGTTCTGCCCGCATCCAGCGGCTTCAACAACTTTCAACTCTAATATTTTAAAGTATAATACAAAATGAGTAATGTTATTATTTTTTGTACTTTCATGGTAGTTTTTGATTGAAACAAAAACCATTGAAAAAGTTAAAAAGTGTGGTTATTTTCTTTACTCATTGAACGTAAAGAAAAAGACAGAGACAACTGTTCCAATCACTACCTCGCCTTAAAGTAAAGCGTCTAGTTTAACACTCCTTTTTGCCTCCAGTCTCGCAGTAAGCTTTCCGTGCTTCGTCACGGTCCAGGTTTTTAACTTGGTATCCCGTATATGATTTCAAAGACGTTAAAAGTAAAAAATATTGCTGTTTTCACTTTTTCACATGAACTTTCAGACCATACAAAAAAACAATTCAAACGAAAGTTTTAAGACACGCACATAAAACAAAACTTAAACGTGTCTCCCAAAACAGATTATGGTAAGAAAAATTATACAAAGCCAGCAAATGATTCCCATGATGACAATTAGGCTGAAGCTCAAGAGAAAGCTGTAATAACCGCATTAAGAAGCACAAAAAGTGTTATTAAAACAATACATTTTGTCGCAGCCGTGTGACGCTCGACATAAAACAGCCGTCTCTCTCTGATGATGAGTAATGAATTAGAAGGTAGGTGGTGTAAATCATAAGGTACTGAGTGTAGAATAAGATAGCAATATTTTCGAACCCTTCTAAAAAGCGATGATTTGCGGTAGCTGGATGCGCATGGGCCGAAGATCGGTAACAAGTGGCGAGTCTTGGGCGGCCTGCTTGGGCACCAGAAGACTATTACGGCATGATATTGATTATGAATGTTAGAAAAAAGTAACCGAAATGGCTCCAATTTAAAACGGCGCAAAATGCCAAAAGATTAAGTAATGACTCGAACCACGGCCTCCCGGATAGAAGGTAGCGGACCTTGCCGTTGCGCCACCGACGCTCTTACGGTGAAGGAAAACATCGTGAGAAAACCTGCACACATCTGCGATAAAACTGGAAGGTTGTGTGTGAAGTTGACCAACCCGCACTGGGATCGTGTGGTCGACTTAGGCCCGATCGCCCTAATTCAGGGTAGGCTCGAGCCCCTCGGTGGGGACATCTATATGAGCTGATGTAATGATTTGGAATGAACGCGGATGGTCCAATGAATTATGCTCCTGTGCTAAGCCATTGAGTAATGATTACATGGGCGTGAAGAATGGATTCGATTTCCTTTCGGCACACTCACATGTGCGTTTAAACACGGTGACTGGTTGAACGACGAACGCATGAGGTAAATGAGAAGACCGAATGGAACTACAAACTTTCCCCATACAAATCGATCCGCTCACTAGTCACCTTTGTGTGAAAATTCCAAAAAAATATATTTTTTTTTGACGCATTTCATTTATATTTAAGAACACATACAGTCACACTTTAAGCACACCCTGGACACTTCATACAACGGGCCAGAAATGACATTTCAAAAAAGGAATGACGGAACAAACAAAATGTCGGCGAAATCCTATACATTCGACAACCAAACTGTAACCAATCTGTATCAATCTGGGTGACGAGGGGGTGAGGTCGCAATCTAGAGAGCGGCAGGGAGTGTCCATACTGTATGTTAATACTAATATATATACTTTGCTTTAAGTATGTAGCTTGAAATTTAGTCACATAAGTATCACATTTACCTCCTGAAATGGGTAGGTCATTCAACTAGTCAACCTATTTTATTGTTTCTTGCTGTTAAGTTTGTACTTATCATCATGTCAGCCGAAAGACATCCTCTACTGGACAAAGGTACATAAGTACTAAATAACTTTCAAAAGACTTAAAAATTTTTAGGTAGGTAAAAGCTTTTATTTGAAAATTTTCAATTATTTCGTATTCTCAGCAAACCATTTTATTTGATACCCATATTGTAGGAATGCATTAATAATAACTAGTCCGCCATCTTGGGTATGCCGCCATATTGGATTTAGAATGACGTTACATAGTTAACCATGCATTGTCATCCAAACTGAACGTGTACACAAATTCCACCCTAACAAACATACATACATTGCAAGTTAAATTAAAGCTTGTAAATAGGTATATACTTTGACAAAGACCTTTTCCAAGGATTTCCACAACGACCGGTCCTGCGCTACCCACATCCAGGGGCTTCCCGCGACCTTCACCAGGTTGTCACTTCACCGAGTAGAAGGCCTGCCAGCGCCAGCGCTATGTCTTTCAGTGCGCGGTCGCCACTCGAGAACTTTGCTACCCCAACGCCAACAGAGACATGGTTGCTTACTATGGGCCTCGCATGAAGCCTAAAGGTCACCCAAAGGGCAATGGAGCTTGGTATGCTCGGAGTTTCGCTGCGTGACTGAATCAGAAACGAGGAGATCCGTAGGAGAACCAACGTAACCGACTACGTAGCTCTCAAATTTGCTAAGTGGACAGGGAACATAGTTCGTTTGTACGTAAGTATCTTATTTCAAAAATATTTAAGTACTTATTTAGCTGTGAGAGACGATTCTATTCGTAAAAAGGACATTTTGCGACAAGGACAATTTAGAAAAAGGACATTATAGACATTAAAGGATAAGATAAGATAATTGTTTATTTGCAAGAATACTTTACAATTAGGCGTTAACATAATTAATAGGTTGTACTGTATTCAGCCGTCAAGAAATCATGCAAATATTTCAACAGGAAATTACAATAAAATTTTAAATTATAAAAATTATATAACACTATAAAAACAGTGATTTAAGAGCCATTCTGTCAACTTATTTTAATATAGAGTACCTTCTAACGTTTCAATTTCAACTGGAAGCTTATTAAACAGTGTGACACTCATATTAGAAATATTTCATTTATATTTTTATTTATATTAGATTATAGATATAATATTTCCATGATAGCAGAGTCCAGCTAGAGTGACAGACGACCGTGTTTGAATTTGCATCAAAGTTATAAATCGCTGTATTTTCTAACTTGAGCTACCCAAAGATTCCTCTCTAACTATTGTTTAGACGTGAGAAGATTATATTTACATAATATTTAGTGCATTTCCGAGTGCTCGCAGTAACTGGGTGAAGTTTTGAAACGTCTGCAGAATTCATTCGTTACACTTATTTATTAGATTATTGTTGCGGGTTTAATTGCAATTAGTAATTAATTAATAGTCTATATTCAGTGCGGGTTGACTCTTCAAGTTTTGAATTCGCAGAATGGTGTTAGATATGTATTGTCTACGCATCTACAATCATCACCATCATCATCATACCAGCTCATATACCGAGGGGCTCGAGCCTACCCTGAATTAGAGTTTCTTCGCAGATGTGTGCAGGTTCCTTCACCGTGATAGCGTCGGATAAACGTACATATGAGATCGAAATTCGAAAACACATTGTTACGTGGCAGGACTCGAACCACGACCTCCCGGATAGGAGGTAGCGGCCCTTGCCGTTGCGCCACCGACGCTCTTGTGAAATTATTATAAAATATACTAACTACTACTACCGGGTTCAAATCTGGACGGCCAATGTGCCAATGAGTTTTTTGAAACTTACGTACATATACTCACCGATTGCTTTAACGGTGAAGGAATGCACACGCCTCCGGAGAAACTCAAAGGGTGTGTGTGAAGTCGACCAACCCGCACTGGGCCCGCGTGGTCGACTAAGGCCCAATCGCCCTAATTCAGGGTAGGCTCGAGCCCCTCGGTGGGGACGTATATGAGCTGATATGATGATGATGAAACTAACTACTACAAAAAACGTTTAACTTCAACATCTGCATGTACTTCACTGAACGTACTGGGTCGCCAGCCGTCTACCAAGCTGGGGTTTATACATTTTTTTCATTTACAATTGGTAAGCCCTGATCTCACCTGATGGTAAGTAACGATGAATACAAATTAAATTGTTGTTGAAACTGAACAACTTTACAAAAATCACAAAAACTCTTGTACTTTCCATACATGGTTGACTTATCAATTAACAGATTTGTGCAAGGAGCCACCGGAATCAGAAAATGTATGCTTTACTAGCGTTTCTCAAATCGACGATAAGGAGTTCAAGTTTTTTTACTAATCTATCTATATATATAAAAATGAATTGCTGTTCGTTAGTCTCGCTAAAACTCGAGAACGGCTGGACCGATTTGGCTAATTTTGGTATTCTATATATATAAAAATGAATTGCTGTTCGTTACTCTCGCTAAAACTCGAGAACGGCTGGACCGATTTGGCTTATTTTGGTATTGAATTATTTGTGGAAGTCCAGAGAAGGTTTAAAAAGTGAATAAATATGAAAATGCTCGGAATTAAGTAAAACGAAACAAAAAATAAAATATCAGTCAAAAAATAATTGGTTTTAGGGTAGGGTAGTGTAGTGTAGGTGTAGTGTAGTTAGGGTAGGGTAGGGTAGTGTAGGGTAGAGTAGGGTTGGGTAGTGTATTGTAGGGTAGGGTATGGTAGGGTAGGGTTGGGTAGTGTAGTGTAGGGTAGGGTAGGGTAGTGTAGTGTAGTGTAGTGTAGTGTAGGGTAGAGTAGTGTAGTGTAGGGTAGGGTAGGGTTGGGAAGTGTAGTGTATGTAGGGTAGGGTAGGGTAGGGTAGTGTAGGGTAGTGTAGGGTAGTGTAGGGTAGGGTAGGGTAGGGTAATGTAGTGTAGGTTAGGGTAGTGAAGTGTAGTGTAAGGTGAAATGAAGTTCGCCGGGACAGCTAGTAATAATAATAAAACTGTAACGGGGCCGTATCTGTAAATGAAATATAATAACAGTGGTGGACATTACTATCGATATAGAGGCCAAAACAACCACTTTTGGAATTTTTTTGTGTCTGTCTCTATATATATCGAAAGCCGCAGGAGGTGAGCGCGCCTACAGCTCCGGGACCTACCTGGACAGTAGGTACCAGGACAAGCGTTTTGGCGGCAAGACCTACCGTAACTGGTCTTTGTCTTCACCTTATGGTGTTGGCAGGAATAGCGGCCCTCACTTTATGACCTAGCTGTCGGTGAGTGGGGACGCTATATCATAAACCTGGTAGTCTAGCGTATCTGGTATACGAGGGGGAATATCTGTCTTTATATGTTCGCGCATCACGCAAAAACTAGCAGGCCGATTTTGATTAAATTTTGTATGGTGGTTCTTTATAGCCCGGGTTAACATATAGGGTAATATTTTTTATCCCGGAAAATTAAAGAGTTCCCGTGGGAAAATTCAAAACCTCCACGCGGACGAAGTCGCAGGCACAGCTATTTTAAAAAATAATTGTTACGTTGTAGGTACCAACCTGTACCTCATTTTGTGATTTTTAATGAAACAAAAACCGGGAAAAGTTCTGGACTGCTATTTGCTGTTGTTCTCATATTACTAACATTTATCTTGTACTAGGTACATACATAATTATGTGAAAAAGTCATTGTCACAGATTAACCTAAGCAAGGGACATTGTGAAGAAAGCCCACGATCCGCAAGATAACGCAGAATTGTTTCCGCGTTTCCACCGCTCGCTAATGTTACTTACATTAATTGCAATTAATTTTGTTAACAGTTATTTTATAGAAATTTCTATACAAAAAAATTTCGAAGAACCAAAAAACTTTTAGGTAAGTACAAGCTTTTAATATTGCATTGTCACTCAATATACATGTGCATGCAAAATTTCAGCTCAATCGGAAACCGGGAAGTGGGTCAAATTTAACTTGCAAGATTCCACCCGAATAGACATAGACATTTCTAAAAACAAATGACGGAGCAAACAAAATGACGGCGAAATCCTATACGTTCAAGAACCAAACTATAACCAATCTGTAACAATCTGGGTGACGAGGGGGTGAGGTCGGAATCTAGAAAGCGGCAGGGAATGTCCACACTGTATGTTAGTACTTATATGTATACTTTGCTATGGGCCTCATAAGAAGGCTTTTGAAAGCGGGAGATCTGTAGGAGAACCAGGGTACCGACATAGCTCACAGAATCACATAACTTAAGTGGCAAGGGGGCGGGGCAAATAGCTCGTAGAACAGATAGCCGTGGGAGCTGTGAAGTTATCGAGTGGCAACCGCGCAGCGGAAGCCGTAGCGTAGGCAAACCTGCCACTCGGTAGACCAACGACCTGGTGAAGGTCGCGGAAAGCCGATGGATACGGGCAGCGCAGGACCGGTTGTCGTGGAAATCCTTGAGGGAGGCCCCTTTCCAGTAGTGGAACGTCTTCGGCTGGTATGATTATGAAATTACGCAGTATCTTACATTATTCTCTTGACTTACATTCTTAAAATAAAAGCAATGAGTGAGTCAGTCAATTATAAATTCACTCTGCACATGTTGCGCAAGGCCAAGGCTCCACGCATGCAGCCTCATTATATTTTGCCTTATTGAGCGGCCAAGGTGTCCTCACTCAAGTGAGATGTCCTTTTCGCCATATTTGCCGGAAATGTCATTGGCGGATGACTTCCACGTTTTTGAGGGGCTTAAAATAAATAGGGGTTTATATTTTCTTTCCAAAAGCGCAAAGCTAAAAATCAAAGGATAGCACTATCAATGTTTCATTTCAATCAAGCAATCAATTATGCTTTATTGTGAAATAAATAAAAAAAAATGGAGAATAGTATTTTCATGTATCTAGTTCCATCCAATGCAGCCTATAGCTAGTACTCTTTATTGTACTGTGCTATAGGACCTACCTAGGACAAAGTACTAACACTACTAACATACTATAGTACTAACACTACTAACATACTATAGTACTAACACTACTAACATACAATATAGTACTAACATACAGTAGACACTCCCTGCCGCTCTCTAGATTGCGACCTCACCCCCTCTTCACCCAGATTGATACAGATTGGTTACAGTTTGGTTGTCGAACGTATACATTTTGATTGTTCCGTCATTCCTTTTTTGAAATGTCATTTCTGGCCCGTTGTATGAAGTGTCCAGGGTGTGACTTGGTGGAGCGGTATAGTTTATATAAACTTAGGTATTCATGTTACGGGTTTATAATCCACGACCTGACTGCAGTCCTGTGAGAAAGTTCATCAAGATTTGTCAAGGTGTTGAAACGTGAAAAGGTAACAAACAAATAAACACATTTTCACATTAATTATATCTATTAGTAAGGATGTTTTGTACACTAAAGTGTTAACAAACAATTTGCGTTGTGGTCGATCGCCCTAATTCAGGATAGGCTCGAGCCCCTCGGTGGGGACGTATATGAGCTGATATGATGATGATGAACAAAATATTCACCTGCCTAGATCCATTGTGGGCGCTGAAAATTGCTTTTGCTATCATTGTGTCTGTGTATTTTTTTATTAAAAGTTCGTTATTAAGAGTGCGTTTGGCTCGGAGCAGCAAAAATTTTTCTTATCCGTGGTTTGGCTGCACCTCACCTGATGGTAAGTGCCGATGAACCGGGTTGTAACACGCAAGCACTCACTACTATTCACTCTTGTCTTGAAGATTCCTAAATTATACGAATCGGGGAATACAGACACCGGCAGGGAATTCCACTCCCGGATTCTGAAAACATTTCGATTGGCGTATGCGTTTCATAATTTATATGGTTTAGCCGTGGTAAGTGAGTACCAATCGAAGGAAAAGATGTGGAATAAATAGTAGGTATGGCTATCATTGCACTTACAGCAGAGTCAAGTATTGCAGATCAACATCTGCGAATTCATCTCATAACAATTTTATTGATTAAAAACATATTTCACAAAATAAAGTTCTAAGATTGACAACGATAAAAAGACAATAAAATTGTGCTTATCAGTTTTAAGAACCCTGTATTCCGCCTCAGCCCTTGCCTTTTCAAGGTTTTTCAACCGACTTACAAAAATAATGTGGTTCTCAATTCGACTGTATTTTTTTGTGTGTGTAATACGCGATATCTATTCGCATATTGTGAACCGGTTTCCTTCATAATTCTTTTTCAATTCGATAGGGTATGCTTCCCAGTTGGTCCCATATACAAATTATCAAACTGCAGTAATTTTTGAAAATTTACAAAATCCAAAAATAATAAAGCAAAATTGTACTAAGTTGTTGTTTTTTTTAACTACTTGCTGTCCCGGCGAACTTCGTACCACCTTACACTACACTACACTACACTACCCTACCCTACCCTACCCTAAACTACCCTATACTACACTAAACTACCCTACCCTATCCCACCCTACCCTACCCTACATAAGAACCTTCTCCTGACAATAACGAACTCAACAAAAAAAAGAATTAGCGTAATCGGTCCAGCCGTTTACGCGTAATGCGATGACCAGAAGAAATAGGGGTTAATTATGATATATAGGGGGTGACTTATAATTAGTTCTTGATAGCAAAGGATATGAATGTACCCGAGATGACAAACAACTTTCCCAAAGAAAATATATGTCAAATATGAAAGAAAAAAAATTGTCCTTTAAACATTACTTTTACATTAAGGATCGAACATTTTTTTTTGATTTGACATATCGTTTCTTTGGTAAAGTTGTTTGTAATCACGAGTACAAGCATATTATCTTTCGTTATCAAGAACATTATAAAAGTCACGCTATATATAAGGTCTAACAAAATTAGCTGAAACTATTTTAACTGGTGCTTCTACCCATGAAACTGAACAACTTTCCCCATAGAACCCATAGTCAAATCTCAAAAAAAAAATTGAATTTCCTATACTAAGTTGGCTGATGATCGAGTTAGTATGGGAGAGTCAATTTTTTTTGCGATTTGACTATGGGTTCCATGGGGAAAGTTGTTCAGTTTCATGGGTAGAAGCACCAGTTAAAATAGTTTCAGCTAATTTTGTTACACCTTATATAAATTGGCAACGCTGAACACGTTAAAAAAAACCGACTTCTATGACAACAACTTAGTACAATTTTTGCATTATTATTTTTGGTTTTTGTGTAAATCTCGTGTCACGGTGTTTGTGTGCCTACTCCTCCGAAACGGCTGGACGGATTTCAACGAAATTTTTTATGTGCATTTAGTAGGCATGGGAATAGGTAGTAAAGTAAAACAAGATAAAGAAAATGGTAAAACAACGATAAGGCTAGCTAGTTATTCTAATAACTTTTGGAGAAAATGTCATCTTTTACGCATGTGACAGCCACCATTCAATGCTAATGTCTATCATAGACACAGATCGCTCTCGCAGCTTTCCACTCTAGAACATACGGGTGATATCTCTGGGAACACCGCTCTACCCATCATTGTTTGGAACGTATCATACATTTAGTTTCTTCGGGGCCGACGACTTTTTAGGAAAGTGTTTGTGAAAAATGAAAACGGTCGTTCGAGGGTTAAGTTAAGACTTTCTGTTTTAGGCCCTTAGAGCACTCAATCCGAGCAGGTTGAAACGTGCTCAAATAATTTCGAACGTAAGTCTATTCATTTTAAGTTCAAGTAAATGCGAGCTTAAACGTGGCTGTTACGTTGAAACCAAACGTTACGTTGCGTTGTTAACATTACTGTTACGTTGGCCCAATTCTCGATTTTTACATGTTTTTATTACTTTTCATCACTTTCAAATAAGTTTAAAAAAATGTGTTCAATTAAAATGAAAGGTCTTAAGATCACCGATTTTTGTGTGTTGGTTTCTTTCAACATTAACTAATTGTTTTAGTGAAATTTTGCAGTGAATGCCAAAAACAGGGTCTACAGTATATTTTTTTACATCAAAAGTGGTTATATTTTTAAAATTGTATTTAATTAAATCGATTTTTTAGTACTTTAAATATGTTATATTTTTGCCATACTGATAGTTTTACACAATCTTTTAATCATTTGAATTGAATGTTGTCATTTGACCCATTTTAGGGCTTAAATGGACTTGGTAATTTAGGAGTAAAAACGCCGAAAGGTTAATGCGACGCTAACAAGAAAAATCCCATACCTGTAGGTTGATGCCGATGTCTTGGCATCATCTCGTGACTTGGCATAATCTCGTTAACAACCCATAACGTCCCCACTGCTGGGGCACAGGTCTGCTAAGCTCGGGAAGGTTAAGCCATATATATTAGCACTAAAATACAGTATGGACACTCCCTGCCGCTTTCTAGATTGCGACCTCACCCCCTCGTCACCCGGATTGATACAGGTTGGTTACAGTTTGGTTGTCGAACGTATAGAAGGGGTAGTAGCTGAAAATCAGCGCTGTGATCTTTGTGATGACAGCATATGCTGAGCTGCTACCTTTTCAGTGATAGGTACAAACTATTGTATTTTAAAAGCTACAAAATTACTCACTTGTGTGTACTTATCACTGAATAAACATTTATTCTATTCTATTCTATTCTATAGGATTTCGCCGCCATTTTGTTTGTTTCGTCATTCTTTTTTGTAATGTCATTTCTGGGCCGTTGTATGAAGTGTCCAAGGTGTTAGTACTAATATTTGGTTAAGCCATACTCCGACCACAAACAACAAGTCCGGGTTGTTGGAGGTTTTAGGGCTAGTGGTGAACCCGGCTGTTACAAGTTTTTCAAGCCGGCTTAACGGCTTGACGACTGCCATCTAGTGAAAGCAACCGGCACCAACGGCTTAACGTCCCTTGCGAAGCACGGAAACGGTCGAGATAAATGACTCTAACAGTCAAACCCATCTAGGTCGTGACCGTGCTTCAGGTCAGTTAATCTGCGTGATCAACCCAATTACGAAAATCACACTCAGCTACGACATTATCATCATCATCATCACCATCATCATATCAGCTCATATACTTCCCCACAGAGGGGCTCGAGCCTACCCTGAATTAGAGCGATCAGGCTTTAGTCGACCACGCACGTTCGACATCATCAACATCATTGGAAATCATCATCTCACCTGGTGGTAATTGGTAAGAGATGATGATGCCGAAGATTTAAACGGGCTTTCCAAGATTCCCACGCAATGGGGAACTGGCTATCTTATCTATGAAGATAAAAGAATGAGCCCGAAAACATCAATCAAGGCATAATAATATGGTGGTAGCTAGCCAGGCGTGCTTGGTAAAATGTCCTCATTCATTTCAGCTCATATACGTCCCCACCGAGGGGCTCGAGCTTACCCTGAATTAGGGCGATCGGGCCTTAGTCGACCACGCGAGCCCAGTGCGGGTTGGTCGACTTCACACATAACCTGCGAGTTTCTTCACAGGCGTGTGCAGGTTTCCTCGCGATGTTTTCCTTCACCGTAAGAGCATCGAATTAACGTACGTATGAAAGCTAAATTCAAAATAACATTGGTACTTGGCAGGTTCGAACCACAACCTCCCGGACAGGAGGCGGTGGCCCTAGCCATTACGCCACCGTCGCAAATGTCCTAGTTCCAACCAAACTGAGTTTGAAAAATTAAGACTTCGCCGGTATTCGAACCCGCGATCTTCTGGTGTGAAGCGAGTGGCCTAACCACTACGCCACCACCGAGGTGGTAAATAGAATGAAATAATAATGTGTCTACTTTTCTTCACCCCGTGTTGAATCTAGGAACAACATAATATTTGTATTTACATAATAACGGAAAAACCACAGCAACGGAAGAGTTTATAACGTGCGTGTAGTACGCAATTGACCCTTTTCATCTAACGGATAGCTTAGTGTATCAGACAGAGAGGTCCGGGATAGACGCACGTGTGGTCTAGACGCGGACGCGGTGCTATAATCATTACTGTGACCATAGACACAGTATCATGAGATACGGTACTGAGTCTTCTGCAACATCCGCGTCATGTGTATAAATAATTTTCGAAAAACCTAAAAACTTTTAGGTACAAGCTTTAATTTGAAAAAAAATTTAATTATTTCGTATTCTTCTCAACAAACCCTTTCATTTAATACTAATATCATGGGGGTGCATAAAAAATAACCGATCCGCCATCTTTGGGAGTCCGCCATATTAGACTTCGAATGACGTCACTTAGCTAACCATAAATTGTTATCCAAACTTAGCGTGTGTGCAAAATTTCAGCTCAATCTGAAACCGGGAAGTAGTTCTAATTTAGCTTCCAAGATTGGTTCCAAACAACAGATCGGCGAGCTAATATAAATCTTCCAGTCAATCTGAGAACATTTGTATGGAGTAGGTTGCATTAAATGCACTTGGAGTGAAAACTTAGAATGCATCAGTTTAATTGAAAAAAATAAGTTCATAATAATTTATACTTGTAATAACTTAAACTAAAATAAGCTGGGGTTTCTACTCATGAAGGACAAAATTAAATGGCAATCGATTTACAGGTGTAACAAAGTTAATATAGGATCCGTTAACTGGGGCTTCTGCTCATCATTCCCCTAGGATAGGGTTGCCAGGTCTTAAAACTAAATAGCCGGACATACCTGCCAGTTTAGCCGGACTTTTGGGTTAAAAAGCCGGACTCCCTAAATTATTAAAGCCTTCTTTAGACACTCCTAAATCAATCAGTCATGTTTACTGGCCTTTAGCGAGGTCCTAATCAGACAAAGAAACGCCGCCATAGTCTCATAAATACGACAGCGGTCACCTGAATGTCCAGGTGACTGGAAAATCATTAAACCTAAAAAGCCGGACAGGCCGGGCACCTTCTAATTTGGCCGGACACGCATCCAAAAAGCCTAACACTGTCCGGCTTTATCCGGACGCCTGGCAACGCTACCCTAGGAACAGGCATTCAATTCTTAAAAAAAACAGACTCGCAAACGAAGTATTCTGTACCATCGCAGAAGATTTAACATTATTAGGAATGTACTTTATAATTACTTTTCACATTAAAATGGGGGGGGGGGGGGGGGTCTTTAATTTTAATTTTTATTAGGTATCTTTTGTTATAGCGGTGATAGTTACACATTGTAAAAAATTCAACTGTCTAGTATAATAGGTACATGAATAGGTTCATGAAATACAGTCGAATCCGCTGAAAGACAGACGAACGGACGAACAGCGGAGGCATCGTAATAGGGTTCCGTTGGTTGCACCCTTTGAGTATGGAACTTTAAAAGGAACTCTGAACTTCTTATACAAATCGACCAGCTGATTGAAGATTTTTTGTGCATTATTGTTTGGGAAGCCTTTTTTTAACTGGCAATGGATTTCTCGGGAAAAGTTGTTCAGTATGTTGAATCTGAGGAGAAGCATCTATCATTAAAGTACCTACAAATTGGGATAATGACCAAGTCAAAAGTAAATTATGAAATCTTGAACACTAAATTAAAATAGTGAAATAAAAAAAAACTGAGATACTCGTTTTGTTTACAATCAAGTCTTCATCTTATGATTTATCAAAATCACAAAACGAATAGGTACATTAATAAGGTTGACAAACTATGACGTCACGCCTAGGTATTTCAAACATTTCTAGAACAAATTTTCTTTTCATTATCCCTATTCCTATAGCCTTAAGTCAGATTATGGTCGTTATAACGCCCAAAATTTTAAAAAAAATATATTTTATTCCAAGTCATGAAATCTCTTATTAATTTTTTATTCACATTCGGTTAAGCCCTTGGCATCATTTCACCTGATGGTAAGTGATGATAACAAAGCACATGCAATTATATTAAAAGAAGAAAAAAATTCAGGGGTTCAAATTCTATAATATCATTGGTGGCGACAACTGTCAAAGAAGTAATTTAATTGTGCTTTCTGTGAACTTAAAGGTTTAGTGTCTCTACTGCGCGCTTGCTTATACCGCACAGTCACACGAGACGCGTTACGTAATGCGAAGATGATTCGATATATTTTGCGATATTTCGTTACCGTAGACCGTACACCAGGAAGAGACCCCCGGACCGTGGGAGCCTTCAGACGCATTAACAGAGCCTAGCCAGCCTATAAAGCGGGTCGAGAAATATTTGTAATCTTTTCAAATCTCTAGAGGCACTTTTTTTAACCGTCTTTTTAAAAATTATATCTCTACCTCGTCCCAATTTAGAATATCCCATCATATCAGCCGAAAGACGTCCACTGCTGGACAAGGCCTCTCCCAAGGATATCCACGAAGAAAGTTTCTGTGCTGCCCGCATCCATCGGCTTACCGCAACCTTCACCAGGTCGTTGGTCCAACGTGTGGAAGGTTTACTTATGCTACGTCTTCCGGTGCGCGGTCTCCACTCCAGAACTCTACTACCCCAACGGCCATATGTTCTACGAGCTATGTGCCCCGCCCACTGCCACATTCTGTGAGCTATGTCGGTTAACTCGGTTCTCTTACGGATCTACTAATTTCTAATCGCGTAGGCACACTCCGAGCGTAAACTTCATCGCCCTTTATCATTCTTTATTTTCTTGTGTCAATTTTAATCATCGTCGCAGCCGGAAGTCTTTTTTGTTGGCATACGCCTTCCTAACTGACCTCTACCAAAGTATACAGGTTGTAAAAAAATTGGTGTAGGACCCGTTAACTGTTAACTTAATTCTACTCATCATACTGAACAACTTTCTCTAAGGAACCCATAGTCAATTCTCAAAAAAAAATTGGACCCTCCATACTAAAACGCACAGAATTTGGTCGATCAGCTGATCGATTTGTATGAAGAGTAATTATTTTTTTTGAGATTTCAGCAAAGTCGTAGAACAAAAGTTGTTCAGTATGATGAGTAGAAGACCCAGTTAACGGGACCTACACCAATTTTGTTACACCCTGTATATATTAGTACTACCATACAGTATGGACACTCCCTTTGTCAGACGTACAGGATTTCGCCGTCATTGTGTTTGTTCCGTCATTCCTTTTTGAAATGTCATTTCTGGCCCGTTGTATGAAGTTCCAGGGTGTGCCTCTACTTTGATTCCTAAGCCACATGCGTCCAGTTAGAGGCTTCCTCCAGCTTCGCGTACAGTGCTCATATCGCGTTATGTTCATTTTGCATTTGCAAATTTTGCTCCGAAGAGAATCATCAATCGATCTCACTTCAGCGTCTATCTCGAAAAGAAACCCATATCGAACCTTGAACCGAAGACTCCTACAGCTACTTGATTTAATGTATTTAACCATTCGTGTACTTAATCCCAACAATGGACGAGTGTTTATGACACGCAAAAAGTCAATCATTATATCCATGAGAACCTGTTGATACGTAAATTATTAGATTCATTGGTTCTTGGCTGTTAAATTGTTTTTAAGATGGTCAAGGTAATACGAAAAATAATATATAATTTATTTTATTTCGTCATCATTATCAGTAGCTCAGAGGCAAAGTTCACTGGCTTTACACAGGAGGTCGCGGGTTCGATTCCCGGCGGGGTTAATTGTAAGACTCGGTTTGGTTGGTGGTAGGGCATTTTCTAAGCCCGCCTGGCTAGCTATATACCACCATCTTATCTAAGTCTTGCCGCCAAATATCAATGTTGATATCATTGGTGTGTTCCAGCATGAAGATAAGATAGCCAGTTCTCCATTGCTTTGGGGAATCTTGGTAAGCCCGTTTCCATCTTCGGCAACATCGTCACTTACTACCAGGTGAGATGTTGTCAAGGGTTTACCAATTAATATTTAAAAAAAAACACCATATCAGCCGAGTAACATACAGTATGGCCACTCCCTGCCGCTCTCTAGATTGTGAACTCACCCCCTCGTCACCCATATTGATACAGATTGGTTACAGTTTGGTTGTTGAACGTATAGGATTTCGCCGCCATTTTGTTTGTTCCGTCATTTCTGGCCCGTTGTATGAAGTGTCCAGGGTGTGACAAAGGCCTCCCCCAGGGATTTCCACGACGACCGGTCCTGCACTGCCCGCATGTAGTGGCTTCCCGCGATCTTTACCTGGTCTATTGCGTGGGACGCCTGCCTACGCTACGTTTTCCGGTGCGCGGTCGCTAATTTAATTTAATTAAAAAATCTAAATTAAAGAAAAGCTTAGAATCTTATTGGTGACAACTGTGAACTCCGCCAACGTAACAATGCAGAGGTTGATCTTTTTTTTTATTCACAATAATTGGTAAGCCCTTAGCATCATCTCACCTGATGATAAGTGATGTGATGATGACGCCGAAGATGGAAGCGGGCTTACCAAGTTTCCCCAACGCAAGTTCTCCGGCTATCTTATCTTTATGCCGGAACACATCAATGTTGTTTACAATGATGTTTGGCGGCAAGACTTAGATAAGATGGTGGTAGCTAGCCAGGCGGGCTTAGAAAATGCTCTACCACCAACCAAACCGAGTCTTACAAGTTGACCCCACTGGGAATCAAACCCGCGACCTCCTGGTTTGAAGCGAGTGGACTAACCATTAACGCCACGGAGGCGGTTAATATCTCTCTGGAAACCAAATTCAGAATGCGTAAGGCCCGCGTGAGGGGAGCAAACTCTAGGAAGCATGTTCATGTTCTAGTTACTTTTTATGATATGTCAAAAACAAAATTTTGTTCTAAAAATGTTTGAAGTACCCACAAGTGACGTCATAAATTTTTAGCGTCATTGACGAACTTATTTTGTGAATTCGATCAATTAAAAATTAAAGACGTGATGGAAAAACAAAACAAGTAAGGTTTTTTGAAACTTCCAGAGGAGAGCAATTTAGGAAATCATATTTCAGAATTTATTTTTGATGCAGTCCGATCCCCTATTGATTATCCCTCAACTTTTACAGTTCTTTGTATTAAGTACCTTAAGGATTAAACATTACATTACAATTATTTCAACATGTTTTCATTTCATGGATTGTCGTACGAAATTTTGCCCAACATTGCCAAAAACAATAAAAACGCAAAGAGTAGGTAGGTGACAGCGGTAGTAGCTCAGCCTAAATTAATAGCGCAGTTTAACTGACTAAGCACGGTCATAATCTGGTTTGATTTGACTGTTATCTCGAAGTGAGCGTACTTACAGCTCCGGTACCACACTGGGGAGCCAGCTTTTCTGGCGTCCCGAGCGGCGATCGAACGCAAAGGTGAGCGTGCCTACAGCTCCGGTACCTACCTAGTGGTTCTCTTCGACGAGGCACTCGCCTTGCAGAGTACCAGGACAAGTTTCTTGGCGGCAAGACCTACCGCAGTTGGTCTTTGCCCTTGCCTCAGGGCGTTGGCAGGAATAGCGGCCCTCACTATATGACAATGCTGTCGGGGAGTGGGGACACTATATCATAAACCTGGTAGTTTATCGTATCTGGTAGAAGTACGAGAGGGCATGTTATCTCGACCGTTTCCCCGTTGGTGATCGGCATTTATCTCGACTGTTTCCCCGTAAGTGCCAGTCGCTATCACTAGATAGCGGTTGCTAAGTCGTGTCAGAAGCCTTATAGCGGCTCAAAAATTCTGACAGTGGGTTCCACCACTAGCCCTTCAACCTCCACCAATATGGACTTGCCCCCGTATGTGGAATATGGACTAGCCTTTCCGAGTCAGGAAGAGGCCCGTGCCACGTCAGCGAGGACGTTATGGATTGACAACGAAGGTAGGGACAGGTGTAACTTAAAACAATTATGTCCTACTAGCTGATTCCTGCGGCTTCATCCGCGTGGACAACGTTTCTATACTTTTCGAGAGTGCGCAGTGCGCGAGCCGCAAGCGGCTCGCGAGCGTGAAAAATTTAGTTTGTGTGTTAATCCAGGTCCTAATCTGTCTACCTACCAAATTTCAGCCAGATCCGTTCAGTAATTTTTGCGTGAAGAAGTAACAAACATACATACTCACACACTCACAAACTTTCGCCTTTATAATCTGAGTGTGATCTTTCAAGCACATAGGATTCTATTGGTGTGACAATTAAATTATCACGCCACTTGTTTTTTTTATCCACAATTGGAAAGTCCTTGGCGTCGTCTCCCTTGATGATAAGTGACAATGATGCCGAAGATAGAAGCGGGCTTACCAAGATTCTCCAGCGCGATGGCGAACTGGATATTTTATCATCATGCCGGAACACATTAATGCTGTAAACATTGATGTTTCAGGGCAGGACTTAGATAAGCTTGTGGTAGCTAACAAGGTGGGCTAAAAATGCCATACCAGCAACCAAACCGAGTCTTGAAAAGTTAGACCCCGCCGGGATTCGAACCCGCGACCTCCTAGTGTGAAGAGAGTGGGTGGACTAACCACTACGCCACAGAAGCGGTCAAAACTAAATACTATAATACTCTTATAATAGGTGTTCAGAAATAAACAAACGTACTTTTCAAAATAAATAAAGCTCATTTTATTTAACCCTGCACCGACGAGGCCGCGTCACTTTGACTCCACACGCGCTGAACGTTGTCGAAAATTAATAATACGACATTGACGTCTCGTCGTGACAACTTTATACTGAGATTGTATAGCGATTGCATATTATTTTCAACGCGTGACTGATAGGTCGGTTCAATAAGATACACGACGTCCACCAAGAGACGTCAAATCTGTATTAGAGGACTATAGCTTCGCTTGCGTGGATATCGTTTTTATGTATAATGTCTGTGTTTTTATAACTATTTTTGAGGATGCACTGTGCGGGAATCACCCCTGGCAAGCCACAGCCAAACACTTAGGAGTCACCCTCGACTAGGGTTCACAGATGTTAAATTGAAAAGTCCTGACAAAAAGCCTGATTTTTACTACTTATAATATTCCTTTTGAGTGCTAACCGGTCACTCTCCGACTCACAATCTGCCATTGAGCCTACTCTTTCTACCCACACAATGAAAAAATCACCATTCATTTTAGTCCATGGGCTGCTTGATTAAAGACCTATAAACACGTAAATAATCACAAAATCCTGACATTGTCAAAGTCCGGCCGGAATCCTGACTGGTGCCTAAAAATCCTGACATGTCAGGACAAATCCTGACGTCTGGCAAGCCTACCCTCGACCCTCAACTCGCCTTCGGACCCACGTCCAAAAGGTGACCCGCACCGCCCGTTTCTACTTGAGCCGTTAACAGTATGCTAGGTAGGCATAGTTAAATGTCCTCCACAAATAAGCGAACACTCTTTAAGGTTAGCATCCGACCGGTAATGGCATAACGCAGCCCCCATCTCTGCGCATGCGTCCAAAAGGAACATGCACAAAATTCAAGTAGTACAAAATCTGTTCTGCCGTAGAGCACTGAACTCCCACTGGTGCGTCAGAAACGCAGACCTACACCGAGACTTGGACTTACCGACTACTCAACAATTCATTAAAGGCGTCTCCAAGAACTTCTACAAGTCCTCAGAGCCGCACCCTAATCCGTTAATAAGAGGGGCAGCGGACTATACCCCGCCACTCGAGCTATCTAGCTACATGGTCCGAAGACGTGCTGTCTGATTCTCCTGACCAAATTTCAGCCGACCTGAACTGCCTCCTAGCGGCTCAGGGAGGAACCGATAGTGTCAGTCTCCAGTGACACAACCCCCCCTCACTAGCACAACAAATGCAACCCCCATAGTGGTAGCTCCCACCTGAAGGCTTCAAGGCCCCACGGGTTAAAGCCAACAGCAAGTGGTGTTTAGTGGGTAGGCACAGATTACTTGTAAGTCCAACATAACCCGTATAAGACGCCTCCCTCCAGCATAAGGGTACCCTTTGCTGGGTGCCAAAAAAAGGTGGGTCGAGCTACAATTTCTTAAGTCACCGTTCGGGACAATTAATTAGAAGCGCCAGGAAAGCGTCAGTGACCGGTGTCCGGTTACAAGTGATATCGTCGGCTTCGAATAGCAAACATCAAAATTGGACTTGGCATTTTTTTTCCTTTTTTTTTTAATTGTCAATTGGTAAGCCCTTGGCATCATCTCACCTGATGGTAAGTGACGATGATGCCGAGGATGAAAGCGGGCTTACCAACATACCCCAACGCAATGGGGATCTGGCTATCTTACCTTCAAGCCGGAACACATCAACGTTGTTAACACTGATGTTTGTCGGCAAGACTTAGATAAGATGGTGTTAGCTAGCCTAGCGGGCTTAGGAAATGCTCTACCACCAACCAAACCGAGCCTTACAAGTTGACCCCGCCGGGAATCGAACCCGCGACCTCCTGGTGTGAAGCGAATGGACTAACCATTACGTCACGGAGGCGGTTAACCTACTGTATGGATTCTTGGTCGCAAGACTTAGATAAGATGGTGGTAGCTAGTGAGGCGGGCTTAAAAAATACCCTTCCACTAACCAAACCAAGTCATACAAAGTTAAACTCCGCCGGGAATTGAACCTGCGACCTCCTGATGTGAAGCTAATGGACCATTACGCCACTGTGCCACTGTATCACCACAATGAGATAGGTAATAATTAAAACACGCTCTTTTCCCACATTAACAGAGTATGTGCTAAGTGAGTGAATGTTCAGTACTTACATATTATTTTGAAGGAATAAGAAAATGAAAGTGCCTAGTCCACTTTTGAATTTCTAGTGTGTGTGTGAACCGGTTAATTTGACCGAAATTCGGAATTAACAAAGTTATACAGGGTGTCAGTTAAAATAGAATATATTTTTTAAGGGGTGGGGAGGCTCCTATTCATTAAAGTGGACAACTTTTATTTTACAACTTTGTTAAACAGTGATTTAGCTGATTTGTACGAGAATTTGATTTTTTTTATCACGTTTTATTAGCACTCGATTTATACCCACTTTAAATGGACCAATTTAATTCAAACTTTGTACATTTATCAGGAATCAGTGACAATACAATAATATCATAAGTTTATCTTATCCTAAACTAAAAATTTTAAAATAGATATAGTCTAAAAAAATTAAAATACACGCTTTTAAAGCACATAAAATTAAAAAGAAAAAATAATTCTCAATATAAGCTGAAAACAATAAACTAGTATTATTGTGAAAAAAGCGTGGGGCGCTTTGAGCTATATTTATGTATATATCGAGCAACCCCCGATTTTTTCACAATAATACTAGTATTTTTCGTTCGCTATTGTTTTTAGCTTATATTTAGAATTATTTTTTACTTTTTAGTTTGATATGCTTTAAAAGCCTTTATTTTATTTTTTTTAAACTATATTTATTTAATGGAATTTTAAGTAGCTGAAAAGTTCTTCGGTTTTATAAGTATTAGATGCCACTCTGTATAATTTTGTTAATTCCGAATTTCGTAATTGTCAGTCTATTCGCTTTGCTTCCCAGAGCGGGGTCAAACTTTGAAAAATTCGGTTGGTTGGTGGTAAAATTGGCTAAATTCAGCTGATTTGTGCGATAACTTGTTTTTTTAAGGTTTATACCAAAGTTGCACCAAAAATTGTTCAGTTTCACGAATAGAGAAACCCCCCTCAATAAATATGTTTTATTTTATTAACAGCCTGTATAGAAGCGATCAACACTCGCAAGTTGCGGGGAATACCATAAATAGGCATGTACCTATGTATGTATAAAAATATTTTTTATAAAATTGTATCAGGTTGTAATTTCGAAATAATGGCTTACTATTGGCAAAGTATATATGTATATTAGTACTAACATACAGTATAGACACTACCTGCCGCTCTCTAGATTGCGACCTCACCCCCTCGTCACCCAGATTGATGCAGATTGGTTATTGTTTGTTCCTCGAACGTATGGCCACAGATGAAATACTATAGTTACTTCGTACGTATGGTATTTCGCCGTGATTTGGTTTGCTCCGTCATTTGTTTGGTAGAAATGTTATATCACGACCGTTGTATGCAGTGTCCAGGGTGTGCTATTGTTCCAACTTATTGGATCATGTGTTCGGAATGAAACTAAAAGGCGTACTTAAACAGAATGAATGATAACACGTCGGACGCATTCCAGGAGGTGAATGAGAAGACGAAACTAAACAGTTTTCCCCCACGGAACCAACGGTCAATTTGCAAAAAAAAAATTTGACTCCTCGTACAAAGTTGGCTAAGGATATGTTTTTCAAATTCAAAAACAGATTTTAAATAGGTGTGTTTACACACACAATTTTAAATAGTCAGAAAAAGGTTGGTTTAAAAAAAATTAAAAAACACGCTTTTAAAAAAGCACATCAAACTAAAAAGTGAAAAATAATTCTTAATATAAGCTGAAAACAATAATGAACGAAAAATACTAGTATTATTGTGGAAAAAGCGTGGGTTGCTCGATATACGAAAAATATGGCACAAAGCGCCCCACGCTTGTTTCACAATAATACTAGTTTATTGTTTTCAGCTTATTATTAAGAATAATTTTCACTTTTTAGTTTGATGTGCTTTGAAAGCGTGTTTTTAATTTTTTTTTAACTATATTTATTTTTCAATTTTTTAGTTCAGGATAATGTGATAAACTTATGAAATTATTGTCTTGTCACTGATTCTTGATAAATGTACAAAACTTGAATTAAATCTGTACGTTCAGAGTGGGTCAAAATCGAGTGCAAACGAGTCGGTTACAAACATACATACATACAGGTGAATCTAATAAAAGCGTGATAAAAAACAGAATGTCTATTACAAATAATAATGTAGTGATTTAGATTAGAGGTTTCATATATAAATTGACTAGCAACAGTTAAAATATTGATTTCTTTGAACTTATTCTGTAACGACTCACCCCAAGTAGCACAAAACACCATTATATCAAACTTATAATAGCACGAGTCCATGCGGTTTACATTATAAGAAAATCGTATATCAACCATATTTCTTTTATACAACTCTTATACGTAAAATTTGGGCCCCCTCTTTATACGTCTTTAAGTTTTATAATGGATGTGTAATAGCACTACAACTTTTGTGTAATAGCATTAATAAAGTCAGGTGAAAGCATTAAAAGGTGCTAATAGAATTTTGTTTACTATATTACAATTGATATGCGGCAATAAAAATTTCAGTTAATTTAATGTTATTACAATGCTTACTGTTTTATTTCCTTTGTAGAAAAGTATATTCAATAGATTTAAAAAATATATCAATCAGTTTAAGTTATTGTCATAGTGCAATGGTGTCATATTATGTTCCGTGTTGGTGTTAGGGTAAATTTTAATATTGAACAGGTGAGCACTAACATTTTAACAGTTCGTAATGAGTGAAATAAGCTGCGAGCATCAGTTTGCGGAGTAAAATTTACAAGTTTATGATGTAAAATACACGCGCCTTCGCAAAAGTCCTTTATTAATATAAAAATAAGGTAAGTTTTAACCTAGTAGCGACAACTTTTGTTGAAATTTAGGCTTTTAGCGTTGTTTTAACAAATATAATTGGTTTTATAGGCATCTGTGCACAAAATAAATTATCATTAACCGTTTTTCATCTGATAAGATTGACTTTAAATCTTTTTGTAAGAAATGAAACAAGAAAGCAAATGGCGACACGCAAAATTAATGCATTAGGCATTCAAATATAGTGTAGTAGAGCTGTTAATCGTATTATGGTCAGACACAAAACATACAGCTCTTAATTTACCGTATAACACACTTGTATTTAAGGTTCAGCCGTATTTTAACACTTCAGAAGTATGTTATAATGCAAGTAATCATTAAAACGCCACTGTGACGGATTGATATCGAGTTAGGTAGGGAAGGTACCGCGATCATCTGTTAAAACCTTATTAGCTAAAAAGAAACCCCTATTACATACAAACTTCACAATGTAGACCGTTACAAGTTAATACATAAAAATAACCATTTGAAAACTCAATTAACGATCTATTTATTACTTGTATTTCTAAATATACATTAACTTTGATCAAAATATAGCCTAATGTTTGATTAAAGCATAAGTTAAGAAGATAACGGAGCTAAAGCATTACTTGTTCTTTATTCAATGTGTATATAGGATAAGCATTAAATCGACACAACTTCTGACCATTAAAAAACCTTTGTTTCTAGAAAATGCCAATATACAACTAAGTGCACTAAATAATAATATGTTAATGCTTGTTTAATGCATGATGTTTTTCATATTACCAAAATACGATAACAACTGTATATTAATATTACCTTATATTTAAATAGGAGTTTTGACATTATAATTATTTTTTTTAGTAACCATAATATGGCATTCATCATTATCAGTACTTTTTTACGAACCATAATACAGCATTAAGCATTATCAGATGAAATAATTGCCTTTATACAAATTTGAAACTTGACCAGAGCTGATTAAAAATGAAAATATGACTTTAGGGCATAAATGCGCAGTTATTTTAGTTAATATATTATTTATGTGCTACTTGGGACGTGATCGCATCTGATAGTTTGCGCAACTGCGCGTACAGCTCTTTTCTGCAAAATGAAAATAGTTTCTATGCCACAGTCAGAGTTGATCGATTTGGATAAAAAGTCGATTTGTTTTTTTTGAGAATAGCCCTAAAGTTTTTTGGGATAAGTTGTTACGTTTCGTTTTCTGATTCACCTGAAATGCCTCCGAATTGTCTCACCAGTCACCCTGTTTAGGCTGTGTCGTATCGATTTGATGTATCGTATATTCGTATGATTTGAAATTTAAAAAAGTATTAAAATAGTATGATTATTAAAGCTAGATTCGTTTCTAGGATTCCGTACATCCGATGAAAAAAAAGGAACCCTTATAAGATCACTCATGGGAAACGTCTGTCAGAAGCGAATTTCTCCGAAACTACTTGACAACAAAATGTATCCAACTAATATTATAAACGCGAAAGTTTGTAAGAATGTATGTTTGTTACTCTTTCACGCAAAAACTACTGAACGGATCTGGTTGAAATTTGGTAGGTAGACAGATTAGGACCTGGATTAACACATAGGCTACTTATTTCCACGCTCGTGAGCCGCTTGCACCCTCGGAAAGTCATAGAAACGTCCACGCGGGTGAAGCCGCGGGAAACAGTTAGTAGCTACTTAATATGCCAGCTGAGGACAGGATTATTAAGAAATTACTCCAAAGATAAAAGAAGTTTTACCTCGTTAAGATTTCCGTCGGCCTACTCTTCAATTGGACCACTGGGAAAAAAAATCCTTTGTACAACCAGTTGGACATTGCAGTTGGACCATTGGGAAAAAAACCCGTTTTTACTATCGATTACTAATTACTTAATGGACTAAATGGACGAAAAAACTCAATTTTAAAAACTACTGCATGAAAACATTACCCCTCTTTTTGTGAAGTCGAGTAAAATGTATCTTATGTCACTCACGGGATCAAGACGAATCTAACGATACCTCGCACTCTAAAATCCATCAAGCCGTTTAGAAGATATTGATGAATAATGAAACATATATAAATACATGAATACACTAGACCTGAAAACAATACACCTCTTTTTTGTGGGCAGTCGTGTTATTAATTGCTAAAGAGATCGAAAGATGTCACACTTACACGTCGTCTGTGTTGTAATTTATCAATTTCCATATTGCCAATGGTCAAGGTCATTAGGATTTATAAATTATGAATAATGACTATCAGTTCCAACATTGTCATCACGGATAATGAACAATAACTCCGTCTGTGACTCCGTTGTGTATAGGTGCCTATCCAGTATCGGACTCAGAGATAGAAATGAAGTATTATATAAGAGCGTATTTTTTTTAATTAAAAATGGAAGTGCGTTTGACTATATCTCACCTGATGGTAAGTAGTCGAGTATGGTACACGCAAACTCAAGTAAAGCCTATTCCCTCTTGCCTTGAAGGTCCCTAAATTGTAAGAGTCGGGGAGTATTCAGAAAATAGTTTTATAATATAAAAATTTAAAATTACTTCTTCTTGAAAATGGATGGATTGTAATGAAACTTTATACACATAAACAAGTCACGAAACTCTAGTAGGTTAGATTACATTGTCGAAATATTTTTTAAAAATATTAGCGAATTTTAAGATTACTGTGAAAACCTCAAATCATTATAATTTAGTGACAACACATTTTTTTAATGTTATCTATCTACAAACTAGAATTTCGTCACTTGCTTATGTGTATAAAGTTTCAAACTTAACCTGTGAATATCTGGGCATAACTTTATCAATGCTCAGAGAACTAAGAATTTGTAAGATATCATATCACATCATGCACAGACTGCACATTGCACTTATGAGAGCTGTCCATGTTTAACTTCAGACTAAACGTTTTCTGCACTAGAAGTAGTAAGGACTATACTCGTTTTTAGGGTATCGTACCCAAAGGGTAACAACGGGACCCTATTACTGAGACTTCGCTGTCCGTCTGTCCGTTCGTCTATCACTAGGATGTATTTCATAAACCGTGATAGCTAGACAGTTGAAATTTTCACAGATGATGTATTTCTGTTGCCGCTATAATAAAAAATACTAAAAAACTGAAAAACAAATATTTAAGAGGGCTCCCATACAACAAACGTGATTTTTTTGCTCGTTTTTGCCCGATATTGAAAACGGCAACAGGTAGACGCTTGAAATATTCACAGAATATTTAGTTATATATTCACTTAAAAAATATATAATTAAATCAAAATAAAACATATATTTAAGGGGGCTGCTATACAACAACCGTGAATTTTTGCTCGATATTTATAACGGCAACAGGTAGACGCTTGAGATATTCACAAAATATTTGGTTATACATAATATATTCACTTTAAAAATAAATAATTAAAATAAAATAAAACAAATATTTAAGGGGGGCTTCCACACATCAAACGTGATTTTTTTTGCTTGTTTTTGCTCGATATTGATAACGGAAACAGGCAGATGCTTGAAATATTCACATAATATTGAGTTGTATTATTCACTTAAAAAAAATGAAAATAAACTTAATATTTAAGGGGGGCTTCCAAATAACAAACGTGATTTTTATAGAAAATGGTATACTAAGGGTCGCTTAGTGCGCGAGTCCGACTCGCACTTGGCCGGTTTTTTAACTAAGGGATGGTTGGTTGAATACCATAAATCGAAGTTCACATAAACTTTTTTTAACTTAACTCCGCAGGAAGTTAAATGTGACGACCGCCCAAAGAAGAATAGCTTAAGAAGGCCTTTTACCGGCGGACTCGACTTGGTGAAGATCTCGAGAAGAGGCTGGATGCGGGCAACGCATGACCAATGACCGGTCGTTATAGGACTTCTTGGTGGAGGTATTTGCTCAGCAGTGGACGTCTTACGGCTATATGTGATGAGCAATCATGAGGGAGTTAAATAATCCAACGGTGTTGAAGACGTTGGAAGTGCTTGCTTTTTAATTTAATTGTTGATAGTTCTGACATCAGAAAATTTGATAGCCCCCATACCAGTTAATTATTCTATCCCTTTGTCAAAATGTATGTCAGTAGAATATTATGCGAAAGAAAAAAATACTACAAGTACATTTAAATGTAATGGGGCATTAAAACGGCAGCTCAGGGCACAAAGTTACCTAAATCCGGCACTGTGCCTCTTAAACAATATGCACTAAACAGCATTGATTCACAGCACGTCGATAATACGACGACAATACTAAACACTGCCAATAAATGGTGGACCAAGGTTGTGGTGACACCACCCTATGAGGAGATTCGAAGATACGTGGCATATGAATAATGGCTTTGGATGGACATTACTGAAACAGATGAATAAGAGAATTTTATTAAGTTTTCTTTCCTATGGACTTTGCTGGGATAAGTCCGTGACTTTAATTCAGGACAAGGATGGACTCTCACTCTTTAGTATTGAAATAAAATAAAAAGAAAAAGATTATCAACATGATTTAAGAACTAAATTACAATCCCGTTTTCAGTTTTAATAGATAATTTAAAGTCATATTGAAATTACATGTCTACTCTTACCTACCAGTACAGACAGCGATTTAAAGCCTTTTAAATTATGTGAGTCTATGCTGCCACTTATGAAATAAATAAAGTTTAAAAAAACTTTAAAAAAACACGCTTGATTTTTAACCACGGCACTCGACTGTTTATAAGCTGAAAACAATAATGAACGAAAAATACTAGTATTATTGTGAAAAAAGCGTGGGTTGCTCGATATACGAAAAATATGGCACGAAGCGCCCCACGCTTTTCACAATAATACTAGTATTTTTCGTTCATTATTATTTTCAGCTTATATTAAGAATTATTTTTCACTTTTAAGTTTGATGTGCTTTATAAGCGTGTTTTTTACTTTATTTAAACTATATTTATTTTTCAATTTTTTGTTCAGGATAATGAGATAAACTTATGAAATTATTGTATTGTTACTGACTCTTGATAAATGTACAAAGTTTGAATTAAATCTGTCCGTTTAAAGTGGGTCAAAATCGAGTGCAAAGGAATCGGTTACAACTTACAAACATACATACGATACAGGTGACGCTATAAGCGTGTTAAAAATGAATTGAGTTGTTTTTGATGTGAATACGAATTTAATTAATGTTTAGTAATATACAGGGTGTAACAAAATTGGTGTAGGTCCCGTTAACTGGGGGTTCTACTAGTCATACTGAACAACTATCTCAAAGGAAACCATATTCAATACTCAAAAAAAAGTTTGGACCCTCCATACTAAAATGCACAAAATCGGTCGATCGATTTGTATGAAGAGAAAAAAAAATTCACGATTTCAGCAAAGTCGTAGAACAAATGTTGTTCAGTATGATGAGTAGAAGCCCCAGTTAACGAGACCTACATCAATTTTGTTACAACCTGTATATTTAGTAGTATTATGTCTATCAATGTAGGTATAAGAAAAATAAAGTGAGGAGATACTTCGCTGGATATTTTTAATAAGCCACTAATCGCGTAAAATAAACTTGGTTTGCTAAAAACCGACACAGGTACGTACAGTCAACAGCAAAAGAGAGTTATGAAATAGGGTCCCAAAAAAATTTATACAATAAATTAAGTCAAATGTTACTGACTATTGTAGTTTGTTAGAAGTAAATGCACTCGTAACGTGTCTTAATTAAGTGATCACTTCGTTTCTGTGTCTCGATGTTGTTATAATCATTTTCTTTTGACTAATTAAAACTTTAGTTAAAACTGACACTTTGGTATAACTTGTTGTATCTGGGGCGTCATGCAAGAAGATGTTTTGAAATGTGGGTTTTCTACACTTACTTTTGTATAACAATGATTTTATTTTTCTGTTACTGTCCTTTTTTTACCTGTTTTTTTACAACTGTATTGTAAAACGCTACGACATACAAAAGTCACACGTTTGCCATTTACCTGTTTACCACACTCGTATCATAAATAAATATTAAGCGAGACTACTGGGACTGGAGGAAAATTTTTAACCTAAAGGGACTGGAGGACATTTTTTAACCTAAGAGTAAAGTAGAATTTGTATCATCAACCTACCCAAATTGTTAGTCATGTTACATGTACCTAACCACAGTAACACAATACAATATCAAAATATCCAATAACACGCGTCTGTCAACAGTAATTCAATAGGATATTAATACCATCAAAATAAACAGCAAAAGTAAAGGATTATTCAACCTTAACGCCTCCGTGACGTAATGGTTAAAGTCCATTAGCTTCACTTAAGAACCCCCTTACTTAACCGCGGGTTCGATTCCCAGCGGTGTTTAACTTTGTATGACTCGGTTTGGTCGGTGGATGGGCATTTTCTAAGCCCGCCTGGCTAGCTTATAGATAAACTTAGAAGTTTTGCCGCCAAGCATCAGTATTAACAGCATTGATGTGTTCCGTTTTGAAAGTGAGATAGCCAGTTCCCCATTGCGTTGGGGAGTCTTGGTAAGCCCGCAACGCTTCCATCTTCGGCACTTGCCATCAGGTGAGATGATGCAAAAGGCTTACCAATGTAAATTTAAAAAACTCTTTTCAACTAGATTCAAGTTGATAAATGAATTGAATAAACCAATAAAACAGAACAATGATTCGGATTGCAATGACGATTCCAAAAAAAACAACAGATAACAAAAAACTAATAAAAACCGGCTAAGTGAGAGTCAGAACCCTACACATAGGGTTCCGTACTATTATACTAGATGGCGCTAGTACAAAGGGTTCCGTACCATCATACTAGATGGCGCTAATCTCTTTATGTTTAAATAATAACGTTTTTTTGTAAGGAGACCCCCCCCTTATTTTATTACTTTTTCTAATTATTAGTATTTGTTGTTATAGCGGCAACAGAAATACATCATCTGTGAAAATTTCAGCTGTCTAGCTATCACGATTCATGAAATACAGCCTCGTGACAGACGGATAGACAGACAGACGGACGAACAGCGGAGTCTTCGTACTAAAGTCCCGATTTTACCCTTTGGCTACGAAACCCTAAAAATAAAGAAAAAGATGATATAAAAGCAAGTTGGAAATGAAGGAACCAAAAATATTGACTTCGGCACACAACCGTGGACCAATACGTGCTGGTGGCTAAATAAAGGCGATGTAATATTTGTGTTAGTGCCTTTTGAAACGCAAAACGTTCGTTACAAAGTCAATCTCCTTGCTTTCCGTTTCATAATTAAATTCTCTTTGGTTATGCTCTTTGATGAAAATTTGATTTTGAAGTGATTGTTACCTTTTGACAATTAGAGGAAAATAAATGATGACCGTGAAACTAGTGTTGTTTCAAGTTTTAATTAATTGTATTTCAACAAGCCCTCCTTATTGTTAATCGGAGGTAAAGAAAGAAAGAAGAAAGAAATAAAGTTTATTCGGCAAAAAATAAATAGAAAAATAATTACAATATTAGGTACTTAATTGAAATAAACTATAGCTAAAGGTTAAAACTAAAAACTAAAATTAAATTTTATGCCGAATAGGTCCAAGACTCAGCATGGTGCTGTGGTTTTATTATCTAAAACCACAGCGCTGATATTCTGTCCGGACCCAAAGGAGGGGAGAAAAAGGAAAAGGGGTGGGCCTACGTACAGAGCGGACTCACTAATCACATTGTAGGATTTAATTGGTGTGAAGGTGATCAATTGGTAAATACAATATTATTATGCTTATAATTACAGTAAAAGGTTATAATCATTAGGTATAGGTTGTAATAAAAATAATTATAATAAGTTAGGTTGGTTTACGATAAATAAAATAGGTAAGTAATTTATGTTCGGATACCATGGTGTGTTTTTGGTTGGTGCTGGTGCGAGCTTCATATATTTTCGTAGGGTTTTCACCTTACGCTCGGGTTTGCCGCTCCCGAGCTTCCCATTTCTCCTGAATCGAGCCGCCAATCATAACCAGTCCTGGGCTGCAGCAGTTCTCTTTGCCGGTGTACATTTTTGCCGCACTGCGCGTTCTACTGGCAGCTCAAAGGTAAGTTGAACTTTAATTATTATTTTAAGATTCTGAGCCAAATTGCTACTGCCGCCAAGGAAATTCTTACCTGCGATAACCTAAACCTTTTAGTTATTTAATTTTAAATTAATTAGAGTTTCGTGTGCCCCCAAAGTGATATTTATAACCTTGGGGTAATTCCAACCTTAAGTTGAATTCTATTTTCATATTTTTCTTGGTTGTTTATTTGAATACTGGGGGAGCGACATCGTTGCCTGTCCGGGATTTAATTAAATTTAATTAAAGTCGATTTAATTTTAATAATCATATCTTTTGTTCGTAGGTATAGTTTCGATTTTAACGATATACCTTATCTGTATTTTCACGGTCATCCTTTTTTTACCAATTTACCGTTTTTGTGTTTATTAAATTAAATAAATGTATTCTAAATTACCCCACAAATATTTTCTTTCCGAAATTCATATTAAGGCTGCGATACAAAATTCTACGTATAATGTGGCGAAAGCATAACTGTTTTTTATTTCATTTAATCTATTTTCTCTCATTTTCGCTACACTATACAAAACCTATTTTTACCGACTTCAAATAAGGTGGTATTCAATTTGACACGTATGTTGGAATCGCTCAATTTTCGTATATGTTAGTAAATGTGGGCTTCTTTACAGATGTGCCAAAATTCACGTATGTCTCAGAGAGGTCCAAATAAAATATAAAAAAAACTTTTTTACATTTTATTTATTCAGTATGTTTCATTCAACTTAGGGAACAGTGCAAGTTTTATCTTCCTCTTTTATTGTGTGGCACAATTAACCATGCTATCCAAGGGATAGAAGGCGGTTGCCTGGTGTTGCACTGAGCATCACCCGCGGTCACGTGTAGGGCATTTAGATTTACACCTACCGACGTGTGCAACGCGACCTTCATACACATCTGGAATCAGATGTGCAGGCTTCCTCAGAATGTTTATTCCTTCACCGTTAAACAATCGGTAAGTATATGTACGTAAGTTTGGAAAAACTCATTGGGTACATTTGCCGTCCGAATTTGAACCCCAGAGGACCGAGTCGCACACAAACACCGTGACACGAAATTTTTATATATTATATAGATAGATAACTTACAGAGATGTGCAGTTGTTCTAGTAAAGTTGATAAAACGATTTACTACCTGTAAAAAAATAAAAAAACATATGAGTAGACATAAAGAAAATATGTACCACAAAAACAGAAGAGTTTAGGTGACTTTTATAATTGCTTATAGGTTATCTAGAAACAGTTCACATGGAAACGCATATTCATTTGATTAAACAGGGTGTTGCGAAATGGGCATAATATGAGCCGTTGACTGGGCCTTCTACCTTCTTATTATACTTATTAATCAGCCTGCTTTGGCGTGTGATGATGAACACCATCATGGCCCGCAGCCTCGACCCGCCTTCCAACCGCGTAGCTCCCACGAAAAATTATGAAGATTTGGAGGGCAAGTGGACCACGGTCTAACTAAATTAATCTTTATATATAAAGATGAATTTCTATTTCCCTTGGTCATCGCATCACGCGTGAACGGCTGGACCGATTTCGCTAATTCTTTTTTTGTTGAGTTCGTTATTGTCAGGAGAAGGTTCTTATATAGAGTAGTGTAGTATAGTGTAGTGTAGGGTAGGGTGTGTAGTATAGTGTAAGGTGGTACGAAGATCCCCGGGACAGCAAGTTAAATAATATAATAAGTCTTTAACCAGCAAAAAATATGTAATTGAATAAATAAATTGCGGTGTTATTTATTAGTAAAATAAGAAGATGAACATGTGAGATCATAAAAAGGAAAAACGAAGACAGACAAAAGGTCAAAAAATTAGAACAACATATTATAATGACAAAAACAAATTAAAAAAAAACGAAAACCTAAAAACTTTTAGGTACAAGCTTTTAATGTTGCATTGTCTCGCGATATACATATTATGCGTGCAAAATTTCAGCTCAATCGCAAACCGGTAAGTTAACTTGCAAGATTTCATTACAGACACCGGGACAGGTGAAACTAAACAAAAGCTTGTAATAAAAAAGAAGATGATACAAAATAGTTCAAAAATAAACAAATAAAAAAGACTTGTGGCACTCGGGGACTACCGCGGTAAGGCTATTGCATAGCATTTTTTATCAACTTTTAACACTAAGAAAGTTACACCAGTAAAATTGACCAAGTCCTTTAAGTACCGCAAATCGCTAATAGATGGCACTGTAAGTTTTTTTAGAACGCGGTAGTGTTAGGTTTTTTCGTTACGGAACTTCTTGATTCAGTCGCCGCGCTCAAAGCCCGCGATAAAAGCTATGCAATAGCTTAAAAACTTTGTCACAGGCCTCCCCCGAGATGGGTTTTGCCATAATCGCCACTAGGGCATGGATACCGGTATACAAAAAACAAAAAAACTTCTACTTAAGTTAATGAAAATAATCCCTACTCTTTGGTTAAGGGGAAAAAAACTTCCACTTAAAGCAAATAAACCCTACTCTTTGCTTTAAGAGGAAACGCGGTCTAAAGAATGGGTATTTGAATACAATGTTCCTGTCTCCCTCCCCCAAACCTCTCCGTATACAGCAAGAAAGGGAGAACTGCAGCGCAGACCGATAATAGGCACTAAAATTGAACAAAACAGCATTTCGTAGTCCCCTATTTCCTCCTCCAAATCTTGAGCAATAATATTTTTTTCCAAAAAATAATTTAAAAAACGCTTTACCTATGCCTTTATGTTTTCATTTTATTGTTAATATACATATTACTTTTATGGTGGGTGTCTGAAAATGACGTTTCAATTGGGCAATTTTCTCAGTTTTTGAAGGCTCCTTACTTCCTATTATAATAAGAATATGGGGAAAAACAAAACGTACAGGCATGGCCATGGTGGCTATAGGTTTGATGGAAAAAATATTTTTGCTCTATTGTCATTATCCAGGGAGGAAACAGGGGACTACGTTTGTATGGAAAAAATGGCGCCCGCGTTTCCTTTTAAGGCAAGGCACTATGATTGCGACTGGCTTCGCAGCGGGCGGCACGGCGTGTCGTCACACCACTGGGCAACGTCCCGAGTTTAAGATAAATATGAATTTAATAACTTAGGACTTCAGTTAAAAAAAAAATATTTGTAGGTCCTCTATAGAAATATCTCCATATAAAAATTATGTGCAAAGTTAATTTTTTTTATCAATTAACAATTCGTTTTAGACTTTTATTTTACACAAAGCGCCCCACGCTTTTTTCACAATAATAATAGTATTTTTTCATTCATTATTGGTTTCAGCTTATATTAAGAATTATTTTTCACTTTTTAGTTTTATGTGCTTACAAAAGCGTGTTTTTTTAGTTTTTTAAACTATATGTATTTTTCAATTTTTGGTTTGATGTGTATCCTGATCAGGATAATGAGATAAACTTATAAAATTATTTTATTGACACTGATTCTTGATAAATGTACAAAGTTTGAATTAAATCTGTTCGTTTACAGTGGGTCAAAATGGAGTGCAAAGGAGTCGGTTACAAACAATCTACTTAGTAGTAGTAATTCAATGTTTTTGCCCAGTCACCTGCACGCGAGAGGTCTTGATGCAGGCCACTGACAAGGCAATTTGCGTGGCTCGGTTTTGGCATGGGACTATCCGAGTTTGCCGTCGACTCGAAAAGAAGAAAATTTTAGTATGGCAACAACTTTTTCATAATTATCTAAGGGTACAAGTATGTATAGGTAGTTATTTCGTATGATATTATTAATTTTACACCCTGAATTCAAACTAAAATCAAGTTTAACATTTCACCGCATCAAATACGCCAAATTATGCATCGGAACGCATTTGATAATGGTTTATTTAGTCACAACTGTAACAAAACTAACGGAACATTAAAATAAATTCGTCACTAAACCACTTTTTTGTTACAAAGTTTCTTTTATAAATTCGCGGAAACAAACAAACAACAAAAAAACATTCTACCGCATCTTTCACTGTAAACCGCTTGTTTAGATACTACCATATTACATCACAGATAATTCATAACACCTATTACGTATGAGTATCAAGCGAATCTTAGGCCGCGGTCACATTGACAAGGAAAACTCGGGAGCAGGAGCGGGAGCGATCCGTGGTCCATAATTAAATCTCACCGCTCTCTCTTACATAAATACATTCGCTTTTTCATAGTAGTAAGTACTTTTTCTTAGAAAACAGACGTTGCTAAATTTAAAAGCGTTTAAAATAAATTCCATCCTGTTATGGTTGCGTCGGTGGCGTAATGGCTAGGGCCACCGCCTCCTGTCCGGGAGGTCGTGGTTCGAACCTGCCACGTACCAATGTGATTTCGAATTTAGATTTCATATGTACGTTTATCCGACGCTTTTACGGTGAAGGAAAACATCGTGAGGAAACCTGCACACGCCTGCGAAGAAACTCGCAGTTTGTGTGTGTAGTTGACCAACCCGCACTGGGCCCGCGTGGTCGACTAAGGCCCGATCGCCCTTATTCAGGGTAGGCTCGAGCCCCTCGGTGGGGACATATTTGAGCTGAAATGATATGATTGCCTAAGTAATAAATTACGTCATCGATTTTTGGCGATTTTGGACCCCTCTCCCTCCCCCCTTCTCTCGCTGATGTAATTTCCAGTTATTGTTGACCAAATTCTAGAAAAAAACGGTTTAACATTAAAACAGCCATAGGTACATTAATTTTGTTAAGTATAATTTTATTTTTGCGTAATACCGAACTATTTTCATTTACGCTATAATTGCTAGGTTTGGAATATAATGAACGAGCTCAATAATTATAAATTTTATATGTACTTACATAATATTTAAATATTTTGGAGTAATTTTGGTACGCCTACGGTTCGTACGTTATTTACCATCATCCGCAGACCAGACACCCCCCCCCCCCCCTCCAAATTCTAATGACGTAATACATGAACGGCCCCTAATGTAACTGTTTCTGTTGATGGAAATAATAAAGCCAATTTACGTTAGTGTAATGTTTGTTGACAAGCAGCGCCTTCATACCACGTTCTTATAGCCATGACCTACTACTAGCACCCGCTCCTGTCCAGATTGACAGTGACAGTCCAACTCAAGGGAGCGTTAAAACCAAACTCTAAAGGGTTTGGTATAATAAAGTAGGATAAAAAATGTTTAACTCACGAACCAAATACCAATACAGCATACAACTCACAAGAGATAAGCAATCTATTTTGGATTTCTACTTTTGAAATTGATAAAAAAATATTCAACGTCTTTGCTAAAATCACAAAAATATTTTTGGATTTCCCATACAAATTTATCAGTTAATTTTATGGGGTTCAAGTAGCATTGTGTATCAGGAAAGTCGTAAAATAAAAGGTTTTCAGTTTCTTGAGTAGAAGCTCTACTTTGCGTAACACTTCGTATACAGATCGTTCATAAAAACATATTCCTTTGTACATGTCCTCTCTAAGTTCTTGTCATTTAAATGTTTGTGTACAATAAAGGATATATATATATATATTCCTTGAGGTGAACAGTTAGCAGCTTGTGTGGTTTGAATGAAACATAATTTTTAAGTACAGTATTTCCAGTATGACCAACATAAAAACGCTGCACAACTTAAAAAAAACCGACTTCCATTGCAACAACGTAGTACATTTTTGCGTTATTATTTTTGGTTTTTGTTAATTTTCTAATTAAGTAAGTACTACACAGATTTTGATAAAATCTGCTTTCAAATAAAAAAAAGAATCATAAAAATCGGTTTACCCAGTCAAAAATTCTGAGGTAACAAACATAAAAAAAAGAATTGAGAACCTCCTCCTTTTTGGAAGTCGGTTGAAACGGGAGGAGCTAGTCTTTTGATCTAAATCACCGTCCCGCTACGTGCTCTCACTGTGACCGGGGCCCTTGGGAGCGATAGTCATCAACATCATCAGACATACGCGAGTATCGTGAAACAATGCAGGAAACCATTTGTCATAGACAAAGATAACATAAAGCTGGTCGGGCGCATCGCATCTGATCTCTTTGTCTATGGTCCGCTCATCCGAGAGTGAAAGTGGTAGAAGATGGATGTAAGAATTAATTATTGTTTTACAACTGCGAGTAACTAATTAGCGTGTTTCAAGACCGAAGGTAAATAATAAATAAATGATTTGTTTATTTCGCGTAATACTATGATGACTGTGATACATAAAACTTTGATCGGCTGATACCTAAATAAGCTCGAAACTTGTCTATGGGCACCAGAATGCGGCACAGAAGGCGACGCATTGGAAACTTTGGTCACAGGTATCTGGATTTTTCTCAGCAATTACGAAAAGTATGAAAGTTATATTTTGTAATCAGATTCTTCATTTCAATGACTTCATTTTGTCAGTTGCAGAAACATGATTCGTTAACTTTTATAACAGAAAAAATGTAATAAAGAAACCTCTTTTAAACGAGAGATTTGCATTCTACAGGCAAACCAGACTGATTTAAACCTCTAAATTTTCTTAGTCCTTAGGGAAAGTTGTTCAGTTTTATGAAAAGAACCTCTGTTTAAGTTTCATTTGTGGTCTCTTTACACTGAGAACAAAAAAAACATATCTCAATTCTAACCAATACAATATGTGTCTAAAAAGCATGATTAATAGATTCTTGACATTTCGAGATAAAGAGGTCCATCGACTTTATGAAGGTAAGTAGAAAATAAAATAGTCTATGAAGTACTTATTGTATTCTAATACTGATGGTACGCCCTGTATATGGTAAATGTTGTGGATCAGTGGACTGTATATTAAGGTCGAAATGAAACAATAGGATCGAGTTCAAGTTCGCAATAACCACACAACAACTTTATTATCAATGCTCTATTTACATACTAAATCTGCGCCTCCCAACTAGTTAGAGTCTAAGTGAGCACACGTTTTCTCAGTGCGTCCCTGTCCCGCGCCGCGTCTGTCTCGCTCGCTCTTTGACGCCCTCGGAACTGGCGGTGATCTCAGTGACGCGGTGCTCGGTGGCGTCCTGTTTGGCTCGCTGTCCGTAACATCTCTCCCCCCGGCGCAGCTTGCGTAGCCTTCCTCTTTCACCAGGACGGCGAGCTTGCTGACTGGACGACGGAAGATGCCGGTTCTTGTTCTGACGTCGGCGATCCGTACTTCGCCGTCCGGCCCGGCGTAGACTCGTTCGACGTGCCCCAAGGGCCAGACGTTGCGTGGCAGTGTGTGATCTACTACCACCACGATGTCGCCCTTGTTCAGCGCCCGGTGATGACTCGCCGGCTCGCCTCTCGGTACCAGGGTCGGCAGGTACTCGCGAAGCCAACGTCGCCAGAAATGATCGGCGAGCGCCTGGCTAGCTCTCCATGTCCGTCGATCTGCTGTTTCGCAGGGACCAGTCGTCGGCAGCCCCGTCGATGATCCTAGCAGGAAGTGGTTGGGCGTGAGCGCCTCTGGGTCTCGCGGGTTCACGCTCACGTGGGTCAGAGGACGAGCGTTGATAGTGTGCTCGGCCTCCGTGAGCACGGTCTGCAGCACCTCGTCCGACGGTATCTTTTCCTGTAGTGTCGCTCGCAGGGCTGTCTTAACCGAGCGCACCATGCGCTCCCAGGAGCCGCCTTGGTTCGGAGCGCCGGGAGCTATGTAACGCCACTCCATCCGGTGTTTCAGGCCTTCGTCCCGCAGGACTGGCACCCACTCGGAGTAGGCTCGCCTCAGCTCGTGGTCTGCCCCTCGGAAGTTGGTCGCGTTGTCCGAGTGCATGACACGTGGCCATCCTCTGCGTGCTGCCATCCGTCGCAGTGCCATCAGCGCGGAGTCGGTCGACAGTGACGGTACGACCTCGATGTGCACTGCTCGCATGGTGAGGCACGTAAAGAGCGCCCCCCACCTCTTTTCTCTGCGGCGTCCCACTTTCACGGTCATCGGCCCGAAGTAGTCAATGCCACAGTTGGTGAACGGGCGGTGGAACGGATCTAAGCGGGCTCGTGGTAGGTCTCCGATGGCTGGCGTCTGTGGTTTCGCCTTGCGCACCCGGCAGAGGGCACACCGGTGCTCGATTGCTCGTACTGTAGGCCGCAGATGGACTATCCAATAGCGCTGCCGCAGATCATTTGTCACGCGTTCTCTGTTAGCGTGGCCGGCGGCGCAGTGTTCTCGCAGCACGATGAGTTTGGTGAGGTGGTGGCGGCCGTCTAAGATAATGGGCCGCTTCAGCTCGTCCGGGGCGTCGGCAGCTCCAATGCGGCCTCGCACTCGCAGGACGCCGTCGTCCAATACTGGGTCCAGCTTGTAGAGACGGCTCGATCTGGGCAGGCGGCGGCCCGCCTTTAGCCGTTCTAGCTCCTCGGCGAAGCTGTCCTGCTGTGCTCTCTTCCAGAGCTCTCGCTCGGCTCGTTCGATGTGCCGTAGTTCCATGCGCGTGGCTCGGCGCCGGCAAAGGTCAGTGAATGCCAGCGCGCGCGCGGCAGCCCGCACCAGCGTCTCGTACTTTGAGAAGCGAGTAGGCTCGGGTAGCCAGTCGGTGTGTCTCTTAGCTGGCTCGGTGATGTGTAGGACTTCTTCCTGGTAATCCGCGGTTCCTCGTTCAGCGGGCCAGCTCTCCTCGGGCTCGTGGAGGAAGCTGGGGCCCTGGAACCAACGCTCGTTCCGGTGGATGGGCGTGCGACTGTGCCTTGTGGCGTCGTCAGCCACGTTGTGCTCCGTAGGTAGCCAGCGCCACTCATCTTTGTGTGAGAGCTCAGCCAGCTCACCCAGGCGGTGTGCGACGAAAGGGGTGTACCGTCGCGCGTCGTGTCGCACCCAATGGACTACTGTCGCTGAGTCGGTCCAATAGACGGTGCGATAGATCTTAACACGATGCTCTTTCTTGATAGTGTCAGCCAGTCGTGCGCCGATGACAGCGGCCTGTAGTTCTAGGCGCGGGATGCTCTGCGCGCGCCGCGGTGCCACTTTCGCTTTGCCGGCGATCAGAGTGACGGAAATGCTCCCGTCGCGGTGAGTGACTCTCCAGTAGGCCACGGTTGCGTAGGCCTGCTCGCTCGCGTCGCACAGGATGTGAAGCTCTATGCGGTCGTAGCTCCCGAACGCATAGCAGCGGCGTAGCCGTAGCTGTGCTACGTCTGCCAGCTGTCTCAGCCAGCTCGTGAAGAGTTCGGCTTCTTCTGGAGGTATCGGTTCGTCCCATGTGATCTGGAGGCGCCACAGGTTCTGCAGGATGATCTTGGCTCGTATTGTGCAGTGGCTCAGCAGCCCCAGAGGGTCGTAGATGGACATGACCGCGCTTAGGGCTTCTCTTTTCGTGGGTGCGCGGGACTGTATGCGCACCTCGGCTGGGACTCGGTTCATGGACGTATTGAACCCCAGCTCATCTCGGTCGGCGTCCCAGTGAAGCCCAAGGATCTTGGTCGCTACGTCCTCGGTTCCCAGCTGAGAAGGTGTGGTCGATCGTAGCTCTCGCGGGACGTCGCGCAGCACGCCGTCGTGGCTGGCGTTCCACTTGCGCAGCGTGAAGCCAGCAGCCGCGTGCACCTCACTTATCTCGGCAATGGTGAGGCGGGCCTCCTCTTCGCTGTCGTAGCTGTCCACCAGGTCATCCATGTAGTGGCTTCTCGTGATGGCCTCCAGCGCGCGCGGATGTGTCTGCGCGTGTTGCTGTGCGTTGTAGTTTCGCACAGTATGCGCCATGAACGGAGAGCTCGCTGCGCCGAAGATCATGCTCGTCATCTTGTAATGGAGGGGTGGCTTCGTTCTATCCCTGCCTCTCCACAGAAACAGCTGAGCTGGTTGATCTTCAGGGCGGATCTTCACTCTGAGGAACATCTCTTGGATGTCCGCGGTCACTGCGACTGGTTTTTCTCGGAACCGGAATACGATGCCCTGCAGTGAGGTCAGCAGGTCCGGTCCCTCTAAGAGCTGGTCGTTCAGGCTGGTCTCGCAGCTTCGAGCGGCCGCGTCAAACACGAGTCGCCATTTGCCTGGCTTGTTTGGGTTCTGCACGGCGAAGTGCGGCAGATACCAGCAGACGCGGCTTTCTCTCTCGGTGCCGTCGCACGGCGCTGCGTAGCCTTTCTCCAGTAGGTGGTTGACTTGTGCGGTGTAATCTCGTTCAAATTCAGGGGATGCATCCATTTTCTCCTCCAGTTTTCTTAGGCGCCGCTCTGCAGCCTTGTAGCTGGGTGGCATGGTGACGTGATCGTATCGCCACGGTAGGCCAGCTTCGTATCCACCGTCGATTTTCCGCAGCGTGCTTTCCACAATGCTCTTTGCGCGCTGGTCATCCTTATTGACGCGCAGTTTGTGTGAGACGCCCAGTGAGTCGATGCTGAAGTGCTTCTCCACTAAGTCATGAAGCTGTTGGTCGCGCCTATCGGGCGCGTAGATATGCAGCACGTCCTCGCTGCTGCTAACCAGGCTGCGTGGCATCGTTCCGTGTATCACCCAGCCGAGTTTAGTTCGTGACGCGGCAGGTTGTCCAGGGGCTCCGATCCTTAGCTCGCGGGATACGATCATCTCCCAGTGGTCGGTGCCGATCAGGATTCGTGGGCGTGCCTGGTGATAGCACACCTCGTCCTGCAGTAGGTCGCGCAGGTGTTCGTGTTGAAGCAGAGTTCTGGGTATCGTCTGCTGATGGAGCGTGAGGTACTTCACGGTGCGTGCTCGTACTGGATGAGAGGCGTTCTCGTTCTTCCCCCGTACTTGGATAGCGACGTTCTTGCTGTTCTCTTCGCTCTGAGCCATGTTGACCCCGTGTAGGTGCAGGGGTTGAGAGGGTCCTTCTGCACCCACGGATCTCGCGAGCTCTTCGTCGATCAGGGTCACTGTCGCGCCCTCATCCAGCAGGGCGTAGGTCTGAGCTTCTCCTCGTGGTCCGGAGATGGTCACAGGGCACGTCTTCAGTAAGGCAGATCGTGTGCTAGTGGCGAATGAGGTAGCCACGGATAGCACTGCCTCATTGGTGTTTGGAGGCGCTGAGTTCGTAGCAGCGCTGGAGCTGGGACTGGCTGTAGTCGGCTGTTCATCTTCGTGTAGCGAAGGGTGATGCGGTCGGCGGCACTGGTTTATGCCGCACGGCTTGGATCTGCAGAAGTTGCGTCGATGTCTCTTCGCTATGCATTTGAAGCACAGCCCCTTCTCTCGTACGAAGTCCCAGCGCTTATTGATCGTTAGCGCCTTGTAGGACGGGCACCGCGTGAGTGGGTGTGCTTGTTCGCAGCTCAGACATTTCTCGGTCTGCTCCTCCGTTGTCTCTGTTGTAGTGTAGACGGCGGTCGTCCTCTTCCTGACACCGCTCTGATTTGTAGCGGGTACACGCGTAGCGGCCGATGGACGCGCAGGCATGGCGGTCGACGATGGGGCGTAGGTGTATTTTAGCGCCCGGTCTGCCTCGCGTATGAGGAAGCGAGACAGCTTGACAATTTCCGCATCGGAGGTGCCTTCATGTTCGTCGGCGTAATCACACCACCGTGATTTGACGTGGGGGCTCAGCTTGTCCAGCACCTCGCGTACCAACATCGGGTTGTGCAGATAGCCCCGTCGGTCGATAGTCTGGAGCACACAGACTACGTTCTGTAGCCGGATCGCGAAGTGATTCAGGTCGGTCGCTGACGCTCCAGGCCTCGGCAGCTTCCTTAGATCTTCGAAAGCACGATCGATGATTGCTTCGGGGCGCCCGAAGCATTGTTCGAGTGTCTTCATGATGACCCCAGGGTCAGTGGCCGTATGAAGTAAGGCAGCCACTGCGTCGCGGGCCTCTCCCTTGAGGCAGCTCCGCAGCCGTAGTAGTTGCTCTCCGGCTGGTAGTTCGTACATGTTCACGAAGTCCCTTACTGCTGCTTTGAATGGCAGCCATTCGTTCGGCGCGCCGGAGAATGTCGGCAGGTCAGTCATTGGGCGTGGTCGAGCCCTGTTCATTTTGCGCAGTTCGTGCGCCAGCTGAGCGATGTCGCTTTTTCTGTTTTCAGGCGACGGGCTACGGCGCTGCTCTCGGTCCATCAGCGGCTCCCCCCGTACTGGCTCCGCGTTCGCTTCAAGAGGTTGTTTCTCCAGCCAGTCGGTCACCCTGTCGCGGTGATCGTGTGACGGGCGTGCGTCGCCGTCATGAAGGCTGTCCCGTTCCTCGTTCTCCTCTTCTTGAAGGGATGCGACTTCGACGGCTAGCCGCTGCTAGACTAGTTCCGCTTCCAAATCCAACTTCCTTTTCTCGATCTCGAGCAGCTTCTCCTTGGCGGCGAGTTCGGCGCGTCGCTGTCGAGAAGCAACGCTCATGTTGGAGCGCTGCGAGCGTGCCGATGAATGACTTGCTGCTCTGCTGATTTGCCGTGTATGTGCGACAGCCGTATCCGTGGTAGTAGTCACTGGTAACCCCGTTCCGTAGGTTGTAGGCGGCAGCTGGTCAGTTTGAATGTTCGTTGCGGCAGGCGACTCAGGCGGGTTCAGCGAGAGACGTCGCCTCCGCTCTGCTTCGATGCGTTCTGCTTCGATTTGTTCCGGCAGCTCCATCTTGTCAGCTTGGCTTCTTGTCACAACCATCTCGTTCGTTCGTAGTCGTTCGTGCAGGTGGATTCACGTTCAAATCTCGTTCGTTGTCGTTCGTGCAGGTGGATTCACGTTCAAATCTCGTTCGTTGTCGTTCGTGCAGGTGGATTCACGTTCAAATCCGGCTCGAAGGACCAGACAAACTGTTGTGGATCAGTGGACTGTATATTAAGGTCGAAATGAAACAATAGGATCGAGTTCAAGTTCGCAATAACCACACAACAACTTTATTATCAATGCTCTATTTACATACTAAATCTGCGCCTCCCAACTAGTTAGAGTCTAAGTGAGCACACGTTTTCTCAGTGCGTCCCTGTCCCGCGCCGCGTCTGTCTCGCTCGCTCTTTGACGCCCTCGGAACTGGCGGTGATCTCAGTGACGCGGTGCTCGGTGGCGTCCTGTTTGGCTCGCTGTCCGTAACAGTAAAACTGCAACTGAAAACTGTGAAAATAAATAGATAAATTACGAAAAGTCTCATTTAACTTTTTTACGGAGAATGTGTAGTGAGTATCTATATAAAACAACTCATCATCATCACATCAGTCAAAGGACGTCCACTGCTGGACATAGGCCTCCCATGAATTGGGAGTTTTGCCGTAATAGCCACGCTTGGCACCGCAGCGTGCAGTGTGGTGGCTGGCACAGTACCAAGGTATATATATTAGTATAACATACAGTATGGACACTCCCTGCCGCTCTTTAGATTGCGACCTCACCCCCTCGTCACCCAAATGGATACAGATTGGTTATAGTTTAGGACGTATAGGACTTCGCCGCCATTTTGTTTGTTCCGTCATTCCTTTTTTGAAATGTCATTTCTGTCCCGTTGTATGAAGTGTCCAGGGTGTGACAGTACAGTGTGGGGAGAGGACGCTGCTGCTCAATCTCCAGTTACGTCCCTTAATCGACTCTTACAGCACCCATTGGAAGAGATGGGAAACTCATAAAACAACTCATCATACCGACAACTTTCACCAAGTGTCTTGCTTACAAAGTTGGAAAATTCTAATAAAAGATACCTTACAACGTTGCTTTATTTATGCGATCATCTGTTTACACTCATAATAAACTCTAATGAGTTCTCTTTAAGACGAGATATTGATTGGAACAGTTGTCTCCACCTTTTTCTGTACGTGTAAAGAGTAAAGAAATAACCACACTTTTTCAATGGTTTTTCGTTTCAATCAAAAACTACAATGAAAGTATAAAAAATAATAACATTACTCACTTTGTATTATCAAAACAAATATTGTTGTATATTTTAAAAAAATATATACTTCAAAATATTAGTCGTAGCTAGAGTTGAAAGTAACGGTGTAGACCTGTGTTTGGGATTTTTTTTTCTATCGAGTCAAAACTGCTCATTCGTGTTTCCAATAGCTTTTGACTTTAAGAAAAATCATCAAAATAAGGGTATTTTTTTCAACCTTGGGTTTTCTATCGTTTAGGTGTAATTGACGTCAAAAATAACGAAAATCTGTAATATTACCGCCTTAAGGTTAGTAAATGACGTAAGCGAATGTTGCCTCTTCTTTTGGTCACATTTTTGCAATTAATTTACGAGTATTAGTGCCAAGGGCTTACTTGATGTGAATTAAAAAAATAATCCAAAAACTTACTTGTTTAATTAATGCATTAATATTATGTGTATTTCTAGAAAGGCCATTTTTGTAAGACTTAAGGCATAGGTATTAAATGGAATGGTTTAAATACCCTTTTATGTCCAATACGATATTATGCAAATTCCATATTTGGGTTTAACGTGTTATCAAAATGTTTGCATGTTGTTATATCTACATCTGTTACATCATTAGTCATACATTCAGGGCTTTCTTGTATACTTAAAACCTCACAGTGAATTCTACACATAAAACTTAACAAATTTCCATTTTCTAAGTCTTCCATAATCCATATCCTATGCCATCCACTATCCTGTCTCGTCTGCTTCTCTATCCTTTTTTTTATCCACAATTGGTAAGCCCTTGACCTCATCTCACCTGATGGTACGTGACGATGATGACGAAGATGGAAGCGGGCTTACCAAGATTCCCCAACGCAATAATAAATAAATAAATAAACTTTTCTGTAACAAAGAAATTGAACAAGATTTTTTTTTATTTTTTATTTATAATTGGTAAGCCCTTGGCATCATCTCACCTGATGCTAAGTGACGATGATGCCGAAGCTGGAAGCAGGCTTACCAAGTTTCCCCAACGCAATGGGGAGCTGGCTATCTTATCTTCAAGCCGGAAGAAATCAATGCTGATAACATTGACGCTTGGCGGCAATACTTAGATAAGATGATGGTAGCTAGCCAGGCGGGCTTAAAAAATGCCCTTCCACCAACCAAACCGAGTCATACAAAGTTAGACTCCGGCGGGAATCGAAACCGCGACCTCCTGATGTGAAGCTAATGGATATAACCATTACGCCACGGAGGCGGTTAGACCCCTTACCCACTACCCAAGTCGTCCATATTGATATCTCTTGTAGATCTCAGGATTCTCAGGGGTACTGACTACAGATAATGATTCTCGAGGGACCTGTTGAGATAAACTAAATGACAATCTCTGTGCATCAAGGTTTGTAATAAGTTTAGTAATTCATTAAAAATTAAAAACACGACTGCGTAAAAACTTAACCGCTCTTTTTGACCAGTCGGGTCAAAATTCATCCTATGTCACTCACGGGATCAAAAGAATCTGACGATAAATCATACGTTTGAATCCTTCAAGCCGTTCAGGCAGGGAACATAGAAATCTACATACATACATACACACACTCGAAAAACATAACCCTCCTTTTGATGCAGTCGGGTAAAAATACAGGCATACGAACCTACGTAACACGAGTTATGTCAATATTACACATCACGAAAACATTACGCAAGTATCAATCACTTTCACATCTCATAAACATTTTATGTCAGTGAGAGGCAACCAATTACTGGCTGCTTAATTTTGATTAATATATTGTCTGTTTTAGCGTGAATCAAGAGCCCTTAGAAGAGTTTGTATATTTTAACCCGATTATGAAAAACCACAAGGAAGGTTTATAAATATCACAGGCTATCTATGTATGTATACCTTTAAAAGGTCTAACAAAATTAGCTGAAACTATTTTAACTGGAGCTTCTACCCATGAAACTGAACAACTTTCCCAATGAAACCCATAGTCAAATCTCAAAAAAAAAATTTGAACTTCCCATACTAAGTTGGCTGATCAGCTAATCGAGTTAGTATGGGAGAGCCATTTTTTTTTTTTGCGATTTGACTATGGGTTCCATGGAGAAAGTTGTTCAATTTCATGGGTAGAAGCACTAGTTAAAATATTTTCAGCGAATTTAGTTACACCTTATATATATGTTTGTTATCTCGAACAGACAAAACTATACAACCGATTTTGACAAATGAGGTGTTGTTAGATAAGCTCAACAAACGAAAATAAAACGAGACCTGTACTCGCATATGATGTGTAACATGTGACAAAATACTTATGAAATTAATTAATTATCGGGTCGTACATTCACGGGCCGACCCTTCGAATAGTAGTATGTCATCTTTGCCTTTGCCATCACACTAGGCGGCATGGCTATGACAACCTTAGTTTTCGAGAATTAAAAAACGTTCGCATTTCCTGTTACACATTTCCGTCCCATTTCACGAAATCACTCCCACAAATTGCAGGAAAGCGAGAGCAAAGATGTTACACATCAATAAAAATTTTACAATCGGCATTGATTATGTTTTTATGAGGCATTAAAATTAAAATAGTTATTTATGCCACTGCCAAGTAATGAGGGCCAGTGTTACTTAGCTAATTGCGTGCAGTGGCATACATTACTTTTTCTACGACCATGAAATAAATAAAAGAAAATTTTAAACCGTCAATGTTGAACTTTATTAGGAATCAAAGTAAAAATACAGTCCATGCAGCCTAATCGCACGCGATATTTAGCCATGGCGCCGCAGGTACGGGCGCTTTTTTCAATGGCCTTGGCATCTTGCACAAAATGACATATATTGAATTTTCGAAACCAAAGCTATAAAAATATTTATAAAATTTAATTGTAGTCAGAGATATGTGTGTGTAGATGGGATCGATTTTCATATGTTTTTTGTTAGTGAACAACCCATCTATGGTAAAAAAATCTCTGATTGTAGTACAGATATCTCGTTTTCGTTTTGAAATGATCATTGTAAAACGAGTTGTAGGAAGAATGAATACTTTTGTGATATGATTTGAGGTTAAGTAAAGCAAATTACCAAAAGGGAGTAGAAAAAACCATTTGGAGAAATAACTATTTCATACTGTAAAAAGTAACATAATAACACTAAGTAACTGAATTAATTTCATAATTGTCAATTTGAATAAGGTCTGGGGTCGATTTTTATATTATTTGGGCCTGTGATCATAAAAAAATAATGCCTGACCCGCTGAACAGATTTGGATGAAATTTGGTAGGTAGACAGATCAGGACCTGGATTAACATATAAGCTACGTTTTTCCACGCTCGCGAGCCGCTTGCGCACTGCCCACCCTCAAAGACAGTCATAGAAACTATGTTCAAGCAAGCGAAGCCGCTGGCAAAAGCTAGTGAATAATAAAAATTTAAAATGATACAAAAAATTTAATGAGTAAGTTCTTCTGAAATCGCAGAAGGAGCTTGCAGATTGAGCGTGTAAAAAAGTAGCATATATGTTATTCCTGGTCCTACAACCTACCAAATTTCATCCGGATCTGTTGTGGCGTGAAAGAGTAACAAACATCCATACATACAAACTTTCGCGTTTATAATATTAGTAAGTATAAGTAACACTTAGTTCAATATTTCAAACATTTTTAGATCAGAATCTCGTTTTTAATCCTTTCTAACATTATAAATGAGAAAATGTTTTTGTTTGTTTGTTTGTTACCTTTTCACGCTTCAACGCCTTGACCAATCTTAATGAAATTTGGCATTCAGGTAGCCTGTGTAACGAGGAAGGACATAGGCTACTTTTTATTCCGTGAAAATAGCATAGCCTGATGCCGTTCCTGAGGAAAGTGAAAAAATACTTTTTTTTTGGTAAATTTCTTTAACATCGCAACGAAACGATGAATTGTTGTGATCTTTTAAACGACTTCAAAAAAGGAGGAGTTTCTCAATTCGACCGTATATTTTTTTTTCTTTATGTGTCTTCTTGCACAGAGACTGTTGATGGGGTGGAAAATGAAATGATTTACTAATAAACATATCCCGGATTCCTGACGTAGTTCCCGAGGGACCTGGAAAAAACCATGTCCACGCTCGCGAGCCGCTTCGCGCACCCTCTAAGAAAGTCGTTACAACGATGTCCACGCGGGCGAAGCCGCGGGCAAAAGCTAATAGTTCATAAAAGGCAAGTCAGATGACTAGTATGCAAGTACTTACCAAATTTTAAAACCTACTTTTTTTTAATTCCCAATTGGTAAGCCCTTGGCATTATCTCACCTGATGGTAAGTGAAGATGATGCCGAATATGGAAGCGGGCTTACCAAGATTCAAGCCGGAACACATCAATGTTGTTAACACTGATGTTTGGCGGCAAGGCTTAGATAAGATGGTGGTAGCTAGCCAGGCGGGCTTAGAAAATGCCCTACCACCAACCAAACCGAGTCTTACAAGTTGACCCCGCCGGAATCGAACCCGCGACCTCCTAGTGTAAAGCGAATGGACTTACCATTACGCCACGGAGCCGGTTGAAACTCCTTCTACTCCTTTTTTGTAGTCTGTTGAAAAGCAATGCTACGAGTAGAACATACTCTGCAATAATTTTGACCTATTCTTTTACTTTATCTACTAGTAAACACCTGTTGTAACCAAAGATGAGTCTCGAACCGATAGTCACGCGTCTGTAACCTTTATAAGTTTATATTGTAAGGTTTACATAACCGTGAGTCCATGATTTTGCGATCGGCAACTTTGATTTCACGATGACAGATCTTTGACGCTATCTTTTCACTCAAATCGATCGGCCAATTTTGTTTATGGAGATCAAAAGATCTATTCGTAAATACACTAGAAGTAATTTTCCAGTGTCAAAAAATAATCCTTACTAATATTGTAAATGTGAAAATGTGTTTGTTTGTTACCTTTTCACGCTTCAACGCCTTGACCAATTTTTATGAAATTTGGCATGCAGGTAGCCTGTGTCACGGGGAAGGACATAGGCTATTTTTTATCCCGGGAAAATAGCATAATCTGATGCAGTTCCTGAGGGAACTAAAAAAAGTACTCGATTGTTGTGATTTCATTGCACATAGATGGTTGAGTAGGTGGGAAACGACATAATTTACTAATCACCCTTTACAAAAGACAGTCATAAAAACGATGTCTACGCGGGCGAAGCCGCGAGAAAGCTAGTATAATATTATTTTTTTAGCAAATAGCATCATAATATCAGCTCAGGGGCTCGAGCCTACCCTGAGTTAGGGCGATTGGGCCTTAGTCGACCACGCGGACCCAGTGCGTCAGTAACTCTTCTTTTTTTAACACCGCAACGGAACAACGGATTGTTGTGATTTTTTGCACAAAGATGGATGAGGTGGTAATTTACTAATAAGCATATTATCCTGAAATTGTTCCCAAGGGCTCTGGGGAAAACTCATTTCCACGCTCGCGCACATCGGCGTTGCAACGGAACAACGGATTGAATCGATTTTTTTTGTACAGAATTGGTTGAGGGGGTGAGAAGTGAAATAGAATGCTAATCAGAATAGCCCGACATAGTTCCTGGGGGATCTAGAGACAACTCACGTCCACGCTCGCGACCCGTTCGGCTCACGCACCACTCACCCTCAAAGACAGAAATAAAAACAGCAGGTAAAAGCTAGTTCCATATAACTATCGAACCTGCTCACAAAATTTCAGGAGAATCGGTTGAGAAATACGACCAGAATACGACCTTTGGGGAAGAACTGCCGGACATCCGTCGGTCATTTTTGCCCAAGCTGAAGCGGAGACGCTTCGCTCGCTCGGTCAATAAGAAAGTACAAAACAAATGTTTGTAAACAAACCTACAAGCACGGATCATATAAATAAGGTTGTATTGGAAATGTGCGCTGGGCAGGCGCGCCACAAGTATGATTAGATAATCATACTTAACCGAAGCACGCGTTCAAACTTTTTATTTGCGTGTGGTTGTGTGTAACGTACAGTCTCTCGAAATGGTTTGAGACACAATTGCAGCCCTGTGTTTTAAGTGTGTTTTGTTTATTAGTGCGCGCAATTCGTGTATGTATTATTATTGCTCGTGTAGTGGAGTTGATGGTTGGGAGTCAGGCGGCGACGCTGGTTTTCAAAAAAAAGTGTGACTATTGCCAATCCAACCTTATTTATCTTATCCGTGCCTACAAGCACTTCCTCGTCCACAGGAAGCTGTAGGGCAGGTCAGGCGTCTCGATGCTCGTCTAGCCGGCGCGCGCGCAGTGCATCGCGGCTTTCATTTCTGCGGAGAGCGGCAAAAACGTGAGAGTTCGAGTTCGAGACAGTCGAGAGTGTGCCCGCGGGCCATGGACGGGATGTGGCGTGGGCGCACAGTACTACGAGAAATATACGGTGCATTTTTAAAGTGAAACTTTTTTCTTATTCACAATTGGTAAGCCCTTGGCATCATCTCACCTGATGATAAGTGACGATGATGACGAAAATGGAAGCGGGCTTACCAAGATTCCCCAACTGGCTATCTTATCTTCAAACCGGAACACTGTTGTTAACACTGATGTTTGGCGGCAAGACTTAGATAAGATGGTGGTAGCTAGCCAGGCGGGCTTAGAAAATGCCCTGCCACCAACCAAACCGAGTCTTAAAAGTTGACCCCGCCGGGAATCGAACCCGCGACCTCATGGTGTGAAGCGAATAGATTACCATTATGCGCCGTAGGACACTCAAACTTAATGGACAGGGGAGGCGAGTACGTAAGGCACTTAAACCCAGATAAGGGAGGCAATTACGTAGGGAACTTAAGGACAGGGGAGGCGAGTACGTAGGCCACTCAAACTTAATGGACAGGGGAGGCGAGTACGTAAGGCACTTAAACCCAGATAGGGGAGGCAATTACGTAGGGCACTCAAGGACAGTTCATCATCATCATCATATCAGCTACGCTGGACAAAGGATATCCTTGGGGAAGGATTTCCACAACAACCGGCCTGCGCTGCCCGCATCCAGCGACTGCCCGCGGCCTTCACCAGGTCGTCGGTCCACCGAGTGGGAGGTCTGCCTTCGCTACGTTTTCCGGTGCGCGGTCGCCACTCGAGAACTTTACTGCCCCAAAGGCCATCTGTTCTACAAGCTATGTGCTCCGCCCACTGTCACTTAAGTTTAGCGATTCTGAGAGCTATATCGGTTACTTTGATTCCTACGGATCTCCTCGTATCTGATTCGATCACGCAGAGAAACTCCGATCATAGCACGCTCCATTGCCCTTTGGGTGACCTTGAGCCTTCTTATGTGGCCCATAGTAAGTGACCATGTCTCAGTTCCGTAAGTCATCACTGGCAACACACACACTGGTCGAAGATCTTGGTCTTAAGACACTGCGGTAACGTAAAGACATTGCGAAGCTTCCCGAACGCTGCCCAGCCGAGTTGGATTCGTCGATTGATCTCTTTCTCGAAGTTGGACCTACCTAACTAGACTGTTTGTCCCAGGTACACATATTCGGCAACAACTTCGAGAGTAGAGCCTCCAACCTTCAGAGGAGTAGGTGCAACAATTACAGTTACAATTATTTCATCATCATCATCATATCAGCCGAAAGAAGTCCACGTTAGACAAAGGAAATCCTTGGGAGAGGATTTCCACAACGACCGGTCCTGCGCTACCCGCACCCAGCGACTTCCCGCGGCCTTCACAAGGTCTTTGGTCCACCGAGTGGGAAGCCAGCCTACGCTACGTCTCCAGGTGCGCGGTTGCCACTCGAGAACTTTACTACCCCAACGGCTATCTGTTCTATGAGCTATGTGCCTCTATATTTATTATGACTAAATATGAGATCTTACCACTGCACCGGTATTTTAGACTCAAATAAAAATTTTAATTTTAACTAAAGTAAGCTAGCTCCATACAACTATAACAGTACTTCTCGAGTTAGTTAAAATCAAACAAAAAATTTCGACGAAGAAACTAGGTGTAGATACCTACCGACCTCCCATACAAAAAAAAACTCAAGAATGACGCTAAGAATGTTTTCTAAATTTTTGTCATCGATAACACTCGTATTTTGGAGCAAATGGTCAATGTGATACGGACCTACGGGAGTTCTGTGTGATGCAAAGGTACCAGTAAGACCAACGGAAAGGTATATAAAACTGCTGACAGACCAGCTATACTGTACGGTAGCAAAACGTGGGCGGCTAAACAAACCCACACACAAAACCTTCACACCACAGAAATGCGAATGTTGCGATGGTCTGCAGGAGTTACGATGAAGGATAAGGTCCGCAACGAATACATAAGGGGAAGCATGAAGGTTGCATCTATAGCTGATAAAATAGCAGAAGCAAGACTGAGATGGTACGGACACGTGATGAGACGCCCTGACGATTACGTGGTAAAAAAGTGCCTATCCTGAACAGCAACACGAAAACGACAAAGAGGAAGACCCTTTTTCCCTTTTTTTTTTAATCACAATTGGCAAACCCTTGACAACCTGGTAATAAGTGACGATGCAAACCCTTGACAACATCTCACCTGGTAGTAAGTGACGATGTTGCCGAAGATGAAAGCGGGCTTACCATGATTCCCCAATGGGGAACTGACTATCTTATCTTCATGCCGGAACACACCAATGATATCAACATTGATATTTGGCGGCAAGACTTAGATAAGATGGTGGTAGCTAGCCAGGCGGGCTTAGAAAATGCCCTACCACCAACCAAACAGAGTCTTACAATTGACCCCGCCGGGAATCGAACCCGCGACCTCCTGTGTAAAGCCAGTGAACTTTGCCTCTGAGCTACGGAGGCGGTACAGTGGACGATACAAGTAACCGGCAGAAGTGGCGCCGTCTGATTAAGAAAGCCGACCCCGTGTAGCGGGATATGGCGAGGAAGAAGAAGACAACACTCGTTTTTTCTGATATACTAAAAATGGCATTTTTAATAACATGCCTTATGTGGTACATCTTGGAAAACTTAAAAACGATACGAAATACAAAAAAAAACCGGCCAAGCGCGACTCGGAGTCACACAAACAGGGTTCCGCACCAAAACTTAAACTACCAACAGAACAAGACCTCTCAGTACCTACATACTTTGGTCTCGGTAAATAGGGCTCTACTTATTTGGGATTTTGGAAATTTAACTTTGCCTGTGTGAATGGAAGGACTTTAGACTTTATCATAGGTTTTCGTGTATTCTATGCATTCAACCTTATATAAGGTCTAACAAAATTAGCTGGAACTATTTTAAATGGTGCTTCTACCCATGAAACTGAACAACTTTCCCCATGAAACCCATAGTAAAATCTCAAAAAAAAAATTGAACTTCCTATAAGTTGGCTGATCAGCTGATCGAGTTAGTATGGGAAAGCCAATTTTTTTTTGCGATTTTACTATGGGTTTCATGGGGAAAGTTGTTCAGTTTCGTGGGTAGAAGCACCAGTTAAAATAGTTTCAGCTAATTTTGTTACACCTTGTATACTGTAATTTTTCTAAAATTTTAAGCTAAATAGGTTCAGTGATAAAGAAGGATATTTTTGCCTACTTTTCTGACGGTAAAGGAAAACATCGTGAGGAAACCCGCACATGCCTGCGAAGAAACTCGAAGGTTGTGTGCGAAGTCGACCAACCCGCACTGGGCCTGCGTGATCGCCGTAAATCAGGGTAGGCTCGAGCCCCACGGTGGGGAAGTATATGAGCGTGATGATGATGAATGATGATATAACGAAAATTTTCAGTTTCTGGAACATAATCATGAGATAAGAGATGCAGTTAGGCCTGTAAATTTTCCGAAATTTTAAAGCCCGCCTGGCTAGCTACCACCATCATATCTAACTCTTGCCGCCAAACATCAATTTTAACAACATTCATGTGTTCCGGCTTGAAGGTAAGATAACCTGTTCCCTATTGCGTTGGGGAATTTCGGTAAGCCCGCTTACATCTTCGGCATCATCGTCACTTAACATCAGGTGTGATGATGTCAAGGCCTTACCAATTGTGAATAATTTTCATTATAATACTACATTTTTATTTTTTATTCATTTATTACAAGTAAACACCAAAGCATAAAATTATTATCATAAATTGCTAAAATAAAATTATAATAGCCATGTAATATAACTGAGGTTCTTTTAAAAAATCCATGATTGATATCACCTCACCTGATGGTAAGTGACGATGATGCCGAAGATGAGATTAAGAATTTACTAAGATGATCAGCTGATGTCTGCATGTGTACATGTGTGTGTGTGAGTGTGTGTGTATGCGTGTGTGCGAGCGTGTGCGTGTATGTGTGTGTGTATAATTGTTTGTGTGTGTGTGTTCGTAAGCACTAAGTAATCATTAGTATTGATCCATAGTAGGTTATGCGACTTACGCGGCTAGTGGTACTACATCCAACAACGCCAATCATACCATGATAAACTTTTTCAACAAAATTTATCGGTTGCATAACGAAACGCACGCGTTTGATTAATTGTCTAATGATAGAGCGCTGTCCACAACCAGTAACAAGATTATTATCGACGAAACGAGTAGGGTAAAACCAGGATAGTTGCCCCAAGGGCATAGTTGCCCCGATTGTAATTACTCTAGTTTCGCGGATGAATCGCATGCTATTTTATTAATCTATCGAAAGATTCTCCAAGTACCACTTAGTTGACCGTGTCTCATATCTCTGTGCGATTGCATGGGAAGGCAAAATGCGATCAAAGTTTTTGCAGGGTAGATGTCCTGTTTCTCGGCGGGGCATCTGTCCTAAACGTAATTTACATGGATTAGGCAATTATCCCCTATGTGGGATAGATGTCCCAAAATGTAGAGGTCTGCAAAAATCGCTTATACTCAAAAAATAAATATTAAAGATAATGTTTTTTAATTTTCATAAATTTGTAGATAAAAAACCAAAGTACCGGCCAGTTCTACAAATAAAGTATTTTGCTTTTTTGTACTAAGAGATATAGTGTGATTGCAAAAAGTGTGGCAACTATCCGGCTTTTACCCTATCGGCCGGCACACGATAAACAATGCGCTCGCGTCCCGCAGAAAGTGAAAGGGCAGAGATCCACCTGAGTGGAAACGAACCTGCTATACTACCGTGCAATGCAAAAGTCATTTTTGGGGCAGTGTATAAGATTCTACAATAAAATTCCAGAAAACGGATGAAATGAAATGAAATGATAATTTATTTGCATCAAACATGGTAGTAGGATGTTTAATATAATTTTTTAGTGCAATCATGTTTCGCCTGTGCAAGGCATGCTAATGTTTAACATAGACTATAATTATTTTGTCACGTAAAATTTAAAAATTCAAATGTCAACAAGTTTGTTTTTGTCACAGAGCAGGTATTCATTAACGCTATATTAATTTTTGTCAATAGGCTATTTTAACAATTTTGTCTTAAAACTAGTTTATCAGAGAATAAATTCAAGACTCATGTCGAAATTTTTTCGAAAAACTTAAAAACTTTTAGGTACAAGCAAGGTAATATTGCGTTGTCACGCGATATACATATGCATGCAAAATTTCAGCTCAATCGGAAACCGGGAAGTAGGTCAAATTTAACTTGCAAGATTCCACCTGAACAAACATACATACATACATACATTGCTAGCTAAATAAAAGCTTGTAAAAATGCGTGTGCTCTAGAGGATATTACAAAATAATAGATTATGTAAATGACAAGGATATAATATATGTTGATTCTATAACAAATACCATTATCTTAGACTGTAATCTGAAGCATGACATTATGTAATAGACAACAAATTTTTTTTGACTATTTAAAAGTGTGTTAACACCTATATTTTAAAATATATTATTTCGATTGATTGATTGACTGATATCTTACAACGCCACAATACAGCACTGCACTGGCATAAAAGTTACTCATAATAACCTCACCAATGCAATTAGTAACTTTAAAAATTTATCGAAAACACTTCTCCATAAAAGCATTAACCATCTTTTTTTTTCTTCTGAAGTCGGGTAAAATGTATCGTAAGTCACTCACGGGATCAAGACGAATCTAACGATACCTCACACTCATTAAATCCATCAATCCGTTTAGAGGATATCGTGAAATAAAAAAGCATACATACATACATTAGACCTGAAAACAATACACTCCTTTTTTGTGGGTAGTCGTGTAAAAATAAAAGCCCGACTGCATAAAAACATAACCACTCTTTTGGGGGAGTCGGGTGAAGACTGTAATCACGAGATCAAGACTCATCTAACGACACCTTGCACTCCAAAATCCATTAAGCCGTTTAGGCTACAGGCTCAAAGAAACAGACATACATACTCATTCAGAATCGAAGTTATAAATCATAATACAAGAAAAAATCACTATAACATTTTTGATCTTCCCATAAGTACTTAGTGACAATTGTTTTTAAATTACTAACTAATTTTGGCCTTAATTTGTTTATTTTTAATCAATAATTTTAAAAAAAGAACCCATAAATCTTATTGAATAATTCAATGATAAATCTAGCTTTTGTTCTGACTTACAATCTTTAAAAAATTTAAGAGGTGAAAATCGTTTTCGCCGTTTGTATGAAATGTCTAAAGAAAGCCTTTCTTGAAAAGCTTTTATTTCAAAGTCAATTAATGAGGAGCTAATATATGAAAACAACATGTTTTCTGACATCGCGTGAGCAGTTTTCAGTTTGACAGCTGCAATCGTTCGAAAGTTTGCGCCTACCCGCAACACGCCTGAGTTTTGAGGGTAGTTCAGCACGAAATAATGAAAACTTGTGGGTACGTGATTTATGAGCGATTAAAAGCAAATAATGGAAATGTAAAAACAATAATGTTAGAAAGACTGGCTAAAGAAAACTTTTATTACAGTTTATTTCAATTTTTATTATTTGTTAGAAAATCGCCCATAATCATGATATCGCCCTGAATCAGGGCGATTAGGCCTTAGTTCAAAAAATACAGCCTTTTAAAAATCGGACAGACTGACGAATGGACAGATATACAAACGGACGGACAGCGTAGTCTAGGTAATAGTTAGTAACTAGTATACGACTTTCGCAGCGGGACCCAAAGTCATCTCGCAAAAGAGCTGAGCTTTCCAAATAGGCTAGTATACAGGGTGTAAAAAATTGGTGTAGGACCCGTTAACTGGGGGTTCTACTCATCATACTGAACAACTTCCCCCATGGAACCGATAGTAAATATGAGTAGATCAGGTTAGTTTACATTATATTATCATCATCAATACAGCTCATATACGTCCCCACCGAGGGGCTCGAGCCTACCCTGAATCAGGGCGATTAGGCCTTAGTCGACCACGCGGGCCCAGTGCGGGTTGGTCGACTTCACACACAACCTTCGAGTTTCTTCGCAGGCGTGTGCAGGTTTCCTCAAGATGTTTTCCTTCACCGTTAAAGCAATCGGTAAGTATGTACGTAAGTTTTTGAAAAACTCATTGGTACATTGGCCGTCCAGATTTGAACCCGGTACCTCTGGTTAGATGGACCGAGTCGTTACCGGTTGAGCCACCGACACATTATATTATATTAGTATTTTATTTAGTATAATTTTAGGTACACATAGGTTTGCCCCCCCGTACTTTGAATTCTCATAACACCCGGTAAGGTTGACTGGAAGAGATCTCTTATAGAGATAAGTCCACCTTTGTATATGTCCTTTCTAAGAGTTTTTCATGTAAATATTTGTGTGCAATAAAGAATATGTATATATATATAAATTCTCAAAAAAATTAACCCTCCATACAAAAATGCGCAGAATTGGTCGATCAGCTGATCGATTTGTATGGAGAGTAAAAAATATTTTTTGATATTTCAGCAAACTCGTAGAACAAAAGTTGTTCAGTATGATGAGTAGAAGCCCCAGTCAACGGGACCTACACCAATTTTGTTACACCTGTATAAGCTATAGTCATCATATCAGCCGAAAGACATTCACTGCCCCAAGAATTTCCACAACGACCGGTCTTGCGCTGCCCAAATCCAGCGGCATTCCACGACCGCGTGGGAGGCCTGCCTACGACCCGTCTTCCGGCGTGCGGTCGCCACACGAGAACTTTACTACCCCAACGGCCATCCGTTCTACAACCTATGTACCCCGCCAACTGCCGCTTAGGTTTAGCAATTCTGAGAGCTAGCTATATCAATTACTTTGATACTCCTACCGGTTCTTTTTGATTCGATCACGCAGGGAAACTATAAGCATAACACGCTCCATTGCTCTTTGTGTGACTGGAAACTTAACTCGTAACTTGTTCACACGTTTTATACTAGCTTCGTTTTATTGAAAGCGTCGGTGGCTCAACCGGTAACGACTCGGTCCTCCTAACCAGAGGTGCCGGGTTCAGATCCGGACGGCCAATGTACCAATTAGTTTTTCGAAACTTACGTACATTACTCACCGATTGCTTTAACGGTGAAGGAAAACATGGTGAGGAAACCTGCACACACCTGCGAAAAACTCGAAGGTTGTGTATAAAGAACGACCAACCCGCACTGGGCCCGCGTGGTCGACTAAGGCCCGAACGCCCAAATTCAGGGTAGGCTCGAGCCCCTCGGTTGGGACGTATATGAGCTGATATGATGATACTAGCTTCACCTGTATTAGTACTAATATATATATTTTGCCTGTATGTCGGTCACCTGTATGTGTGTATGTCTGTAACCTTGTCTGTAACGGATTCTTTGAAAGTGATTTACACCCACTTTATTCGAAAATTCGCATACCTACGTATTAAGAGCCGTTAACAACACAAAAAAAACGGCTAAGTGCGAGTCAGACCGCACACATAGAGATCCGTACCATCATATCAGATGGCTCTAGTTCCATGTTTCAAAACCATCATACTAGATAGCGCTAGTTTCTTCACGTTTAAGAAAAACATGTTTTTTGTATGGAGACTTTCACTTTTTTAAATTTTTAGTATTTGTTGTTATATGTAGCGGCAACAGAAATACATCATCGGTGAAAATTTCAGCTGTCTAGCTATCACGGTTGACGCAGCCTGGTGACAAACGGACGGACGGACGGACGGACAGCGGAGGCGTAGTAAATGGTCCCGTTTTTACCTTTTGGGTACGAAATCCTAAAAAAGTTTGGCACTTGCCGGTTTTGTGTAAATATTGGAAATGATCTTGGTCAAATAGCCCACCTAGAAATCTTTCGGGTATGTGAGCGGGCTACACTTGTGGCACGTCATGGGGTAGGTTCGGTAGGTGTCTACGGTAGGGCGTAGGTAACAACCGTGCCTGCACAAAATCACACTTTTGGATACAGAACCCTAAAAAATAAAAAAATAAAAATTCGAGCGAGACCTACAGTACTCGCATATGATGTGTAACATGTGACAAAATACTTTATAAAAGGACGGCAAAGATACGGCAGACTAGGCTGTATGGTCATAGATACCTTTGCCTTGTCCGCGCTTTTGAAGCCTGAAAAAAGGACGGCAAAGATACGGCAGACTAGGCTGTATGGTCATAGATACCTTTGCCTTTTCCGCGCTTTTGAAGCCTGAAAAAACGCGACTTCCTGTTAAAATGGGACACATTTCCGTCCCATGGGACACATTTCAGTCCCATTTCACGAAATCACTCCCACAAATTGCAGGAAAGCGAGAGCAAAGATGTTACACATCAATAATAAAAGATCGGTTTGTCATTAAAGCGTGCAGATTTTTTAAGTGTCAATTATTTTGGCTACAATTTATATCTTTAGCGTCTTAAAATAAAAGAGCTATAACAGTATAATGTTGAGGAGGGTGAAATGGAAAACTATAACGAAAATAGATTCGCGTGATGAAAGTTAATAAAATACAATGGCGCCTAGTTTATTGGCGAAGTGTCGGGCGAGGCGCGAACTTCGCCTTGACTTTCGTGGTAGGCACCGGAATGATAACGGCTGCCACTGTCGTGTATCTAATAAAAATTGAGAATAAAAGCTCTTTGCACGTAACTTAGTTTCAAGTAGCAGGCAGAAGTTCGAGTGGCGACCAAGCAACACAAGACGTAGCGTAGGCCGACCTTTCACTCTGTGGACCGACGACCTGGTGGAGGCCCCGGGAAGCCGCTGGATGCTGGATCCTTGTGGGAGGCCTTTGGTCCATCAGTGTAGTGGAGTCGGCTGATATGATGGTGGGATTGAGTCGTAACAAGACTGCAAAGGACGATGGGCAAAGTTGTATGGACGCCGTCTCCAACATTTTCTAGCACTTTCGTATATGTTCATTCATTCATACCAGCTCATATACGTCCCCACCGAGGGGCTCGAGGCTACCCTGAATTAGGGCGATCGGTCGTCTATGTATCCCGATATAAAGGCGCGGTCGCCACTCGAAAACTTTAGTGCCCCAACGACTATCTGTTCTAAGAGCTATGTGTCCTGCCCACTGCCACTTCAGTTTAGCGATTCTGTCAGCTATGTCGCTTACTTTGGTTGTCCTACGGATCTGCTCATTTCTGTTTCGATCGCGTAGGTAAACTCAGAGCTTAGCTCGCTCCATCGCACTTTGGGTGACCTTGAGCCTTCTTATGAGGCCCATAGTTAGCGATTTTGTTTTAGTTCCGTATGTCATCACTGGCAACACTTTCCGACGACCTGGTGAAGGTCCCACTGGATGCGAGCAGCGTAGGACCAGTAGTCGTGGAAATGCTCGGAGGAGGTCTTTGTCCAGCAGTGAAGGTCTCTCGGCTGATATGATGATGATAAAGTTCTGATTGAGCTCTTTCATTTAGGGTTTGACAGATAACATAACTATGACATATCGCGGTCAAAACAACACGAAAAATCTAATATTGACACGTTCAACGACGTGTAACAGTTTTTTTCAACGACGTGGCAGCACTATGTAATAAAGTGGCGGTATCACAAAGACCTTTCTATTGTGATAGGTTAGAAAGTGCTACAAGAGTGGGGGTATGTGTGTCACATTGTCCTTTTACAAAAAACAAACCTTTTTATTTAAACATTTTTTTGAAACCACAGCATTCATTCTACAGTACATAATCAAGATTTAAATTATTTTTAACCCCTGAAGCAAAAAGCGGGATTTAACGTGTGTATCTGTGTGTGTGTCTGCGCCTGCACCATCATGGTTCCAAAACGAATGGACCGATTTTAAAGCGATTTTGTAAGTTGACTTGTGAGGAAACCTGCACACACCTGCGAAGAAACTCGAAGGTTGTGTGTGAAGTCGACCAACCCGCACTGGGCCCGCATGGTCGACTAAGGCCCGATCGCCCTAATTCAGGGTAGGCTCGAGCCACTCGGTGGGGACGTATATGAGCTGATATGATGATGATGAAGTTGACTTTTCAAGTTCTTAAAATAATGAAGTTTCTGTGTGTGTGTATGTGTGTGTGTGTGTTTGTATGTGTATGCGCGTGCGTGCGTACGTGCGTGCCTGCGTGCGTGTGTGCGTGTGACTTGTATATTGTATTCTGAGATGACATACTCGTAGTGTTAGTATTATATTTTTGTGTTAGTGCAATCTTTTTAGGCTCTTTTGACTTCAGTTTTAGAAAGAAAGACGTCATAGCTAAGGTAGTTTTGGTATCTGGAAACAGTTGCTTATTCCCAACGACTAGTAGAGAAAAATAAATTAATTATCATTAATTTACAATTATATTGTTGGCTTTAAGTACGGGACAAACAAACACACATACCACACTCAAACACACATACACCACAAACACAAACAGCACACTCATACTTCGTTACACAAACACTTAAAATAAACACAAAACATAGATACACAAGCTTTTCTTTTTCTACATTTTTGTTTCCTTAATATCTTGTTTATATGTGTTCACATTGTTTATGGTCAGACTTTTGTTATGGAAGTGCGAGTCCTTCTGACACAGGTTTACAAAAAAACCTAAAAGAAGGTCTCATGGTTGAGATGTTGTTAAGACCTAATAAACATTTTTTTTTTAAAACCGTGCTCGCGACCTAATCGAAGTAACTAGTATCTCATCTGTGACCTAATGCCGGCACGGCACCAGCACGGCATCGGAGCACAGATGAGATACAAGTACTTCTTAGACTGTGCTAGTACCGGGGCTTCGTTTTTCCATTGAGCCGGTGCCGTCGCCTTTGCCGGTCAGTGGAAAGACTCATACATTTTTGCTTTCCCGGCAGCCGGGCACGCTGTGACTGTCTTTGCACTTTACTTTTCCCACTTGTTTTTTGTTAACGTTGTTAACAAAACTGGATTGAAATTGTTCTGAGAATGAAGAGTGTGTAAAGATGAAAGCTTTTCGGAGCACCGTGTACCTACATGTTCACTATCCAATGAACCTGCGGTGAAATGTTTTGTTGACAATACTTTTGTAAGCTTGCTTTGTAACTTCATCATATTAGCTCATATACGTCCCCACCGAGGGGCTCGAGCCTACTCTAAGTTAGGGCGATCGGGACTTAGTCGACCACGCGGGCCAAGTGCGGGTTGGTCAACTTCACACACAACCTTCGAGTTTCTTCGCAGGCGTGTGCAGGTTTCCTCACGATGTTTTCCTTCACCGTAAGAGCGTCGGATAACGTACATATGAAATCGAAATTCGAAAACACATTGGTACGTGGCAGGATTCGTACCACGGCCTCCCGGATAGGAGGTAGCGGCCGTAACTGTTACGCCACCGACGCTCTGTACATTTTATTATTATATCAGCTCATATACGTCCCCACCGAGGGGCTCGAGCCTACCCTGAATCAGGGCGATTAGGCCTTAGTCGACCACGCGGGCCCAGTGCGGGTTGGTCGACTTCACACACAACCTTCGATTTTCTTCGCAGGCGTGTGCAGGTTTCCTCACGATGTTTTCCTTCACCGCTAAAGCAATCGGTAAGTATATGTACGTAAGTTTTTGAAAAACTCATTGGTACATTGGCCGTCCAGATTTGAACCCGGTACCTCTGGTTAGATGGGCCGAGCCGTTACCGGTTGAGCCACCGACGCTTTTACATGCTCTGTACATACCCATATTTAAACAATCAAAATCATTCAACATAACCATTGATTAAACATAAATAAATGGCACTAGAGCTGCCTACAACCGCAGTAAAAACAGACCATTTAGGAGCCAAGCACAGGTTTTTATGTAATAAACATTAATTATTATCTTCTAATCCGTTTTGATCAAGTGGCTGTGGGCCTGTGTCAAGGCGAATGTCTGTGGCTGGCCTTATCTCGCATCTGACAAGCCACAAGATGAAAAAGTTTTTATTGAGCCGTCAGAGTTGACCAAAGAGATTCCAACTTTACATCTTAAGAGGATTGTGAAGCTGTGACTTTTCATACAAACGGCGTTAACGATTTTCACCTCTTAAATGTTAACCGATCAAGACCAATTTTTGAAAGGTTGTGTCTGTCATACATAACAAAAGCTAGGCTTATTACGTTTTTGTTTTTTCGATAAAGTTAATAAGTTTAATTTTATGGTCGTTCACGTGTTTTCATACAAAACTAACTTCGGCCATTTTTGTTTGTTTATAATCCATCAGTAATTTTAAAAACGAAACGTGCAAGCCTAGTTTTTGTTCTGACTGACAACCTATCAAAAATTGGTCCAAATCGGTTAACATGTAAGAGGTGAAAATCGTTAACGCCGTTTGTATGAAAAGTTGCAGCTTCACAATCGTCTTAAGTTAGTTGACTGTCTACTCTTAAACTAAGAAAGCCTATTTTCAACCGACTTCTAAAAAGGAGGAGGTTTATAATTCGACTGTATGTTTTTGTGTGTGTGTGTTACGCGATATCTTCGCAGATTGTTTACCGATTTTCATGATTCTTTTTTTATTCAATAGGGTATGCTCCCGACTTCATTAAAATCGGAGTAGTACTTTACTAGAAAAGTAACAAAAACGAAAAATATTATAAATACATTAAAGCGTTGGTGGCGTAACGATTAGGGCCGCTACCTCCTGTCCTCCTGGAGGTCGTGGTTCGAATCCTAACACGTACCAATATGTTATCGAATTTAGATTTCGTACGTTTATCCGACGGCGCTTACGGTGAAGGAAAACATCGTGAGGAAACCTGCACACGCCTGCGAAGAAACTCGAATGTTGTGTGTGAACTGTAAAGTCGACCAAACCGCACTGGGCTAGCCCGATAGCTCTAATACAGGGTAGGCTCGAGCCCCTCAGCGGGGACGTATATGAGCTGATATCATCAAAAATATTAAAGCAAAATTGTACATATTAAGGCGACGTTTATAACCACACTTTTTCAATGGTTTTTCGTTTCAATAAAAAACTACAATGAACGTATAAGAAAATAATAACATTGCTCACTTTGTATTACCATAACAAATATTGTTGTATATTTTTTTTTAATTTACTATTTAAAAATATTAGTTATAAATAGAGTTGAAAGTTACGGTGTATTTTTGGGATTTTTTTTCTATCGAGCCAGAACTGCTCAATCGTGTTTCTAATAGCTTTGGATTTTAAGGAACATCATCAACATGGGTATTTTTTCGACTTTGGGTTTTCTATCGTTTAGGAGTAATTGACGTCAAAAATAACGAAAATCTGTAATATTACCGCCTTAAGTTGTTGCGATTAAACTCTGTTTTTTAACGTTTTAGCGTTTTCAATTATATATTTCACAAATCATTTATCGGATAAAATATCTTAGCAAACCCGCAGTAGCTTTTAAAGACCTATTCCTATCATCATTTTCCTATACCAAACCCTTTTAAATATACTTGCTAATACAGTTGCATGAGTCTTTATTTTGGTTCATTGTTTGACCTTGTAGTACCCGTTGATACCTTTTGTTCCGAGATTCAAAAAATAGGCAATTGACAGTATTGGGCAGTAAAGTTCTCGAGTCGCGACCTCGCACCGGAAAACGTAGCGTAGGCAGGCCTTCCATGCGGTGGAGCGACGGCCTGTTGAAGATCGCGAGAAGCCGCTGGATGCGGGCAACGCAGGACCGGTCGTCGTGGAAGTCCTTTGGGAGGCCTTTGTCCAGCAGTGGATGTTTTTCGGCTGATATGATGATGATGATGACAGTATCTAAAATAAATTTTAAAGTACTAGCTGTTTACAGCGGCTTCACTCGCGTGGACAACGTTTTTATCACTTTTCGAGGGTGCGCAGTGCGCGAGCCGCAAGTAGTTCGCGAGCGTAGAAAAAAGTAGCCTATGTGTTAATACAGGTCCTAATCTGTCTACCTACCAAATTTCAGCCAGATCCGTTCAGTCGTTTTTGCGTGAAAAAGTAACAAACATACATTCTTACAAACTTTCGCGTTTATAATATTAGTAGGATTATTCACTAAATAGCATTTTTCCTTCAAAAGCACAAAATGTATTAATTTGATATTTTAATCCATTTTCAATTTTTAATTTATTATAATCACTAATTTAATTTAATTAGGAGAGCCGACCCTACTTGACGTGGAAAAAGGCAAAGAAGAAGAAGAAGAAGAGAGTCACTAAATTAGTTCAACAGAGACGATGACGTTAGTAACACAAACAATTTCAGAACAAAGTGTCACTCTTGAGTGTTGTATTAAAAGTGACTCAAATTATGACTAGTAGCGAAAAACCGGATTGTAGAACGCGTTGATGTCTTTTATTCAGTGATTTGGGAAATTGCAGAATATACATTGATGTTTAGAGAATCGGGAAATTATGGAACGGCTCGGTGGTTGATATGATTTGGACTTCAAATCTTCGAAACGAATAAAAACTTTTTTTTATTATTAGCGACTTGAAAAAAATTAAAACCCGACTGCATTAAAACATGACACCTCTTTTTGGCCAGTCGGGTAAAAATGTATCCTATGTCACTCACGGGATGAATACGAATCTAACGACACCTCGCACGCCAAAATTAAATAAAATACGGTAATTTAAAAAACTAAAAAACCCGACTGCGTTTCTGTGTAATATGTAAATGAAAAACCCTAAAACAAGAAAGTCGTCATACCCGATTGCACTTAACTTAAGACAAATTGTAGCAGTCGGGACCCATTCTAGAAATGGAGGCTTAGTGAATTGAGAGCACATACCTATATTACATTGCAGATTACTCCAATATACTGACTACACGGCTGACTTTCTATAATGGGTCCCGACTGCTACAATTTTTCTTAAGTTAAGTGCAATCGGGTATGACGACTTTCTTGTTTTAGGGTTTTTCATTTACATATTACACAGAAACGCAGTCAGGTTTTTTAGTTTTTTAAATTACCGTATTTTATTTTATTCATTTTTTAGTTTTATTATTGAATGAGTTTGTGTAGTAACCTATATACACATGTCACACATTAAGATTACGCAGATTATTAACTTATCAGTTGATATAATAATATTATTATATTCTGCAGCCGTCCTGGCTGCAGAGCGTGTCAAACATTTGAATTTGGCAAGAAAAACCCGCCATTTTGTATTTTTTTTATTTTGATATACCCAGTGTCACTCTCACAGTAAATACGAATCTAACGACACCTCTCAAGCCAAAATCCATCCAGCCGTTCAGGCTGCAGAGCGTGCCAAACAATTATACATACATACAAACATACATACATACATACATACTCTCGAAAAACATAACCCTCCTTCTGGCGCAGTCGGGTAAAAATTAACCCCTCTTTTTGGCCAGTCGGGTAAAAATGTATCCTATGTCACTCACAGGATTAAGACGAATCTAACGACACCTCGCACGTCATATTTAAAAAATTAACCCCTCTTTTTGGCCAGTCGGGTAAAAATGTATCCTATGTCACTCACAGGATTAAGACGAATCTAACGACACCTCGCACGCCAAAATTAAAAAATTAACCCCTCTTTTTGGCCAGTCGGGTAAAAATGTATCCTATGTCACTCACGGGATGAATACGAATCTAACGACACCTCGCACGTCAAAATTAAAAAATTAACCCCTCTTTTTGGCCAGTCGTGTAAAAATGTATCCTATGTCACTCACAGGAATAAGACGAATCTAACGACACCTCGCACGCCAAAATTAAAAAATTAACCCCTCTTTTTGGCCAGTCGGGTAAAAATGTATCCTATGTCACTTACGGGATCAATACGAATCTAACGACACCTCGCACGTCAAAATTAAAAAATTAACCCCTCTTTTTGGCCAGTCGTGTAAAAATGTATCCTATGTCACTCACAGGATTAAGACGAATCTAACGACACCTCGCACGCCAAAATTAAAAAATTAACCCCTCTTTTTGGCCAGTCGGGTAAAAATGTATCCTATGTCACTCACGGGATAAATACGAATCTAACGACACCTCGCACGTCAAAATTAAAAAATTAACCCCTCTTTTTGGCCAGTCGGGTAAAAATGTATCCTATGTCACTCACGGGATGAATACGAATCTAACGACACCTCGCACGTCAAAATTAAAAAATTAACCCCTCTTTTTGGCCAGTCGGGTAAAAATGTATCCTATGTCACTCACAGGATTAAGACGAATCTAACGACACCTCGCACGCCAAAATTAAAAAAATAACCCCTCTTTTTGGCCAGTCGGGTAAAAATGAATCCTATGTCACTCACAGGATTAAGACGAATCTAACGACACCTCGCACGCCAAAATTAAAAAATTAACCCCTCTTTTTGGCCAGTCGGGTAAAAATGTATCCTATGTCACTTACAGGATTAAGACGAATCTAACGACACCTCGCACGTCAAAATTAAAAAATTAACCCCTCTTTTTGGCCAGTCGGGTAAAAATGTATCCTATGTCACTTACGGGATGAATACGAATCCAACGACACCTCGCACGTCAAAATTAAAAAATTAACCCCTCTTTTTGGCCAGTCGGGTAAAAATGTATCCTTTGTCACTCACAGGATTAAGACGAATCTAACGACACCTCGCACGTCAAAATTAAAAAATTAACCCCTCTTTTTGGCCAGTCGGGTAAAAATGTATCCTATGTCACTCACAGGATTAAGACGAATCTAACGACACCTCGCACGTCAAAATTAAAAAATTAACCCCTCTTTTTGGCCAGTCGGGTAAAAATGTATCCTATGTCACTCACGGGATGAATACGAATCTAATGACACCTCGCACGTCAAAATTAAAAAATTTGCCCCTCTTTTTGGCCAGTCGGGTAAAAATGTATCCTATGTCACTCACAGGATTAAGACGAATCTAACGACATCTCGCACGCCAAAATTAAAAAATTAACTCCTCTTTTTGGCCAGTCGGGTAAAAATGTATCCTATGTCACTCACGGGATGAATACGAATCTAACGACATATAGCACTCCAAAACCTATCAAGCAGTTTGGGCTACACAGCGTGTCAAAAAATTTATAAACATACATACATACATACATACGTACATACATACCTACATACACACATACATACATACACTCGAAAAAAAAAAACCCTCCTTCAGACGCAGTCGGGTAAAAAGGAGGAGGTTCTATGTTTGACTTTAGGTATTTTGATGTATGATAACCGATATATCCATTAGTTGTAAACCGATTTTGAAAAATCTTGTTTTTAGTTCATATAGTATGCCTTTATAATGGACCCTATAAAAAAAAAACTAAAATTGGTTTGGTACTTTTCTCTAAAAATTAGCATAAAAAAAATACGACGAAATTGAAGTCGATTGTTTTATCGTGTTTAGCGTAGTCAATTAATAATTTATTCAAGGTTTAAAGGAAAATTTTAAATAATACCTCATCAAAACGTTCACTAAGAACTGTATAATAAAAATATTTATTTGAACAGGTGCAAAATGTAACTGCTACGTTACGTACACTATATCAAGTACGTAACTACACTGAATTCCGTAATATTTTGTTCGTATTTTACTCAATGTAGCCATGAATTACTCAAATGTTTCATATTTAATTAAACGTCCCCAGGAGGCTCGAGTTTCCATACAAACGTAGTTCCGCTTTAATACGAAAACTATATGCCGGCTTGATTCCAAACTTTGCAAATACATATATTGAGTAGACACGTCAATTAGTTTTCGTCGTAGTAAATTTAAACATAACTAAACGAAGGCTTAAATTAGTTTTGTACTGAAAGTTCGAAACTGTTAGTACATCGAAAATTAATTACAAACATCTTTATGTGTCTATTTAATATATTTGCAAAGTTTGGACTCAATCCGTAATGTAGTTTTTGTATAAAAGCGGAAATACGTTTATATGGAAACTCGAGCCGAGAAACTACCTCGAGCTGGGGACCCTTAAGCTGAAAATACTTAATAATATGCTATCTTGATTTAGAGTTACTGTTTTATACGACGCAAAAAAAAATAATTAAAAAAGCAACTATTTTAATATTTTTTTATTCACAATTAGTAAGCCCTTGGCATCATCTCACCTGATGGTAAGTGATATATTGGTATAGTATAAAGTGGTATATAATTAAAAACAAAGAGATTAAAACGTTTGTGATGTTCAGATATCTGAAAAGATCTGAGGGCATGAGCACGGAAGTGAACATTAACTCTCCGGATGAATCGGTTCAGATATCTGATCACCTGGATCTCCTCGGCGTGGATTTAATACCTAATCTTAATTTCGGTCGTACCATTGAGTCCAAAGCAAAAGTTTCTGGAATGAAGCTGAGCATTCTCCCTTAGATGATACCGTACTTCAAACCTGGAAAGCTGTTTACACTTACGGGATGGTTCAGCCCGCTATCAGCTGGATACCTTGGACGCCATCGACCTTGGCGCTCGGAAGCTCGGTGACGACGAGCTAGTCAACAACAAGCTCAAAAGCCTTGAGCATCGCCGCAAAGTCGCCTGTCTATCGGTATGGTATTGAATTTATTTCGGAGAGTGTACGCAAGAACGACCTTATTCCCCTAGCTACGTTCCACCGTCGTCAGGGAGAGATTGCATCCCTTTGTTGTTAATGTTCCACCTTTGCGCACGAAGCGTTACGCTTCCTTGTTTATTATGCGGACAGCAAAGGAGTGGAACTGCGTCAGCCTTACCCTATTCTTATAATTTGGGGATCTACAAGGCGAGTCAATAAGCATTATTTGAGTTTACGTGTACCAAACTCGACTGCATCATCACTTCCCATCAGGTGAGATGATATCAAACGAAGCGCCCTATATATCTTCGTTCTGAATATATCTGGTAGAAGTCTTAAATTTAAGTTACCAATGGTAATTAATTACTGAACCTACGTCTACCCCCTAATTACAAATTTGTAGGTAGGTACCTAATATAGTTTGAGAATAAAATTCTGCCTGTATCTTCGTTCTGAATATAGGTAGAAATCTTAAATTTTTGTTACCAATGGTAATTACTGAACCTATGTATAGTTTGAGAAAAAAAATCTGAGAAAACGTGCCAAGTCTCAATTAAGAATACTTGGCCCTTAAAAGTGGTGAGATGGAATAAAAAGCCAAGTGTAAGTGAATTAAAAAAAGTCATATTTCCTTGTTTTGTCACTGACTTACTCACCGATCATCAAAAATGTAAAGTAAGAACTTCTATTATAAAAAAACTAAAGTTAATACTTCCGACTTACCTACAAACTTGAAATTGGGTAAGTACAAGGATAAGTTTAAGTACCCGTCATTGTATCAGGTCATATACGTCCCCACCGAGGGTCTCAAGCCTACCACGAATTAGGGCCAATCGCCCTAATTCGTGGTAGGTAAGAACTTTAAAAGTCAACTTCATCATCATCATATCAGCTCATATACGTCCCCACCGAGGGGCTTGAGCCTACCCTGAATTAAGGCGATCGGGCCTTAGTCGACCACGCGGATCCAGTGCGGGTTAGTCGACTTCACACACAACCTTCGAGATCACTTAAGTAATATTGATTCCTTGAAAAAAAAATTCGAGCGAGACCTACAGTACTCGCATATTATGATGTGTAACATGTGACAAAATACTTTATAAAAGGACGGCAAAGATACGGCAGACTAGGCTGTATGGTCATAGATACCTTTGCCTTGTCCGCGCTTTTAAAGCCTGAAAAAAGGACGGCAAAGATACGGCAGACTAGGCTGTATGGTCAATTGGTCATAGATACCTTTGCCTTTTCCGCGCTTTTAAAGCCTGAAAAAATGCGACTTCCTGTTACACATGGGACAAATTTCCGTCCCATTTCACGAAATCACTCCCACAAATTGCAGGAAAGCGAGAGCAAAGATGTTACACATCAAAAAACATGCATTTAACCTGATTTCAAATCAAACGCGTATTGGAAAACCGTTAAATCTAACATCAATAACCGATCAAAAAGCGAACGAAGAAAATTGCTGTAACCAAAAATAACATGTTATTGTCAAAAATTATCTTGCGTAACAACAACAGCGTCAGCGCTATCATTATTCGTCTTGTCTGCCTATAATAAACCAAACAATACAATAAAAGGCTTGCGTCATCTCACATCTTTTGTTGCCGTATCGATTTGTACAGCTTTGTTACGCCTTTTCAAGGCACATATACAGCAAACATCGGTATATACGTCAATTTGTCAATAACACAGGTCATTAAGGTTATTGGATCATACAAAATTGCATTCAACGTTGGTGTATCTAGAAGCGGCTGTAGCGCAGTGCGACTAGCGTGGTAGCGTCGATCCCGCAGGTGAACTGATCAGAAGCACGGTTATTACCTTGATGGGTTTGACTGTTAGTGTCATTTATCGTTACCGTGGGCATTGCTGTACAAGGCACGTTAAGGTATATTGGCAAATATAGGCAGTGAGAAGCGCTTAGCAAGAAAGTTAGGAAAATTATTCCTGCTTAATTTTTCGGCCTGAAAAAAAGATATGTAATCATCAAGGATATTACCTAGGGCCCCTGTAAGTTCATTACACAATTAGATTAACTTGACGCGATCATAAAAAATCCCAAACATAGCATAAATTGAAGCAAAGTAAAGCAAAGCCTGTCAACATTTGTAGGAAAAAATATTTCTCTTAAATTTGAAATTTCTATCATAATTTTCTTCTTTTTAAACTACTTAGACTATGTTTATTCAAATTTAATTTAGTTCACTTTTTCTAAACTTTTCAACGAAAAAACATTGAAAATGTGCAAAAGTGTGGTTATTTTCTTTACTCTTTACACGTAAAGAAAAAGACAGAGAAAACTGTTCAGTAAACGCCTCGCCTTACCTTAAGCCGTTGGTCCCGGTTGCTACCACTAGTGGCTCTGTGAGCTATAGACCTCGCGAGTTTTTCGTAATGGCTGAAATTATATTTTTTAATTGGTCGAACAGCTAATCGATTTGTACGAGTTAAAAACTGGTAGTCCACGAATATGCAACTAAAACAAATTTTAAGTGTTAAAGTATGCAATAGCTCGTAGAACGGGGCGGCGTAAGTATGAAGAGTAAAAATTTTTTTTTGCTATTTCAGCAAAGTCGTTGAACAAAAGTTGTTCAGTATGATGAGTTGAAGCCCCATTTAACGGGACCTACACCAATTTTGTTACAACCTGTATACTTTGCCCCCGTGTGCGGAGTATGGCCTAAATTTCCCGAGTTAGGGAAGAAACCCGTGCCCCAGTAGTGGGAACGATATGGATTGTTATAATGTAAGGTGTAATAGAAGCGTCGGTGGCTCAACCGGTAACGACGCGGTCCATCTAACCAGAGGTACCGGGTTCAAATCTGGACGGCCAATGTACTAATGAGTTTTTCAAAAACTTACGTACATACTTACCGATTGCTTTAACGGTGAAGGAAACAACAGGGGACGTATGTGAGCTGATATAATAAAAGGTGTAAATATGCAGACTAGCTGTTGCCCGCCGCTTCACCCGGGCAAATCCCATTTTTTGCCGCTCCCGTGGGAATCCTTTCTTAGCGAATGCTTACGTCATAATTGCTATGTCTATGTCACATTTCAACCCGCACCGTCCAGTGGTTTAAGCTGTGCGTTGATAGATCAGTCAGTCAGTCACGGTTTTTTTCTATATATACATTATGATGAGTTTGATAATGTTATGTTTCACAAAATTCACGCTTCTGTCACCTTACGTCATTCGCGCGTTATTACGTTTAGTTTTGGGTGGCGATGGCGGTTACGTGTTAAAGTAATTTAATTTAATTGTGTTGAGTACGACCCACACTTGGCTGGTTTTTATTATTATTATTAATTTATTTAAATTTGAGTGCGTTTAACAGCAACTCACCTGATGGTAAGTGATGATGCAGACGAGGATTATTGTTTTGTTTGGATTATTGGATTTATTGTTTTAGGAACGGAGCCTTCCTATTTGAATGAGAGCAAAGGGAGATATCTCCGCCAGGCGAGGTGGTATGCCTAGGGTTCGGCTGTGGACCAATCATTGTTGATTCTGAACTCAGCGCTGAAGAAATTCTAATAGCGCGTTCTAGATTATTACGTAAGACAATTTTAACCATTTTCTTACCTCTCCTCTCCCCTCCACGTAAGAAAAAATAAAACTTGGATGACGCCCCTCTACCCCTTTTAATCTTACGTCAAATCTGTATCTACCAAAATTGCAAAGAAAACGTAGAAAATATTAAGATCGTGTGTTCGAAACAAACCGGTCACTGACAACTTCAGAATTCAGTTTTGTTTGTTTCATGTGGAATTACTGTAAATATGTATAGGTATACCAACCAATGTGTGTAAAAATATAAATATTTACTAAAGTATTGCCTACTTTTTTGTTATATTCAAAATGATAGGCAATGTTTATTTTATGTTTTTAATATTTTTTTAATAATACCTTTATTTTTTTTATTCGAGTTAGTATTTCCCTCAAGGACAATATTTTGTAAGTAGTGCAAAGTTGTTTTCTTATATGTGTTTTCGACTCTGTCATAGTTCTCACCAGCTCCCTTTATAGTGGGACACACAACACAAGCACTCAAGCGCATCTTTCCTAGATACCCCGTGATTGTATATCGGCACGCAACTCTCTTGTATGAGGTGGGGATACTACAGCGTGCGCACGCGATCGATACGTTGCTAATAATGTACAGGGCGACTTTTTATTCACTGAGAAGCGGCAAATGATAGATGCTATTCATGAAAGTGAACAAATTTCCCCAAGGAACTCACAGAATCGAAGCAAAAAGGTGGTAAGCCCTTGGCAGGATACTAATTGAGTTTAAAACTCTACAAAATTTGCAAAACGCCTGATCAATGTTATTAAGAGCCCGCTGGAGTTCATAAATCCCATACAAACGTAGTATTTGATTCATTTGTTAACCAAAGAACGGATTTTTAAATAATTTTATATCGATAATCGGAAAACGTATATCTGTGTCTGAGCCGCATTACTTTTTTGTAAAACGAAACAAGAATCCATTATTATTCAACAAACTTGTTTTTAAGGTAAAAGATGGAAAATAAGTTTATTGGTATTAAATGGATTCCTGTTTCGTTTTTCAAAAAAGTAATGCGGTACAGACACAGATATACGTCATCCGATTATCGATATAAAATTATTTCAAAATCGGTTCTGTGGTAAACAAATGAATCAAATACTACGTTTGTACGGGATTAATGAACTCCAGCAGGCTCATTACAACTAGAATTTAATGTCCTTAGCTTTGCAATTTTTGTAATGTTTTTAAGACTGTATTCGAGGTTGTGATGAGGACAAACCACACGCAGATCGCATTGGTCGACTTCAGTTTTTTCCCGATCCCTCAAAAACTGCATTTTTCCCGGATAAACAGTATCCTATGTTGTATTACATCCTTGACTTTGGCTCTATGCAAAATATAAGCAAATTCAGTTTAGACGTTTGGGCGTAAAATTGGAACAAACATCCATACTTTCGCGTTTATAATATTAATGGGATTGGTATGGGGAGTTACAGAAAATCGGTTCAGACACTTGGGCGTAAAATTGGAACAAACATCCATACTTTCGTGTTTATAATATTAATGGGATTAGTATGGGGAGTTACAGAAATAAAAGTTCCGGTGGTAGGGATGACAGTTATGTCCGTAAAGACGGTGGTGAACATCGAAATCAAACAGCGGGGCAGAGGAAAACCCCCCGGCGACGTGGTGATTCAACGTACTGGGGGATCTGAAGACGCTGAAAAAATTTACAAGGAGGCCCTACCCCAGATTAATTGGTCAGGAAGAAGAGTATGTGAAGGCATTTTTAGGGTTCCGTACCTCAAAAGGAGAAAAGGAACCCTTATAGGATCGTTTCGTTGTTCGTATGTCTGTCTGTCACACCTTTTCTCAGGAACGCATAAAGGTGTCAAGTTAAACTAATACCAAATACTAAAGTCTATGATCCCTTGAGGCTGTAAAAAAACCAAGCTTCTAAGTCAAAGCAATAAAAAGATACGGTCATTTTACGGTCAAATTTTGGTTCTAGCCGTCCTCCCGCGGCTACGCCTACGTTGTTTTCGATTTTCCCGTGGGAATAAAACATTTTCCCGAGGTAAAAAGTAGACTATGTCCTATTCCAGGACCTGACCTATATGTGTGCCAAGTTTCATCCAGTGGTTGAAGCATGAACAAGTAACAACATCCATACATACATACAAACTTTCACATTTATAATATAAGTAGGATTCGCAAGTAAATGAAACCCTACTGGGAACTCCCCGTTGACCTAGAATCATGAACTTTGGCTAGAAGCAAGGTCTCACAGCACAAGTAAAAGAAAAAAAATGAAAAATCGTAAATTTGTAGTTTTACGTTTTATCACATATTTTTTTATATATTTTTCAGTTTACAAAGTTATATTTTCAGTTGAAGAATTAACCAGGATGTATATCGATGTACAGGAGAATATTTTGTTTTGTGAAGTTTGTCCTTCAATCGTTGGCGTACCCAAATGTGTTTAGGTACGGATACTCAGTGCCGGAATCCGACTTGCACTTGGCCTGTTTTTTGCTCTGATTGTGTAAGTTCCTAGGGAAAGTAGATTCCACCGAGTATTACCGTTTTTTAGCCAATAAATATTCACATGTATTTATTGATTACAATGATCCATAGCAATAGCAACATGATTACACGACTTTGTACTTGCTTATTACCGGACTGCGCCATCAGCAGGGTTATATTTATCGAATACTCAAATATAAGGTCTAACAAAATTATCTGAAACTATTTTAACTGGTGCTTCTACCCATGAAACTGAACAACTTCCCTATGAAACCCATAGACAAATCTCAAAAAAAAATTTAAACTTCGCATACTAAGTTGGTTGATCAGCTGATCGAGTTAGTATGGAAAGCCAATTTATTTTGCAATTTGACTATGGGTTCCATGGGGAAAGTTGTTCAGTTTCATGGGTAGAAGCACCAGTTTAAATAGTTGCAGCTAATTTTGTTACACCTTATATAGCCTTTTTTTAATTCACAATTGGTAAGCCCTTGGCATCATCTCACCTGATGGTAAGTGACGATGATGCCGAAGATGGAAGCGGGCTTACCAAGATTCCCCAACGCAATGGAGAACTGGCTATCTTATCTTCAAGTCAGAACCCATCAATGTTGTTAACACTGATGTTTGGCGGCAAGACTTAGATAAGATGGTGATAGCTAGCCAGACGGGCTTAGAAAATGGGCTACCACAACCGCCACAACGGGGCGTAGGTACTAGCAGTACTAGCCTGTAGCCAGCCTGGCAAAACTCGCGGAAGTTTGCCAGGCTGTGCCCCGCCGCCCGCTGCCCCGCAAGTACCCTTCCGTTGCTCTGCGTAAGTACATTCGTTGCACTACTGTAAGCCACTGTATTGTAGTACTGTATTGGAGTGCGAGGTGTCGTTAAGTTAGTCATGGTCCCGTAAGTGTAATGATAAAGGATTATTTTTTACCTGACGCCAAAAAAGAGGGGTTAAGTTTTTATGCAGTCGGGTTTTTAATTTATAATTATTCGTGTAGTAATTTTAATTTTCTTTTGTTACCTACGTCGTTTTTATTTTTAACTATATATTGTCCGCGACTTCGTCCGCTTTGATAAATAAACATGAAAAACCACAAAAAAATGAATCATTTGAAAATGAATCATGCCTCCAAAATCCGTTCAATACCGTTGTCCGTTGTGTTGGAAATTAGCAAGAAGTCAGTTTTTAACGTGTATAGCGTTTACAATTATTGCCATCCAAAAAAAAAAAGTCGCTTATTTATGGGAGCACAGCAGTGCCTCCAACCAAGTCCACTTTTTAACCGACTTCAAAAAAAGGAGGAGGTTTCTCAATTCAACCGTATATTTGGCATCATCGTAACTTACCATCAGGTGAGATGATGCCAAGGGCTTACCAATTGTGAATATAAAAATTATGTGTGTTCGCGGATAATCGTTGTTTATGAACCGATTTTGATGATCTTTTTTTGTTGGAAAAGAGATATCCCAAGGGTGGTAACATGATAAGGATACCAGGATCTGATGATGGCATCCCAGAGAAATCGAGGGGAACCTTCAAAAATCGTAGTGGCGACTAGTGCTATTGAAGTCGGTTTTTTTTTTGTTTAAAATTATATATATACGTCAGAAGTTGAGTAATTTCAACTAAAATCTAATAACACTGTAGCATTATTAACTTTCAAGAGAGCTCATATTATAATTTATGAGTTCAGTAAAAAGATTGCGTGTTAAAGACTCATCTCATCAGCTGTTTAATTAGTGCTGATCTAGCAACGTGATTGATTGATCGATGAATGTCTAATTTACTATTGGGTGTTTAAGTATGAAATTGCCGATTGGATAAAAAAGTTTAAAGAACATTAATATTAATAAAAATAGTTATTAACACGTTTTTTTTATAAATAGTAATCTATTAGAAATTAAATGGTGTTAAACATATGGCTATTGTTTAGATATTTTGAGAGCGCGGTGGCTTTAAAACCATGAAGTCGGGTTTTTTACTAAAAAAAAGCCTATTATTGAGGCAAAAAATACGTATTTTTAATTTTAAAGCTCTAGAGTTATCACAGCAGTTTTTTCGTTACGAATGTCATATTTGGGAATACCCCGCATAAGATTTCGTCACTTTCGGCAAATTTCAAGAAAATAACTTGTCTGAAAAATTGCTCCATATGACCACTAAGAAAACGCCTTTGTTCCATTCAATGGTACATAGGTCAGGGGATTGGAACATGAAAGACATGCCACTAGTTAATAATAAAAGAGCCTAAGTAGTGTCACCATAAGGTCAATTATAAAAAACAAGAACTTTTATTTTCAATAAAAATTGGCACTAAAGTTTAATAAATAGAGTTTAAAAAAACTAAAAAACACGCTTTTAAAGTACATCAGACTAAAAATTAAAAAATAATTCTTAATATAAGCTGAAAATAATAATTAACAAATTACTAGTATATTATTGTGAAAAAGCGTGGGGCGCTCTGTGCCATACTTTTCGTCTATCGAGCAACCCACACTTTTTCACAATAATACTAGTAATTTGTTAATTACTATTTTCAACTTATATTAAGAATTATTTTTTACTTTTTAGTCTGATGTACTTTAAAAGGGTGTTTTTTTTATTTTTTTTAAACTCTATTTATTTTTTAGTTCAAACTTATGAAATTATTATATAGTCGCTGATTCTTAATAAGTCTACAAAGTTTGAATTAAATCTGTCCGGTTAAAGTGGGTCAAAATCGAGTCCAAAGGAGTCGGTTACATACATACAAACATACAGGTGAAGCTAATAAAAGCGTAATAAAAACTGAATCGGCAATTTCATACTTATACCCCTATTATTTTCATAACTCGAGAAGTACCGTCGCAAGAGCGAAATGAACACTATTAATAATGATCGCATATTGCATGCAAAACGGAATGGACATTTAACAAAGATCACAATTACTGCGATAATTACTTATTAATTACAGCCAATTAAGTACCTATCACCATTAGTTAGAAACACACGAACAGATACAACAATGACATCTCATCGGTCACAAAACTCACAAATTGCAATGCGCACTAAGACTCCAAACAATGCGTTAAATAATAACAATAGTTTGGAAGAAAAATTTCAATTGTTTTCACACGAGCTTTTTTAGTTATTGGGTTTCCCATTTTATGTAATTCTGTGTTTCTGTTCGTTACAACTTTTCCTCCTTTCAAAGCCGGGCACATAGCTGGTAGAACGGATGGCCGTTAGGGCAGTAAAATTCTCGAGTGGCGAAAACGTAGCGTAGACAGGCCTTCCACTCGTTGGACCGATGACCTGGTGAAGGTCGCGGGAAGCCGCTGGATGCGGGTCGCGCAGAACCGGTCGTCGTGAAAATCCTTGGGGGAGGCCTATGTCCAGCAGTGGACGTCCTTCGGCTGATATGTTGAAAGCCGAAGTACCTCTCTTTCTCTTTTCTTAGCAATTTTCCCGTCTGATAATTAAATAAGTATCTCATACAATCACTATGCTAGGCGTCGAAACCTGGGCTTTGCTACAGTCTCTCCAGCGGTGCCAAATCGACTATCGATACATCGAGTAATTGAAGTGTTTATATGAAAACGCCACCATGTCGGTTCACCTCCAGGAGCAGAATTCAAAACCTATCCGGCTGCAGCGAGGAATAATACTGGCAGACGTTATATCACGGAAACTGTACCGCCTCCTTGGAAGGTGTTTTCAAGCTTCCGGATTGAGATTGACTCGGCATCAATATTAACGACGAGTACATCACACACCTTCGACTCGCTGAAGCTTCGCAATATCTTCACGTTCAAAATACCGCAGTGTCTCAAGACCAAGGTCTTTGACCAGTGTGTATTGCCAGTGACGACATACGGAACTGAGACATGGTCGCTTACTATGAGCCTCATAAAAAGACTCAAGACCACGGATCAGATAAATTTATCTTATCCGTGCTCAAGACCACCCAAAGGACGATAGAGCGAGCTCTATGATCGGAGTTTCCCTAATACGAGACCGAATCAGAAATGAGGAGATCCGTAGAAGAACAGAGGTAACCGACATAGCTCACAGAATCGCTTAACTTAAGTGGCAGTATGCAGGGCACAAAGCTCGTAGAACAAACGGCCGTTGGGGCAGTAAAGTTCTCAAGAGGAAGCGTGGGTAGGCCTCCCATCTAAAAATAAAATAAAAATATATTTTTATTTTCACACCATATCTTAATAAGAATTTCGGTTGAAATAACACAATACTATTATAGGAGATGTGGTGGACTGGTGCCCGAGCTAGACTAATAAAGTCTGTATTAATTTACTACAAATTACAATGTAATGAATGTATTGAATTTAAGTGTCAATAAAAGATTGTGTGTGTGCGATTGCGTGTGTTTTTAAGTAAATACAAATTACCCTGCTGTATGAGATCGTCATATCAACCGATGACATCCACTGCTGGACAAAGGCACACAAAGGCCTCCCCCAAGGATTTTCACGACGACCGATCCTACGCTGCCAGTATCCAGCGGTGTCCCGTGACCTACACCAGGTCGTCGTTCCACCGATTGGGAGCGTAGAAATGTTTTCTTCAAATCCCCCGGGAACTATATTGGGCCTTGCCAAAGAGATACTATTTACGCCTTGCTAATTAGTAGTGTATGTTACTTCCCAATCCGTTGTTCCGTTGCGATTTAAAAGAAATGACACCATCAGGTGAGATGATGCCAAGGGCTTATCAATTGTGTATAAAAAATAAAAGTCTGGTTTTATGAAACCACGGTAAAAGTGAAACTTTACAGAGGACGAAACGATCATGGCTGCTCTCGCTACGGTACAGAGGTCGAAACGACCATACCGTCAGACGAAAGCGACCGTCACGCGACATGCAACACACAGACGAAAAATGTGAGACGATGTCATAAAAGTTTCACTTTAAAAATCAACAAAAACCGGTTGTTTTTTCAGATTCCCCAGGAACTGTGGCAAACTATGCTATTTTTACGGGATAATAGTAACCGAATGTCACTTCCCACCTCGTCAAATATCTGTGTGCAAAAAATCACGTTGATCCGTTGCTCCGTCGCGACGTTAATGAATAACAAACCAACACACTTACACATTTATAATATTACAAGGGGTGTAACAAAATTGGTGTAGGTCCCGTAAACTGGGGGTTCTGCTCATCATACTGAACAACTTTCCCCCAAGGAACCCATAGTCAATTCTCAAAAAAATGCCTCAGTTAACGAGATCTAAACCAATTTTGTTACATCCTGTATAGTAAGGAAAAGAAGGATACTCCGTCTATAGACATTGAATAAGGATAGATGACACTAAACACACAGGTTAAATATAGTAAGGAAAGGAAGGATACTCCGTCGATAGCCATCGAATAAGGATATATGACACTAAACACACAGGTTTAATATAGTAAGGAAAGTAAGGATAATCCGTCGATAGTCATCGAATAAGGATATATGACACTAAACACACAGATTTAATATAGTAAGGAAAGGAAGGATACTCCGTCGATAGTCATCGAATAAGGATATATGACACTAAACACACAGATTTAATATAGTAAGGAAAGGAAGGATACTCCGTGGATAGTCATCGAATAAGGATATATGACACTAAACACACAGGTTTAATATAGTAAGGAATGTAAGGATACTCCGTCGATAGTCATCGAATAAGGATATATGACACTAAACACACAGGTTTAATATAGTAAGGAAAGTAAGGATACTCCGTCGATGGCCATCGAATAAGGATATATGACACTAAACACACAGGTTTAATATAGTAAGGAAAGTAAGGATACTCCGTCGATGGCCATCGAATAAGGATATACACATGACACTAAACGCACAGGTTTAAAAAGTTAAACAAATATTACATGTAATGGTGACTTTGCGTTGGGTTCGACCGGAAGCTCATTCAATCAAAACCGGAAGTGCGAGGAATCGATCGATTCAAACTTTTCATGGGAAATTGACACGCCCTTGAATTTGGTTTTCGAACTGATTTGAACTGAATTGTAACTACTGCCGATTAGGATGATTTCTCGTTGAAGTACAGTCGGTGACCTATAAATCCTATTGTTATACAATGATTATATACACATCAACTTTGCCTAGGGAAGTTTTTAGTCTTTTCATACAAAACATGGTTTTTTGACGAACTATAAATAATTAATTTGGTCATGTATAGGGTAGGAACTTTCGATATGAATAAAGTGCTTTATTTACCCTCTCAGTTCTTATAAATTAATTTAGTTTTAAGTGGTTTTTGTATAAACGCGCGAAAAATGAAAATTGGGTATTTGACAGTATCAAAAATAAATTATAAAATGTTATTAATTAAAAAGAAATTCTCCTACAAAAGCACAAAAACTTATTCCTTTGACATTTTAATCAATTTTTAATTTTTATATTTCTTAAAATCACTAAATTAGTTCGTCAAAGACAATGACGTCACAATCACAAGCTAGTAACACGAACAATTTCAGAACAAAATGTCGTTTCCATTTCATTCAATCTAGCGGCCTACCGCGATCTTCACCAAGTCATCGGTCCACCGTGTGGGAAGCCAGCACACGCTACGTCTTCCGGTAATTATAATAGACTAGCTTTTGCCCGCGGCATCGCTCGGGTCAATGACTTTTTTTTTTTTTCGCACAATTGGTTAAACTATATAATATTACTGGTGGACATCTTTTTTTATGATTGTCTTTGAGTGTGAGTGGTGCGCGAGCCGCAAACAATGGCGATGTAAAAAATGTCACACTAAAAAGTATTTTTTTAGTTCCCTAAGGAACTGCATCTCACTATGCTGTTTTCACGGGATAAAAAGTACCTATGATGTTCTTTCCCGTGACACAAGCTACCTTCATGTCAAATTTCGTCAAAATTGGTTGAGGTGTTGAAGCGTGAAAAGGTAACAAACAAACACAATTTTACATTTATAATATTAGTAGGAATTCACTTTAATTTACTTATAAATTACTCAACCGGTAACGACTCGGTCCTCCTAACCAGAGATGCCGGGTTCAAATCCGGACGGCCAATGTACCAATGAGTTTTTCAAAACTAACGTATAATTACTCACCGATAGCTTTAACGGTGAAGGAAAACATCGTGAGGAAACCTGCATACACCTGCGAAGAAACTCGAAGTTTGTGTGTGAAGTCGACCAACCCGCACTGGGCCCGCGTAGTCGACTAAGGCCCGATCGCCCTAATTCAGGGTAGGCTCGAGCCCATCGGTGGGGACGTATATGAGCTATGACGTATGTGATGAAGCATGATGAACTTATAATTCATTTATTTTTATTATGCCAATAAAACAATCAAGTGTAATTACAATTCAATCAGTTTCGATCACTACCATATATAATCACACAACTGCCGATTAACTGAATAACGCAATTGTTCAGATGCTGATTACAGAGTCCATACGTTTAATATGTTTTAATTTAATTACATTGCATAAAACCTTTCACCGCAGTCATATTATTATTGTAGAGTAAGATACCTAAATATGGACTAGTCTTGCAATATGGACTCCCACCCTAACTCGGTAGGCGGCGCTGCTAGCGCAATGAAGTTAGCAACATTCAATGCCCGCGCCTCGCATCTTAGTGCTCCTCGAACACAGCGGCCATATTTTCACGTGTGCGTAAGTGGCAACAATTTCATCACTTTTCCTTCATTTGATGAAGTTTCTTGGTGAGTTTCTTAAGAATATTACTACCATATTGTTATTATTTCAGTTTTAGTAATATATATATATATATATAATAAGCATAATTTTATCGAGAGATATTTGTGATATTGCATATAAACACACCTACTTGCAATATTTTTTTACGCAATCATAACCTCAAAAGTCACTGTTTTGAAATATGGACTACTAAGCAAGTACTAAATATGGACCAGGGGTCCATATTATGTGCACGCGGTCCATTTTATAGATTATTCTTTAATTTTTATATAGCTTTACTTGTCTCAATGTCATTCTGTGTGCTGAAATCAAATCTTTTAAGTTTTACTTTTTTCCGCTTTCCGATTGACTGAAATTTTGTACAGACGTGTAGATGTACGACAGTGAAATATAATGGACTTAAAAAAGTCATAAAGAGAAATATAAAATTTGTTTTTCTTTTTCTTTTTATTTATTTCATCTCATTTATTTATATCCTTAACAATAGTTAACTGTGTTCGAACAAGTAGTACAATTTACAATTTAAAATATACCTAAAATATAAAAAAAATATTTGTATATAAGATTCATTGAAAAAATAAATAAGTAAAATAAGTTATATAAAAGTTAGGTGACATGTAAAGAAAAGACAAAGAAAAAAACACCTGCTAGAGAAAGCGAGAAAACAATTAACAAACAAAAAAGATAGCTGAAAAAAAAGGAAAATAACTATAGCCCAATCCATTCTTCTTCCCATTCTAGATTACGCAGACACGTGTTATCTTGATCTCAATGTTGATCTCCTAAATAAGCTAGAACGATTACAAAATCTAGCCATTCGGTTTATTTATGGACTGCGCAAATATGACCATGTATCCGAGTACCGAAGGGAGCTACAGTGGCTTTCAGTACGTTGTCGAAGGGACGCCCATTCTCTTGCTCTTCTCTATTCAGTGCTTTTTGACCCTCGTACTCCTTTTTATCTTAAAAACCGTTTCCAATACCTCTCCTCCTCTCATAGTCGACCTCTACGATCTGAAAATTCACTTCGCCTTGTTGTACCTACTCATTCTACCAATTTCTACTCTGATTCCTTCACTATACGTTCCATAAGCCTGTGGAACTCTCTCCCTGATTCCATTCGTAATTCCCCTTCCCTTAATATATTTAAATCTAAAGTTAAAGATCACTTTCTAGCGCTATAAATTTCATAAATCTGTTTAATCTCCTACATATTATCTCTAGTTGTTCTCATCATCATCATTAATGTGGTTATGTATGTACTTACTATACTATATAATATGTTATGTATGTATATTTTATGTATATGTATTTTTTATGTATATGTATTCTACTTTATATCATTTATATCTACTTATATATTTACGTGTATTACGTAGTTTAAGATTGGATATTTATTTATTTATTTTTTATTTTATTTTTTCTCTATGAATTTGTTTATTGCCCACTACTACCCCACAATAATGATTTCTCATATTTCCTTCACCTAAAGGTTGTCTGGAAGAGATCGCTTGTTAGCGATAAGACCGCCTATATGTACAACTTCCTTAATCATTGTATCTTTTTTTTTCTCTTATGTTGTGCAATAAAGTGTTTTCAATCAATCAATCAATCAATAACAAAAAAATGTGATTCCGTCAAGTTCAGAAGACAGTGATTTTTCCGTCAACGATGAGACTGATGAAAGTCCAGTTCGTAGTCAGAGCAACAATGCGAAATGTTTTTATATTGATGGTCTCTTTTCTGATGACACTTTTCTCAAAAATTTAATTAGTAAGTGTTATTGTAAAATGATGGTCCATATTATATACCCAGGTTCCATATTAAAAACCTGGTAGTCCATAAAAAGCGCCATTTTTGGAAGTGCCTTTTTTACCAACTTTTAAAAAACGAGTGATTTCGTAATAAAATTGATCATTTTTCTATTTTTGATAAAAAATTGCTATGTTTAAATATACTACCTTGGTACTAAGAATAAAAGACTTTCACAATCTGTTAAATGTTGAGTTTTATTTAACGATAACGATATGGGGGTCCATATTTAGGGAACTTACTCTATATTATAATATTCAGGTGCAGGTAAGTATAGTTACCTAATATACAGTTGTCTGGCTACTAATTTAAAATATTTTACGAAACTAAGTTAAACACGTAAAGATTTCTCAAGAAATCTAGGGTCCGGTGTTGCCAGTAGAATCTTTTTAAAATGTAGCTAAATAGTGTCCAAAAAGGCACCTGAACAATAGAAAATTGGCAATTTTGTCGCTAAATGTGTTGCGTTACTACGAGTACTGTGCTTAAAAAGTCCCTAAAATGTATAAAGCGTCGAAATTTTCACCAAATCTAGTGGGAAAAAAATAAATCAAGTGAAAAAATCACTAAAGTGGCAAAGCCGGTCTCATTACAAAAAAATAGATTACCAAATTCGAGAATCAGCTGATTGGTTTGTTTTAGAAAATGCCAATTTTTTTTTACGATTTGCCTATATTAATATGTTCCTTGGGGAAAGTCATCTGTAAAATCACGAGTTGCAGCCCTGTATAAAATGTCAAGAATAAATGAACTTTAAAAATAATACTTTTCCTTTTTAAAGGGCTTAGGTTTAAAATTAATACTTTGCAGCATAATTTTAATATTTACACTATAATTTTGATGTTTTTTTTATAGTTTTAATGTTTTTTACAATATTAGTTCGAAATTTCAGATTTTGAGCTGGCGAAGTTTACTCGCTTCGCTCGCTCGACTCGCGTCGCACTCAAAATCCATCAAGCCGTAGGTCTTTTTTATGTTTGTTACCTCAGAACTTTTGACAGGGTTATCCGATTTTGATGATTTTTTTTTATTCAAAGCTTATATTAATATGTTCCTTGGGGAAAGTCATCTGTAAAATCACGAGTTGCAGCCCTGTATAAAATGTCAAGAATAAATGAACTTTAAAAATAATACTTTTCCTTTTTAAAGGGCTTAGGTTTAAAATTAATACTTTGCAGCATAATTTTAATATTTACACTATAATTTTGATGTTTTTTTTATAGTTTTAATGTTTTTTACAATATTAGTTCGAAATTTCAGATTTTGAGCTGGCGAAGTTTACTCGCTTAGCTCGCTCGACTCGCGTCGCACTCAAAATCCATCAAGCCGTAGGAGTACTAATATATATACTGTGCCGTAGGTCTTTTTTATGTTTGTTACCTCAGAACTTTTGACAGGGTTATCCGATTTTGATGATTTTTTTTTATTCAAAGCTAGTGCTTCCCGTATGGTCCCATATAAATTTTATCAAAATCGGTGAAGTACTTTATTAAAAATTAACAAAAACCAAAAATAATAATGCAAAATTTTACTAAGTTGTTGCGATGGAAGTCCATTTTTAGCGTGTTTAGCGTTTTCAATTATTGGACAGTCAGGTACAAAAATACTTACTCATCGAGACCTCAAGAAGTGGTGTTACTAGTAAGTGAAGGAATACGTGTGTATGTAAAGTACGTTGTAGAAGATGTTACCTGAAACAACAAATTTGGTCTGATGAATAAAATATAATTATGTAGGCAGTGCACACAAGCTCATAGAAAGGACGACCTTTGGGGCAGCAAAGTTCTCAAATGGCGACAGCGCACCGTAATACGTAAGTTGTAGCGTAGGCTCTCACTCGGTAGAACAACGAACTAGTGAAGGTCGCGGAAAGCCAGTGAATGCGGGCAGCGCAGGACCGGTCGTTGTGAAAATCCTTGCGGGATGCATTTGATCAGCAGTGAATTGAACGTCTTTCGGCTAATATGCAATTATTATTGATGATGTTTATATAATATACTTACCTACCTAGTTTTTAAAAAATAATGATGCAATCACTATCATAATATTTGGTTTTGCAAAAAATACGAAATCTGATCTTCTAATTGACAGTGAGTGTCCTTGACAATGAATATTGCGCATAAGCATTGTAGTAACTACATGCCTACCTGCGTAGGTAATTTTTAATTCTACAGTATATAGTAAAAAAAACCTGCAACAACAATACTAGGTACCTACTTTAAAGGTTTACTAACTGTTGATTAAATAAAAATAGTATTATTAGTATATAAGGTGTAACAAAATTAGCTGAAACTATTTTAACTGGTGCTTCTACCCATGAAACTGAACAACTTTCCCCATGGAACCCATAGTCAAAACGCAAAAAAAAATTTGGCGCTCTCATACTAACTCGATCAGCTGATCAGGCAACTTAGTATGGGAAGTTCAATTTTTTTTTTGAGATTTGACTATGGGTTTCATGGGGAAAGTTGTTCAGTTTCATGGGTGGAAGCACCAGTTAAAATAGTTTCAGCTAATTTTGTTACACCTTATATATATATATATATATATATATATATACAGGGTGTAACATAAAGGTGTGGTGATACTTTAAGGTGGGCTTGTACCCATCAAACTGAACAACTTTCTCCATGGAACCCATAGTCAAATCGCAAAAAAAAATTTGGCTCTCCCATACTAACTCGATCAGCTGATCAGCCAACTTAGTATGGGAGAGCCAAATTTTTTTTTGCGATTTGACTATGGGTTCCATGGAGAAAGTTGTTCAGTTTGATGGGTACAAGCCCACCTTAAAGTATCACCACACCTTTATGTTACACCCTGTATATAGTATTACAATACTGAACAAAAAAATTTAGGAAACTCATTTTCAACCAAAGGCTACATATTAGTACTAACATATAGTCAGTATGGATGGACACTCCCTGCCGCTCTCTAGATTGCGACCTCACCCCCTCGTCACCCAGATTGATACAGATTGGTTTAAGTTTGGTTCTCGAACGTATTGGACATAACCCACGTGAAACATAATCCTCCTTCTGGCGCAGACGTGTAAAAATGTGTTATATTTTACCTTCACCTATATAATAATAGTTCAACTCATTTATTCAAGAATCTTCAGACTCACAGAAGGTAGCTTAAAACTATATTAGTATTTCCTTACCTACAACCATGTAATCAAATTTAATAATAGCACAATAATTATAAGAACATATTCGAGTATATGAATCCTTGTATATGTCGCAGGCATATAGTGTAATTCGTCATTTTACAAGTGATCAGGCAAATTCTAAAATAACATACGAAGATTTCTGCATGTATAGTCAATCAAACCTGACCGAACCTAACATCGCTCGCTTCGCTCGCTCATTTACAATCTGCATACGTCATTTTAAAATTTTCCTGGCTCGCATTTTACAATCTGCGTACAGCATTTTACAATTTGCCTGACCGTTTATATACGGACGAATTATTATTACAATTTGCTTGAACATTTGCAAAATGACTAATCATACATTCGCTTGCTCATTTTACAATCTGCGTACAGTATTTTACAATTTGCCTGACCGTTTATATACGGACGAATTATTATTACAATTTGCTTGAACATTTGCAAAATGACTAATCATACATTCGCTTGCTCATTTTACAATCTGCGTACAGTATTTTACAATTTGCCTGACCGTTTATATACGGACGAATTACACAATTTGCCTGACCATTTGTAAAAAGACTAATCATACAATATGCCAGCCACATATATAAGCTTCGTGGTGTGCCGTACCTACCTATTCATTATAATAAAATGATGTTTACTTTGATGATCAAACCATTATGTCATCATCCGAGCGACGGCACACCTTGTTTGTAACGTCTCATCATCGTTCAAAACTATAGTTACCGTTCCTAATTAGCAATAAAAATCAATATTAAGGCGGTAACATTGCAGATTTTCGTTATTTTTGACATCAATTACTCCTAAACGATAGATAACCCAAAGTTGAAAAAAAATACCCTTATTGTTGATGATGTTCGTTAAAGTCAAAAGCTAATACAAAGATTAATATAATAAACACGATTGAAAAGTTTTGGCTCGATACGAAAATCCCAAAGATAGGTCTACACCGTTACTTTCAACTCTAATTATGACTAATATTTTTAAGTATAAATAAAAAAATATATACAACAACATTTGTTATGATAATACAAAGTGAGTAATGCTATTATTTTCTATAATTTCATTATAGTTTTTGTTTGAAACGAAAAACCATTGGAAAAGAGAAAAAGTGTGGTTATTTTCTTTACTCTTTACACGTAAATAAAAAGACAGAGATAACTGTTCCAATCATTACCTCGCCTTAATCATTGTGTCTAAGAAAAAAAAAACGAGACCTACAGTACTCGCATATGATGTGTAACATGTGACAAAATACTTATGAAATTAATTAATTATCGGGTCGTACATTCACGGGCCGACCCTTCGAATAGTAGTATGTCATCTTTGCCTTTGCCATCACACTAGGCGGCATGGCTATGACAACCTTAGTTTTCGAGAATTAAAAAACGTTCGCATTTCCTGTTACACATTTCCGTCCCATTTCACGAAATCACTCCCACAAATTGCAGGAAAGCGAGAGCAAAGATGTTACACATCAAAAACTAAGATAATAATAGGTACTTGATTTATTTTTTTTGTATTTCCTGGAAGCATGTAGTTTTTTAAAAAGACTCCCAATTTTACCTTTTTTAGGGTTCCGAAGCCAAAATGGCAAAAAGGAGTCCTTACAATTTCGTCGTGCTCGTCCGTCTGTCCGTACGTCACAATCAATTTTCTCAGCCACTATTAGACCTATAGTAACAATTTTGTGTGGAAATTTAAGTCAATATGTCAAAAAAAATGTGTGGCTTTATGAAACCACTGTAAAAATGAAACTTTTTTTTACATTATAGACATTTACAGAGAACGAAACGATCATGGCTGCTCTCGTCTTGGAGCTACGGTACAGAGGACGAAACGATCATACCGACCGTCACGCGCTCCCTTGTGAAGTAATAGTGTTCTGTGGTCACGCGACACACAAACGAAAAAATTTGAGGCGATGTAATTTAGGGTAGGCTTCCCTATATGTAAAATGGGGATTTTTAGTGCACCCCTTGGTTGAATAGGTCTCATGAAATAGGTTTCTTTAATCGTTTTTTTTTTATTAAAGTAGCATTTTTAAAATGTTGAGCTTCCAAAGTGACGATTTTGGTGTAATTTTGGTGATTTTGGGTACCTGGTTCTAACTTTGTAATTATGAATAATTCTGAAAAAAAAATACAGGTGCTAGACATTACTAAAACCAGCAAACGATAATTATTTTTTCAATACAGTTGCTCAAAAAGTAGTTAGTACATAACGCGTGCTGATTAGATTCTCTTTTCTCTTTGATATCTTTGTGAAGAAAAGAGAATAAATACTATGTTGCACTTTGCCATTTTTTTACATCTTGATAATATCAATTATCTCTGTACTGTGCCTAATCTTGGTCGTTTAATTTCGACATCCGACATATTGACATGTTATAATTAGATTTATTGATGACTATCTATTGCCCGCGGCTTTGCCCGCGCTCATCCCGCTTTTTGCAGTTCACGTGTGTATTTCCGAAAATCCTCTCTTAGCGGAGTCCTACGTCGTAATTGCTACGTGTATATCAAATTTCAACACGATCCGTCCAGTGGTATGAGCTGTGCGTTGATAGATCAGTCAGTCGCGGTTTCTTTTTATAGTCAAAGTCAAAGTCAAAGTATATTTATTGCAATTATAGGTACAAAAATATGGTCTTAATTAATTAATTTAATCTTACCTCTATAATTTGCCTAACACGGCGTGCAATAATGATTATTCAAACCATCAAACATATAATAATTTACACACAAGATATTCAATATTTGCAACACAACACAATTCAATAGTTCGATGTTAATATTTATATAGACAATAAATGTCATAGAACATGTACAAAATTTCAAACATTTAACACCTTTTTAAATTCTACAATGTTACACTATTAGGATCTAATTTATCTATTTGTATAATTACACACAAGATATTCATTAAACGCAACACAATACAAATTACTAGTTTGAAGTCAGTATTAATATAGACAATAAATGTCATAGAAAATATACCCATTCCAATTTTACAATGTTACACTATTTTCAAATTAGGTATGTCCATTTGTTATTACTACGCACAAGATATTCAATATTCGCAATACAATACAATTTCATAGTTTGATGTCATTAATAATAATAAAAAAAAAAAAAATGTCATAGAACCTGTACCTAATTCTAATTTTGCAATATTACACTATTATTTACTATACTGACGCTTAATTAGAAGAAATTTTATTTTTATTCTTGTCGTCAAAAAACTCCTTCATACTGTAGTAGAGTTTACCAAGAAGCCATTTTGTTATTGCTTTCTTAAATGCTTTGTCGCTAAGACTTTTATAACAGTCTGGAATGTTGTTGTATACTTTGACGACCATGTAGTATACGCTATTATGGAAAAAACTAGATTTATGAATTTCAGGAAGAACGAGGTGGTTAATTACAATTAATTATATACAGGTGTAAAAAAAATTGTGTAGGTCATTTTAACTGGGGATTCTACTCATCACAGTGAACATGTGAACATTCAGTTTCATGAGAAGAAACCCCCCTAAAAATATAACATCATCATCATTATCATCATTACAGCTCATATACGTCCCCACCGAGGGGCTCGAGCCTACCCTGAATCAGGGCGATTAGGCCTTAGTCGACCACGCGGGCCCAAAAATATAACAATAGTTATGTAAAATACAGCAGTTTACATAACTACCACCATGTACTCGTACTTCGAAGAAAAGATGGAGAGATGAAGACCAAGAAGAGGGTAGCAGGTCAAGGAAAAGGCTGCTGTCGTGTCCTATCAAGAGGATGTTAGGATGGTACCATTGGTGATTCCCCATTGCGTTGGGTAAGGTTGTTTTCCGCTTGTAGATAAGATAGCCAGTTCCCCTAGTGTTGGGAAATATTGGTAAGACCATCGTCATTTACCATCAGATGATTTTTTTATTTAGCTGCCTATGTTAATTTTCTTTTATTATTTTTGTATAATTTCATGTTTTGTATTTCTTGATGCCGAAAATAAATGTTGTCTTTCTATGTCAAGGACTTACTTATTGTGGATTTTAAAAAAATAAGGCTGAGGACAGGAAGTTAGGAATTGCTGCCTTTTGAATTTAGCTGCCTATGTTAATTTTCTTTTATTATTTTTGTATAATTTCATGTTTTGTAAATTATTTCTTGGTGCCGAAAATAAATGTTGTCTATGTCAATGTATAGGACTTACTAATTGTGGATTAAAAAAATATATATGGCTGAGGACAGGAAAGTTAGGAATTGCTGCCTTTTGAATTTAGCTGCCTATGTTAATTTTCTTTTATTATTTTTGTTAAATTTCATGTTTTGTGTATTATTTCTTGGTGCCGAAAATAAATGTTGTCTATGTCAATGTATATGACTTTTATTAGAAAAATATATATGGCTGAGGACAGGAAAGTTAGGAATTGCTGCCTTTTGAATTTAGCTGCCTATATGTTAATTTTCTTTTATTATTTTTGTTTAATTTCATGTTTGGTATATTATTTCTTGGTGCCGAACATTAATGTTGTCTATGTCAATGTATAGGACTTACTAATTGTGGATTAAAAAAATATATATGGCTGAGGACAGGAAAGTTAGGAATTGCTGCCTTTTGAATTTAGCTGCCTATGTTAATTTTCTTTTATTATTTTTGTTCAATTTCATGTTTTGTGTATTATTTCTTGGTGCCGAAAATAAATGTTGTCTATGTCAATGTATATGACTTACTAATTGTGGATTAGAAAAATATATATGGCTGAGGACAGGAAAGTTAGGAATTGCTGCCTTTTGAATTTAGCTGCCTATATGCTAATTTTCTTTTATTATTTTTGTTTAATTTCATGTTTGGTATATTATTTCTTGGTGCCGAAAATTAATGTTGTCTATGTCAAGGACTTACTAATTTTAGATTTAAAAAAATATATGGCTGAGGACAGGAAAAGTAAGGAATTGCTCAACGGATAGACCATTGCTCTATAATCAAATCAGAGAATAAAAAACTTATGTAAATGTACATATACTTATGTACTAATATAAATTGTGAAATAGGATTTTCCACAATATTGAGCACGTATGCCCAGTCACGAAGTTGATGATAACAATAAAGCAATAATTGATCAATCAAATATGAAATGTGTAAAGATGATATTTTCAACTATGATATAACTTGCCTCGACGCAAGTACGTTAGTACTAATAAATATACTTTGACGCAAGTGTGTTTAATAACTAGATATTACATAGAATGGGCGTTTTTCCACTACACGGCGCGGCACGGCGGCATAATATATATATACTGTGACGGCGGCGTCCCCACACACCGCCCCGGGCATACATACCTACAATTCGCGAGGCCACAGATGAGATACTAGTTATAGCCCGTCAACTTCATGCGCGATACGCCCGAGCAGCTGAGGCGGGGTGTGCGGGAAGATCTCCGCGGGGGAGCTTGAGGCTAGCGGGGAAGGGCACGAGGCCTCAAGCTCCCCCGGCCCCGCGGAGATCGTGTCGTGTCGTGCTACCTCGCCCCCGCCTACCCGCCCGTACCACGCACGAAGTTGACTAGGCGCATCAAATTAGCTAAACCTGGACATAATTATACAAGCTCAGCTTTGCTTTTGTGCACACGGATAGATAGTGTAGAGTGGGATACCGAGTAGATTACCGGCGTGTGGTGCCGCGCTTCCTGGACCTGCCCCATGCTTTAAACTAATTTACACTTGTTTTTTTGCAACCGGCTTAACCCTGCAGTGGTCGCGCGGATTACATATGTAATCCATGGAAATTAAAAATGAATTATTCGTAAACAGTTCAAGAGTATTACACAGGACTCCGTGTACTTAAAGTATGATAATCCTCACCCCCGCTCTGTTCATTCCAAATACATAACGCGTATTAAGGTCCTATTTAATGCAAAGTAAATTTTCAAAGACGATCTAAAAGAAATTTGTGTTTTGGTTGATTTTGACAAAACTGTTAATTATTCTGTTCAGTTTCTTATTATAATTTAATTTTAGATAAGGCAACTTGCCATTTTCCAATAAAATAATTAGAGCTTGCTGTCCGTCCACGACATGGCGACGGCGCCGACGGGGGTCATCGCCGTGCCGTTGCCGGTCAGTGGAAAGACGCTCCATACATTTTCATACATATTCGCTTCCCCGGCTGCCGGGCCGCCGGCGCCGTCACCGTGTCGTCCTTTGAGTATACATTTAGGGTGCCGTCTAATGGAAAAACGCCCAATGGTAAGCAGTTGTACATGTAAGGTATGGTCAAAGTATATAATATATTAGTACTAACATACAGTATGGACACTCCCTGGCGCTCTCTAGAATGCGACCTCACCCCCTCGTCACCCAGATTGATGCATATTGGTTACCGTTTGGTTCTCGAACGTATAAGATTTCGCCGTAATTTTGTATGTTCCGTGATCCGATTTTTGAAATGTCATTTCTCGCCCGTTGAATGAAGCGTCCGGGGTGTGGTTTGGTATTCTATGTTATACCTTTTAAAATTACGTAAATATCACCTTAGCGATACGAATTAATTCATAATAAACACGTTTTTGTAGTAATGCAAAACAATGCAGGTACCTACTTTTTTTTCTGTTATTGCTGGTGGTGAAGGAATATTTTTAATTGACGTTTTGCTGTTTAATTTCAAAAGCAATTTATTTGGCTATGAATTTTAAAAATTTAAAATAAATAAAAACTAAAGTATAGGTTTTTAGTTGTAAAACAGACGACGCGCTAGGAGACTCATTAGAGACGAAGAACTTGTATCAAACAATCTCCTAAGCCTCGAGCATCGCCGCAAAGTCGCCTGCCTATCGGTGTTCTACAGGGCTCATTTCGGCGAGTGTGCCCTGGAGCTTCACGACCTCATACTTCCTTCTCCATTTCGTGGCCAGGCACGGAGGGCGATTCTACCTCTTTGTCATTAAAGTTCCACCTATACGCACGTTGCACGGAGCGTTTTGATTCACCGATTTTTGGGGCAATGCACTAACTTGAAATGACAATGCCCTACCTTAAAAATACCAAAAACTAAGAAAAAATATTATAATTTAATTGTTTGTTCATAGTTTGAGATATAAAAAAATTGTAGCGATAGGTATCTAAGCTTTTCCGAACATACCACAGTTTTTAAAATTCATTTCACATTATAATAATTCTTTTTGCTGTGTATAGATGGCATTTGAAGCGCCATCACATGAAGCGAGATGGGTCTATTTAATTATAATATCTGTGGTGCCCTACCTCAAATTCGACTCTAGCTACAGCCCTAGATGGATATCCTATATTATGTGTATGTATTTAAACATTAATAAGTATGCATATCAATCCCTCTCTGGCTCCCATATTACAGCTCGCGCCAAACTTAATTGCGGCTCTGAAGTTGGTCGCAAGACGTTTGGGTGTTAGTAGGATGTAAAGGTACCTACTACTCGGTTATACCGGCGCAGTAAGCACTCGCATCACACTTCAGATCAGTAATAAAGTTTGGCGCGAGCTGTACCGGGGAATCCTAGTTTGGGGTCAGATGAACGTGTGTAATTTGTACCTGAATATTATCTTTATATAATATAAAACTAGCTTTTGCCCGCGGCTTCGTCCGCGTGGACCCGCTATGTTCCTGCTTTTTAAATCTGTAATATCTTCGAAAATATTTATTTAAATTACATGCTCTAAAGGGCCATATTGATATATTTAAGGTACTTAATTTGCTAAGGATTAATGCTGTATGGCTTAAAATCGCTTCATAAATAAGCCATTGTTTCTGGTAAAAAGTAAAGGATAAAAAATGGTTATTGTGGGTTATCCCTAAGAGATAGACATATACTATTAAAAGGTGTACAATACCGTAGTACATTATTTTGATTATCTCGTAGGGTTCAACCAGCGTTAGCAATGTAAGCGCAAAAAATGTGTTTATTGACGACATCACATTAGAAACCTCTAAAATTATCAGTGTTTCTCTACTATATTATGCATTTATTATACATATAAACCTTCCACTTGAATCACTCTATCTATTTAAAAAAAAACAACATCAAAATCCGTTGCGTAGTTTTAAAGATCTAAGCATACATAGGGACAGACAGACAGCAGGAAGCGACTTTGTTTTATACTATGTAGTGATTCTCGTGTCACAGTGTTAGTTGCCATACTCCTTTGAAACGGCTGGATTTCCATGAAATTTTTTGTGTATATTCGGTAGATCTGAGAAAAGATATAGAAAATTTTTCGGATCTGAGCGGGCGGATCCGCGGGAAACAGCTAGTATTAATATAAAAAAAGGAAATGCAAAGAATTTCAACATCATTTATTATATGAGGTCCGTTGAATGGTGTTGCGGGTAGACACGAAGTGATAGAGATAGCTTGTTTCTTGTGTGTAGTTAGGTACCTAGCAATAAGTATAAATCATCGCATCGCATGCGCACAAGTACAGTCCCCACTGTTATCAAATCACCTCCTTTTTCTTTTTATATTCAAAATTGGTAAGCCCTTGGCATCATCTCACCTGATGGTAAGTGACGATGATGCCGAAGATGGAAGCGGGCTTACCAAGATTCCCCAAAAGAACTGGCTATCTTATCTTCAAGCATCAATCAATGTAACTAACACTGGTGTTTGGTGGCAAGACTTAGATATTAAGATGGCGGTAGCTAGCCAGCCTAGAAAATGCCCTACCACCAACCAAACCGAGTTTTTCAAGTTGACCCCAACGGGAATCGAACCCGCGACCTCCTGGAGTGAATTGGCTGGTTGTATTAAAACCTTGTACTTACATTATAAAACAAGAAAGTGTTTTAAGTGTTTTGTTAATATTTTCGGAACAGTTAATTCGAAAGAAATAGCGCATTTTAAAATAAAGATAAAATACTAAATAGAGTTTAAAAAAACTAAAAAACACGCTTTTAAAGCACTTCGAACTAAAAAGTTAAAAATAATTTTTAAAATAACCTTAAAACAATAATGAATAAAAAATACTAGTATTATTGTAAAAAAAAAACCGTCGGGCGCTCGATGTATGAAAAATATGGAGCAAAGCGCCCGACGCTTTTTTTTTCACAATAATACTAGTATTTATTATTCATTATTGTTTTAAGGTTATTTTAAAAATTATTTTTAACTTTTTAGTTCGAAGTGCTTTAAAAGCGTGTTTTTTAGTTTTTTTAAACTCTATTTATTTTTAATTTTTTAGTACAAACTTATTAATTATTATATTGTCGCTGATTCTTGATAAGTCTACAAAGTTTGAATTAAATCTGTCCGTTTAAAAAGTGGGTCAAAATCGAGTCCAAAGGAGTCGGTTACATACACACAAACAAACAAAAAAACAAACATACAAACATGCAGGTGAAGCTAATAAAAGCGTGTTAAAAACTCAATAAAATAAACCGTACACTTACATAAGGTACTTCTAAGAGTTTCGTAATTTTTTTTGCCCAAATGTATAAAGTTACGTTAGAATAGGTTTCATAACTTTTAAGAAATTTAAACAATTACTTTGTATGGAGGACGATTTTTGATATGAATATTTAAAAAATACCGCAAAATATATACATATTCGTAGGTAAGTAGTAAGTTTTCTAATGGTCAATACATCATCATCATCATCATCATCATCATATCATATACGTCCCCACCGAGGAGCTCGAGCGTACCCTGAATTAGGGCGATCGGGCCTTTCGGGTCAATACATATTTTTTTAACAATTTTCCCTTCAAGAACACGGGTCTTTTCAAATACTTTAGTGACTGTAGTGGGATGTGAGTGACTTAGATAGAACCGTTTCTAGAATATAGGAAAAATATCAAACAAATCCATTCTTAAAAAAATGTCTTCCCATCATTGTATGAGCTCATATACATCCCCACCGACGGGCTCGATCCTACCCTGAATTAGGGCGATGGAGCCCAAGTCAAACACGCGGGCCCAGTGCGGGTTAGTCGTAATAAGACTCGAACCATGACCTCCCGGGCAGAAGGAGGAATAGGTCTTTTAAAACTACAGAGGGTTTGCTAAAACCATTTTCTGATTCAGGATTTTGTTAGCGAAATACATACTAAGCTTTGAAGTGCAAATTTTTGTTCTAGTGAAGTGTCCCCCGCCCACTATTTCGCTAGCCTTACCGCTATTTCGGGATATCGGAAAAAAAACTTTAAATAGTAGGACATAATGTATAAATTTAAAAGGCAATCTATCACGGCTATGGCTTTCTTAGTTTAGGATTAATAGTAGACCAACTTAAGATGTGCAGTTGGCTTTGTAAAAAGTTAGATTTTCCATACAAAATATTCTATACCAACTGCAATTTATATATATATATATATATATATTTTAAATTAACATTTATTTTTGAAAAGTCCACGGAAGCCTACTTTGCGCGAGTCCGACTCGCACTTGGCAGTTTTTTTTAAAGTAGGTATCTAAAATTGATTCGGCAAACTTCAGGGCGCCGACTGTACTTGCCTCTTGTTTTTGCCGATTGCTCTTTTGATTGCATTTATTTACACGGTGATCCAAAAATTCCTTTGGAATACCATAGTAATGCATGCCATATTTTTCAAACTCCGACAAGAATTTTGTAGCTATCGAAAGGTACAGAGGCCAGCACATTAAGCTAGACACTTTGGACTTTGTACCGTTTTTATGCCGTATGCATATGGATCAGAATCGCACTACCAGTGTCTAGCTTAATATGCTGGCCTCTGTACATAGATACTTCTACCAAATATAACTGGACCGTCCCTATCCATACATTAATCTCATATATAATGAGTCAAATACAACTGCCGCAAACACACACTAACAACACTATAGTCTACCGAGTCTTGTTCAAATATAAACAATGACAGACATAGAGAGACTTACTCGTAATGTAGCACGAATGAGAAAAGAAATTTTACTAATTTCGACCTTCAACCCAATTGGGGAATACTAATCGACTAAGGCGAAATGATCGAATGCGCTCATTCTGTAGGCATCGAAACCGCTGTTCTCGTAGGCCGGTCCATAGCTGTTACATTGGTCGAAGCATAGATATCGTTGCTATCGAACGAACGGTATAAAAAATGCGTTTCCGTAGCTACATTATAGTATGAGTGCGAGTGTGTGCACTTCAGTGAAACTATTTTATTACTTTAGTTGCTTGATAAAATTTGAAATTAAATATATCTTCAAAAAATTTTAGAATTATTGAAGTATGTATTGTTTCAATTGGACTTTTTAGGAATTATAAATAAACTCACAACTATTTTTCTATGTAAACACACGCAAACCGCTAATCCTAGTCATATTCCTACACGGCAGCGTGTCAGCCAAGATGGTAAAGGAAAAGTGAGATCGTTGGTTATACCGAACCATTTCGAGCTACTGTCGAAACTTCCCTGTTTGACCCACACTTACGAATTTGGGTGACTAGTAAGACCTCCGATCACCATAATTTTTTACCATGCATGAAATATTGACGTCCGAAAATCACTATTTTTATGACTAACTGACTCACTCACTCATCAGAATTATAGCCTACTTCCAGCGCGAGGTGATTAGAAAGATAAAATTTGGCATCGAGGTATATTATTGAGAGAATACCGTTCTCTGTGATTTCTGTGCCAATTAGGCTATGTTCGTGATTACCCCATAAGCCGTCCGCAATTACCCTACATGCTTCGAGTAAACCGGGACAACAAACTTTTTGTTTTTCCTTTAAATTTTGATTTTATACTAAAAATTATCAAAGTTAATTATGAGAGTATAAAAATGATTAGTTTAAGTTGACATTTATCCATAAATGACTTTTGATACTTTGTATTTTTTTGTTTTATTACAATTTTCCCTTAGATGTTCGTAATTACCCCACCTTCCCCAACTTCCCCTACATACTTAACGATTGCTTTAACGACGGTGAAGGACAAACATCGTGACGAAAACTTGCACACGCCTGCAAAGAAACTCATAGGTTGTGTGTGAAGTCGGCTAACCCGCACTGGGCCCGCGTGGTCGACTAAGGCGGATCGCCCTAATTCAGGGTAGGCTTGAGCACCTCGGTGGGGACGTAATGAGCTGATATTAATTGTACGTTGCGTTAATTGCACGCCCGTTTTAACCTTAAATTTGTATTTAGATATTTGTATTTCGTCGTAATTAAATTAAGATATAGGTAACCTTAATCTCATAAAAACATTTTAAATGAAGGTGTACTGTGGTGTTTGTGGCTATAGGCACAGATTACTAAATAGTTACTTCGTCTATAGGGTGTAATTGCTTTAGTCTTCAAAATAAAATTACTTTATACACAAGAGGATGAAAAATCATTTTATGCAGCCTTCTCTCGATATAAATAACAACTTTACGAGCATGAGAAATAAAAACAGATTTTGATAAAATTTATATTATGGGACTAACTTCTAAGCATATATGCCATATGATTTATTTTTTTTAATTATCGTAATCAGACTACTATGTAAAAAGTTATGCGTGGTCATACATAAAAAATATATAATCACGGATACACTTGAGAACCTTCTCTTTTTAGGGTCCCGTACCTCAAAAGGTAAAAACGGGACTCGTGTGTCCGTCTGTCCGTCCGTTCTTCGTCTGTCACAGCCAATTTGCTCTGAAACTATTGGACCGATTGAGTTGAAACAAAGACAGACGTGTAACGTAAATAAATGAATTTTAAACATGGGGGCCACTATTGGGGGGTAAATTAGAATATACTTTTGTTTACTTTTGCAAACTATAACATGTGACATATCAAATGAAAGTAGGGCTCGATGTGAGAATTTCAAATATATATATTTTTTATATAACTTAAAGATGTAGTTTTGAAGATTTTTTTTTAAAAATAGGCGAAAAATGATTTTTAAGATTTGACACCCAGTAGTGTCAAGGGGGTCAATGTTGGCCTATTTTCTTAAATGACATCAAAACTATTTATCTTAAAATTATAAAAAAAATTCGAGCGAGACCTACAGTACTCGCATATGATGTGTAACATGTGACAAAACACTTTATAAAAGGACGGCAAAGATACGGCAGACTAGGCTGTATGGTCATAGATACCTTTGCCTTTTCCGCGCTTTTAAAGCCTGAAAAAACGCGACTCCCTGGGACACATTTCCGTCACATGGGACACTTTTCCGTCCCATTTCACGAAATCACTCCCACAAATTGCAGGAAAGCGAGAGCAAAGATGTTAAACATCAAAAAATATAACAAAGATTCTCACAACAAGCGATTTCATTTCATATGTCACACGATATAGTTTGCATTACTTTTTTTACAAAGTATGTACTAGTTTTATAGCGGAACCCTGTTAGTGTGACCCCGAGTCGCACTTGGCCGTTTCTTTTGAATTCGGTTGAAAAGAGTTATTTTCTATCTCTTATACAGTTCTTCGATTTATTATTTATTAACTACCTAAGTACTTACCTATAATTATAATAAAATTGATATTGTACAACCAACATTTGATACACACGTTTCACTCCAACATCATTATACCATAATTTACGTTTTTACAACTATAGATCTGCCTACATTTTCTGCTAGCTACGTAATGACTATATTACAAAGTTAATTAACTTTCTTTGAGCATAAACGTCCATCCTAATAAGTAGCAAAATCGTAAATGTAAAGGTTTCGTTTTGACGTTTTGTTTGAATTTTTGTCAAGCGCCAAAAAAGCTGAGTGGATACTTTTTTCTTCATGGCTGTTACATTAAAAAAAAATCATGGTTCCTGATTTTCTTTATGTTTATCGAATCAAAAAGTACCAAATCAGAAAAAAAATTGTCTTCATTTATTATTATTTTTCACTGGTTCTTTAATATTTTTTTATAATAAAAAACCACTTGAAGTCGACCAACCCGCACTGGGCCCGCGTGGTCGACTAAGGCCCGATCGCCCTAATTCATGGTAGGCTTGAGCCCCTCGGTGGGGACGTATATGAGCTGATATGATGATGACTAAAAAAATACGAAAAAATAGAGTTTAAAAAAACTAAAAAACACGCTTTTAAAGCACTTCGAACTAAAAAGTTAAAAATAATAATAAAAGGTTATTTTAAAAATTATTTTTAACTTTTTAGTTCGAAGTGCTTTAAAAGCGTGTTTTTTAGTTTTTTTAAACTCTATTTATTTTTAATTTTTTAGTTCAAACTTATGAAATTATTATATTGTCGCTGATTCTTGATAAGTCTACAAAGTTTGAATTAAATCTGCCCGTTTAAAGTGGGTCAAAATCGAGTCCAAAGGAGTCGGTTACATACAAACAAACAAACAAACATACAAACATACAGGTGAAGCTAATAAAAGCGTGTTAATAAAAAGGTTAGGCTCGTAACTCGTAATCGTTTTTTTAAACTACAGTAGAATCCGGATATAACGACCTTCAAGGGACCGGCGATACTATGTCGTACTAACCGGACGATGCACAAAACGGACGGATTATTTCTTAAGTACATAACTTAACTTTCTAGCAAAAAAGTTTGCTTTCTCTTGTAGCAAGGGTCCATTAACAGGTATTCCCCGGTCGCGCTGAAGTTTGAACCACTGTAGCAATGCCTTATCCACCTGCTCATGAGTAGAGGTCCTTATACGTTTGCATTTCAAAACATTGGCATTAAATAGCGGCTCAATCTTATCTTTATTCTTTTTTATTGTGGATATTGTAGAAAGAGATACGCCAAACTCCTTTGCGAGGGTTGCATTTGATTCACCGGCTTCCAATCGATGTAATATTGCACTTTTTTCTTCAATTGTAAAACACTTTCGCTTCACTGAACTCATTTTGTCGAGCTTTATGAACTTGTCATAACGGTGACAAACACGAACTGACTGTGATTTACGCGCGCCAATAAGGAGGTGAAGCGCGCGGGGCGGGGGTGCGAGTGCGTAGGTAAACAAAACATTGCGCGTGTGTCGTTTTAACCGGACGTATTATCATAAATAATGGTCGCTATAAGCAGTTGGTCGCTTAAACCGGAGTCGCACTAAACGGTTATATTTTCTTAGTACCTATCTACGAAACCTAACTTGAGTAAAGATTATCGTCGCTAAAACCGATTAGTTGTTATAAGCGAAGTCGTTATATATGAATTCTACTGTATATTCATTTTTCAGTTTTTAGTTAAGGATAATGAGATTATGAGAGAGCGTCGGTGGCGCAACGGCAAGGGCCGCTACCTCCTATCCGGGAAGTCGTGATTCGAGTCCTGCCACCTCCTACCAATGTCTTTTCGAATTTCGATCTCATATGTACAGAGGCCAGCACATCAAGCTAGACAGTCGTAGTGCGATTCTGATCCATACGCATTCGCCATAAGAACTGTACAAAGTCCAAAGTGCGTAGCTTGATGTGCTGGCTTGTGTACGTTTATCCGACGCTCTTACGGTGAAGGAAAACATCGTGAGGAAACCTGCACATTCCTTCGAAGTAACTCGAAGGTTGTATGTGAAGTTGACCAACCCGCACTGGGCCCGCGTGGTCGACTAAGGCCCTATCGCCCTAACTCACGGTAGGCTCGAGCCCCTCGGTGTGGATGTATATATAAGCTGATGTGATGATGAATGAGATAAACTTATGAAATTATTGTATTGTTACTTACTGATTCTTGATAAATGTACAAAGTTTGAATTAAATCTCCCCTTTAAAAGGGGGTCAAAAACGAGTGCAAAGGAGTCGGTTACAAACATACATACATACAGGTGAAGCTAATATAAGCGTGTTTGTTAACAAAAAACAGGATTTCTGGTAACGTTCCATACTTCTGTTGAATAACCTGATTTTGAACTACCTATTGATTCTATTTTTACCCGTCTGCCCTCATCATCATTACAGCTCATATGCGTCCCCACCGAGGGGCTCGAGCCTACCCTGAATCAGGGCGATTAGGCCTTAGTCGACCACGCGGGCCCAGTGCGGGATGGTCGACTTCACACACAACCTTCGAGTTTCTTCGCAGGTGTGTGCAGGTTTCCTCACGATGTTTTCCTTCACCGTTAAAGCAATCGGTAAGTATGTACGTAAGTTTTTGAAAAACTCATTGGTACATTGGCCGTCCAGATTTGAACTAAAAGGTAGGTAATGTATTTCGAGTTTATGTATGTATGTGTTTCTTTGGCTGAGCCTGCAGCCTAAACGGCTTGATGGATTTTTAACTGTGAGGTGTTGTTAAATTCGTCTTGGCCCCCGGAGTGACATACGATACATTTTAAGCAGTCGAGTTTTAATTTTTTTATTAAATTATTTTGTATTTTCAGCCATGACCACGATATCCTATACAATTGTCCTTAAAAGATAGCTCGTAGAACAGATGGCCGATGGGGCAGTAAAGTTCTCGAGTGGCGACCGCGCACCGGAAAACGTAGCGTAGGCAGGCCTCCCACGCGATGGTCCAACGACCTGGTGAAGATCGCGGGAAGCCGATGGATGCGGGCAGCGCAGGACCGGTCGTCGTGGAAATCCTTGGGGGAAGCCTTTGTCCAGCAGTGGACGATTTTCGGCTGATATGATGATTTAGTATTTTCAGATACCTACTTATTTCGTAATGACTAGATGAAGTTGGTTTTAACACTATGTTAAGTTAAACGAGTCAGCAAAGCCCGCTTAACTTCTAGCCAGTGTTAACAATGACTATAGTTATCGACTTAGAATCGCCTCTAAGGTGGTGGTTTAGTACAACTGATGTAAGTAACTAGTTCTATTCTATACCATACCATAGTGATCTGCGGTGAGGTGATTATTATTATAAAAGTCGAACGCGAGCGTCAATTTTAAAATTATACACGCGGCGGGCGGCGCTTCAAAGATATCGTGCCACGTGCTGACCGGTACATGTATCAGCAAAAGTGTTTACTTATCTTTTTTTTTTGAAGTGAAAACTTCTTTGGGCGCCTTGGGCATTTTTGAGATGGGAAAAAAACCATTGAACTCGCGACACTGTAATGTAATATAATCGCCGCTGTATCAGGAACACTCGGAGGGTCAAAACATATAAAACTGTAAAAAGTTTCTGTTGGCACTCCCGTAGTGGTTAGGTTATTTTATGATTTTTAATGCACATACGAGGTGTGTCAGGATGGAAAAAACTACATAAATTAACAAAATTTATTATTATTGTTTGCGTAGCTTGTTTATACCGAAGACTACTTTTGTCATAAACATCTTCTGAGATGATGCCAAGGGCTCTACCAATTGTGGATAAAAAACCACCTACATAACAAAATCACAAGGTATTAAAATGTAGTTTAAGACTACCGCCGCTTTAGGTGTCGCGCATTCGAAACAAAAAAATTATCTTCAAGACATAACATATTTATAGGGTAACATAATCTAAAGAAAAAAAAGAAACGTACAATTAAATGTTTACAAGAAAATGTAAAAAAAGAAACTGTATTTTGAAGTCTTTAACTTTATATTAAAAAAATAATAAAAACACGACTGCATAAAAACATTATTAGCCCTTTTTTGGGAAGTCGGCTAAAATGTATCATATGTTATTCACGTATTAGAATCAAACTCCAGAATCACTATTAATCATGGTTTATTTCACTTTTCTGCCACTATTTGAACATAGGTTCTACTTAACGACTTCACTCAAAGACGATCTGCAGGAGAGACTGGCTTGACTGCGATTGTCCGACACTGCTCCTACCTGCCAACCTTCGCCTAGAGTGGGGTTGAGCGGTCGCGTGAGGGCAGTGACGTACTTCGGCAGTCAATACAAATACTCGAATATTGACAACACTATCGAATTTAAATAATATTGAAATGTAGGTTCTTAAAACTAGATTGAAATTATATCAAATCATTTTATACACAAGCTGATAACGATTTATGCATATCCATAATTAAACAAGTAGTTTTATAAGTATAACACAATATTCTAAATAATTGTATAATAGGTTCGAATAGATGATAAAATATAGCTTTTAATCTAACAGCTCGGCCATCCGAATAATAATAACACGTCCCCGTGTTAGGTAGGACACTTTAGAAAAACATATACATTATAACGAGTAACATGCATTTTAATATTACAGTTTTCATATGAACATAAATTTGGAGAAGAGAAAAAAATTTCTTAAACAATACGAAATTTCTCTTGCATTTAAAAAATATTCCTTTGCTTTGTAAAAAAAAAAGTTACCATTGAGTTAAATTATAATAAAATAAGTTGTATCGACTTGCATTTTTAAATTAATTATTACATCTTAAATTAGGGTTGCATACATTAAAACATAATTATGCACATTTATTACTATTTTATATTTTATATGAGTATATGATTCAAAATATATTTTGAATTCCCGAATTATTATATTTCTAAGTATTACATTACATAAATTATGCCTTAGTAAATCATTTTAATTTGAAAATTTATATCAATTTAGATTGTTTTGTTTTGTTTATTTGCTAACATTGTTTTTTTTTTTTACTGTTTAAGCTTCACTTTAAACTGTCATCACTAACTTTGTCACAATCATTACTGTCAATAGGTTATTTTTTCACGTTAGAGACGTATCTTCTACTACAAAACAGTCATTTGGAAGTTTTTTTTTGATATGGTCCTTGGAATTTAGCTAGTATTTTTTTTGGATTTACCGTCATTTATATTAATATCTCGCTGTATCCGAACTAATTCTCCCTCTTTAAATTCGTTCCCAAGTTTTCTTGTTTGATTCAATATTTCCTTATCCTTTTGTTGCTGTTCTCTTATTCGGAACCCAGTTTCAAATCGTATCTCTTTTAATTTATCCGGCGGTATGTTAATGTATCATTTACTACATCGTTTAGAATATATCCGAAGTATTGATTCTTTTACATCCGAAAAGAAGTTCCGATGGGCTTATTTTTGTAGTACTATGAACTGTAGTATTTAATTTTACCTGAATATCTGTAACATATTCGTCCCAACATCTGTCATTTTTACCTTGTGTTTTAGTGGATAGACCATCAAGTATAGTCCTGTTAAATCTTTCAACCTAACCATTAGCTCTTGGTGAGGCTTCAACGTTAAGAATGTGTTTGATTCCTGTACTTCTTATGAATTGTTTAAACGCGTGGCAAGTAAAGCACGATCCTTTGTCAGTAATGAGAACACGCGGATGGTAGTAGATGCTCTTGTGTTTTTAACTGGAGTGACATTGACTTGTAGCAGTTGTAATGATTTGACATTTATTACACTTGTATCTCTACGTATTAACATTACAAAATTGTTTTGGTGTACTATAAGTGTAAATAAATAAATAAATAAATTGACGTATTTCGTAAAGCCATCGACTATAATTAGTATATAGGAATTTACACGTTTACTTCGCACAAACGGACCTAGGCGATCGGCGTGGATCGTATGAAACGGAATTTTCACTTTAGGTATAAGATGTAATTCTCCAGCCCGGGCTCTCCACCTGGAGTTATATGCTGAGCATTATAAGCAGGCACTATTTTTTACAAACCTACGCATTTTAGGAAACCAGTACGAGTCCTTAATACGTGATAAAGTTTTTTGTATCCAAATTCCCCACATCGTCGTGGTTTATTTTGAGCACCTGCCACCTTACATCTTTAGGTACTACCCATCGAAGTTCATTGTTCACTTTCCTATAAACGCGATTGTTTTGTAAGACTGCAATTATTGTAAAAATCCAAGATTTGTCTATTTCTGGATCACTTAAGATGTTCTTGATTGAACTTATTTCATCATGAGCCAATTGCACAGTACTGATCCAACTGTCTTTTTCAATAGATAATACATTTAACACATGCGTCTCTGTAGCGACTAAGCGCGTCTATGTGTGACATACGAATTCCTAGTTGATACTCAAAGCTACAATCAAATTGTTGTAGTTGTACCCACCATCGTGCTATTTTATTTACTAAATCACGTTTGGTTTTTACGAAAAGCGTAACAGTCGGTATAGATTTTAAAAGCAATACCAATTAGATTACACGGAACCTGTTTAAAGATGCTATTACTGCCAAAGTTTCCAGTTCGAAGGAATGTAATTTTTGTTCATCAGCTGTTGTTTTTCGACTAAAGGATACAGGATTAAGTTCATTACACTTGTTTTTTTGAAAAAGTATCCCAGCTACGCCAATTTTGCTTGCATCGGTATGCAATTCTTTTTCAAGTGTTGGGCCATAAAGAACTAGTATGAGACGTTCGGTCAAACGGGTCTTCAAAGTTGTAAAAGCTTGCTCCTGCCGAGTAGTCCATTCCCAATAATAATTATTTTTGAGAAGTTCAGTTAAAGGGCTAGCTGTGATAGCGAAATTTTGTATAAACCGTCTAAAGAAACTTGCCAACCCAATGAATTGGCGGGCTTCATGTTGGTTTTTGAGGTTTCGTAAATTTTGAAATTGCATCTGTTTTACAAGTATCTGGGCGTATGCCTCAGATACTATTTTATATATATAGTCAATTTAACCATAGAAGAAACGACACCTAGAAAGCTTTAGAGTTATCCGCCGTTTTGCAGCAATAAGACGACTCATACCTTGAATGAAATCACGAGCTGGTATCGAAACGTCATCAATATTATCATCGCATATTTGATTTTCCTTTGAAAAAAAAGACGACGCATTTATAAATCCAAACGGCATTAGTAGGTACTTAAGTTGTCCATCTGGAGTAACAAATGTCGTTTTTTGACGAGATTCCTCTATAATTGGTATCTGGTAATAGCCAAAAGCCAAATCCAAAGTTATGAACAATGAATAACCAGCAAGGGAATCTAATTGGTCTTCGATTCTAGACAATGGGAAAAGATCTTTCCGGGTTTTACGATTGAGTTCTCTGTAATCAACACAGGGGCGTTTTTTTTAAAATTGGACTCGCGTATGGTGACGACGATTCAGGGACTATATTATTAGCATCCATCATTTCTTTAACCGTGTCTATGACTACAACTCTCTCACTGAAAGCCATTCTATATGGCCGATAAACCACAGGTTCAGAATCTGTAACATGAATTTTCATTTCGGCCACCTCAGTGTATCTTTAATATTTTAAAGTACTTGAAAAGCAAACGGCGTATTTATCTGACAGTAATTTTAACTCTTGTTTTTGTTATCTCGTTATACGCTCACCACAATAGATACGGTCACTATTTCATTATTAGTTTTGTTTATGCGTAAAATATTTTTTTTAATTATCTAGAGAGACTGCTCGCATAATTAATGAATTCTTAATGAATTGAACATAACTCGATGACAAATTTTTAAGTAATAAATTTCCAACTCCCGATTTTAACTCGTATTCTCCCGGTAAGAGAAAGTATTCAATACCTTATTTTTCCCTTATAGAACCGTTTACGAATATTTTACCAGAATAGGTTGCATTTGATGTGACGGATATGGCTTTTATAGCATTTTGTTCAATCAGAGTGTTTTGTAAAGTTGTTAGATAAATCTTATCGCTCTAAGCAATTAATTAAATATTAGCTCCGTTGATGTTTTTGTAATAACAATATTCGTATGTTCGGTAAAATTGTGTCCTAGTAAAATGGATTGTTTTATTTATTATCGCCAACAACGTACATTTCTATTGATATATTTATGTCTTGCACGGTTTCATTTGCCTGTATACGAAATAAAGGTTTTCAGATCGAGATTGCACGCCTAGTGAAAGTGCATCCGAGCTCCGAATAAAAAAACATTCACTACCCAAGTCTACATAACAACTAAGAGGTTCCCCATTAACCTGGATCTCCATGGAATATTTATCTTTGGTATTGATATCATTAGTTTGTTTGTAATTTAAGTTTGTCAAATCGAGTTTTTCATGACGAGGTTTTGTTACGTGCACTCTTCATACATCTTTTTATTTTTTAGGTAATCTGTGTTTTAGTAATTTCCAAAAAAATAATTTGTTACTTTGTGGCCTATTTTATAGCAACTATTATATTTTTCAATACGTTTCCAACAAATAAAACTTAGGTTTTCTTCTACTCCGCAGTTAAAGCATTTAATTGGCGGATTTTTTTGAGAAGCATTTCCACTGTGAGTTGTTGTACTATTTTGAGCAGACGAATTATTTATCTCCTATCATTTCTATTTCGGGTCATTGAATTTGTGTTTTGTCTAGGAGTACCTACTTTAACAGTTTTCAAGTATTTTAACACATCTTCAGGCGAGTTAAATAGGGCTGCTCGTGTTCCTAGCCGGATACCCCTATCATGTATCCCATGTAGAATACAGTCCACTGCCTCTTTGCCTTTTATTTTACAACGATTAAGCAAGTTGAATTTAGAAAAGAAATATTGTACTAACGGTTCGCCAAATCGAGCTTTCAAAGACAGCATTTCAGTAAGTAGAACTGCGTAATTTTCACGAAAGGGAAAGGAATCTAATAATTTAGTTTTCTACTCTGTCCACGTAAAACGCACACTTGGTAAATTTGGGTACAATGATTTTGCAACACCAGTTAATTTTGGCAACGAATACTAAATAATCTCTCGCTCATCCCAGTGGTAAAAATCCGCGCATTCTTCTACTTTGGTTAACCAATTTAAGATGGTTTGGCTTTAATGACAATGGATCGAATTCTGGAACTACATTATTCACGAAAAAAAGCTCATGACTACTTGACTTAGCAATATCTCTTAATGCATCTAAAAATTGTGCCATGAAATCATTCCGAGATGTAGAAGCTACTGCATCAAATCTAGTTCGGCTTAAGGAGATGAAATGTCTCCATCATATAAATAACGCTTTTTGTTTTCAGTTGCTTCTAAATCTGGGGATCGACTTCTTTTTCGCTTGCTACGTCGTTGTGTATCCATGTCTTCGCCTTCTTCATCTTCTTTTCTTGTTACAAAATCACATTCTGATCAACTTATAGAACGTCGCTCTAGCTCATCGTTCAATAAAATTGTCTGTCTGTGTAACCACACAACATCGTGTTCTGGTGATGCTCAAGCTCTTCACCATAGTCACGTGAAGGGGTATTTTGGTGATGCTCAAGCTCTTCACCATAGTCACGTAAAGTGGTATTTTGGTGATGCTCAAGCTCTTCACCATCTTTACCACATACATCAAATCTGCATTCTCGCAAATGTCGCTCAAGCTCTACATTTGCGGATTTATTTTTTGTTTGGGGGAGACGTCGATCAATTTCATCATCGTGTCTTGTTCTAGGGTTGCGTACATGGGTAGAAGGGAGCACAGGAGATCAATACTTGAAGGTTCCGATCTATGTTCATTCTTATTGCTCATCGAAATGGCATCATTTTTTTGTTAAAATTCTTCGTTTTCATTTGGTTGCTCAGATTCGTCCATCTGGAACTTTTAAAGGCATGTTTGAGATCATATGCACAAACTATAACTAAAGTATTCCTACGCCGTTTGATTTATTTGTAAAAGCAAATAACGTTGACAACGTGTAGAAATAAAGAAGAACAGAGATTCTTATTTTGCATTAATTATGTAATAGAAAACAATTTCTTTTAACAAAAAGTAAAAAAAACCTAGGTAAAAGAAGTTTGGCGTAAATTTAAAGTAAAGGTTCAATATATATGACACGAATGAAGTTGGAATGAACTTTAGACCTTAACATAAAAATATACCTGAGAATAAATTAAACTCATATAAAACTAATTCAAGGAAAACAATGTAGCGCAAACAGTATCCAAACTTTAAAGCTCTGACTCATCAATAGAATATAAAAAGTTTACTTTTGTCAAAATGGTATAAGTGTTTTAGATTGTTATAGCGACTCATGTCACGTTACAGAAACTTCTTGCTATAAACTGTGACGACGCTTCTATAGAGGTATAGTGATTCTAGTCACATCAAACGCATAGCAAGTGATGTAATATGGCGCATCTGCCTTTGTTTCCCACGTTCTTAAATGTAAAAAAAAATTAGGTCGACACGTGGCTGAGCGTCAAGGAGCATGTAAATTTTGATCTATGTGGACTGATTCTATCAGTCTACAATTGGTCTATTTTAGATATTCAGTAAATAAAATTGCAATCAAATCTTTATTTCAGTGTAACTAAATAAATACTACGTACGTAGTTTCTAGTCATAGTACATTACTGCAGCGGCCAGTGCAGCAATTTCGATTTATCTCAAAGAAGGTTTTCAAAATAATGCTCAAATTTGAGAAAAGATGTTTTTCTTTGAATTTTTAACAAAAATAGGCAGAAAGAAAAAAAAATAAACGTTACTTACACTTTTTGGACGTGGTGAAAAAAAATATTCGTTTAATCCCTCTTCTGAGATATTAGAATCAAACTCCAGAATCACTATTAATCATGGTTTATTTCACTTTTCTGCCACTATTTGAACATAGGTTCTACTTAACGACTTCACTCAAAGACGATCTGCAGGAGAGACTGGCTTGACTGCGATTGTCCGACACTGCTCCTACCTGCCAACCTTCGCCTAGAGTGGGGTTGAGCGGTCGCGTGAGGGCAGTGACGTACTTCGGCAGTCAATACAAATACTCGAATATTGACAACACTATCGAATTTAAATAATATTGAAATGTAGGTTCTTAAAACTAGATTGAAATTATATCAAATCATTTTATACACAAGCTGATAACGATTTATGCATATCCATAATTAAACAAGTAGTTTTATAAGTATAACACAATATTCTAAATAATTGTATAATAGGTTCGAATAGATGATAAAATATAGCTTTTAATCTAACACACGGGATCAAGACGAATCTAATGATACCTTTCACTCTAAAATCCGTTTAGTAAATATCGTCGAATAAAGAAACATACATATAGATTAAGGTTTAACAATACTGCATAATGTTTTGTTAACATGTAATTTTGTAACGTAAATAAATAAATAAAATAAATAAAAAATAGAAACATACATTAAACCTGAAAATAATACACAACTTTTTCGTGGACAGTCGTGTAAAATAATAAACACACTAACAAACTCACTTTTGCAATCTTTATAACATTTTAAACACATTATATATGTCGGAGCGCAAGGACGTGGCGCCATCTATGCATGCGTCGAAGCACCGTGTGTTTTATCTTGAAACGTCAAGCGGTTAGCTAGGGTAGTAATAATAGTCATCTTTGACCAAGGCGTGGTCTGTGCGAGACCGGAACCCGGAAGTTGGTAGTGTTGGTACTTGTTTGTTAGCCAAAGTAATGAATATTGATTGTACACTCCAAAACTTCTCAAAGACGAGTTTATTTCTTAGATACGGCCAAAACCCTTCTGATGATCCGAAATATATTATTTGTATGTAGCTCTTATATAAAAAAAATCGAAGGAGCCGATTTAATTCGACTGCTAATTATCGTAAATTAAAACTTTGCAAGTGTTTGTTGTAGTTTGTGTGACAATACAATAACTTTTGTACCATCACTGGAACTCCATAATGGTACAACGTGACCTAGCCGTGTTTGAGCTTACTGGAATCGTCTTGAGATGCACTTTGGCCATAAATGGTACTCACGTGTATTTTTTTTCAACTATAAGCCAATTATTTATTTTAAAAAGCTCAGAACTTCTCACCGCGATTGTACCCACTTGCGGTTGAATTTTTTACCGGTACAGTCGCAGCGAAAGTGAAATTGTGTCTCAGCCTTGTTTTGCTCATTTCTACCACATTCTACCACTTAAGTAAGTACAAACATATACCACAAACCGTGATTGTGGGGTTTTGGGCCGAGTTCAAAAAATAAACTTAACAAGACCATAATTGTATGTAATTAACTCGTTGACGCTCTATAATTTCGAGGGTTTTGACGTTAAATGCTTTTTGCGTGAAGGAATCTGTAACAGGGGCGTGGGTACCTGCCTACTTACTTATTTTTTAAGGTATTAAAAAATTACCTATTTATTTACATTATATTGAAGGCTCGTTCATTTATAAAACTGTGCATCCTTGTATCACACACATCGGTTAAGCAAGCGGATCAAATATATTTTGTCGCCGGGATATTGTAAAACCGCGATATTACAATCTCACTAAACTAAATTCAGTTAGATTATAATATGACGGTAAATTGTCAATCGGCTTACAATTTCACGGCCCATTCTTGCTTCGCTCGCTTATTTACAGTTTTTTTAGAAAAAACTATTTTTTGCCAACTCCCTTTTCGTTGTATGTACGTCCGCTATGTTCAAAGGGCTAGCTTACAATCAGTCAATTAGTTGAATGTTGAGTGACGCTTGTTCAATCAACGTTTGGCCTAGTCATTCAATTGAAAGTCGCAAATCAATCAACGGGCTAGTCTTTCAATCAAATGGCGGATTTAACCAGATGGCTGCGTGCGATTTATGCGTATACACGAAGAAATCATCGGTTTTTTTATTCAGAGTATATTCGTAATATCCCATTCAACGACTTGCCTAAATGACGTTCAGCAAAGTCGTTGAACGTTACATTCAACGACTTGGCCAGTTGTCCTTTAGTCATTCAATTGAATGTCGCCATTCAATCAACGGACTAGCCTTTCAAACCTAGCCAATTTCATCATCATCATCATATCAGCCGAAGCATGTCCACTGCGGGACAAAGGCCTCCCAAAGGATTTCCACGACGACCGGTCCTGCGCTGCCCGCATCCAGCGGCTTCCCGCGACCTTCACCAGGACGTCGGTCGCACCGCACGGATAAGTTAAATAAGGTTTATCTGATCCGATTAAACAAAAAATATTAATATACTAGGTTGACCAATAAAGGACATTTATCAATGAGTTATAGGAATGCGTTCTATTTTATTCGAATCTTTAATTCGTTAGTAGCCAAGGTCAGAAAAACTCAAAAACTATACCCAATTTTTTTTTAGACTTCACATTTGGCGGGAATTTGATTCGTATGCAAAATGGATAAACTGGAACTTCGTGCTGTTATCAAATATTTCTGTCTGAAATTTTTTTCTACAAAAAGTGTTTTTTAAACAACTGCAGTCCACATGAACATATTTAGGTTTTTTCTTGCACTATTCCACAATTAATTTAAATAAAACAAAATTTGTTTATACTGCAACCGGTTTCGTGATCATCTTCAGGCAGTAGACTACCAAAAGATGATCACGAAACCGGTTGCAGTATAAACAAATTTTGTTTTATTTAAATTAATTGTGGAATAGTGCAAGAAAAAACCTAAATATGTTCAGTTCAGTGTTCCACCAAGAACCTACTATCGCAAGCATACAAAACTGCAGTCCACTTTGGCCGACAATGTTCCGTCTTATTCTTCAGTGGCATACTGGTGCGCTAAATTTAAACGCTGTAGAACTGTCTGCAATGAAGACACTCGCTCCGGGTGGCCAACAACGGCCGCTACGCAAAAAAACGTTAAAAAAATCGAAGAAATTGTTAGGGCAGATCGACGTGTGACCATCCGTTGTTTAGGTGAGATTCTAAAGCTTTCGTTTGGGACAATTCAGTTTATTTTAACTCATACTTTTAAATTTAAAAAGGTGGCCGCGCGATGGGTTCCTCGAATGTTAGCAGACGCCCAAAAAAAGCAAGAGTTGACATTTCAAAGCAAAATTTAGAAATCATTGAAGAAGATCCAGATTCTTTTTGCGATCTTTTCGTAACCGTAGATGAAACGTGGGTACATCATTCTGATCCGAAGACGAAAAACCAAAGCAAAGGATGGAAAAGGCCGTCTTCCGAGCCAAACAAGAGATTCAATCAAGGAGTCTGCGTTCGCTTGAAAGATAATGGCATCTGTCTTCTGGGATGCGGAAGGTATAATAATGATCGACTATTTAAGTAAAAGAGAGACAATAACCGGAGAGTATTACGCATCATTAATAAAAAATAATACGCAAAGAAATAAAAAAAAACGTCGAGGAAAAATGCGTGCTGGATTGCTTTTCAAGCGACTTCCAAAATGGAGGTGGTTCTCAATTCGTCTGTATGTTTTTTTTTTATGTATGTTACCTCATAACTTTTTCCTGGGTGAAACGATTTTTACGATTCCTTTTTTATTTTAAAGCTAGTGCTTCCCATGTGGTCCCATATAAATTTTATGAAAATCGGTGTAGTACTTTATTAGAAAATTTACAATAACCAAAAATAATAATGCAAAAATATACTATCAGTTGATGCAGCACCCGCCATATTCTCCGGACCTAGCTCCGAGTGATTTTGACCTTTTTGCTCACCTGAAAAAGCACTTGCGTTCTCCGGACCTAGTTCCGCGTGATTTTGACCTTTTTGCTCACCTGAAAAAGCACTTGCGTGGTATCAAATTCGCCTGTGACGATGAGGTGATGTCTGCTGTAGAAACCTTTTTCGAGTCCCAGGATCAAGCCTTTTTTTCAAGGGAATTAACCAACTTGCTAAAACGCTATCAAGTTGTATTAGCTTAAAAGGCGATTACGTTGAAAAATAAATACAATTTCATACTTTTTGATCAACCTAGTATGTAACTGAAGGCTGTAACATTTGTAAATAAATACATTTGACAATCTGTATATTTATTTATACAGAGTTTTATAACTTTCGGAGGTATTTCAATATCCAAAGTCTTTTTAGTGGTCTCTTCACCTTGTACTGTCTTCGAACAGATCTAAAACACAATCTCAATCTGGCATTAAACAACGCTGAAACTAGGTAAGTTGCATACTAATTACTTTTTGAAAAGATGTCCTACTAGATAAAAGATTATAAAAACTACGTCATAAAAAAAATATAATTCTATAACAAATACCATTACCTGAGATTGTAATCTGAATCATGACATTATTTTTAATATACAATAAGTTTTTTTTGACTATTTAAAAGTGTGTGTAAACACCTATTTAAAATAAATTATTTAGATTTGATTTGTCCTGTAGAGTAATAAAAAAAAGTAACAATAACAATAATAAGGCTCAAGGTCACTCAAAGGGCAATGGAGCATGCTATGTTCGGAGTTTCTCTGCGTGATCGAATCAGAAACGAAGAGATCCGCAGGAGAACCAAAGTAACCGACATAGCTCACAGAATCGCTAAACTGAAGTGGCAGTGGGCAGGGCACATAGCTCTTAGAACAGATGGTCGTTGGGGTAGTAAAGTTCTCGAGCGGCAACCGAGCACCGGAAAACACAGCGTAGGCAGGCCTCCCACGCGATGGACCGACGACCTCGTGAAGATCGCGGGAAGCCGATGGATGCCGGGCAGTGCAGAAACGGTCGTCGTGGAAATCCTTGGGGGAGGCCTTTGTCCAGCAGTGGACGTTTTTCGACTGGTATGATATGATGATGAACAATAACAATGTATTATTTTAAGAAAACAATGGTTACAAATGAACGGTTTAAAACAATTTTCTTGAAAATTGGCTTCGGCCGTCGTCGTCTTAATCAGTGCGATGTATAAAATCTCTTACACATGAAAACTGTACCCTTACTAACTATTAGATTAAATAGGTAATCCCTTCCGTTCCAGCATTTCTTATTTTTGAGAGATCTCTATAAGTCACGTATACTGAACGGAAACATCCATATGCAGATTTCTAACTTGTGGCAAAGTAACATACAGTATGGACACTCCCTGCCGCTAGGGTTGCCAGGTCTTAAAACTAAATATCCGGACATACCTGCCAGTTTAGCCGGACTTTTGGGTAAAAAAGCCGGACTCCCTAAATTATTAAAGCCCTCTTTAGACACCCCTAAATCAATCAGTCATGTTTACTGGCCTTTAGCGAGGTCCTAATCAGACAAAGAAACGCCGCCATAGTCTCATAAATACGATACGACAGCGCTCACCCGAATGTCCAGGTGACTGGAAAAATCATTAAACCTAAAAAGCCGGACAGGCCGGACACCTTCTAATTTGGCCGGACACGCATCCAAAAAGCCTAACACTGTCCGGCTTTATCCGGACGCCTGGCAACGCTACCTGCCGCCACACCCCGGACACTCCATACAAACGAGCGAGAAATGATATACATATATATAACTGACGTATCTATAGGCAAGAATGCAGGTAGGGTTGAATCACACCGGCGGTATTGGTCACGAATGTTTGTTAGTTATTTACTGCATGCACACTGCAAGATATATATACTGTGCTGCAAGCAACAATCAACAGTTATCTTACATGATTGAGTAACTTACATGAATAACATTGTTCATTTGTTCTTCAAACACAGGAGCTTTTGTCCGTGAAACAATCTCATTTAGCAACCTACAATAATAGTCAATCTCAATCTATAATTCCGAGATCACATTTTATAATATTACACCACTAGTTATTTCTATACAACTCATACTTTCACACCATCTAATCAAATTATTACAAACAATAAATAAAACGAACAAAATATCTCACAAGCCACAATAACAAACTGATATCTAACATAATATGAAAAACATAAAGGAACTACATTTCTAAAAAAAAAAGATACAGCTAGTATGAAGTATCATAGGAACTGATTGTTCTTAGATTTGGTCGTATAATATTGGTGGTCAGCCAATCATGATACGAGGCATCTCAGCGCCGCGGCCGCCTATTGGCGTCGAGCGGTGAGCGGCGCGCAAAGTAAATATAAGTGACGTTAATCGCGCATGCGTAGTTCGTCCTTTACGTTCGGTAACTAGTTGCTTTTTATTCCGGTGTACGAAATCACAGCGGCGCGCAAAGTGAATATAAGTGACGTTTATCGCGCTTGCGTAGCTCGTCCTTTACGTTTGGTACCCAATCTACATCCAATCTGAGTGACGGGGGGGTGAGGTCGAATTTAGAGAGCGGCAGGGAGTGTCCATACTGTACGTTAGTACTAATATATATACTGTGCTGCCGCTCTCTAGATTCCAACCTCACCCCCTCGTCTCTCAGATTGATACAGATTGGTTACAGTTTAGTTATGAACGTATAGGATTTCGCCTCCATTTTGTTTGTTCCGTCATTCGTTTTTGAAATGTAATTTCTGGCCCGTTGTATGAAGCGTCCAGGGTGCCCTCAACATTAAGGCGAGGCATTTGTAAAACAGTTGTCTCTGTTTTTTCCTTTACGTGTAAAGAGTCAAGACAATAACAACACTTTTGCACTATTTCAATGTTTTACGTTGTTATTTCTCATAAGACATCAATTTAAAAACTAAAATTTAGCAGATTCTGTGTAGTAGGTACTTAAAAATAAATAAATCCATTTAAAAACTATGTGCAAATTTAGAAATTTTATTAATAAACAATTCGTTTTAGACTTTTTTTAGACGTTTTAGACCTGTTTTTGGGATTTTTTATGATCGAGTAAAGTACACACTATCGTGTAACATATTAACAATTCCTCAGACAATATCCTTAAGTATGTCCAGTATTTTTTGCAAGACCGATATTTAGTAGTAATTACCCAAAAAAATTATCTAGCAAAAGGTTTTCTCCGCTTCTATACCGGTGCCTCGCCATAAGGAACTCAGAAAGAAGATGCACTCTACGATTCTGGTAAAAGACACCTTCAGAATCAGAATCGGCACAGTCTATAGATGGCCGAAATAGATCGGAGGCAGTTTGTTACAAAGTAACTAGTATCTCATCTGTGGTTTGAGTCTTATGACGAAATCGCTCGACAAATATCTCGCTTGTACACAACATCGCGACATTTGACACTGCCCAAACTATTTGCTTATTTGAGTGACGAGCGCGAATTTTCCCAGACATGTTGTGCAATTTTATAAGGTAACACGACACCTGTTACAAAGAGAACCATCGAGATGGCAGGAGGATGGCAAAATCGGTTCACAATCTGCGAAGATGTCGCTCAAAAAATATACAGTCGAATTGGGAAAAGTGCTATTGTAACGAAGTACTCTAATTTTTAATTATTTGCCTAATTCAATCATGTCACTGAATGGTGCTCTTTTTTTTCAAGCTTGCTTGTTGTTGGCCGTTGGGGCCTTTACAACTTCACCGGACAGGGGAGGCGAGTGCGGAGGGCACAAAGCAAAAAGATGCAACTGCCTAAGGGCGCCCAGGTGGGCACGGACCTCGGCTTAGGTCATTGCTAGGACGGGGGAGGATCGGAGAGAAGCTGGGTGGTGCTCATTTCAACACTAAAAGAGTAAATTATTACAATTTACTATTATTGGTTAATTAAAAACGACTTTTTATAGCTTACAAAAATAATCATCATATCAGCCGAAAAACGTCCACTGCTGGATAAAGGCCTCCCCCAAGGATTTCCACGACGCCCGGTCCTGCGCAGATTGCCGTTGGGGCAGTAAAGTTCTCGAGTGACGGCCGCGCACCGGAAAGCGTAGCGTAGGCAGGCCTCCCGCGCGGTGGACCGACGACCTGGTGAAGATCGCGGGAAGCCGATGGATGGGGACAGTGCAGGAACTTAGAAGAATATTCAATGTAAATAACAATTAATATATGCCCGAAATGGGTAAACTGAAGATGTCCAAACAATCTGTATTACAACACTATGTATACTTGGAATAAAAAATTTGAAATTTGTAAATTTGTACTGTAAGAGGCAGAGATTTGTTACCATAGATAGGTTATGCACTAACAAACCACATTTGAAAATCGAACCCAATTTACACACACAATATTATAGGTATAATTCGCTTCTGTTGCACCGAATGTCACTAAGAAAAGAGATGCCAATTGGCATCTTTTAATTTGCTTGCTTCTCTTTTAGAACGCACCTCCCCTTATATAGAGTGACTTTTAATTAGTTCTTGATAGCAAAGGATATATGAATGTACTCGTGATTACAAACAACTTTCCCAAAGAAACTATATGTCAAATATGTTGGTCCTTTATACATTTTTGCCGATTTGGTAACTCAGACCAAATTTTTTTTTCTGATTTGACATATAGTTTCTTTGGGAAAGTTGTTTGTAATCACGAGTAGGTATACGTGCATATCTTTTGTTATCAAGAACTAATTAAAATGTAGGTATATAGCATATCTCTGGAATGTGGTACATTAAATGGTCCCAGACAGGCCACATTTTGTGGTTGCTTGTATAGTGTAAATCCGCCCTTAGAGTACTCAAAGATTACCTACCCAAATCCTAACGTAATGAACAGAGGCCAGCACATCAAGCTAAACACTTTGGACTTTGTAAAGTTCCTATGCCGTATGGCGTATGGATCAGAATCGCACTCCGAGTATCTAGCTAGATGTGCTGGCCTCTGTACATACTTAGGCATTAACTTAGTTAGGTTTCACACGCAATCCGTAATACTGTGGTAATACTCACCACGTCGAATCGTTGACAAATCTATCTATAGCGCCATCGCAAAATCGTCCTATTGACCTGTCCACAAACCATTTTATATGTGGCCATAAAATCTGGAGAGTACAGCTTTCGCAAGAGATGCGGCATCGCACGCAGTTGAGGTGTGCGCGTATTTGTATTTCTTAACTTGTAGGTTATAGAGAGTTGTCAAACGTTGAAGTACAGTCAGGCGCGGAAAGGGCCACCACTTTCTGTTTAAGCACACCCTGGACACTTCATACAACAGGCCAGAAATGACATTTCAAAAAAGGAATGACGGAACAAACCAAATGGCGGCGAAGTCCTATAAATACGTTCGACAACCAAACTGTAACCAATGTATATCAATCTGGTTGACGAGGGCGTGAGGTCGCAATTTAGAGAGCGGCAGGGAGTGTCCATACTGTATGTTAGTACTAATATATATATACTTTGGTTTAAGTGTCCTCAGGAGGCTCGACTTTCCATACAAACATAGTTCTGCTTTAATACAAAAGCTACATGCCAGATTAAATCCAAACTTTGAGAATATATTGAGTAGACAAACTTCAAACGTTCAGTAGGGTAGACTGGGTACGGTTGTAACAGGGTACGGTTGAAACAACTCGAATATTATCGAAACTATGCGCGGTACGCGGAGGGGTACAAGGGGAGAGGCACGCGGGTGACAAGTTCCTACACGATTCCCAGAGTTGTGTCGCACTTCGCGCACTAATTACGTTTACTTAGAGACCTATTGTGTTTTGTCAACCAAAAGTAAGATTTTTTGATGAATTTCTTTACGATATAGCTTGATATTAATTTAAGTATCGTATTTAAGTATTTGCATACATAATTGTTGTATTTTTGAGATTATAATGAGCTGGTTCGGTTTTGTATACGTTAACAAGCCTCATACCTGTGACAGTTTGATTTCCAAAATGGGAGGATGGGTACGGTTGTAACAATTTTCGTGGGTACGGTTGTAACATTATTTTTGTATTGCAAATGCCTAGAAAACGCATAAAAAAGACGTCAAGAGGTGAACGCGACATATTATTATACAAAAACGCTAATGATGAGGTCAAACTAGGCATTATTATTGCCTTATTTGTTTAGAATCTTACTCAGCAAGTTGTTCTGGAGACAGTTGGATTCAATGTCAGGGGGGCTATAGACTGTGGTCACACGTAGCGTGTACGGATGGGAGTCGATATTACATTTGCCATAACTGCAGTGAGTCTGATTAACTGAAATTGTTTTTTTTGTTGATTTTTGTTTGAACACAGATTTTGTTAGTTTTGTAATTATTACTAAGAGTTTTTTTGTGAGTCTGATTAAGTTCCTATAGAAAAACATTATTTTTGTTGTTTAATTTAAATTTAGCTCTAAAACTGACTTAAATACTTGAATTAACTATTATTTCTGAGTGTTACAACTGCCCCCCAACATTGTTACAACCGCCCCTGGCATGGGGTCGATTGTAACAGACGCACACATTCAATAAAATGACTCATTTCTGCCAAACTGTTTTACATGTGCTATTAATTTCAATATCAATTGAAAGAAAAATTACTAGACTCTTATCACAAGTGCTTTAATAGTTGTCTAAATTTATATTGACATTGCTGTGAGTGATCAAAGGAAAATTGTTACAACCGTACCCAGTCTACCCTACAAAACTAATTTAAGTCTTCGTTTAGTTATGTTTAAATTTACTACGATTAAAACTAATTACAAACATCGATATGTGTAAGTATACTCAATATATTCGCAAAGTTTGGATTCAACGCGGCATGTAGTTTTATTATTAAAGCGGAACTACGTTTGTATGGAAACTCGAGCCTCCTGGAGACCCTTAAGGCGAAGCATTGATCGGAACAGTTGTCTCTGTCTTTTTCTTCACGTGTAAAGAGTAAAGAAGATAACCATACTTTTGCATTTCAATGTTTTTTCGATTCAATTAAAAAGTATACAATTAATTTTTAAAAATCCAACTGGCATATTGAAGTGTGTGTTTAGACTAATTGGCTAAGAAAATTTAGAGGTACTAAATCAGTCTGGTTTGCCTATAGAATGCAAATCTCTGTTTTAACAGAGGTTTCTTTGATATATTTTTTTCTGTTATAAAAGTCAACGAATTGTGTTTCTGTAACTGACATAATAAAGTAATTGAAATGAATAATCAGGTCACAAAATATCACTGTCATATGTTTTGTAATTGCGGAGAAAAATCGAGATCCCTGCGACTAAAGTTTACAATGCGTCGCCTTAAGAGGTATTTAACTTCGAAAAAAAAACTAGCTTTTATTTCAGGAACTATATCGGACTATTCTGATTAGCAGTCCTTGTCATTTCCCACCCCTTCAACAAATTCTATACAAAAAACTACTTCGATCTGCTTCTCCGTTGCGACGCCTACCTACTTGCGCGAGCGTGAAATAAGTTTTCCTCAGATCTCTCGGAAACTATGTCAGGACATGCTAATAAGTAAATTATGTCATTTCCCACTTCCTCAACCATCTCTGTGCAAAAAATCACAAAAATCCATTGTTCCGTTGCAATTTAAAAGAAATTAACCAAAAAAAGAATATTTTTTTCAGTTCCTTTAGGAACTGCATCGGACTATGTTATTTTCACAGGATAAAAAAGTAGCCTATGTCCGTCCCACTTGGCTACCTACATGCTAAATTTCGTCAAGAGGTGTTGAAGCGTTAAAATGTAACAAACACATTTTCACATATTATAATTATATTATCGACAATTGATAAATCCTTGACACCATCTCACCTGATAGTAAGTGACGATGATGCCGAAGATGGAACCGGCTTTACAACATTCCCCAACGCAATAGGGAACTGGCTATCTTATCTTCATGTCAAAATTGATGTTTGGCGGCAAGACTTAGATAAGATGGTGGTAGCTAGCCAGGCGGGCTTAGAAAATGCTCTACCACCAACCAAACCGATTCTTACAAAGTTAGACCCAGCCGAGAATCGAAATCGCGTCCTCCAAGTGTGAAGCGAATGGACTAACCATTACGCCAAAGAGGGAGGGAGGCAGCTAATAAATTTGTAACAATAAAGATTATTCGAATGCTGATTGTACGCAGGAATATGAAGTGGAACATTGGCCTACAATTGGATTTTATAGTTATAAGTCTTTTGTGCGACACACGTGGTTATACTCCTTTAACAGTAAACTAGCAGTACATCACATCGACACTACCTACCTTAAGGTCTTGCCTAAGGTATTTGTACAAGTGTTAACAACCAATACAGCAGGCAGAAACAAGAGGTTTTTTTTCACAATTGGTAAGCCCTTGGCATCATCTCATCTAATGGTAAGTGACAATGATGCCGAAGATGGAAGCGGACTTACCAATATTCCCCAACGCAATGGGGAACTGGCTATCTTATCTTCAAGCCGGAACACATCAATGCTGTTAACATTGATGTTTGGCGGCAAGCCTTAGATAAGATGGTGGTAGCTAGATAGGCGGGCTTAGAAAATGCCCTACCACCAACCAAACCGAGTCTTACAAAGTTGACCCCGCCAGGAATCGAATTCCGGTGTGAAGCGAATGGACTAACCATTTCGCCACGGAGGCGATTCAGTCCGAGGACGAACTATAGTCATCATCATAGCTCACAGAAACCAAGCTAAAGTGGCAAAGGGCCTAAAGTTCGTTCGCTGAATTAGCTGCTCGCCGCTGCCGGCTCGCAACAAACAGTATCTACATAAGGGCTGCCCTGAGTTCAATCGCGACGCCGCCGACATTACACCCACACGGGGTTGCGCGTATCTTGTTTAGTCTTTAATTATTAATGTAGGCGACGATTCTAAAGATTCTTCGTTCAGCAGCGAGAGTGATTAAAATTAATGATAAATTCAAAATAAATGAAAAAAACCTATTTAATTTCTTTTTTTTTGTAAAATTGTCTTATCCTTCAACAGATTTCCAGAACTGCAGCTAACTCCCCGAACGTACTTTACTCAGAGTGTAACAAAATTTATATGCTGGGGCACATAATAGATATTTCTTTAGTCTTTACTGTAGCTGGGGTTGGCTGGGGTTTGCAGTGAACTGTTAAGGGTCCCCAGGAGGCTTGAGTTTCCGTACATACGTAGTTCCGCTTTAATATAAAAACAACATGGCGGATTGAAGCCAAACTTTGAAAATATATTAAGTAAACACATATCGATGTTCAATCCGGCATGTAGTTTTTATATTCAAACGGAACTACGTTTTTTTTTTAATAAAAATTTGAGTTGGTTTGACTATATCTCACCTGATGGTAAGTGACGATGTAGTCGAGAGGATGGTACACGCAAACTCAAATAATGCCTATATAATCTCGCCTTGAAGATCCCGAGTCTGTATGGAAGCTCGAGCCACCTGGAGACCCTTTAGAGATACTTATACTTAATGGGGGTTTTCGATAAGGCACGCGTTAAGAGACGGCACAGACATTTTGAAAACTTCTAGCAGCCGCCTATCTTCTTCTTCTTATTCTTCACTACAATGAGGAAGAGATGCGCGTCCCTGGTGCGCCGCGTGCGGGCCAGCCCCAGTCTCATCCTGAGCTGCGTCGCGAGCCGGCTCGACTGCTCGTATGTGAATCGCTGCTGCAGGCTCTCCACTTCTGTGGTGATCTTGTAGTAGGGGATTCACATACTAACATAGTTTTTAAGCACATTGTTACTAACATTCTATGAGTCCTGAGTTACTTTCATAAATGAATTTAATTATTATTATTATTATCAGCCTGTTCGCCACAAATCGTAAACCTTCCACTCCAGCGATATTTTTTTAACTGATAGGGGCGCTAGTTAGCTACGGGGAAGCACTTAAACGAAAAAAATCGACCAAGCGCGAGTCGGACTTACGCAAAGTAGGGTACCGTAGCCTTTTCAAAAAATATATGTACGTTTTTAAAAACAAGATTGTTTATGCAGTTAGTAATTGAACATTTTGTATGGAAAATCTATGAACGTTTTACAAATCCAACTGCACGTCTTAAGTTGGTCGACTTTTACTCCTAAACTAAGAAAGTCTACTCAGCCGCCATATAGTTTTCCATTAAAATTACTATTATATGTCCTAATATTAAAAAAAAAACAGATGGCCTGAAATAGCGGTTTAGCTGTTAGTTGGGGGGGACACTTAACTTTAACAAAAATTTGCATTTTAAAGCTTACTATTTCTAATGAAACAAATAGTTTTAGCAAACTCTCAGTAGTTATGAAAGACCTGTTCAACGATAACCCACACGACAGGGCACGTCAACAAACCCCCCCTCATTACTACTAGGGGAGGTATCCTAAAAAAATATTTAAGATTTTGTTTTACCACTGTCGGCGTGATTAATATGTATACGCATGCCAAATTACCTATTACTGATAGTCTTTGAGCTAAGCCGCGGACAGACGGACAGACAGACATGGCGAAACTATAAGGGTTCCTTGTTGACTAGGGAACCCTAAAAATGGATTTTCTTTATGGGTGTAACCTCAACGACTTGATAGATTTTAGAATACTAGGTGTCGTTAGATTCGTCTTGATCTCCTGAGTGACATAGAATACATTTTAAATGACTATCCAAAAAAGAGGGTTAATGTTTTATGCAAAAGGATTCTTAATTGTTATTTAAATTGGTAAGGTTATTTTAAACCAACATACTACAATTTTATAAATGAAAATTTCTTTAGGCGCGTTGGGCATTTTTGAGATGGGCGAAAACGAAAACCATTGAACTCGCGACACTGCAATGTAATGTAACCGCCACCGTACCAGGAACACTCGCAGGGTCAACCTAGTCGTTCGCCAAGAACACTCGGAGGGTCAAAACTTACAAAACTGTAAAGAGTTTTCACTGGCACTCCAATAGTGGTTAGGTTTTTACAGCTTAATCTATATATGAAACCCTATTTCTTCTGGTCATCGCATCACGCGTTAACGGGTGGACCGATTTCGCTAATTCTTTTTTTGTTGAGTTCGTTATTGTCGGAGGTTCTTATGTAGGGTAGGGTAGGGTAGGGCAGGGAAGGGTAGGGTAGTGTAAGGTAGTGTAGTGTAGTGTTAGGTGGTAGGTACGAAGTTCGCCGGGACAGCTAGTTCAATATAAGAAAAAATGACAAGGTTTGCTCAAAATGTGTAGGCGGAGTACCTCCGATGGAAAATTATTTTCATACACAACATGTCGAAAACCTACAAAAACATTGCAACATGTGTGATTGTAGTAAATATTGTCTATTTGGCTAGCATACAATAGCCCGAGGGTTATTGTGGTCGACGCTCGAACACAGAACAGGTGGGTGGTTACAATAATAGGGATGACGAATGCTAGTCATCTGAGTTACTTTTTATCATCTCTCAAAAACGACATTTTGTTCTAAAAATTTTAGTAATACCTAGGCGTGACGTCATTATAATTATGTACTCATTTTGTGATTTTGGTGAGTTAAAAATCGAAAGATTGATGAAAAACAAAACGTGTAAGGTTTTCCGAAGTTTAAGTAGGAAGGCAATTTAGTGATCAAGAGTTCATAATTTATTTCTGATGCTGTCGTCATCCCTATTACTGCTGCTCGCTGCTCGGGTCCTGTGGTCAAAGTACAAATCACTATCTGTCAGTTCACAATACGATATTTTCCACTTAGTCAAATAAGTTACTTTTTATCATCTGTCAAAAACGTTTTTAGTTCTAAGATTATTCGTGTTACGCAATTACTTTGACGTTACAATTAATAAAAGTATTAGACGAACTAATTTTGTGATTTGATTTGATTTAAAATTGAAAGTTGTTGAAAGAGTCAAACAAGTAAGGTTTTCAAATATTTAAGAAGGTATGCTATTAAGCGTAGGTAGGCCTCCCACTCGGTGGACCGATGACCTGGTGAAGGTCGCGGGAAGCCGCTGGATGCGGGCAGCGCAGAACCAGTCGTCATGGAAATCCTTGGGGGAGGCCTTTGTACAGCAGTGGACGTCCGTCGGCTGATATGATGATGATGGTGATAATGCTATTTACTGAACAATATATATTTTTTTAAACCTGGAAAATATTCTATTAGGAAAACTACTTTGATATTTTTCGCCACAAATGATAGACGCGTTAATTTTCAGGTCATGGGATTTTTTGCTTTGATACTAGTTATTTTACCGATATAGCTCTCACAATTGCTAAGCTTACGTGGCCGAGGACGCAGCGCACATTACCTCGTAGAACATACGGATTACGGACGTTGGAGGGCAGTAAGGTTCTCGAGTGGCGACCGCTCGCCGGCAGACGTAGCGGAGGAAGGCTTCCCACTAAGTGAACCAACGACGTGGATGTGGCCAGCACAGGACCGGTCGTTGTGAAAATCCTTGCTTCCCCTTTGTCGAGCAGTGGACGTTTTTCGACTGATATGATGCTGATCGTCGACGTTTTTCGTCAGAGCGTCGGTGGCGTAATGGCAAGGGCCGCTACCTCCTGCCCAGGAGGTCGTGGTTCGATCTTGCCACGTACCAATGTGATTTCGAATTTAGATTTCATATGTAGCTTTATCCGATGCTCTTACGGTAAAGGAAAACATCGTGAGGAAATCTGCATACGCCTGCGAAGAAACTCGAAGGTTGTGTGTGAAGTCGACCAACCCGCACTGGGCCCGCGTGTTCGCCTAAGGCCCGATCGCCCTAATTCAGAGTAGGCTCGAGCCCCTCGGTGGGAACGTATATGAGCTGATGTGATTGTGTATGATGATGCTGATGATGGACACACATAAACATAACTTTTGCCAATAAAATACGACAAATCAGATTCATAAAATCAGTCACTTGAAAAAAAAAAGTTTATTTGGTCACTTGTAGTTGTAACATACTTTCATACGAGTTGAGACCTCCTTTCAGTTTTTAGGGTTTCGTATCCAAAGGGTAAAAACGGGACCTATTACCACACCCCGGACACTGCATACCTACAACGGTCGTGAAATAACATTCCTAAAAACAAATGACGGAGCAAACAAAAACACGCCGAAATCCCATACGTTCGAGAACCAAACTATAACCAATCTGTATCAATCTGGGGGACGAGGGGGTGAGGTCGTAATCTATAGAGCGGCAGGGAGTGTCCATACTGTAAGTTAGTACCAATATATATTATATACTTTGCTATTACTAAGTCTTCGTATTTCATAAACCGTGATAGACAGACAGTTGAATATATCACAGATGATGTATTTCTGTTGCCGCTATAACAACAAACACTAAAAATTAGAAAAAGTTAAAAAATAAGGGACATCTCCATACAAAAAAACGTGTTTTTTTTTTGAAACATGAAGAAACTAGCGCCTTCTAGTATTATGGTACGGAACCCTATGTGTGCGGTTCTGACTCGCATTTAGCAGGTTTTTTAAAATCCCGTGTCAGGAGGGCTCTGTCATTTAAAAAGTATGTAATAAATAAACAATATAAACAACAAAAAAACAAATCGTCCGTAAAAATGGGACAAGTCCAAAAATCTCACACCGCTTTCATTTCAAAATTCAAACATAAAATTCTGGTAATAACATCTTTAATACGGACCGGTCGTATTATTAATAATGACTAAGAGCATCTTAGAGCGTAGGTCGAATAGAGAAATTTTATACTTTGGCTGGTATGTGCCCGACTTCCCGAGGTCCGTTTGACAAATCGATACTTGACTTGAATTTATCACTGGGACCGGGCAATATCAATAACTCCCTAATTCTCGAGTATAAAATATTTTCATATGGGCAGTAAAATTAACAAATGGGCGCTAACCACTGACCTCCATTACCCAAGTACGCTGGACTAAATATTCCATATGAAATGCCAGTTAATTTTTGCGCCAATTTGAAGCTTGCGTCTCTGGTAATAATATTTACATTTACCTATGTCTTGACATTTGACTCTTATTAGTTCCATGGACACTCGCGACGCTATCACGCTGCTATCAGCGCCAAAATGGCGAAAATCAAATTGCTTCATTTTGATATCGATAGTATGAAGTCCAACGTACGTAGTGTATTATATTCTCTTTGCAGGGTACTTGTAAAATGGAGGTCAAAGGCACTAACCTATTTCAAATGGGTATTATCGCACTCGCATCGCTCACTCGGCTAGCGCGTTGTCCTGTCATGTCAAACCTAAGCTCATCGCTTTGCTCCTCGCTAGCTAATATATAACTTACATAACCAGCAACCCTATAAATCTACTGTTTTATTACTTTGACCAATTCAGGGTGTACATCATCCATACTGACCGGGAAAAGTGATTAATCATGCCGTTTTTATTAGATAGGTACATTGCACATTTTATGCGGCCATTGTTATTATAGGCCGGTCATTATTGATAGTGACCGGGCATAGCAAGTTGCCCGTGACATATCTATAATCCACATACTAATATAGGTAATTAAGGCGGTAATATTACAGATTTTCGTTATCTTTGACGTCAATTACTCCTAAACGATAGAAAACCCAAGGTTGAAAAAAAATACCTTATTGTTGATAATGTTCCTTAAATAAAGCTATTAGAAACACGATTGAGCCGTTTTGGCTCGATAGAAAAAAATCACAAAGATAGGTCTACACTCTACACCGTTACTTTCAACTCTAGTTATGACTAATATTTTGAAGCATAAATTAAAAAAAATTAAAACAATATTCGTTATGATAATACAGAGTGAGTAATGTTATTATTATTTATACTTTCTTTGTACTTTTTGATAAAAACGAAAAAACATTGAAAAAAGTGAAAAAGTGTGGTTATTTTCTTTACTCTTTACACGTAAATAAAAAGACAGAATTCCTCACCTTAAAACATGGAATTGAATTTGTTAGTTACGTCTTAACGCCTAATATAATGTCGATAAATTGGTAGTGATATTATTAGGATTACTGTACCTGCTTTCATCCCAAAAGAAGTTGACCGATCGGGCTTATCGATTTGATTGAAATGTCGAAAAAATTGCTCGGGGAAAATTATTCGGTTACATGAAAAGATCCCTTAACGGCTTGCACACTATTAAATAACTAAACGAATTAATTAAAAACCCGACTGAATAAAAACTTAACCCCTCTTTTGGCCAATGGGGTAAAAATTTATCCTATATCAATCACGAGACCAAGACGAATCAAATACTTAGTAATCTGTGACCTCGCACTCCAAAATCTATCAAGCCGTTTGAAGTAGATTCGCTCAGATAGTGTCATTTGTTTAAACAAAATGCAATAATAAAATCTACCAATTTTTGTCGTCAAGGCGGCGTTCTTACACGCGGCGGCACGCGCTGTGTCAGTGTTTACAAAGGGCGAGAGACACTATCTAAGCGAACGGGCTTCAGGCTACGGCTTGCCAAATAAATAAATAAATACACATACACTCGAAGAACATAACCTTCCTTTTGGCGAAGTCCGGTAAAAATAACATGTATACTTATAAGCAGGGCCATTTCTTTTACTCCTGTGGGAAAAACTTACTTTATTAAAGTAAAGAATCTTGTACGAAGAAAAAAATAGACCAAAGATTTACGACGCAGACGCCTCCAAGAAAAAAAAAATGCAGTAATTTACGGATCCTTACTTATTTATACAGTGCGGTTTTAAATTAAAACTACCTACACTTTAAATAGAATTAAAAGAAGATCCACCTCTCCACGCCCCCTCGGACAATCGGTAAATGTCAAGGTGATCTACGCGGCGTTATTGAAAACAAGCTATTTTTTTAAAGCTCGACTACGGAATAGGCTATTTGACTACTACTGGAAAATAGTTTCTTTATTATTTGTTATTGCATAAAATTCAAACCATTTTAATATTTCCTGGAGATCTGTCGTATAAACGGAGTAAATCAATGTTAAAGTTTGAATTAAAAAATTACGCGCCAAAACGCAATTTTTGCTATGGCGCCTGGTTGCTCTGACAGATGACGTCACACATAAGTAAACAACAAACTGGTGTAATAGTGAAAGCACGCACTGAACCTAATGTTTACTTCTGTGTGACGTCATCAGAGTTGCAACCAATAACAGAGCGTTTTCAAACACCTGATCAAACCACAAAAAACAATTAAATTTCATTTATGTTTTGTATACAGAAAATGACCTTATTTTTGTCAGAAAATTAATAAAATAATGCTTTTTACATTACATTTTATTAGGATGACAACAAATTGTTACACATTTTAAACATAGTCGAAATGCCTATTACTCTTCATAAGCGTAGTTGAGTAAACAAATCTAGATTTAACGCTTTTGCCATAAATACGATTTGATTAGTTCGCGAGTTCGCAAATGAGAGGAAGGGAGCGTGCGCACTGCTGTCTCTTGCTCCTACTATCTCTTTCTATCTTCACTAACCTATATATGTCTCTCAACTTCCGTTCGCCTCGCCCGACACTTTCCGTAACGCAAGTAACTATTTAGTAATCTGTGGTAACGCTCTCGTCACGCATTCACCAGCTTACTGCCCAAGTCAAGCGTGCGTTATTTGAATTTTTATCCCGTGGGGTCCCATATAAATTTTATCAAAATCGGTGTAGTATTTTATTAGAAAATTAACAAAAACCAAAAAATAATAATGCAAAAATGTACTAAGTTGTTGCGATGGAAGTCGATTTTTTAACGTGTTTAGCGTTTTCAATTATTCAAAAAAGAAATATATATTTTTTAAAGGCATAATTAACATTCGGTCCGCAAAATAACTACTTGAGCGGCAAGATTTCATGATTGAGCGGCAGAAAAACATGTCTATAAGCAGCAACTCAACACTGTAGGAAGAGTGTGGTACGGGGAGTTCTAAATGGAAGCGGGAGCGAGCGAAGCGAGCTCGGACTTGCGGAGCACCCCGACTCGGATCCGTTAGGTTCGGAGACTGTGCGGGGAGGCGAGCTAAGCTCGCCTCCCCGCACAGTCGTAGTGTTAGGTTTAACATGAGAACACAGAAGTAGGAGCCCCGAAGGGGCTCCGTCGACCACTCAACACTGTAGGAAGAGTGTAGTACGGGGATGTTTAAAATAATTACAGCCATCCAGAATGACATAAATTGCTGATTGATTTTGAAATGTTTGCTGACCATGAGTTGCTGACCAATTAGCTATTTCTGCTGACCGATTAGCTATTTCTGCTGACCGATTATATTTTTCTGCTCACAGAAATAACAATACTATGCTAACCATTTAATTGACACCCATTCAAAAAAATAGTGTTGTCTCTAAATTTTAGTGATTTATGGTTTTCATAGTAATATTAAAAATTCACTAACTCGCACTTGGCCGGCTTTATTACCTACTGTTATATTAATTATAACCTTTCTGTTGCTTCATCGTAGACGGTCAATAAAAGGAAAATTGGCGCAAAAACAAAACGAAACGTTTAGTTCTCGATTGGCGCCTTTTAATTTAAAATCCCTTGTGTTTATAGGTAGCGCAGTGGTTTTATTGTTTTATTTTGTTGTTCAATAGCCGATCTTAAGTGCGTACGCCCCGCGGCACCAAAACACATGCTAGGTCACATAGTAATTAAGACCTTTTTCACATGGTCCGATGCTGTATCGTAAGTATATCAGAAGGTCTTAGTGTAAGTTAATAAAATGTGTGAAATTAGTGTCTCAAACAAAGCCGAGAAAGAGAAATAACGAAAACTTCCTTCGATATCTGATATCGAATCGGACATTGTAAAAATAAATAACTAAACGAAATAATTAAAAACTTAACTCCTTTTTTTGGCCAGACGGGTAAAAATGTATCCAATGTCACTCACGGGATCAAGACGAATCTAACGACACCTCACTCTCCAAAATGCATCAAGCCAATCCAAATACATACACACACTCAAAAAACATCACCCTCGTTTTGGCGCAGTCGGGTAAAAATATAAAGAGTAGGTACTTTTCATTACATTTTACGAGATATCTATTTCAGATATCGGATCGGACATTGTAAAAATAAATAAGTAATATACACAGGATTAAAAACAGTAAGAGGGACAATTAAAGGGGCAATTCCTCACAGGAAAAAAAAATATTAGGTATCAAATTTTATGGACTTCATATAAACCAGTTTCCACTTAGTGTGAGAGAGAAGATAAAAAAAAGAGATTTTTTTATAATGTTCCTGTGTTTTAGCGTCGATTCTATATCACTGCTTAAAATATCACTCCCGTACCTTTTTTACCCAACTGAACCAGAAGGAGGGTTATGTTTTGCGAGTATATGTATGTATGTATATTTCATTGTTGGAGTGTGAGGTTTCGTTTGATTCGACTTGATCCCGAGAGTGACATGAGATACGTTTTTACCCGATTAGCCAAAAAGAGGGGTTAAGTTTTTATGCAGTCGGTTTTTTTTACTACCTATGTTTTTCATTACATTTGCGACATAAACAGCAAGCATAGTCGGCTGTTTATTCCAAGTTGAGCTGTGATCTAAAATTAGAACTATAGATCTAAGTACATAGTTCGTATTCTGAATAAATTCTCATACGGCTAAAACCCTGTGCACCAACACGTCGCAGTTAGAGGCGATTGCGACTAAATTTTCATTTAAATTAATATTTTATTAACGTCAAAAACTGGAAACGCGAGGCCCGAATGCCGGTTCTACGCTATTATCATAATCCGGAGGCCAGCTGAGGCGGAATCAAACAACCAGCTGTGACCTGCGTTCTTTACGTTTTTACCCGACACAGTGAATAATAGGGATGACGACAGCATCAGAAATAAATTATGAACTCTTGATCACTAAATTGCCCCCCTACTTAAACTTCGGAAAACCTTACTCGTTTTGTTTTCCATCAAGTCTTCGATTTTTAATTCACCAAAATTACAAAATGAGTACTTAAATGACTCTGCAAAACTATGACGTCACGCCTAGGTATTTCTAACATTTTTAGAACAAAATTTCGTTTTTGACAGATAATAAAAAGTAACTCAGATGACTAGCATTCGTCATCCCTATTGACTACGCTAAAACCAACGGTGTAACGTGTAACTGAAACTTTAAACGTGTAACTGAATCTAATTTGTAACAAAAAAGGTCAAATAACTAGTAGGCGCAAATCAACGGCTTTCAAGTAACAGGCAAATTAGTTTTAAAATTTTGTATGAAGAACGCATTGATTTAATTCTTCGTAATTTTGTTGAAAATAATTGTATGTAAAACACGGGAAAAACGGCACCGTGCGTGTACATTCATTGATTTCTATGAAGAGCGATATTGTAAGATATCTGGTCAGATAAAGATAGTGTCTTTTCCGTGTGTGACAACCCTATCGTTTGGTAATCAAAATGTTACCAATCTGCGTGACGGGGGGGGGGGGGGGTGAGGTCGGATCTGGAGAGCGGCAGGGAGTGTCCATACTGTACGCTAGTACTAATATATAAGTATATATAGATACTGTGCTAAACGTTAAGAACAATCGACTTCAATTACAAAATTTCCGCGTTAAACCGACGTGTTCTCCCAGTGATTGGTGCAAACATCCATATCTCGAAAACTACTGAACCGAATTTGATGAAACTAGCACTGCTCCCTAAGACGAAAGATGAATAATCGAATAAAAAAACTGAAGCATTTTGATTTCTAGTTTCTGATAAATACGTGGACAAACACACATACACTTATGAAATTTGGCACGCCTGTTTAGAAGCCCTTAAAGTCACATAAAACACGAATAATGAGCAATTTCAACAAAATTATATACATATAGGTCCAATTGATAACCTCCTTCTTTGAAGTCGGCTAAAAAATGGAGATAGTCATCGTTACACCGAGTGGGAGGCCTTCCTACGCTAAGTTTTCCGGTGCGCGGTCGCCACTCGAGAACTTTACTGCTCCAACGGCCAAATGTTCTACGAGCTATGTGCCCTGCCCACTTCCACTTCCGTTTAGCGATTTTGTGAGCTATGTCGGTTACTTTGGTTCTCTTGCGGATCTCCTCGTTTCTGATTCGATCACGCAGAGAAACTCCGAGCATAGCACGCTCCATTGCCCTTTGGTTGACCTTGAGCCTTCTTACGAGGCCCATATTAAGCGACCAAGTCTCACATCCGTATTTGAAATATTTTACAAAATCAATGCGTTACGGCTTGAAAACTGAAAGCTGACTTTGCTGCTCAATCCCGGCGCTATAAAACACGTTAAAAAACCGACTTCCATCGCAACAACTTCGTACAATTTTGCAATATTCTTTTTGGTTTTTGTTAATTTTCTAATAAAGTATTACACCGATTCTGATAAAATTTATATGGGACCACAAGGGAAGCACTGGCTTTCAAATAAAAAAAGAATCATCAAAATCGGTTAACCCAGTCAAAAGTTCTGATGTAACACACATAAAAAAAACATACAGTCGAATTGAGAATCTCATCCTTTTTGGAAGACGCTAGAAAATTTAACAACCCATTGCGTCCCCACTACTGGAGCAAGGGTCTCTTACCAAACTTGGGAACGTTAGACTTATACTACACACATGGGGGCCCAAGTCCGTATTGGTGAATATTATATTCGTTTACTTTGTTTATTTTCAACTTTTTGAAGTAAAACTTCTTTACGCGCGCTTGACTTCTTCTATTCTGTGGTTCAACCACGATCCATTGAACGCAACCACAGTAAATAATTTGTTACGTTCGTTCCAATATACATACATTCTTCATGCACGGAAAACGCGAAATTTGGCTACTTCTATTTTTTCAAAGCTTTTATTTAACTTGCAATGTATGTTTGTTAGTCAATATGTATAATAATACCCTGCGAATCCCAAAAAACAGTCGCCATGACCTTTCTAGCCGATGGGACGGTTTTTGCTTTCTTTGGAGCAGGATCACCCGGTAAAATCCACTGCTTCGACTGCTCTTTCATTTCCGGGGTGTAGTGGTGAACCCACGTTTCGTCCACGGTTACGAAACGACGCACAAACTCCTTCGGGTTACGTTTGAACACGGCCAAACACTGCTCCGAAGTAGTCAGTCGGTTCCGTTTTTGCTCCTCCGTGAGTAAACGCGGCACCCACCTCGCCGATACTTTCTTCATACCCAATTTTTCTTCTAATATGTGTTGTACCCTCTCGATTGAAACGTTCACACCATCAACGATTTCTCGAAGTTTAATTCGGCGGTCGGCTAAAACGATATTTTCAATTTTCTTAACCATATCGTCTGTAGTCACCTCAATTGGCCGGCCTGGGCGATCCTCATCAAAGACGGTTGTTCTCCCCCGCTTAAACTCGTTATACCAATATCTGACGGTTGTCATAGAAGTAGCACATTCATGGTAAACCGCTTGCATTCTTACTTTTATTTCATCACATGTTTTTCCTTCCAAAAACAAGAATCTAATTACAGACCGATACTGTTCTTTCTCCATTTTAACAATTTTAAGTTCACGCTTTCACTAAATCGCTGTCAAATGAGAAAAAAAACAAAAGAATGCAATTTTTTTTCTTTTTCCCGCCTCTGAAAAATGGCTTAAAAAGGTGGTATACTTTTTTTTAAGCCAGTGATATTAATATATTTAGTAAACGGGTACTTATCAAACAGCCTATAGGTATATCGTGTGAAAATGCAAAATTAAAAGCTTGTACCTAAAAATTTTTACGTTTTTCGAAATTTATTTACTCAATACTTAATAATTTGTTGCTCTCGTATACAGAGCACAGAGGATCTTAAGTGTACTTAGTTATATATAGTATGTATATGACACCCGGCTAGGGCACTGCAACTTAAGGTAAGTAAAGTCCACCTGTACATACTTGTGAAACGCCTATGTTCAGCAGTGGACGTCCTTCGGCTGATATGATGATTATTTAAATGTAAACCAAATAAATTTGTATAACCACTTCTAAAATGAATCTTTATTACAATTTTAGCATAAACATCTGAACTCTAAAAAGACTGTTAAAGCCTGTAAAAAAATATGCAGTCCCTGACATTACACGCTAATGTTCTCGTTCACATCCGTTTCTATTAATCTTTAAACAACATTTGATGAGCATTTAAATCTATACCTAATTAATGAGATGTTAAAAGTGATTTATAATTAGTTCGTGAGTACTTGAATGTATGTGTTTTATCAAAATCTTATTTTTTATTATTCACAATTGGTAAGCCCTTGGCATCATCTCATCATTTCAGCTCATATACGTCCCCACCGAGGGGCTCGAACCAACCCTGAATTAGGGCGATCGGGCCTTAGTCGACCACGCGGGCCCAATGCGGGTTGGGCGACTTCACACACAACCTTCGAGTTTTTTCGCAGGCGTGTGCAAGTTTCCATAAGAGCGTCAGATGAACGTACATATGAAATCGAAATTCGAAAACACATTGGTACGTGGCAGGATTCGAACCAAGACCTCCCGGACAGGAGGTAGCGGCCCTTGCCATTGCGCCACCGACGCTTTTGGCATCATCCCACCTGATCTTAAGTGACGATGATGCCGAAGACGCAAACGGGCTTACCAAGATTCCCAAACGCAATGGGGATCTGGCTATCTTATCTTCAATCCGGAACACGTGCTGTTAACATACTGATGTTTGGCGGCAAGACTTAGGATAAGATGGTGGTAGTTAGCCAGGCGGGCTATGAAAATGCCGAGATTTATATAAAGTTGACCCCGCTGGGAATCGAACCCGCGACCTCCTAGTGTGAAGGGTATGGACTAACCACTATGCTACGGAGGCGGTTGCTGCTTAAAGTTTCATACATATCTGTTTTTTTATTGAATACAAAGAACTTACAAATAACATTTACTAATGTTATCTATCATTCATTGCACACGAATTGTTTTTTTTTTTATTATTATGAATGATTCGTCCGCAGCGATTGACGTAACAGCCACGTTGCAGTACGAGCTGACAAGAACTTTATTTGCTAGCTATATCGTTCGATGTTTGAAACATTGAGAATCGAGTTGCTCATTTTAGGAACGGGGGAGTCTTAGCAGTGGGGTCTCATCCACTTTCCTAATTGCACAATAGGGGATCGGACTGCATCAAAAATACATTCCGGAATATGATTTTCTAAATTGCTCTCCTCTTGAAGTTTCAAAAATCCTTACTTGTTTTGTTTTTCCATCACGTCTTAAATTTTTAATTGATAAAATTCACAAAATAAGTTCGTCAATGAAGCTAAAAATCTATGACGTCACTTGTGGGTCATCATCATATCACCCGAAGGACGTCCACTGCTGGACATAGGCCTCCCCCAAAGATCTCCACGACGACCGGTTCTGCGCTGCCCGCATCCAGCGGCTTCCCGCGACCTTCACCAGGTCATCGGTCGACCGAGTGGGAGGCCTGCGTACACTACGCTTTCCGGTGCGTGGTCGCTACTCGAGAACTTTACTGCCACTTAAGTTTAGCAATTCTGAGAGCTATGTCGGTTACTTTGGTTCTCCTACGGATCTCCTGGTTAATGATTCGATCACGTAGAGAAACTCCGAGCATAGCACGCTCCATTGCCCTTTGGGTGACCTTAAGCCTTCTTATGAGGCCCATAGTAAGCGACCATGTCTCAGTTCCGTATGTCATCACTGGCAACACACACTTGTGGGTATTTCAAACATTTTTAGAAAAAAAATCGTTTTTGACAGATTATAAAAAGTAACTCAAATGACTAGCAGTCCGATGATCCCCTATTCACTAAAAATAATTGCAAGTTTTGCCGCCAAGCTCTACCGCAGCATTCGAACAACCAAGTAAGTAAGCGTGAAAGATTTCCACTAATGATGCACTTGCAATTACATTGCAATTAATCTGTCATTGTTGGCACCGCAAACCGTTACCAAATATGCGAATAATAACATTTTTGTAGAATCACTTTGTAAATTAAGAAGACACGTAGGTAGCTATTTGTGACGATTAACGATGCATTGCCCTCTTAACACGACATCTTTCATGTTTTGAATAAAAGTGTACCTTAATCTATTATACCAACCCACCTAAGGTTCAACATCGTATAGCAAACTGTCACCTTAAGAGCTATTTTCGTTTGACACTGACACATAGAAAAGCAAATGATGACTTTTCGCAAAGAGGTTAATAAATAATACGTACTGACAGTTCAATTTTCGACCTTCATGCATTGCGAATGTCTAACGACATTTCAGCCAAATGGCTACGGTACCTAGGGAATTAAATTCATTGACTGTACCTAACTCTATTATTTATATAAACAAAATTGGTGTGGGTCCCGTTAACTGGGGGATTCTACTCATCATACTGAACAACTTTCCCCAAGGAAACCATAGTCAATTCTCAAAAAAAATGGACCCTCCATACTAAAATGCACAAAACCGGTCGATCAGCTGATCTGATTTTTTTTCCATTTCGGTAAAGTCGTAAAACAAAAGTTTTTCAGTATGATGAGTATACCTTTACCTAAGCCCCAGTTATCGGGACCTACACGAATTTTGTTACACCCTGTATATTATCAGCTCATATAATATGTCCCTACCAAGGAGTTAGAGCCTACCCTGAATTAGGGCGATCGAGCCTTAGTCGACCACGCTAGCCCAGTGCGGGTTGGTCGACTTCACACACGACCTCCGAGTTTCTTCGCAGGCGTGTGTAGGTTTCCTTGCGATGTTTTCCTTCACCGTAAGAGCGTTGGATAAACGTACATATGTAATCGAATTTCAATAACACATACGGGGCAGGATTCGAATCAGGACCTCCCGGACAGAATGTAGCGGCACTAGCCGTTACGCCACCGACGCTCTATTGTGTAGGATAATGACATAAACAAAATAAATCAGTAGGAACCAACATGAAAATTAATATGAATTAATAATTAATTATAATGTTATATATATAACTTATAATATGCCTGTGGAACCTTATCCCTGATTAAATTCGTAATTCTCCTTCCCGAAATATTTTAAAATCTAGAGTTAAAGAGCACTTTCTAGCGATAGCGCTTTAAGTTTCATAAATCTGTATAATCTCTTGCATACTACCTACGTCTTATTGTTTTCATCATCATCATTAATCTGGTTATGTATGTATTATTATTATATCAGCTCATATACGTCCCCACCGAGGGGCTCGAGCCTACCCTGAATCAGGGTGATTAGGCCTTAGTCGACCACGCGGGCCCAGTGCGGGTTGGTCGACTTCACACACAACCTTCGAGTTTCTTCGCAGGCGTGTGCAGGTTTCCTCACGATGTTTTCCTTCACCGTTAAAGCAATCGGTAAGTATGTACGTAAGTTTTTGAAAAACTCATTGGTACATTGGCCGTCCAGATTTGAACCCGGTACCTCTGGTTAGATGGACCGAGTCGTTACCGGTTGAGCCACCGACGTTTTTGTATGCATGTTATGTATATTTATATATACGGGGTATATCAAAATTGGTGTAGGTCCCGTTACCTGGGGCTTCTACTCATCATACTAAACAACTTTTTGTTCTACGACTTTGCTGAAATCGCCATTTTTTTTTACTTTTCATACAAATCGATCAGCTGATCGACCAATTTTGTGCATTTCAGTATGGAGGGTTCAATTTTTTTTTTATTATGGGTTCCTTGGGGAAAGTTGTTCAGTATGATGAGTAGAACGGTTAACGGGTCCTACACCAATTTTTTACACCTGTATATATATATACGTACGTGTGTTATATATGTATTATTTATATGTATTTTATTTTATATCATTATTATTTACTTATTATTTATATGTATTACGTAGTTATACTAAGAACGCATATTTATTTATATATTATTTTTTCTATGAATTTGTTTATTGTCCACTACTACCCCAAAATAATGATTTTTCATTTTTCTTACAACTAAAGGTTGTCTGGAAGAGATCGCTTGTTAGCGATAAGACCGCCTATATGTACAACTTCCTCAATCATTGTATCCTTTTAAAAGCTTTTATTTAACTTACAATGTATGCAGGTTTGTTCGGGTGAAATCTTGCAAGTTAATTTTGACTCACTTCCCGGTTTTCGATTGAGCTGAAATTTTGCATGCATAGGGATAGTTTTAGACTTTTCATACATTTTTGAATGGTTTACTTAGGCCATGTGGATGGTAGAAACTTTCGAGATGAGCAAGTGCTATATATTTAGATTATTTACCCTCTCAGTTCTTATTTTTTAATATTATTTTTTCTTTTTTTTTTTAATATATTTTATTTTTAAGTGTAAAATTGTGTTTTTATATTGTCATAAAAGGATGGCACAGATTGTATGAAATTAATAGAACCCATGTAAGTAACTATTTAGTAATCTGTGCCCAAGTTTCAAAGAACTGAAGAGGTACACGTAAATATAGCACTTCCCATCTTGAAAGTTTTTTATAATCTGTACTCTGTACTGCCCGATTTTTAATAGGTTTTTAAAGAAACCATGTTTTGCATGATTTTTTTTAAAGTATCCCTTATCAATGTTGAGCAGTGTACTTAAGGTTCTTTTTTACTATATCTCATCCTTTTTATCAGGAATTCGTGATTCTGAACAACTTTTGTTGGTGGCAGGGCATCTTTATAGCCCGCCTGGCTAGCTGCCACCATCTTATCTAAGTCTTGCCGCCAAACATCAGTGTTTGTAGCATTGATGTGTTCGACTTGAAGATAAGATAGCCAGATCCCCTATTGCGTTGGGGAATCTTGGTAAGCCTGCTTCCATCTTCGGCATCATCGTCACTTACCATCAGGTAAGATGATGCCAAGGGCTTATCAATTGTAAATAAAAAAAAACTTTCCCCAAGAAATCTATATAACACAACTAGCTGTCCCGGCGAACTTCGTACCGCCTTACATTACATTACACTGCCCTGCCCTACCCTACCCTACACTACCCTACACTACACTACACTACCCTACCCTACACTACCCTACCCTACCCTACATACACTACACTACACTACCCTACCCTACACTACTCTACACTACCCTACACTACACTACCCTACCCTACCCTACACTACCCTACCCTACACTACCCTACCCTACCCTATCCTATCTCTCAAGTTGGATCGAACTGCACATGGTGTGCGAATTTTATTATAATCGGTTAAGTGGTTTAGGAGTATTAGGAGTCCATTGAGGACAAACATTGTGACACGAGATTTATATATATTAAGATTGTAGAAACAAGTTTTTTTTTTTGAATTGACAATGGGTTTTTAAGGGACATATTTTGTTCTGAGTCACGAATAGAACGCCTAATTAAAAGCATTACTGTATAATAGGGGCTTGAAAAAAACTCAAAATTGTGTTTGGCTCAAAGATCGTAAAGTAAAACTCTAAGCTCTTTGGTTTGGCGGATGCGCCGGAAGATTTAAGTTCCAAATTCAAATTGCAATAGTAAAATCTCAGTGACCTAACAGTACTAATATATATACTTTTACAAACGCTAGCGAGTAGCGATAAGAGACCTATCGCGAGTTTTAGCGACCTAATGTTCGATTTCCAAATTAAAGTCACCTTTTAACATTTTATTATAATTTTATTGCAGTAGAACACGTGAAGTTGCATTATAATTATCTACTAATTTAGGTTTAATAGTTTGTCTCAATCTGAATATAAATGAGATGAAAAACCTTGAAATCACTTATTATTATGCTAAATTGTGAATTGGATGTCTGCTTTTAAAATAAAATAGATATTTAAAAAATGTACTTAAATTATACATCATTTTTTTTTATTGTAAATACGATTGGAAAGCGCTATAAATTTTATTAATTGCGTAAGTTTACGGAAATACTTTTGATTCCGGTTCATCTCTCTAACGCGCTAATCTAATATTAGACTTAAATGGATAGGTACTTTCTAAAAATACGATAAACATTAGACGCAGAGACAAGGCTTATTTAAATATTAATTTCACTTCAACATCTGAGGCCCCGCCTACTAACACATCTTAGGTACATACCTGTCGCGGAAGCGAGCAGTGACAGTAGACCCGTTCTTCCGGGCCTTTTCCAGTTTTCACATCAAGTTCCCGTGCCCTTCACTCGAAAACTTGAATCCCGGTCAGAAAAACAAGGAAAACTCACAAGTTGTAAATGGAAAACTTTCCCATCTTTTTAAAAAAAAACTGTTTTATTAAGAAAAAACTAGGCATACAAGAGTTCAAAAGTTTACTGGCACTCCAATTTCAAAAGCAAAAAATAAAAAAAAGTATATTTTCGCGTGCGGAGGGATAACTTTTTTCGCACCAAATGGAAATTAAAAAGTTCACCGAGTTTCGTTCGGAAACCGGTGTGGCGGGCGACGCGTCGCGTGTTCTCTGTAAAGAGGTCGGTTATCAACTGCAGACGAGGCGAGAGGCGAGACTTGCCGCATGTGAATGTGGGTTCGATTCGTCGCTAATAACGATAGATAGAAGTGATAGGCTATCGTGATGAAAACGCAGATGCGCGGTAAACAGCAGAGGTTGACGATGTTGTTTACATGGAAAATAAATAAATGTGGTTTAATTAATGTACCTATATTGTAATTGCCTCATAAATAAATTACGAAATTATTGGCCGTTTTACTAAACATTCAATAAACCTTAGGTACCAACTTTGTTTTTCTTCAAGTCCTTAATTTTTAATTGATTTAAATCACAAAACTAGTACAGCAATGTCGCCGAAAAATTATGACGTCACATATGCTATTCCAAACATTTTAAAACTAAATGTAGGTAGTTTTCGATGATAAAAAGTATTATAACTATCGCCAAAATCGTTAGAGCACCTCCCCCACGTCCCTCCCTCCTACTCATGACATTATACGTATAGACTAGCGGCACAGATTACTAAATAGTTACTTCGTAACTAGCGGATGCCCGGCCACAGATTACTAAATAGTTTACTTCGTAAGCCCGGTGGCGTTGCCCGCGCAGACCCTGTTTTTTGCCGTTCCTGTGGGACTTTACCAAAATCCTTTCTTAACGGACGGCTACGTCATAATTGCTATCTGTACGCCAAATCCAAATTTCAGCCCGATCCGTCCAGTGGTTTGAGCTGTGCGTTGCTATTTCAGAAGTTTAGAAGATTATAGGACCTAAATTACTAGCCATGAGACAATTAGTACATAAAATAATACAGGGAAAAATAATAAAAAAAATATTAGAAGTATAAATACGGACTTAAGAATTAGTATATTCAATAAATTTTACCTAATAAAAATATTACATGTAGTAAGTGTTTTTTTAAACATGCTTGAAAATTTGAGCATTATTTTGACAACCATTTTCGAGATAAATCGAAATTGCTCTACTGGCCAAATACATGCGAGCAGCGGCCGGTAAAAGTTGTATGAAAATCCATATCTGTCGTGTTTAGCGGCGAAATAAATTACTATGTAAACTCATATCTGCCGTGTTATTTAAAAATGGAACCAACTATATTTTACTCCGTAACATGGCAACCAAGGAGGTAACTTATCAAAGGTTTTATTTAAATTTCGAACTGACTTGCAAATAGAACGCTGTTTATTGAAAAAAAAACAAATGAACACTTTGGCGCGTAAAGAAATATTGTTGTTCGTCATCGATTTTGAAAAGTAATCATTGAAGTTTTAATTTCCGCGCATTATTTGAGAAAAGTACTAATACAAGGTATTGATGAACTTACGTATGTGTGCCTCGGCTGGCCGCTGCATTAATGTACTTTATCTTTCTAAGACTATTACAGGGTGTAACAAACTTGGTGTAGGTCCCGTTAACTGGGGGTTCTACTCGTCGCACTGAACAACTTTCTCTAAGGAACCCATAGTAAATTCTCAAAAAATTTGGACCCTCCATACTAAAATGCACAAAATCGGTCGATCAGCGATAGATTTGTATGAACAGTAAAAAAAAATTTGCGTTTTCAGAAAAGTCTTAGAACAAAAGTTGTTCAGTATGATGAGTAAAAGTCCCAGTTAACGGGAACTACACCAATTTTGTTACACCGTGTATAAATCAAACCTATTTCTATCCTCTATGTATATTTAATTCGAGCAGCAAACAAGGTATAGGTACTGTATCTAATATAATATCGTACATATCTAGTAATAACAATAGTAGTGATAGTTCAAATCACATAAAAGTATAGATAGAACCTCACGTAAATTTAATATGAAGCCAATCATCACTATTATGTCCAAACCTGTACGTACACTGTTACACGCATACATAGATAAGTTATGGCTTATCTTAATACTGTGCTATTGAGTATTTTGGAGTGGTTTTGATGTCTATGTATGCGTATAAGTAGCGCAACGCCTTGATGTCGCACGATGCCGCCATGGCGGCGTAGGTACTAGCAGTACTAGGCTTTAGCCAGCTTGGCAAACTCGCGGAGTTTGCCAAGCTGTGCCCCGCACGTACCCTTCCGTTGCTCTACGTAAGTACATTCGTTGCACTACTGTTAGCCGCTATAATTGTAATACTGTGTGAATAGTATTGGCTAAGACGTCGTCGAAGACAAGCACACATACATAACACACGGTACCACACATATTTCTAAATAAAGTTTCAACTTGACAGTTCGCAGCATTCTATTTGAACTTTTATTTGATCTGAGCCTCGACCAAATATAATAGACCGGCCCTATCCATACATTAATCTCATAAAAAAATTGTGAAATACAACTACAAGCAAACACACATTCACACCACTATACTACCGAGTCTCGTTCAAATATAAACAAATGACACACCTAATTATATGTAGAGACGTACTCGGAATTTAGCAGGAATGAGATAGTAAATTTCACAAATTTCGACCTTCAACCCATTTGGGGAATCTGATCTACTAAGGAGAAATGAGCGATTGCGCTCATTCTGCAGGCATCAAAACCGCTGTTCGCGTATGCCGCCGGTCCATAGCTGTTATATTTATTGGTCGAAGGATCTGAGAGGTACTAAGAATACTCGTAGGTACAATAAGCTCTTACAATAAGACTTACAAATAGATAAATAAGACTTACAATGAGAATGTATGATGATAAGGGTGGACAAGATCAGGAAAGAGTACTTAAGGGAAAGCTTGAATGTACGAGTATCACCAGTAACTGAGAAATTGTGAACGAATAGTTTGTAATGTTTTGAAGGGATGAAAGGCATTTGACAAAAAGAGTGATGATTATAAACGTGGATGGGTATAAAGGAAGAGGAAGACCAAAGCACATCCTGGACACTTCATACAACGGGCCAGAAATAACATTTCAAAAGAGGAATGACGGAACAAACAAAATGGCGGCGAAATCCTATACGTTCGACAACTAAACTGCAACCAATCTGTATCAATCTGGTTGACGAGGGGGTGAGATCGCAATGTAGAGAGCGGCAGGGATTGTCCATACTGTATGTTAGTACTAATATCTATACTTTGATCAAAGATAGGTCTGGAGCCGAGCCGTTCCTTTCCCTCAATATGGTGGTGGGAGCGATGGCTGACTCTCGCGTTATACTCGTGAACGGGTGCTGTCCGTGTGAACTGCTTGTCAAAGGCATTAAAGACAAATTCAATAATTTTCATTTATTACTTCTCGTGTTATATTGTTTTCATGTCCAAATGACATTATCAATTTGTTTTAGACCTGCTCTTGTCAAAGACATTAAAGACAAATTCAATTGTTTTAACGTATTACTTCTCGTGTCATATTGTTTTCATGTCCAAATGACATTTTAACATTTGTTTAATATCAATGATTTTTTTGAGAGCGTCGGTGGCGTACCGGCTAGGTACGCCGCCTCCTGCCTGGCAGGTCGTGGTTCGAATCCTGCCACGTACCAATGTGATTTCGAATTGAGATTTCATATGTACGTTTATCCGACGCTCTTACGGTGAAGGAAAACTTCGTGAGGAAACCTACACACGCTTGCGAAGAAACGCGCAGGTTGTGTGTGAAGTCGACCAACCCGCACTGGGCCCGCGTGGTCGACTAAGGCCCGATCATGGCCCGATCGCCCTAGTTCAGGGTAGGCTCGAGCCCCTCGGTGGGGACGTATATGAGCCGTCATGATCAATGATTTTATTGACATTATTAACTGATGATTGTATGTTTTTCAATCTGACATTACATTATGTAATTATTATCTTATGTATGACCATCATAAAGAGTTTAACATGCACTTATTTTAGTTAAACATTTTAAATCTAGAATCTAGGTAGGTAAATAAATTTAAATCAAGGACGTTTTATTGAAATTTTGAAAACTTGAAATTGAAGTTCTAAGTCGCCTGAAAATAGTATATAATTTTGATAAATAGTAATCTTCCTCCGAGATTTAAATGCCATTTTTTTAAGACAAGATGGATGGACTGTGTGACAGATGATATGAGTAAAAAAGAAGTGAATGTAGAGATGATTGCAAATAGGGAAGAATGGAAGAGAAATATGAAAGAATGGAAGAGAAAAACTCCAAATTATAATTGGGAACAGGGCAGAGATATTATGATGAAGCACTTGAAATAAGCAGAGTAGGTAACTCTAACCAGGCCTATCGCACTCCGCGCTGTAGGTGTCGCAGCCGTTACGTAGAATCCGCCGGTTTCCAAAACGGCGCGCTGAATGGCGCCGGATTGTAAAACGGCTACGTTTTGTAAAGCGGCGGATTTTTTGCCGCTTTGATAACTAGGTACAGAGTAAAAAAACTATGGTTTCTTCTTCTGCGAAGCATTCTGCTACCAAGAGGGTGGGGGGAGGGGGGGGAGCCTGTGACTTTATAATTAATCAAACCTGAACGAACCTAACATCGCTCGCTTCGCTTGGATGCGGGCAGCGCAAGACCGGTCGTCGTGAAAACCCTTAAATGGGGGAGGCCTTTGTCCAGCAGTGGACGTTTCTCGTCTGATATAATGTTGATGATGATGACCCGAATTAGCACTTTATTGTGTCGTTACAATAGAGTCGCCATTCATTTAAATGATTTTGCAGAGTGAATCTTCTATTATTTAGTAAATAGTCTTTATTCTTTGCCCTAACTTAGTACATGTGTACTATATGTATATGTGTATGTATACTCATTCTATGGGCAGTAGGCAGAGGCGTATTTACCCTATGTAAAGGGGGCACTTGGCCCGGGGCGGCAAGAGGTGAGGGGCGGCCGTTCGGTTGTTCTTTCGCCAGTCGTAGTAGAAATTTGAATTAGGTAGTCGATAATTTCTTATAGATTTTCTTTGATAAAAACAATTTCAATAGACAAACAGTTACCAATATATCAAGTAGCGGATTTTTTTTAACGCGAGTTTTACAAGTAAAGTTGACGTTTATCGTGTGGCAAACCCTTAGCGCGCAACTCCGACTCGCACTTGGCCGGTTTTTTGTCACTTTGAGGGGCGGATTTATTTTTTGTGCCCGGGGCGCCGGATTCTTAAATACGCCATTGGAGTAGGTCAACTAATCTGGACAACCGACTGTACTTCACAGTAGTGTTTACCATTTCACACAACAACACTTGGAAACAGGAAAAGTTTTTAGCAGTGAAAGTGTTAAAACACTTCACATAGGTGCTACGTGTCAGTTTTGTGAAAACCGGTTTTGATTTCAAATTTTCAGTATTTTTAGCTTTTTTGCCCGATTACGCCAGGAGGGTTCGTATGTATATATCGTTGCCACGCTCTGTAGCCTAGACGGATTGATAGGTTTTGGAGTGCGAGGTATCGTTTGATTCATCTTGATCCCGAGAGTGACATGGGATACATTTTTACCCGACTAGCCAAAAAGAGGGGTTAAGTTTTCATGCAGTCGGGTTTTTTATTGTTAATTAATTCGTTTATTTCATCATATCAGCCGAAAATCTTCCACTGCTGGACAATGGCTTTCCCGTAGGATTTCCACGACGACCGGTCCTGCGCTGCCCGCATCCATCGGCTTCCCGCGATCTTCGACAAGTTATTTACCTATATACAGAACTTGTAAAGTTTTGTATTGGAAAGGATTAGAGTTTTTTTTATTCGTAAGGCCTAACGGTTCGGTCGTAGCTCAGTGCGACTTATGTGGTTGGGTCGATCACGCAGGTTAACTTACCTGAAGCACGGTCATAACCTGGATGGGTTTGACTGTTAGTTGCATTTTTCGGCCGTTTCCGTGTTATCACTAGAGTCTCATGTCTCTGTGCGATTGCATAGAAAGGAAAAATGCGATCAAAGTGTTTGCGGGATAGATGTCCTGTATCTCGGCGGTACAAAAACTTAATTTACATGAATTAGGTAACTAGGGATAGATGTCCCAAAATATAGAGGTTCGCGAAAATCGCTAATACTCTGGAAATATTAAAGATTATGTATTTTACTCTTCATAAATTTGTAGGTAAAAAATTATAGGACCGGCCAGCTTTACAAATAAAGTATTTTCCTTTTTGTACTGAGAGATAAAGAGTGATTTCAAAAAGTGTTGTGTTCTATCAAAACGCTGTGTTGTTCAGTCAACTATTCGGCTTTTACCTTACAGAAGATAAAGATAATATAAGTTTCTTTCATTATACTTATTTAAATATAATTATTAAATTAATTTAATAAATTAATTTGCCGATTCAGTTTATAAAATAAATTACTTATTCTTGTTTGTTTGTTTGTAAACTTTTTATTGACATGTTTAAATACAGAACATAAAACAGATAAGTATGATATAAAGGATGACTTATCCCTTACCGGATCTCTTCTAGTCAACCTAGTAATAACATTTGGATTTAAAACAACGAAAAAAGGTATAAGAGCAAAAATTACAAACACGACTTTTCATCTAAACCTACATACATTGTAATTTTAAAAGTAATTAATTATAGTTTAAAAAAACTCATGAGACATAATGTTACTTACATATTAATGCTTATAAATATAATTATAACACTAATATAAATAGTAATATATACAATATATAAGGTGTAACAAAATTAGCTGAAACTATTTTAACTGGTGCTTCTACCCATAGACAAATCTCAAAAAAAAAATTGAACTTCCCATATTAAGTTGGCTGATCAGCTGATCGAGCTAGTATGGGAGAGCCAAATTTTTTTTTGCGATTTGACTATGGGTTCCATGGGGAAAGTTGTTCAGTTTCGTGGGTAGAAGTACCAGTTAAAATTGGTTTAGCTAATTTTGTTAGACCAATTTTTTAAAAAAAATACATAAGTAGGTATACATATATGAGTTGCAGTCAAACGCACTCAAATTTTTAATAATAAAAAAAAAACAAGCTCAGGATTCAGTTTTGGATCTGCACACATTATGGACTTTAATCGAAATCATTGAGTGTTATACGCATATAGGGGGGCAACAACTATTGCTTAATTGTCCTACTAATCCTACTAATATTACAAGTGTGAAAGTATGTATGGTATCCTACTAATCCTACTAATAGTATAAACGCGAAAGTTTGTAAAAATCTAATTATTTAATAACTGTAAATATTAGCAAAACGTTATATTTTGCCAAACTGTTAAATTAACAAATATAACTTGTTGCTAATAGGTAAAGTTATACAACAACAATTAAAAAACCAGTAAAGTGCGAGTCAGAACCGCACGCAAAGGGTACCGTACCATCATACCAGATGTCGCTAGTTTGTTCTTGTTTAAAAAAACACGTTTTTTGTATGGAGATCCCCTTATTTTTTAACTCTTTCAAATTTTTTGTATTTGTTGTTACAGCGGCAACAGAAATACATCATCTGTGAAAATTTCAACTATCTAGCTATCACGGTTCATGAAATACAGCCTGGTGACAGACAGACCGACGGACGGACAGTGAAGTCTTAGTAATAGGATCCCATTTTTACCCTTTGGGTACGGAAACCTAGAAACACCTTGTACTCTGTATGTGCGAAAAATACTCAATGATTTCAGTTAAAGTCCTAAAGAATGAGCAAAATAAAAACTACATAATTAATCTAGTTGACTGTATTAATAAGCTAACCATCAGGTGAGATGAAGCCAAGGGTTTCATCATCATTATCATCATATCAGCTGAAGGACATCCGCTGCTGGACATAGGCCTCCCCCAAGGATTTCCACGACGATCGGTTCTGCGCTGCCCGCATGCAGCGGCTTCCCGCGACCTTTACCAGGTCATCGGTCCACCGAGTGGGAGCCCTGCCCACACTACGTTTTCCGGTGCGTGGTCGCCAAGGGCTTACCAATTGTGAATAAAAAAAAAACAATTTGATTAAAAAATAAAACCTGACTATTAAAAAATAAGACATCTCGCACTCCAATATCCATCAAGCTGTTTACATACACCCCAAAAACATTAACCTCCTTCTTGGGGCAGTCCAGTTAAAATAAATTATGAAATATTGTTCACTAAATTAAATGGGACTTTTAAAAAAATCTTACTAGTTTAGTTGTCTATAACATCTTCAATTTTTAGTTCATCAAAACCCTTAGAAAATACTGTCTAAGTCAAAATCACAAAAAAAACATTTTTACACTTATGATAAAAAGTTTATATGAAATTTATGAACTCCAGCGGGCTCTTAACTACTTTGGCTTGTTTTATATTTCTGCTGAACAGTACATGTGGCTAAGTTTTGGGTCTTTCTTCTTTCTTTGTTATCGTGTGGTACAACCCAAGGGATAGACGGCGGTTGCCTGGTGTTGCACTTAGCATCACCCGCGGTGTAGAGATGGGCGTTTAAATTCCACTGTGAAATGTTTCCATTCAAATAATTTAAATACTTTTTCATTTGTATGATTCTTCTCCTTTCCAATGTATTTTTTAATATTTTTTTTATAAAATAACTTTCAAATAACTTTGTAAGTAATACTTAAAAGACGCACATAGAACATTTAATATGGTTAGGTAAGCACAATGCTCTTCAAATAAACATATGGAAAAAAATATATATTTGAATGATAAATGATCTTTCGAATACCAGCCAAGGAATCATTCGAATAATTGGTTTGTTGTTGACAATTACCCATCTATAGTTTTGGACCCACAAAATACTTGTCAATACAATAAGAAAGTACCTTGACAGGGTGTTTATTATCTATCATCTCCCGTAGAATTTACATAGCCCTCGGAGCTCCTATAAGGATGGTTTGACTTCCTTGTTCAGGATTAGCGCCGGGTTCTGCATATCCAGTTGGCATTGGGCGATGTCGCTGAGCGCACCCTGTATCTTTTCTAAAAGACTCTCTCCTTGCCGTACAACCTGGAACAATAATAAAGTACTGATAACAAAAATTAAGCTAAACAAGTGTCAAAGAATATAATATTAGTACTAACATACAGTATGGACACTCCCTGCCGCTCTCTAGATTGCGACCTCACCCCCTCGTCACCCTGATTGAACAGATTGGTTACAGTTTGGTTTTCGAACGGATAGGATTTCGCCGCCATTTTGTTTGTTCCGTCATTCCTTTTTTGAAATGTCATTTTTGGCCCGTTGTATGAAGTGTCCAGGGTGTGCAAATGTTTTCAAAGAAAATGAAAACTACACTTAGTAATTTTATTTCCCTACTCTATTCTTACTATTAGCATAAATTAACATCAGGGTTCGAAATTATCAAGATAACTATTTTCTTTGATAATTATCATGATCTCTTTATTATTCTTCTTTACTGTTTGACATTATTAAAACTAAAAAACCAGCTTACTTGTTTAGTAAACTTACTTGGCGTTATTCCAACTGTCATTATTCTAATAGAACGATTTCTTGGCAAATTGTCGGACCCCATCACAAAACCACTGCATTTAGGGATAGTTTTAGGCATGCAACACATACACTCCCTCCCCATGCACAGAAACACACACATACACGCAGACTTATACTTATACAATGCGCATCAGTTCCCTCCATTCTCCCCCATCCCTTAACAGCTGTTTAAAGTTTAAAATTTACGTATGAAATCTTTTTTGGCCTGTAAAATTGTATTTAAAATTTAAATAATAAAATTGTATGCTGTAGGTTTCATTAAGGAAATAAAAATAAAATGTTGGAATGATCTTCCTCCACCGATACCTCACATCTAAACTTGCTTTTAAACTTAAATATTGAGAGTTTCTTCTAACCAAGCAAAAATCCCTTGGACTAGGTTCCGTACCTATTCCGTATCTAACTCCCCCCTAACTGAGTAGCGGCAACATGATTTTTTTTCATTAAAATAAATAAGTAGTGCTTAATATTTATTTATTTATAAGTTGATAATTTTTCTGGCAATTGTTATCTGTAACTTCCTGATTATTATGTTAATTTCTTTTTGTTTTTACGTTTTGTTTTATATTTTGCTCTGCGATGACGCACGCGACGATTCCTCTCGGCACCGGTAGAATAACAGCGCAGTAGGTAGGTCTCCCTGCTTGCAGCATTATGCTGAGTAGGGGCCGGTTCGGCAAAGTGCACATAGAATGTTCACAACTGTAGAATACTCATATTTTTCTACTTTTTCTTTGTGTTATTTGTACCTTGTTCGTTATTTTTATTTTGTCTGTGTGTATTTTTGTCGAATAAATGTTATCTTATCTTATTTCTCTCTTATCTGTGACATAATTAACCATGCTAATCAAGAGATAGAAGGCGGTTGCATGGTGTTGCATTTACACCTACGGACGCGTGCAAAGTGACCTTCATACACATCTGTAATCAGCAAGTATATGTAAGTTTCGAAACACTCATTGGTACATTGGCCGTCCGGATTTGAACCCGGGACCTCTGGTTAGGAGGAGCGAGTGGTTACCAGTTGATCCACCGACGTTTTTATCGGATAATCATGATAAATATCGGATAATTATCAGATAATTATCGGCGTTAATTTTTTTTGGCTCTTTAATGGTTTACTAAAAATGAAAATACAAAAATATTTTGTTGAAAAATAACTAAATAACTTTTAATTGTTTAAGTGTAAGTTTAATCACGGTTATTTATCAACAATTTCGTTTTTGTGCCTTTTTTCTAAGTTCTAGGTTTGATGCGTGTCGATACTCGATACGTCACGAAACGTCAATCAATCGTGTTTTGATAAACATGGGTCGACATAGCGCGACGTTTTGTCAAAGATAACTATAATATCGCTGTTTCGTTCTTGCAATTAATTTTATAATTATCTACGTTAAAATTATCGATAATTATAAATGATAATTATCACTTCGAACCCTGATAAAATTCCGTTCAGCCTTTGTAAAAAACCCTATGAAGAAAGTTAAAAAAATATTAAACCTAACGATGCTGGAATCTCCTCGCATAAGAGGAGACCTTATCAAGACCTACAAGATTCTCACCAACAAATACAACTGCAGCGAACGCGAACTATTGAATATTTTTAACACAAGCAACATCCACTGCACTAGACATGCCAATGAGATGAGATTGGCTGATAAGCTCTCAAGCACTAATGTTATCACACTAAATAATCCTTACTAATATTATAAATGTGAAAATGTGTTTCTGGCTAAGTGACATTGAGAGGGTTCTATGTTGCATCCTTTCATATGTCGCTTCAGAACATCTGAACAGCAGAATTCGGTTTGGCAGAACGGCTAGAATGACGCAGGATTGTGAATAGGCAAGTGCGCGACTTCGAGGATCAGTGTAAAGCTGACCTTGATACCAAACGCGACCAGTTAAAGGCCCGACCACCTGCGACCATTTCAATTTCGAGGGTGGCATACTTAAATGCCCTTAGTGCGCGAGAAGTTTCGCTGCGAAGATTGGCTACATAAACCATCTTCGAGCGCACGCGCGGCAAACCGACTAGGAGTCGAAGTGGTCGCCATGACCGAAATCCGTCGGATAGATCATCATCATCAAGTGACATAGACTGCTTAAATTGGTTGAGAGTATGGGAAGTGACATACACTGCTAATCAGAATAGCCCGATACAGTTCATGAGGGATCTGGAGAAAACTTATGTCCTCACTCGCGAGCCGCTCAATCAACTTCAAAGACAGTCATAAAAACGCGGACAAAATGTAAAGTGATAAAGATCTGTAACAAGTTATCTAAGGATATGGATGATGCTCCCTTCGTGAATAGTTTTAAAAATAGACTAGACAAATGGTGCAAAGACAATGCAATTTAGTGCAGCACACTTTAGTGTGGACTTGGACTATATTTTAAAACACTAACACATATATAAGCACTTCAGCTATAATACAGGAAATCCTAGTTTGGGGCTAGATGACCGTATGTGATTTGTCTCTGAATATTTATTTATTTATTTATCAGCTATATGCTGCTTGCCTAATACAACATAATAATAATAACTGGGACAATGTCTACCTATTTGTTTTTTTTTTTATAATTGCAACCTGCTTTAATATCATTAATTTGTCTATTTTTACTTTTTTTATTTGGTTTGTTTTTGAAATTGTCATTCCTCTTCATCATCGATCCAGTCCTTACTTTTTATCATCACCGTTGTAGAGTTAGAGCTTAAAAAATAGTTGTGAGTCTTCTAAGACCATTTTATAATTTAGGGTTCCGTATTTGAAAAAATAGGCTTGAAAGTGCTAAATTTTGTTGGAGTTGTGTGTCCCCATCCCCTAACAACTGAATTTAAAACAAACCGCTGTATTTGAAAATTAGATATGGATGCGATAATGGCAACTAGGAAACCTTATATTGCACATGGCCCGACACGCACTTGGACAGTTTTTTTTATATTATTTATATTTAATTTTCATAGCCAAAGGTTGTGTATTGCTGCCTACAACTTACTGGTATGCAGGGAGCTAGCATCATACATGGTTGTACAGCTCAGTAGCCCAAGGTTGCTCCAGAAACTTGTCAACTTGTCAGAACAGTCACTACTATCATCCTAAACTATAGCCAAAAGTAAGGAAGAGAGAAAGTTATCACCAAGTAGATTCAGGGTCTCTTATGAAGTTCGAGATGAAAACTGTCCACATATTTTTGACATTGCAAAGTTGAATTTTGCAAGGAATTATTGAATTTTATTAGAACAAGTTCATACAAGAGCTTACATTGTCATTTGCCTGGACACTTATTCTACTTGGTGTATAACTAGTTCCTTAGTGTGATCCTAACGCACTCCATTCAAATGTAGTTTTTTCCACTGAAATTTTGTAAACAGATTGGTAAGTTATATTTTTGATCATTTGTTTTCATATAAGTAAAAAAAAATTTTGATTATTTTTTACAAAAATCTAACAAACACAATTATTACTATTTAGACCATGTTTACCACATTAAGAACCCCAAAACCACCGCACCATCCTCAACTACACCTTCACTTACCATCAGGTGAGATATAATACGAATATGCTCCTCGTAAGTTATACAAACCTCTTCCAACTTTTCTGCTGCCTCCTTGTTCTCGGCCTCCAATCGCCTCAAACTTTGCACTTGAAGCTCAGTGGAGCTCTCCTCACTGGGAAGAGACTCAATAAGGGTGTCTATGTCCTTAGCGCAACGAGATATAAGCGTGGCGAAGAGCACAGCATAATCTTCTTGGTTCTGCTGCTGTTGCGGCGTTTGGGAGCCACTACGGTCGAACCCAGGGAATTTGCTAGGCGTCGAAAACTGCTGCAGTATACCTATGCTGTTGCAGAAGTGCTCAGCTTGCTAGAAATATAAGTAAATAAAACTGTAAATACTGCGAAGGAAAAACAAGTTTTTGTTAAGTATATTTTTTATTTATAAGCTAAAGAATTGTTACCTGGTTTATAGTGTCCTGCAATTGGGTTAAACGATCAGCCATATTTTTTCATAAATTGAAGCGGACTTGTTAAGTTTTTCGGATGTTTTCGTAAAACTAAAAATAATAACGTCGACCGCGAAGCGAATATCGAAAAAACTTGACATTGACACTAATGACATCAGTGTTGTCAGGTTGCGAATAAGCATAATGGTGCCAAGTTCATCTTTGGTAGCGTTATCGTTACCATCAGAAACCAACCATAGTAGTTTATTTACCTACGGGCCACTGAGCATATAATCACCTACGGTGCTACGGGCTACGAGGCAATGCAGTCAGCATAATTAAATAGGGACTTTTGGGCAAGGGTTGCTGCGGGGTGACCTTTTCGACTAGGGTCTTTAGCAATCATCATATCGGTCGAAGGATGTCTACTCCTGGACAAAGGCCTCCCTTAAGGATATCCACGGCGACAGGTCTTACGATGCCTGTGTCCAACGGCTTCTCGCGACTATCTCCAGGTCATCCGTCCACCGAATGAGAGGTCTGCCTGTGCTAAGTTTTCCGGTGCGCGGTCGCCACTTGAGAACTTTGTACCCCAACGGATATTTGTTCTACGAGCTATGTGCCCCACCCACTTCCACTAAAGTTTAGCGATTCTGAAAGCTATGTCGGTTACTTTCTCTTAGTCGGTCGTTCTCTTACGGATCTCTTCGTTTCTGATTTGACTATATATGGTACCTACCTTCTACCTAATTTTATTTTTGACATTTATATTTGTTAAAAAACCAAATCTAATAATTATGTTGGCAGATCAATACTAAGCAACTTTACCTCTAATTAGTTTTTAGTCTCATTTGGAACTTTTTAAACAAACTTGCAACACTGCCTTGCAATTTTGTTTTACCACCCTCAATCTGAGAATGGAATCAACCAACAACCTACCTTGTTTGCCTGCAAGTGCAACCTATGATCTCTTGTCTCGACTTTATGTGCTATAATCAGACCCGACCTTGAAGGGAATGTACTCTTTAAATTAACTCTATTGCCACAGTACACCTATACATATACATTATATAAATAGAAGAATCTAAAAGTAAACTCCAAAAAATCTAATTGTTTTAAATTCCAAAAAAAAGTACAAAAAGAATTTTAATAATGCAAGTAATTTCTATATTTCTGCAGATATGAACAGAGTGTATAATAAGGTTCCAAATTACCTGTTTACTGTGGTACTCAGCTGTGGGTGGGTACAGTAAGCGGGAAGGTAGGCACTACCACAGTATTACAATATAGCGGCTTACAGTAGTGTAACGAATGTACTTATGCAGAGCAACGGAAGGGTACTTGCGGGGAATCGGGCGGCGGGGCACAGCCTGGCAAACTCCGCGAGTTTGCCAGGCTGGCTACAGGTTAGTACTGCTAGTACCTACGCCGTGGCGGCATCGTGCGACATCAAAGGTGTTGCGCTACTGTAAGCCATACCGTAATAGTGTGGCACTACCGTAATACTAGTACCACACCTCGGTATCTGGCGATCAAATGTATGAAACAAACGCGTTCCTACGCACACAGTCTAAGCTCGTGCAGGTGAACGCGTACCATGCTTGTGTGAGTGAGGTAAGACGCTAGCCGATACCTGGGAGCTAACGAGCGGGGGTGGGCGGCACTTTCAACGGGAGGCAGGGAGTGACCATACTGTACGTAGTACTCTTTATTATACTGTGCTAGTACTAAATTTACTTTGCTTATTGGGTATTTTTCATTGCTACCAAAAAAATCGAAATTAATTTTCACATTTTTTAATGAAGCAAGTTACATACATCTATATAATATTTTAAATAATGAGTAAGTTAATAATATCACAATCCTTTATTAAGAGTTAATAACACTACTATTATATAATTACAATAAGAGTACAGTAATTTATGGATGCAACTTGTGTGTGACTAGAATCAAGCTAAACCAAAGTGTATATATTAGTAAGTACTGAAACTATGGCTAAACTTGACTACCTGACTAGAACAAAATTAAAAAATAATTGGTTTGGCAAGTCAATCTTCAGCCTGGTATCTACTATGACTAATATGATGAGTATTGTGTCAATCTTATTTATAATTTTCGTGATCTTACAACTTTGTCTTACATGGCAAATTGAGTACATATAGGTATACATGTCAAATAATGTTTACAATATTTCTCAAAATAATAACCAGTGATTTGATTAGATTAGGTAAAGTACAAATGCCTAAAGTTCGGGAGAGGATATAACATGATGTTAAAACGAACAAATATAAGGTCTAACAAAATTAGCTGAAACTATTTTAACTGGTGCTTCTGCCCATGAAACTGAACAACTTTCCCCATGAAACCCATAGTCAAATCTCAATAAAAATTTTGAACTTCCCATACTAAGTTGGCTGATCAACTGATCGAGTTAGTATGGGAGACCCAAATTTTTTTTTGCGATTTGACTATGTGGTGCATGGGGAAAGTTGTTCTGTTTTATGGGTAGAAGCACCAGTTAAAATAGTTTCAGCTAATTTTGTTACACCTTATATATTGATTTACTTTTGTTATTCTTTTTAATTTTTTGCAGTGATTAACTAACTAAAACCAACTATGCAATGACTCAAATATTTAATTTTAAATTAAAGTTTTCTTGACATCTCTAACAGCCCACATATCAGCTGAAGGACGTCCACTGCTGGACATAGGCCCCGCCCTAAGGATTTCCGTGACGACCGGTTAGCCGCATTTAGCAGCTTACCGCGACCTTCACCAGGTCATCGGTCCACGGAGTGGGAGGCCTGCATAAGCTACGTGTTCCGGTGCGCGATCGCCACTCGAGAAATTTACTGCCCCAAAGGCCATCCATTCTTAGAGCTATGTGCCCCACCCACTGCCACTTAAGTTAAAGTTTAACAGCCCACAATCCAGAATAAATATTTAATCAATATATTTGGTGGTTTTAACAACTCTGTCTCATATCCTCTCGCGAACTTTAGGCATTTATACTCTTATTCAGATCACTGATATTAACAGTATAAACAACATACATAATTTACACACTAAAATAGGAACAAACAAATTGATATGTAAATATTATGATTTTCATAAACATTAAGTAAGTAATTACAGAATAACAAACCTAGACTTTAATATGTCAATAAAAAAATTATTACATAATAAAACTGACATCCTTTTCTATAGAAAATTGAATATAAATTCCAGCAAATAAATAATCCAAAAAAAATAATATTAATCATCCATCAAACCTACTCAAACCTACCCTTAATTACCCTTCGGGCCTTAGTCGATCACACGGGCCCAGTACAGGTTGCTGGACTTCATTGACAACCTTTAAGTTTCTTTGCAGGTGTGTACACATTTCTTCACCGCAAGAGCGTCAGATAAACATACACATGAAATCGAAATTCAAATACACATTGGTACATGGCAGGATTCAAACCACTTCAAAACTTTTTTCGAAACAATATTAAGAAAATAATTAAATCCTATCATAGGCAGTTTTCGTTTACAATAGTTATTAGGATAGTTAATTCTACTTAAGTACTCTTACATTATGAAAAATTGGAAGTGGGACTTGATGTGATTTTATTACCTGTGTTCTATAAACAAAAGCATGTCGTCCTGCTTTCAATATGTCATAACATAATGAATAATCATGAAAGTTTAAATTGTTTTACTCTTACATTAATATTACTGAGTCTCAAGTCATTCGTTCATAACGAACTGAAGGAAAACTAGTTTATTTAAAATCATAATCCTCAAACTGAGTGTGTACTCTACTATAAAGCATAGGCAAAGTAAAAATTTGTGTAATAAGTTGCTACTAAGCTGCATGTCAACCAATAAAAAGCAAAAGGTAAACAAAAGTACTATGAAACTGACTTTTGAAACTGTCAAATCCCTAAAAATAATAAATAAACAGGTTTTCAATACAATAATGCTATTCGATTGGGTTGAATGAGTGCTTACTGGTCTAAGCATAGACTCCAAAGTAGCCTACAATATGTGAATCTTACATAAATACCTACATAATTATGTGTGTGATGGATGATGTTCGTCAATGTTTTGGTCAAAATGTTTGGTTTTATTGTGCTAATATTCCTAATTTACCCTTTAGGTGTGAATCAGCAGGCAACGCCAATGCCCATTTCCTAAGTCCAACTAAAATGACAGAACTCAATACTAATATTGCACCACCCACTGAATATCTACTCGGTATCTCATTAAAAAACATCACTTGCCACAGAAAAGCAAAAACTATGTCAGCAGAACGTGCAATAGCAACAGGTCCTGCCTGTTCCATTTGTAAAGACATTGTTAGTAAAATCTGCCCCAAATAACTGAATACTGCTAGACATACAACTAAGAACCTCTCCGAACCACAGTTAGGCATACAAAGGTACCCAAATAAATATGAATAAGACAAAATCTGCATTATAGCAATAGCACCAAAGTTTGTCATTATCACCGAGAAATGTAAACCTTTTAGTACTCTTAACAATACATAAGCATTCGCACCGAATATTGTTGAAACGAATGCGGCAACTGCACCTTTTAATTTGCTGTACTTTTCATTATTTTCTTCAGGAAAGTCATCTCCAAATAGAAAAGGTGGATGTGTGATTAACACTACACCAATCAGAGTTAGAACTATAGAAATTGTATTCCATATACCACAAGGCTCTTTCAGAAAAACTCGGGCAAATAATGCAACAAATACAGGCACAGAAAAGACAATCACCGATGCATCTGCTAACGGCATATTCCGAAATGCATAAAAACTTAACATCAACCCAACAGTGCCAACAATAGAACGTAAAACAAGTAAAACACGCTTTCCTTGAGGGAATATTGGTTGTTCAGTATAAATTACTATAGGGATTGTTGGTAACAGTACGCCTACAAACCGAAACATAGCCAGTTGCATGGGATCAATGTTGACCAGACTTTTAACTATTACAGAACATAGAGAAAAGAATAATGATGATAGTGTGGCGAGAATGAGGCCCAGATATGGACATCTCTTCAATAGAGGTCGCTTGTTTTCGAGTAAATTTGGTAACGTCTCGTCGCCACTTCCCGCTGACAAATCGACGAGGTGTTGAAGCTCCAGATGCTCTGGCATAGCTGCTGCACTTCAGGAACAAGAAATTTCAAATGAACAGGTTAGGTTTTCCTTGAAGGTTTTTCATTGTCATGTTTGTTAATCCCACTTTGGATTTAGTTGCAGATTCGAATTTCGGATTATTACTATTCATTAACAACCGTGTTTCACATCTCACATCACAATAAATTCAGTAACTTTAATTTAGACTTGTAAATAAATTCAATTTTTTCCATTTCTATTTTTCATTCGCATTTCACAAAAGAATTTACCTACTTCACAACTATCACTTCTTGCAAAGTGTATAGATAGAAATCGCTACGTTTACCTTGCACAAAGCGAATTATTTTATTTATGCAATTTATGCATGTAAAACATTGTTAAATTATTTTTCTATTTTTTGTATGTTTGCTTTGTTATGTACCAACGTAATATATGTACTGTTTGTTTCCAGTGTAGCCAACAATAATTTTGAGATTCCGCCCAAAGAGTATAGAAATAACTACGATTCCTTTATTACGAAATTCCGTTAAAAATCCGTGAAATCTCGTATTTACTGAAAATTTCTATTTTTCTTTTTGTATGACAGAATTTCTTCGCAACTCGAAGGTTGTGTGTAAAGTCGACCAACCCGCACTGGGCCCGCGTGGTCGACTAAGGCCTAATCGCCCTGATTCAGGGTAGGCTCGAGCCCCTCGGTGGGGACGTATATGAGCTGTAATGATGATGACAGAATTATTTTACTAGCTAGGAATCCCTAGAATCCTAGACCTGATAAAGCCGCCTACTCACGATACTGTTGATACAAAATTACACTTTCCACAAAGAGTATCTATCGGTTTGTATACTCTTTTTTCAATCATAAACCGAGCGCGCCAAGAAACGGACAATAATAGGGAATTTTCTTATGACATATGTCACAACGTTCAAATAAATTTCAATAGATGGCGCTGATTTGCCTTGGTAATTTTTCTTTTAAGTAAAATCTTTTTTCGTAGGTACTTATAATAAACAAAAAACTGAACAGCAGCAATCATTTTGTTTGACGTTTCTACTTTTGTTTATTTGTATTGATTTAAAGCAAATGAGTGTATCACAGATCACTGCACTTACATGAAAGTAGCAAGCTGGTGTATTTAGGTACGTGTTCCCTTGTGGAGTAAATACGTAAATACGTGCCTTGAAGAACAAATGATAAGTATGTTACCTTTTTTTTTTAAACTAAAACAATAACTGTTTTTGTATGTAAATCATATTGTTTTAGGAAAATGCGTGGGCCATGTATTGTGTATGGGTGTAACAAAGATGGAGTTCACCAGTTACCAAAAGATGAAACAATAAAGGCCCAGTGGATTACAGCTGCTAAACTAGACACCAAACTAAAGACTGGACGGAGCATAAAAACATATACTTACGTTTGCTCTGAACATTTTCAAGACAATGATTTCTATTACACACGGCCACTGTTTGGTAAGTACTTACCCCTTCACCCATAGCATAGAAAAAAAGAGCTTCTAGTCTGTTTTCTAATCCTTTCTGCATGCTGCTTGTTAAGTTGGTTTTGTATTGCAACATATACCTTTTGGTTTTTACTAATCATAAGTCATTTATTAGTTCCTTTTTTATGTAAAAATTCTTATTTATGCACTTGTATTTTTTAGCTGGTGATAAAGGAAACAAGATATTAAAAAAAGGATCTGTTCCATCAATCTTTCCTTGGACACTTCCTCAAACAAGGGAAGCTGATGTCGTTGAAGTAGAAGCAACAACAAGTTTTAGTATTGATGATTCTGAAGATCATGATGTTAGGTTTGATCCTAGTCTTGTAGTAAATGACTATTCTAAAAACAGTTATCCAATAAGATTCGTTGAAGAAATACCATTTATTGAAGTAGAACCAAATGACATAACTGAAGATCCTTTGGAGTTAAGCGATGCTGAGAAACAATCTGATACATCAACTAGTGACTCCTTTTGTCTACAACTAGATCATATAGATTCTGATTCTGTAGCTATGGATATTGAAGTAAGTGGTTTGGAACCCATTATTGGATCTTGCGCATCCCCTGTTCGTGAAATTAAAAGTTATAATGATATATCTGTACAAACTATCAACAACTCACCGGCTTTTAGTGTACATACATATAAAAATGACAACAAGGCGATACATTTCTATACTGGCTTACAATCATACAAAAAAATGCTTTTTGTTTTCACAAGCCTGGGCAACGATGTTCAACATTTGAAATATTTTTATGGCTCTCCACCTTCTTCTTTAGACCCGTTAGAACAGTTCTTTTTAACATTAATAGTATTACGGAGACATAAAACGTTTGAAGAATTGTCAATGATGTATTTAATATCAATAAAAGATGTATCAAATTTAGTAATAACTTGGATTCGATTCATGTCATTAGTGTGGAGAAAAATAGATTTGTGGCTTGGAAAGGAAACTGTAAAATCATATATACCGTTTGATTTTAATGACAAGTTTCCCATGACCAGAGTCATCATAGATGCTACAGAATGTCCTATAAAGAAACCTGGTTTGCCAAGGGCCCAACAGATAACTTTCTCATCTTATAAAAATAAAAACACAGTGAAGTTTCTATTAGGTATAACACCGAGTGGTTTGATAACCTATGTATCTCCATGTTATGGTGGCTCTGCGAGTGACCGACAAATCATTGAGAGGAGTGAAATTTTAAACAGGTTTGATCCTAACGATGAAATAATGGTTGATAAAGGATTTAACGTACAAGACATTTTTATATCATATGGGGTAAAAGTTAATATGCCAGCATTTTTCAAAAAAGGGAACCAAATTGGCCCTGAGATGCTAAAGAAGAACCGGAAAGTTGCAAGTAAGAGAATTCATGTAGAAAGAGCTATTGGGCTATTAAAAACATATAGAATATTGATTGAGCCTATGAATAATACAGAAATAATATTGTCAAGCGACATTGTTTTTATATGTGCCATGTTAACAAATTTTAGAACTAATATAATAAGTAAAAATGCATAGGTTTTCATTAAAAAATCTTTAATATTTTTATATTGTACAAATGCTTTTATAATATAACCTATTTATAAAAGTGATTTATATTTAGGGTTCCTTACTCAAAGGTCACCCAAAGGGCAATGGAGCGTGCTATGCTCGGAGTTTCTCTGCGTAATCGATTTAGAAACGAGGAGATCAAAGAGGAAAAGCAAAGTCACCAACGTAGCTCTCAAAATTACTAAACTTAAGTGGCAGTGGGCGGGGCACAGAGAACAGATGGCCCCTGGGGTAGTAAAGTTCTCAAAGGCGATCGCGCACCGGAAAACGTAGCGCAGGTAGGCCTACCACTCGTTGGACCGGTGCCTGGTGAAGGTCGTGGGAAGCCACTAGAATTGGTTAGCTCAGAACCGGTTGTCGTGGAAATCCTTGGGGGAGCCCTATATCCAGCAGTAGACTTTCTTCAGCTGATATGATGATGACTCAAAGTGTTCCAATTGAACCTTATTACTAAGCTTACGCTGTCCACATGTTCAACTTAAAAGGCTGTACCTATTGAACCGTAACAGGTAGCAGGCTGAAATTTTCAGTGTTTTTTATGTAGGGTAAACTAACAAATAATAAATATTAGAAAAATTAAAATTATAATATAAGAAAAAATATTTTTACAGTTTTTTGTTTTTGCTCTATCGTGAAAACAGTAAATATACACGTGTTAAAATTGTCGATTCTAATACTAATTCTTAAGTAAATCAAATATTAAATAAAAAAGAAAAAGTAAAAATTAGAATACAAGAAAAATTTTACAGTTTTTTGTTCTTGCTCAATCGTGAAAACGGTAAATATTGATTCTAATACTAATCCTTAGGTAAAACAAATATTAAATACTGGCCAAGTCTGAGTCGTTCTCGCGCTAACGATTCCAAACTTAATAAAAAGTCTACTGCTCTCATTGATGTCTTGTTTAGAGAAATCATTGTTGAACTCACGCCGAGAAGTGTGTTGGTAAGGACAGAGCGCGCTAAGGAGTGCGCGAGTCCAACTCGCACTTGGCTGGTTTTTCAGTAATCCTACTAATATTATAAATGTGAAAGTTTGGATGGATATATGTTTATTATATCACGCTACAACAGTTGAAATTTGGTAAGAAGGTAGAGAGATTAGGAACTGGATTAACATATCTATAGGCTACTTTTTTACCATGCTCAAAGCTAGTCTTGGATACATCATTCATCTTTCTTAACATAAATGTGTTAGTTACTAAATTTTAGGACTAATGTAAGTAATAGGTAAAAATTTATAGGTAAAGCCCATTCGCTTAGATAGTGTCATTCGCCCTTTGTAAATACCGACACAGCGCGTGCCGCCGCGTGTCAAAGAACGCCGCCTTGACCTCAAATAATGCTGACACATGTGTATAACTTGATTTGTGTCTGTAAATTGTCTATTAAAGTAGATTTAATTCTTGCATTTTGTCTATAAACTAATGACACTATCTGAGCGAATTGACTTAAGATACTAAAGTTAACATTTTATTTCATATTGTACAAATACTTGTCTAATAAAACCTGTTTATAAAAATTTTCATAAAAGTGGTTTAATTTATCAGTCATATTATAGATATATAGAAATCTTTTACAGTGTAGACAAAAAAATAAGCTGTATTTCTGTTTGTACACATCAGTTGTCCTTGTACTTGGTAAATAATCACTGTTTTTGTCCAATTTAAAAAGTCCACTTTCTTCACATAGATGTAAGTAGGGTATATTTTCTCCAGTAGCAGCTTTGTTTCTTGCTGTATATGGGCACTTTACTTCAATGACTGCATTGTCTCCTACAAGGCCATCAGGTGTGCACCCAAAATATTGCAAATCTGGGTGCACTATGATTCCACATTTCGTTACAGTGAATCCTGTTTCTAAACAAAATTTTTGGATAGCAAATTTTTCGTTTTTTAATCCATGTTGAATTGCTAGTGATGTGAATTCTTCATCTTTTAGCAATGCCTTGGCCAGCTTTTCTTTGTTGTTGTTTGGGAATTTACTCCCAAAATCAGAACTCGGGAGTCTTAATTTTCTTTTCTGCTTCCAGAGTTTTCGGTCATTTTTTGTATTTTGCTGTAATTCCTCTTATTCGATTTCATTTAAAGTTAATGATTCCAGGTATCTTTTTTCCTCCGTCTTATTGAAGTAATCATGGTCTTTGTAAAGAGCTTTTTAATTTGCTGGTTTTCTCAGCTGAGCCATGGGCATTGTAACATTTTCTTGAGCACAAAAATTTATTGTCTGATTTATAAAATGTTCAGCATATTTATGAGAGCTTGAGCTTGATTCTTGAGAGCTCCCGGGTCGTGGGTCAAATTCAGCAATCTTCTTTGCATTCTTGATTTTTAAATTCAAATCTTCAGCTTTGACAGGATTACCTGAGTAGATTGCTGTTGGGTGATGGAATGTCTGAAGGGTTGATGTGGAGCTTGTACTTCTTTTAATGTTTTTGTTATCAGTAAAATCAATCAGACCATATACTAACACTAGTACATGCTTACATTGAGCATATGGGCCCATTCCAGCTGCACACTCACATTGGCCTTCCATTATCACATTGTCTTTTGCCTTTATGGTCACATTATATGTGACAGACTTTCTCATTTCTGAAGAGCACAAAGCAGTTATAAAATACTCGCTGCCAAAGTAAGCTACACGACTCATTTGCAAGTTTTTTGAGTTTTTTGAGCTTTTTAAATTTTCACGGTCGGCTAGCTGACTACAATGCTGTAGATCTTGCTCACATATAATTGGCAGAACACTATCTGAGATGACATCACGAAACAGATCAGCATTGGGTGTTTTAATATGGTACGATTCCTCTGGATCGTTAACTAAGCCACCAAAGATGGTGTCATAATCCATTAATCTGCAACCAAAAAATATAAACAGGTTAAAATAAAATTTCACTCATTTCAAATAAAGGTAAAATAAATTGTACAGCCACACTGAGCATACTTTCTTGTGAAGTCACACAAATTAACAATAAATACTCTAGGCTATATACAGTTATACTACCAAGTTTCATTAAAATCTATAGAGCCATTTTTGACATAAAAAAAAACACTGAGATATAAAAAGAACATTGTCCTAACCCAAATTTCACCTAAATCCATTCAGTAGTTTGGGAACTAGAGCAATGGACGGATGTAGACACACACACACACACACATTTTTTGTTTTTCTGCATCAAAATCTCAACTTTGATTTTGTTTGCCTTCACAATACCTTCGTCACTCCTTTCTCACTCGAAAGTAAACAATAATTAGGAATACCTGTAGGTAATGTATGATTGTTGAATACTATCTTTATTTTCTATTACACCTAGCAGATGATGACCTTACACTTCCAAGATGTGGCATAGCTGTTGTGGTGAATCAGACTGCTGTTAACAACCCATAAACGTCCCCACTATAGATCACTTTCTTTCTAAACTCGGGAAAGTCAGGCCATACTCTACAAACAGGGACCAACAGGTTGGTGCAAACACCATTTTCAAAAGTTTTTTAAGCCACCTGTAAGATATTCAACTAGTCTTAACGACTGCCATGTATTGAAATCAACTGGAACCAACAGCTTAACATGCCTTGCACAGCACGTAAACTGTTGAGAAAAATGCTATGAACAGTCAACCCATCCAGATAGTGACCGTGCTTCAGGTCAGTTAACCTACGTGATTGACCCAACCAAGCTGTACAAACCAAGTTGTACTGAGCTGTACAAACCAAGTTGTACTGAGCTACGAATGCTTCTCAATCAATTATGCTGAATCAAACTGTATTTTTAAGCGGGCCATACATGTTTTTATAACAATTAAAAACGCCCTTGTTTTCCAATATTAAAATGGCTAAAAGTCTCCTAAAATATACTAAAACTAACCGAAGTTTAGCAAAATACACTAACCTTTGGACAAGAGCAGCTTTTTTCCCAGTAGTTTTGGCATTACGTTTCCGCAACTCCTCTTTAAGTTGCTTGAGTGTCCACGATCCATAGTCCTTCGCCATGACTTCCAAACAAGAAATCTATGTCTCACTATTAGGCACACAAACTCTGAACACACAGCTATGAGTCCTGTCTCTGAAACTGCAAAGTACCCATTGATGTGCACAAGACCACAACTGAAATACGGAGAAACCGAAGCTCGACGCGACGCACCAGGAGTTTAAAAATTACACAAAATTAGGAAGAAACAAGTGGAAAATAAAACCAACAAGTATTTCGCAGTCATGAACTGGAATAAACACCACGGTCAACGACACTCGTCGATAACAGCAGTGACCACAGAGTGATCACTCTTTTTACCGAGGATTCTTTCTATCAAAAATACTGCTAAAATCTACCGAAACCTAAGCCGTATTTAAATACTATCTTTTGATGTTTTTTTAATTTAAAACAAAATAGTTTTTATTGACTTACTAGCAAGCAGAACATCTACCTACACCTACAGGTTAGCTTGAAAATTCATATATAATTCTATTGCTCGAAATTTACTACAAAGGTAGAAATGTGCTGAAATTGGTCATACTGATGACATTATTGTGTTCTCAATATCAATGTTGCCAATTTTCTAATTCCCAATGTTGATCAGCGCCATCTAGTTGATTTTTGTAAAAGTGGTGGAAAATTCCCTATTGAAATCCATCTTTAATGATGTAAAATCTTTTGCTACTAAATTCCGCCAGCAAACCCGTTAGCCGTCAAAATAGTATTTCTTCCGTTTTTATCGTAAGTGTTTAATTATATTGAACATCTCTTTTCTTTTCAATGTTTATGTAAAATTAAGGAGGACTCGAAGACACGATTTGCACTGGGTACAGTTTTATAAACGCCCTACTGTGACCGGGTGTTCCACCTCCGAATGAGGCTGCTGCAAATAATGTCATGAACTCCAGAGAAGATTTGTAATGCACTAGCATTTCAAATCGATTGAAAAAAGATAAAAGGAAACTAAAATACGACGGAGTAGGCTGTATGGTCATAGACACCTTTGCCTGTTCCGCGCTTTTAAAATCCGGAAAAAAGAAACCAAAAATTTCATATTTTAAAGTCTTTTGATTTGATAAAACTACAAAATAATAAATAAACTCTTCAATTTATTGAGTGTTAATGAGGCCCTCTAAGAATGAACATTGTATCTGTGCCGTCGAAAATACCCGTGGCTGCTGAATATGTTTTGAAAGATATTCAAGTTCGTATCGGCGAATCTTCAACTAAAGAACGTAAGGACGAAGCTGCTTTTACCGTGTTTTACCCAAAGAGCTACGGCAAGCCAAAAATAGGGCATAGACTCTAAACTGTACTATACGGACCGCCGAATTTTGGTTTCTTTTTTATGGGGTACGTTATGGGGGGATGGTAGGAGTACTCCCCCAAGAGGGGGAGACACGGAGCCCCATGGTTTTTTATTTTTTTTATTTTTGTTTATATTTATTAAATTTTATTGTTTTTATTTGGGTAGGAGGGAAGGGGAGGGGGGGGAGCCTCCCCCTGGAAGGGGCGGGAGCGGAAACCCCTGTTTTTTTAAAAAAATGAGATTTTTTTAATTTGTGTTCAGCTTAAATCAGTGTGGATAGTGAAATGTTAGTGTTTTTAGGGGGTAGGGGGAGGGGAAATTGAGATTAGTTTCTTAGTCTCCGAACCTAAAGGATCCGAGTCAGGGCGTTCTGAAAGTCGGAGCTCGCTTCGCTTGCTACCGCTTCCATTCAGAGTTCCCCTTACCACACTCTTCCTATAGCGTTGAGTTTCTCAGTTGACGGAGCCCCTTTGGGGAATTGTAGAAATAAAACATTTTACTATTTCAAAAGTTTGTCTATGTTGACCCGCCCTAATACTCCCACATCCCCCTTGGATCCCGAAGGTTTGTTGGGGTTCGAAATAGGTGGCGGGGGCTACGCCCCCGTTAGGGGTCCGCTAAGTGGACCCCATATTATTGGTCTGTGGGGCCTACTGTTGCCATACACAATCAACAATAGGTCATTTTTGGTCTTACATAAACTCTAAAAACAAAATTATAAAAATAAAAAATAAAAAACCATGGGGCTCCACATCTCCCCCTCTTGGGGGAGTACTCCTACCAACCCCCCTTAACATATCCCATAAAAAAGAAACCGAAATTAGGTGGTCCGTATAGTACAGTTTAGCCGTGGCCAGCGCGAGTGACCTATTTACATTCTCGCATTGCCCACTTCCCTGCTTACTTTTCTGCCCAACAGGGCTGAGTGTAAATGCGCCATAGATGTGGACAGCGGACAGTCAGCCATTCCAGCCAAGCTGCTGAGCCGAGTCAAATCAAATACTGTGGCGTCATAAGCATGGGCGCTGGTATGGAGGTGTACATGAGGATTTTAAAGATGATACAAAAAATTGCTCTAAAAACCAAATTTCAATTTCTATTCACTTCATCAGATACCTATACAAAAAAATATCATCATGAAAATTTTGGGCTCGCTTCACATGCTCCTTATTAATCAATTATTACTCTTAATGAGTGTAGATGTACTCCTTGTAAATATTAGGGATGATGACCAGAACCAGTGGTGCACTGCTCAGTTTAATGATGGGTTTGAAATTCGAAAAAACGAAAAAGGCCATGGCAGTCCAGCTGATTTGATATCCATTTGGTTTTAATAAGTTTGGCCTACCTGTTCAAATTATGTAAGTAAGGTCGACCGGGGCTATTGTAACTTAAATTAACATGTGTCAAATTGAAAGGGCAAAAAAGTACTTTAAGAATCATATTTTAATTAAATACTTGCGTGGTTACACAGAATAAAGGAGACGTCAGCCAATGTGGCAATTACCGAGGGATTAAACTCATCTCCCACACCCTGAAAATATGGGAAAAGATAGTAAACGCACGTTTGCTGAGACTCACGACCATTACAGAAAACCAATTCGGATTCATGCAGGGAAAATCTACCACCGACGCCATACAGACGACCGTATTGAAAAATACCGTAGCAAATGCGAAAACCTACATTTAATTTTCATAGACCTCGAAAAGGCCTTTGACCGGGTTCCAAGACAGCTAGTCTGGCACGCAATGAGATCGCAAGGACTGCCAGAACCCTACATTCACTTGGTAAAAGATATGTACAATGGTATAACCACTCGTGTCAGAAGTCTCGCAGGAACGAGTAACCCGTTCGAAGTCAGAGTAGGGGTACACCAAGGGTCAGCACTGAGTCCATTTCTATTCAACTTGGTTATGAACTGCCTAACCAAGGAAATCCAATCTCCTCTTCCGTGGTGCCTTATGTATGCGGACGACATCGTACTCATCGATGATAACGTTAATCATCTCCAAAACACCCTGGAGAAGTGGCGCGCGGTGCTCGAAGATAACGGCCTCCGCATCAGCAGACAGAAGACCGAATACCTGGAATGCAATTTCAGTAACACCAATATCGCCCATGACATCTGTATTGAAGGCAAACCACTACCTAGAGTATCGGAATTTAAGTATCTGGGTTGTAAACTGACTGCGGATGGTACAATCGACGCCGATGTGACTCACAGAATCCAGACAGCCTGGCAGAGATGGCGAGCACTCACAGGAGTTCTATGCGATGTAAGAGTGCCAATAAAAACTAAAGGCAAGGTCTACAAAACAGCAGTTAGACCAGCGATGATGTACGGTGCGGAATGCTGGGCCACAAAGAAGGCGCATGAACAAAAACTACACGTCAATGAAATGAAGATGCTGAGGTGGGCCGGCGGAGTAACTAGACTCGATAAAGTGCGTAATGAACACATCAGAGGAAGCTTCAAAGTCGCGCCCATCACAGAGAAACTCACTGAAAAGTGCATGAGATGGTACGGCCATGTGATGAGGCGAGGACCTGATCACGCCGTCAACATGGCCTTGGACTTGCCAGAGAAGAAGCGTGGAAGAGGACGTCCCCCGACTACGTGGCTATCCACCGTAAACCGTGACATGCTGAGAGCTCAGCTAAACATAGAGACGACCCAGGACCGAACTGCCTGGCGAAGCGCGACGAGGAGGGCCGACCCCAGATAATGGGAATGGGCACAGAAAGAAGAAGAAGAAGAACTTGCGTGGTTACATGGATTGTTTAATTAACTTCACCTCCAAGTGTAAAATAAACCAAAATATGGCTGTAGAATCTTCTACTTACAATAACCCCGGTACCGGGGCTATTGTAACTTGTGTAATTGAAAGCCACATTGGACTTCATTTTTATAAAATAACTAAACAACAGTAAGTGTGGAAGATAAAACCAAAAAAATTCATACCTTCCAATCCTTAAAACAAGGTCCAAAATAAGATTTCAAACACTTAATTCTTTTTCGCGGTAATTGTATCTTGAGGCAAATTTAGTGATTTAGTTTAGTATCGGTAAAACAGTGACACTTGGTGTTATTACAGGGGCGGGATTATATGAATATATAGTTTTTGCATTGTTCTGAAGATGGCGAAAATCGTAATTTTCAACATTAGATTTGTAAAATAAGAACGGCACCATAGCCCCGTAGGCACCTTAGCCCCGATCAACCTTACCCCAGTTATTTATTATTATTATAGTCACTTCGATTCACGAAAACTTCATTAGTTTTTTCTCAGTTAGATAGTTATTATTTCTTTTCATCTTCATTGTGATGTCTTGTCCGAGGGACGTGACAATCATGGGTATCTTACGCCACCACAGCTCTCTATGCTGCTAAATCTAGAGCACTCCAGTGATAAAGTGATAAATACCTTGAGAAGCAAAACAGTTAACCCGGCGCCAATGAATTATTTTAGTTGCCCTTTTGAGTTTTTTGTTTTTTTATTCACAATTGGTAAGCCCTTGGCATTATCTCACCTGATGGTAAGTGACGATGATGCCGAAGATGGAAGCGGGCTTACCAAGATTTCCCAACGCAATGGGGATCTGGCTATCTTATCTTCAAGCCGGAACACATCAATGCTGATGATACTGATGCTTGGCGGCAAGACTTAAATAAGATGGTGGTAGCTAGCCAGGCAGGCTATGAAAATGCCCTACCACCAACCAAACCGAGTCTTACAAAGTTGACCACGCTGGGAATCGAACCTGCAACCTCCTGGTGTGATGCGAATAGACTAACCGTTGTTGCATTAAAACTTAATAATAGTTTAATATCTAAATTAACTTAAACATCTTGGTACTACAATGACTTCATGGTCATGCAATAGTTCTTACTTTGTATTAAATTTGGGGAATTATATTTTTCGTCCCCAGTTAAATAGATTCATCTCTATTCAATATTTTCGTTCTCATATTGATAGATCTGTCATCAAATTGATAGATCTGTCATTAAAAATACGTGTGGCACTCGGGGACTGCCGCGGTAAAGCTATTGCATGGTAACAAATCGAAAACTAGGGGGTAATCGGTCAAAAACAATAAATAAATGAGCGAGCGAAGCGAGCGATGTTAGGTTCGGTCAGGTTTCATTGATTTAACAGTCAAAGAGCCTCGCGAAGTACCCTGGGTACAAAATTACTTCGCAGCAGAAGAAATCATCGGAAGATGACCCCTAACGGGGGCGTAGCCCCCGCCGCCCGTTTCGAACATCAACAAACTTTCGGGATCCGAAGAGGATGTGGGAGTATCTGTAGGTCACCTTTGTTAGTAATTTTAGGCATTTATTTGGCGACAGATCTACTATTTTGAGTACAAACTATATTATTTATGAAATTTCAATTTTTTTATTTAGTGATCGAAGCTATTTAATTGACAATCGTTAAAAGACTTTTCTGGTGATAAATCTTTTCCTTTTGAGTATTGTTTTGGTGTTGTTTGATGACTTTACTTTGGTGACAGATCTACTATTTTGAGTACAAACTATACTATTTAGGGAATTTCATTTTTTTTATTTAGTGATCGAATCTATTTAATTGACAATCGATAAAATCATACCCTTAAATTTGTTATCATTTATAATTCAGCAGTTAACCAGATAATTAAGAAAAAAACATTTGCTTTATATTGACCCAGTGTCATCAAAAAACATTTGCTTTATATTGACCCAGTGTCATCATCTGCATTATTTTTTACTCGTCATTGGCGCTGGGTTAAGAAAATGCCACTAACAGTCTAACTCATCCAGGTAATGACTATGCTTCAGGTCAGTTAACCTTTATTAACCCGCATGATACGTAGCCACATTAGTTGCACTTAGCTATGACCATATTAAATTCATATAATTCAGTACCATAATAATTTTTTTGTTTCTCAGTTACAGATGAAGATTTGCTAACCCTGCATTCAGTTTTTGGTGTAGTGCTTCAGCGTGCTCTAGACATTTTGGAAAAATATCCAACATTTATTGCTTATAATACTACTAAAAAAGATCGCATATTGATTGAAATCATAGGTGAAAACGACCGATGCTACAGGATCTTCCCATACAGAAACTATTGTCCGTGCCTTGCATTCAAACACCAAGTCATTGAGAGAAAAAGTCAGATTTGTTGCAAGCACGTACTGGCAGGAAGGTTAGCACAGATTCTAAACAGGTTAGAGGAACAGGAAGTGACACAAGACCAGTATTTGATGTTGGTACGTTCCATGTTTGATCTGGAGCAGAATGGATGATGGAACGGAACAGTATTATTTCACAGCGTCTATGGATTCTGGGAAGTCACTGTGCAGTTTATTGAAAGCAATACAGTTTCAAGAGGTTACTATGATAGTTTTATTAAATTTTCAATTAATTAACTATAGCACTTAGTCTTATGTATTTTTAATTTAGTTAACAATAATTGTTTTTTTCAATTTAACCCGGCGAGGATGTGGAGGGGTCATTTTGACCCTGTAAATTTTTAATCCAGTGTAGTTTTTTTTTCCGCGGTCATAGGATGTTGGACGTCTCAGTAGCTGTTGCTAAGAGACCCGCCCACACGTTCAACACCGCTTCTCAGTCGGCCGCTGCCTGCGAACAGAGCCACACATACGCAAAGTCAAAAAGAGTAAATATCACCCTAACAAAAGCAGTACAATCCAGCCTCTAGTTGTGCCTTCATACAGTTCAGTATTTTTAAACTTTGCTAAAACTAATGTAATAAAAACATTTTGTACTATCACATGTGCTTTTTTTTTTCAAAATCCATACAATATTAGCCGACCAATAGAGTCAACTTAAATTCTTTGTTGAAAAATATGAATTTAGCTATTAAAATTGCAATAAAATACAGGGTCAAATATACCCTCCACAACCTGCACGTAACTTTTTTCACCACATCCTCGCCGGGTTAAACAATGTTGACCGAAGGGGCTTGCAGGGCGAAGAAAAGTAGGTAGACCAAGAAAAATGTGGAAAGATGGTATATAGTTCCAGCTGCTGGAATAAATTGGCAAGAATCGGCACAAAACAGAGATGAGTGGAAAAGGTTGGGGGAGGCCTATACGTGTTCATTTGTTAGTTGAGAGTCAGTCAGAGAAGTAACCTGGGAGTTTGGGCTCATTCGCAATATGTTAAAAAATGGTTGTGGCAGACTCTCAATAGTTTTAAAAGACCTATTCGACGATTTTCATCCTGCAGAAAAGAGCTATCCGCGCAATCTATCAGATGCGATCACGTGAGTCGTTACAGAATAAGTTTAAAGAAATCAATATTTTAACTGTTGCTAGTCAATTTATATATGAAAACATCATGTATAATAGTAAGAATTTTCATTTATTTCCTAAAAACAGTGACAGGCATAATTTGAATTTAAGAAATGTAAATAAAATAGATATAGCCTTTTCGAGACTGAGTAAGGTTAAGAAGTCATTTGTGGGGCAGTGTATAAGATTCTACAATAAAATTCCAGAAAATGTAACTAGTTTGTCAGAGAATAAATTCAAGACTCATGTCAAAAAAGTTTTGTGCTCTAGAGGATATTATAAAATAATAGATTATGTAAATGACAAAGATATATATGTTGATTCTATATCAAATACCATTACCTGAGACTGTAATCTGAATCATGACATTATTTGTAATATACAGTATTTTTTTTTGTTTTGACTATTTAAAAGTGTGTGTAAACACCTATTTGAAATAAATTGTTTTTTGATTTGATACCCAATACGATAGGGTACGTCAACGAAAAAAATGTACCCCCTTTTTAAGTGTAGGGGAGTTTTATGGTACTACTTTCTTGGCGTGACTAAAATGTATATCCCACCCACGCCAAATTACAGCTTTCTAGTACTAATAGTGTCTAAGCTAAGTCGCGGACAGACGGACAGACATGGCGAAACTATAAGGGTTCCTAGTTCACTATGGAACCATAAAAACCGTTTGGCTATATTTAATTATAAAGGGTGACTGGTAAGTAGTGCAAATCCTTTTAAGGGGATAAACTACATCTAATTTGCAACAGATAAAGTCATACTAACTGGGGGTCGGAAATCAATGGTTGTCGAAGCCCATTTCATTTTTAAATTTTGTATGTAAAACGCATTTGTTCAAATATTTTGTGATTTTACAAAAAAAAGTTATAATACGGTTGGCGTGAAAAATACGGTTAAAACTTTCTCATTTTATCAGCATTCCAAAAAAGTAAAATAGTTAAAAAATACAAATTGATTGCAACAAAAAAGAATGATTGTTGTCAAAAGGGTGCATCAAATCCCATACAAATTTTAAATAAACATTATTTACATGTTTTTTTTAAATTTCATAATTTATCATGTTTTTCGCATAAACGAACATCTCTGACCCTCTAGCATCATGACTTACTTTGATTCACAAGCTAATCCAAAAAATTAGAACTTTGTTGGATAATTAGTATGGGATTTTAGGCCCCCTTTTGACAACAATCATTGTTTTTTGTTGCAATTAATTTTGTACATTTTTATCTTTTTTACTTTGTTCGAAAGCGTGATAAAATGAGGTAGGTTTTACCGTATTTTGCATGCCAACTGTATTATAACTTTTTTAAAAAAAATCACAAAACATTTGAACAAAATAATTTTTCATACAAAATTAAAAAGTTAAATAGGCTTTAACTCGAAAACCGTTGATTTCCGACCCTCAGTTAGTATGACTTTTTCTGTTGCAAATTAGATGTAGTTTATCCCCTAAAAAGGATTTCCACTACTTAGCAGTCACCCTGTATAGTTTGGACCTGTAACTTAACCGTATAAGAAATTCAATAAAATAAATTACAGTGATTAGAAAAAGTAAATGGTATTCGAATTATGAGCGTCGGTGGCGTACCGGCTAGGGCTGCCGCCTCCTGTCCGGGAGGTCGTGGTTCGAATCCTGCCACGTACCAATGTGATTTAGAATTTAGATTTCATATGTACGTTTATCCGACGCTCTTACGGTGAAGGAAAACATCGTGAGGAAAGATAAGTTGGTGGGACTGTAGTCCAACAATTAAAATAACAAACTTTATTTTTTGAAGTGAAGACTTCTATGGGCGCACTGGGCATTTTTGAAATGGGAAAAAACCATTGAACTCGCGACATCGTCACCGACACCTTACCAGGAACACACTTGCTGGGTCAAAACTTATAAAACTGTTTTTGAGATGGGAAAAACCATTGAACTCGCGACACCGACACATTACCAGGAACACTCGCAGGGTCAAAACTTATGAAATTGTAAATAGTTTTATTCAAGTTTTCACTTCTGTCGGTACTTTTAACCACGCCAATCGCTACTATGCATTACAGATACGTAAAGTGAGTTTAGAATGCAAGCATAGAAGCCTGTATTTTGGTAGGTTAACAGTAAAATTAATTTTAATTTAAAATTTCAGTCAGCCGTGTTCTGCGCACTGCCTGAGGGGTTGAAACTCACGGTGGAAGAGGGAAAGTGTGTGCAGGCCTCTGCTTACGTGCCAGCCGACAACTTCACCGAGTACCGTGTCAGGGACGATGTAGATGTCATGTTCAAGGTTTGACTATTGATTTGTCTTCGATCACCAATGACAGAATAGGGAATATACAATACTAGCTGTTTCCCGCGGCTTCACCTGCGTGGACAACGCAACGTTTCTATGACTTTTCGAGGGTGCGCAGTGCGCGAGCCGCAAGCGGTCCTAATCTGTCTACCTACCAAATTTCTGCCAGATCCGTTCAGTAGTTTTTGCGTAAAGAAGTAACAAACATACACACTCACACACTCACAAACTTTCGCCTTTATAATATTAGTGTGATGATTGTCTTTTATTTAGCAGTTTTAGTACTAGTCACCACTGGTAAACGAATATGAATCTTATATGAGATAAGTTACAGTTTCTCGAACGAAAAGGATGAGCTACGACCGCGCCCCGACCGCTGTGATTTCGTTTGGAAATTATTAAATCCAAATTTGGTAAACTGTTCATTTTACTGATGTTTTAGATCACATGGTGATAAACGCAGTAAAAAAAAAGCTTTAAAAGATATCCTTTAGATAAAAAGTCAGTTCATCATTTCGTATTTTGTCACGGCAGTGCGGTTCGTTCACCCCAGTATACACGACTAAATCTAAGCACAATCAGTTTGCATGAATCCTTATTCTTTGAACTACATTCAAACCTAATCCTTTAGAAACGCAGTAGGTTTCAATGGAGTTCTTTTCGTAGATTCGTTCGTTCGTGGGATGTTGTTTACTTTATTTATTTAAAATGATTGTTCGTAATTGAAATACTAATTTGATTAGATGGTCTGAAAATATGATATGAATATGTTTGATGAACAATTTTATTCATGTAAGTTATCTACCTACCAAGTAGCCACTGTTGATTGTTACATGAAGTAAATATCTAACAAACCAATACCACCGGTGACCCGGTGTTTCAGCCTTACCTACATTCATGCCTATAGATACGTAAGTTGTTTATATGTATATCATTTCTCGCTCGTTTGTATGAAGTGTCCGGGATGTGACACTCACTACACTACTTTTTGGGATTTTTTAGGTCATTTTTTTACACCTTGAGATACGTTATTGGAGTTTTAGTAAGGTCCCTAATTTTTTGAAAAAATATAATATAGCCTATGTCATTCAGGGATAGTGTAGCTTACCAAGGTGAAAGAATTTTTCAAATCGGTCCAGTAGTTTCGGAGCTTATTCAATGCAAACAAACAAACAATCAAATCTTTTCTCTTTATAATATTAGTATAGATAATTTTTTATTTTCTATTTTTTTTTATTTACAATTGGTAAGCCCTTGGCATCATTTCACCTGATGGTAAGTGACGATGATGCCGAAGATGGAAGCGAGCTTACCAAGGTTCCCCAACGTAATGAAGAACTGGCTATCTTATCTTCAAGCCGGAACACATAATACTTATAATGATAAAAGCCTTTAACATAAGTTTCCAAGTTTTTTGATCCCTACCAAGCATGTTGGCAACACTTTCTATGATGAAAACACAGTTCACAAAATATATACATATTTACTAGCTTTTGCCCGCGGCTTCGCTTGCGTGGTCATAGTTTTTATGATTGTCTTTGAGGGTGAGTTGTGGGCAAACTTTTTTTCATGCATTCTCGATTACAGACACAAATAATCGATTTATTATAATAGGTTACCCTCTGTATTTGTAAACTTGGTGCCAAATAATAGTGGTTTGTATTACAAGGGGACAAAGTAATATTTTGTTCTTCGAGGGCATTACTTTGAATTCTGAATGAAGGAAAGGATTCTAAAGTAGAATCCTGAGCTTCGCTAGGAATTCAATATACACAGCCCGAGATTAAAATATTTTGGCCTCGAGTGATACAATTTTTCATCATAACCTATGAGAAAAAGAAACATATATACAATATAGACATCATTCTCTCTTCTGATTGTTCCGCGTTCATCAGAAGCATGAACGCTGACCAATCAGAAGAAATAAAGCTCAAACTCCCAAGAGGACAAACTATAATTTTGATCCCATTGACCTCTAAAGCCAATAATTATCGTTTTTGAAACAGGTGTGATGAAAAGAATTTTTCATTTTCATATTTTCATTGTTGGTAACTATTTTCAGATCAGCATAGCGGTGCTAGCTGAATGCCTCAACATATTTGGTTCCGGCGAAGAGTCAAGTTTGAAGATGTATTACAGGAGTGAGGGGTCACCGTTGCTCTTAGTGTAAGCGCGAAGCTGCCATCTTTTCTTATAAATATTAGAAAGCCAGTCTTCCTGCCAATCTCAATCACAACTTTGTAGATGATGTTCTAACATGCTGTGAGTGCGCTAGTTCATCTGTCAACAAGATTGTCTACTTTTGCCATCAGAGACCAAACGAGAGTCCACCATCATCATCAGTTTACCAGATTCTCAATTCAACAGATGATCCACTAACTGGATTCCCTACTCATCATATTCTCCATTCGAATTCCTTAATTATATAAGTGTGAAATGAAGCTATTTCGTAACGACCATTAGCTTCACATCAGGAGGTCGCGGGTTCGATTCCCGGTGAAATCATAAATAATAATTTATTTATTTTCTTTGTACAGGGTAAAGATACAAAAAATGCAATATAACATAGCACAAAAAATCTCCTGGTACAACTATTAAAATAGCATGTCTAACTTTGTATCACTCGGTTTGTTAAGTGGAAGGGCATTTTCTAAGCCAGCCTGGCTAGCTACCACCATCTTATCTAAGTCTTGCCGTCAAGCATCAATGTTACCAGCATTGATGTGTTGCGGCTTTTAGATAAGATAGCCAGTTCCCGATTGCGTTGGGGAATCTTGGTAAGCCCGCTTCCATCTTCGGCATCATCATCGCTTACCATCAGATGAGATGAAGTCAAGGGCTTACAAATTGTAGATATTAAAAAGCTAATTAAGCTTACCTATGTATGGGCAAAGTTGTATATATTAGTACTAACATACAGTATGGGCACTCCCTGCCGCTCTAGATTGCGACCTCACCCCCTCGTCACCCAGATTGATACTGATTGGTTACAGTTTGGTTGTCGAACGTATAGGATTTCGCCGCCATTTTGTGTGTTCCGTCATTCCTTTTTTGAAATGTCATATCTGGCCCGTTGTATGAAGTATCCAGGGTGTGGTGTGGGTATTTTCTGACATAAAAATTATTGTAATTTTTTTGGATTATTTCAAAGTAGCTAGAAAATTTATTTTGTTTCGTTTTTACTTTTGAGCGACGTAGGAGTAAAGAAGGTATTGTAATGGCAAAAAAACCTAACCACTCCGGGAGTGCCGACAGAAGTGAAAGCGTTAGTTATATAAGTTTTGAAGTTTTGACCCTGCGAGTGTTCCTAGTACGGTGTCGCTTACATTACAGTGTCGCGAGTTCAATGGGTTTTTCCCATCTCAAAAAAAAAAACGAAGTTGAAATTTTGATGAGGATCGATTGTCTTACATTATTAATATAAAAAATAAAAATGTGTGTGTGTGTCTGTATGTCCGTCCGGTGCTCTAGTTTCCAAATTACTGGACGGATTTTGGTAAAAATTGGGTTAGAGCAATATAATTTTTATACCTCCAGCCGTTTTATTAAAATTTATCTTGATTTTTTAGGGTTGCCACCATAGTCAAAAATCAATTATTATTTTAGTGCTCAAAAATGGCTCTAACGATTTTGATGAATCTCGGTACGTTACTATAATTTTGCATTGCCTTCAGCACGCAGCAGTTTGTCATTCCTAGAAAAGTCTGAATAAGGTACCTCCCATATATTATATCCAGGTATTCGTTTACTTTTTCTCAAAAATGGCTGTAACGATTTTAATCAAACTTTGTGAATAACTGGGACTTAATGAGGCCTACTGCACTGTGTAGTTAATCGTTACAGGAAAAATCCGAGGAAGGTACCTCCCATACAATCCGAAATAATTTGTATTTTTTTATCAAGTCTGATAGATATACCTGATAGTTTATAGTTGACTAGCTTTTCCCCGGACATCGTTTTTTTGACTGTCTTTGAGGGTGAGTAGTGCGCGAGCCGAGAGCGTGGACATGAGTTTTTTCCAAATCCCTATCCCAGATCGAGATATTGTGATTAGCAGTCTATGTCACTTTTCATCCCCTCCGCCAATTCTATATAAAAAATCACTTCAATCCGTTGCTCCGTTGCGACGCCGACGTGTGCGAGCGTCGAAATGAGTTTTTCTCAGATCCCTCGGGAACAATGTCAGGATATGCTAATTAGTAAATTGTGTCATTTCCCACCCCCTCAACCAACCAAAAAATCACAACAATTCATTGATCCGTTACGATTTTAAAGACATAAACCAAAAAAGTATATTTTTCAGCTCCCTCAGGAACTGCATCGGACTATGCTATTTTCACGGGATAAAAAATAGCCTTCCTCGTGGCACAGGCTATTTGCATGCCAAATTTAATCAAAATTAAATCGTGAAAAGGTAACAAACAAACACATTTTCACATTTATAATATTACTAGCTGTTTCCCGCGGCTTCACCCGCGTGGACAACGTTTCTATGACTTTTCGAGGGTGCGTAGTGCGCGAGCCGCTTGCGGCTCGCGATCGTGAAAAAAGTAACCTACGTGTTGACCCAGGTCCTAATCTGTATAGCTACCAAATTTCAGCCAGATCCGTTCAGTAGTTTTTGCGTGAAGAAGTAACAAATATACTCACACACTCACAAACTTTCGTCTTTATAATATTATAGTGTGATAGTAAGGATTTGTGAATGCCAACTACGACAGATGGTGAATGCTTCGCGAGAAAGTATGCACAGCCTGGCTGTACAATTTATTGGATTCTGTTTCTCACTAGTAGAGAAACTGGTGTCTAGAGAACCTGGCGAGTGGAGAATCTGATGCATATAAACATTTCATTCGTCCGTTCAAACTCGTATTGAATACACGCCCGCTAGCTCGATAAACTTTGCAAGTGATACTCAATCTTTGGTCGCAATGTTCACGTGTTCAAGCTGTAACTCCGCGTACACAGAGGGCACAACGTGCAGTGTCTGCAAGTGCCACTTTGATTACCAGTGCTCTGGAATTACTGAAGGTGGATATCGAAAACTGGGTGATAGGAAAAACACCTGGCGTTGCCCTAAATGCAAGAGTGGTGCATCACCATCACTGCAAGGCTCACCTTATCCAGGAGAATCAGTGCAAGACCAACTCAGCAAAATAATGGCACAATTAGCACCCCTTTCAACTTTGATAGCTGATGTGAAATCTATCAAGACGGAGCTCAACAATTTCAAAGACTCTCTTGAAATGGCTCATGAGCTTCTAGGTACCATCGCTAGTAGTGTGAAGAACCTCGAATCACGGGTCGCAACTGTGGAGCAGATTGTAAGCGACGTTCTGGCTTTGCAAGTAGAAGTCTCGCGGCTAACGCAGGAACTCCGAGACAGAGATCAATGGGCTCGAGCCAATAACGTAGAAATTCGAGGGATCCCACAGCAGAAAAACGAAAACCTCTACGAAATTGCGCAAAAAATTGGCAAAATCGCGAATCTTGGCGTAAAAAAAGAAGAGATTAACTACATCGCTCGCATTCCAACCCGCGTGCCCAACGCAGACAAGCCAATCATCATATCCTTTAACAATCGGTACAAGAAGGAGGAATTTGTTGCTACCGCGCGTGGGAGTAAACAACTAAACCTTGCTAACATCGGCTTCTCCAAGGATAACTCGTTTCACGTCAATGATCATCTAACTCAATACAACAAAAATCTGTTGAGCAAAGCCAAAACGTTAGCGAAAGAAAAGAATTTCCAATATGTTTGGGTAAAACATTGTAAAATCATGGCCAGAAAATCTATCACCACTCCGATCATTTTTATAAAAAACGAAAAGGATCTCACGAAGATTATCTGAGTTGCTTCAACTTACTCTTATTATATTTCCAATGTATAACATTAACGTTACTGTTTAGTTTATATGTGCACAGTTTGGGAACCATACGCGTCGAGCAAGTCTTTTGTTCGCTTATCTACTACTCTATTGATTGCTTTGTGAATCGATTAGCGCACGTAAGTACAAAACTAGTTACGCAATTAACACCGGTAGTTATTTATACCATACGAGTTACGATTCCTTGCACTTTCACGGGATTCAGTTGTCATTTGCTTAATATCTATTTCAAATATGAAACTTGTTTCTATGAACGGAATGTTTCAACACCAATGCTATTCTACCTACATAAATGCTGTTTTTACATTTCATACGCCACTATTGCCTACAATAATACGAGTACGGTACTCAATTATTGCTGCATAATGCTAAATTATAAATTGTACGTACATAACGTAGGCTCTCGAAAATTTCCGCTTTATTTTACAGAGCTATTATTTCTTATACAGTCTCGATTGAGATTTTGTCTTGATATCAAAAATGGCTAATGTAATCAATATGTACTATCAAAATACCCAGGGGCTACGAACAAAAACACACTTATTTAAGCGTAATTTATCTTTAAACGTATATGATGTTGTCTCACTTACTGAAACGTGGCTATTGGACGGTATAGGAGATAGTGAGCTTTTTGACAATAGGTACGTCGTCTGGCGTCGCGATAGAAACTATAAATTAACTAAAGAAAAATATGGAGGTGGTGTTCTTCTCGCCGTTCGCCGAGAATTCACTGCCGTTGAACGACCAGAATGGAGTTCTTCAGCCGAAGACATTTGGGTTACTGTTACCTTAAAAAATAGTAAATCTTGTAATTTCAATAAAATTCATTTATGTTCTCTCTATCTTTATGATGAAAACCTTGGTTATTCGTTTTACGCGCAACTCAATAACTTTACGGATAAATTATCTTCAATAGTAAACTCGTGCCCTAATGACATGTTTATAATAACAGGTGACTTTAACCTTCCAAAGGTCGAATGGGTAAAAGATACTCATGAGTCATGGCAACCAAAAGGTATCGTAGGCGAAAGCCAAGTTTACTTTTTTGACACTCTTTCCGAGTGCAATCTTTACCAGCTTAATTTGACTAGAAATTCAAATAATACAATCTTAGATTACATTTTAAGCAACTCTTTTGTAGACGTGTCTCCCTGTGACGATTCTCTTGTACCTAGTAATGTTCATCATCCGTCCCTTAAGATAATTATTAAATTAACAAAAACTGAGGTGCTAAAAATGAATCCAGTAACGAAATATTTCTATAGAAATGCGGATTTCGATAGTATTAGATCCTCAATTTGTGATATTGATTGGGACAGTAATCTAAACAATGTCTCATTAGAAGCGGCTGTTGAATATTTTTACGATGTTCTTTTCGACCTTCGTAATAAATTTGTACCACAAAAACTGATAAGATCCTCTAATTTCCCATCCTGGTATAGCGCCCCTTTAAAGAAAATTTTAAAAGAGAAATTTAAATTTTTACGGAAATATCATGTTTACGGTAATTCGGCAGACTACGATACGTTCTCCTTACTTAGAAAAAGAGCTAAAATCATAGAAAAAGAATGTTACAGTGAGTATATCAAACGCACAGAGGAATCGATAATTAACGATCCCAAAATGTTTTGGTCCTACGTCAAATCCACCCGCAAAGGATCTAATTCACTTCCCTCAACACTAACTTATGAAGGCCATTCTGCAGATTCTGGAGAAAGCGTGTCAAATCTCTTTGCTAGCTATTTTCAAACAACATTTTTATCTACATCTTCTAGTCCTATTCCATTGGATCATAGTACTGACCTCCACAGCAGTATTAACTCCATTAGCGATATTGATATTGATCCAGATGTAGTGTACAAATTATTGTCAATGTTAGACGTGAAAAAGGGAGCTGGTCCCGACACTATTACACCAACTTTTATTGTGGAACTTGCTTATTGTCTAACGTATTCTCTTACCATTCTATTTAGACGATCTGTGAATGAAGGTATTGTGCCAAATATCTGGAAATCCGCTTTCATTACACCAGTTTTTAAGAATGGTAACAGAAATAACGTTAAAAATTATAGGCCTATTTCAAAATTGTGTGTATTTGCGAAGGTTTTTGAGAGATTGGTCTATACACAAGTATACAATGCGTTGTCTTCTAGCTTCATTGTTGAGCAACACGGATTTTTAAAAAAGAGATCTACATATACCAATCTTATTACTTTTGTAGATTATACCTTAACCTCCATGGAAAACGGTGGGCAAGTAGATGCGATCTTTACTGATTATAGCAAAGCTTTTGATCGCATTGACCATGCGATGCTATTGCAGAAACTCATGAATGCAGGCATTCACGGTAACTTGTTTAGATGGTTTACATCTTACATTGAAAATCGGACTCAAGCAGTTGTAGTGTGTGGCTTTACCTCTGACTGGAATAAAGTCCCCTCAGGTGTTCCACAGGGATCGCTACTAGGCCCCTTGCTCTTCAATATTTTTATTAATGATATCAGCTCTTGTTTTCAGCACTCAAATTTTCTGTTATATATGCTGATGACATGAAATTATTCAAAAAAATTAACAGCATTCATGACTGTTATCTTTTACAAGAAGACTTAGACAGATTCGAACAATATTGTTACCGTAACTTATTAGATTTAAATGTTTCTAAGTGTAATACGATAACGTTTACGCACAAAACAAAAAATATAAGTGAGTATAATTACAAACTCAAGGGACGAAGTATTAAACAAGTAGAAGAAATCCGTGATCTAGGCGTTACTCATGACAAAAAAATGTCCTATGATAATCATATTGACAACATAGTCAAGAAAGCTAATAAAGCTATGGGTTTTGTTAAGAGATAAAAGCTATCAAAATTTTATATTGCTCATTTGTGCGTAGTACCCTTGAGTACTGTTCTGAGGTCTGGAATCCACAATACGATGTTCACATTAATAGACTAGAATCTATTCAGAGGCGTTTTATGAGATTTTTACAGTACAAGTGTAGGAAACGTGATCCTTGTTACGAAAAACGCTGCATTAGACATCACATTCTACCGTTACAATACAGACGTAAAATTGCTGACATAACATTCCTGGTAAAAGTTTCACAAAATTTTGTTGACGCTCCAGATCTCCTATCTAAAATTAACATTCATGTCCCATCTAGGTTGACTATCCGGCATCCCATATATTTAGACATACCTATAACTTCTACAAACTACAGGCGAAACTCGTTCTTCATACGTGCTCCTAAGGAATTTAATAAACTTACTGAATTTCCTCAAATTGATTTATATAATTCCAAAGTTTCAATTATCAAAGCTATCCTCTCTAAACATTGGTTCGACATGGTTCCCTAACTGTAAATGTTATAGCTTAAAAAACTTATATACTTTTCTTTCATTTTTTTTTTCATTCTTAAACATTAAAAATATGTAAATTAGCGTGTAGATAACTATATGTGAAAACATTTAAATGGTGCTTAGTTGTTATTTAAGTTAAATATTTAGATAGTGTATCACTGTTTGTTTTCCGAATAAAATAAAATAAAATAAAATAAAATCTGGTTAGTGATTGTTCAACAATCTGGTGAATTGTAATCTGGCTAACTGATCCTGAGGAAATCAGCAAAGCTCCACACCTAGATGAAGTAGTCGCTGTAACAGCTTAAATGCTCTAACGACTTGGAACAGATAATGATGATGATTGGTACTTAGCCTGTAAGATTATGAATCATAACCCTTCTTTTTTGCTTTGGAGGAGACGGGTTAAAATGCACATTTATTTCTCAGACTACAACCACAATCAGTGCACAACGTGATGACCGACTGCGAGATCTCAACACAAACTGCTGACTCCGTGCTGGAACTGCGAGATGAAGACGCTCCAGAGGTAGCCAAGCTGGTACTAAAGGCACCGGCCTTCATGGGGCTACTGGCGGACATCGAACGGGCATGTGACGTCATAGAGATCAACTTGTCACCGGAGCATCCTAATGTCAGCATTGTCACGTATGGAATGCAGGTAAATAATAGATTCCTTGTAGTAACTTTAGTTTTAACTTAGGTTATCTAGTAAATTCTAAAAGCACTAGCATTTGCGGTGTTGCTGGCGGACATTGAACGGGCTTGTGACGTCATAGAGATCAACTTGTCACTGGAGCATCCTAATGTCAGCATTTTCACATGGAATGCGGGTAAATAATACGATTCCATGGAGTAACTTTAGTTTTTACTTAGGTTACCACTGGATAGTGCTCATTATAAAAACACTAGCATTTGCGGGGTTGCTAGCGGTCATTGAAAGGGCTTGTGACGTCATAGAAATCAACTTGTCACCGGAGCATCCTAATGTCAGCATTACCACATATGGAATGCAGGTAAATAATAGATTTCTTGGAGTTTTACTTAGGTTATCTGGTAAATACTAAAAACACTAGCATTGGCGGGGTTTCTAGCGGACACTGAACGGGTTTGTGACGTCATAGAGATCAACTTGTCACCGGAGCATCCTAATGTTCTCACATATGGAATGCAGGTAAATAATAGATTCCTTGGAGTAACTTTAGTTTTTACTTAGGCTACCTGGTAAATACTAAAAGCACTAGCATTTGTGGGGTTGCTAGCGGACATTGAACGGGCTTGTGACGTCATAGAGATCATTTTGTCTTCGGAGCATCCTAATGTCAGCATTGTCACATATGAAATGCAGGTAAATAATAAATTCCTTGGAGCAACTTTAGTTTTTACTTATGCTACCTGGTAAATATTAAAAGCACTAGCATTTGTGGGGTTGCTAGCGGACATTGAACGGGCTTGTGACGTCATAGAGATCAACTTGTCACCGGAGCATCCTAATGCCAACATTGTCACATATGAAATGCAGGTAAATAATAAATTCCTTGGAGCAACTTTAGTTTTTACTTAGGTTACCTGCTAAATACTAAAAGCACTAGCATTTGTGGGCTGGCTAGCGGACATTGAACGGGCTTGTGACGTCATAGAGATCATTTTGTCATCGGAGCATCCTAATGTCAGCATTGTCACATATGAAATGCAGGTAAATAATAAATTCCTTGGAGCAACTTTAGTTTTTACTCAGGTAACCTGGTAAATACTAAAAGCACTAGCATTTGTGGGATTGCTAGCGGACATTGAACGGGCTTGTGACGTCATAGAGATCAACTTGTCACCGGAGCATCCTAATGCCAGCATTGTCACATATTAAATGCAGGTAAATAATAGATTCCTTGGATACATAAGAGGCCAAGCTGCTACTAGGTACAGCATTAACATTTATGGGTTATAGTGAGGACATTGAATATTTATGTGATGTGATGTACCAGACCACCAGCAAGATTAGATATGAATGATATAATAGGGGATCGGACTGCTAGTCATTTGAGTAACTTTTTATGATCTGTCAAAAATGAAATTTTGCTCTAAAAATGTTTGAAATACCCACAAGTGACGTCATAGATTCTAAGCGTCATTGACGAACTTATTTTGTGAATTTGATCAATTAAAAATTGAAGACGTGATGGGAAAACAAAACAAGTAAGGTTTTTTGAAACTTCAAGAGGAGAGTAATTTAGAAAATCATATTTCAGATTTTATTTTTGATGCAGTCCGATCCCCTATTTATTGTCCAAAACTGTTGTTGGGTTATTTGAACTTCTTTTTTCTAAGCTATAAAAGGTTTTTCAACCAACCACTTTTGAAATGAGCACTATCTAGTGATTTTATCGAATTAGGCAAATTTTAGCACCCGTTACAATAGCGCTTTTATTAAATATGTAGCTTCTTGCTAATACAGCATAAAGCCCGTTCGCTTTTAGATAGTGTCACTCACCTTTTGTAAATACCGACACAGCGCGTGCCGCCTCGTGTCAAAGAACGCCGCCTGGTCATCAAAAAATGCTGACACATGTGTATAACTTGATTTGTATCTGTAAATTGTCTATTAAAGAAGATTTAATTCTTGCATTTTGTTTAAACGAATGACACTATCTGAGCGCATTGACTTTACCATGTTATTTTTGTATCTACTCCGGAGGTTATTTTTGCTACATTTTTTTTTGTAAAACATTCTCTATGTCTTTTTTATAAAAACACAATTCTACAAGCACTTTTTATACAAGCACATGTCTTATCTCAAAACTTAGGGCATAATTCGGGCAATTATAATGCCTTATCTCAGAATTAAGACATCATAATTTTAGAGATATAAAGCGCTTAAATGTGAAAACTACCAAGAGTTGGAAAAAAAAAATGCAAATTTTTGTATCTCATGTCAACAGTCTTCTCGCTAATTAGTAGTTTGTGCCCCTCTCCCCGTCCCCCAAATGTCAATGAGCAAAATATCACGTTAATCCTTGGCTTCATTGCGACGTGAAAGAAATCAACGAAAAAGAGAGTTAACAAACATCGATCCCACGGGAATGTCTTAAGAAATGGAGATAAAAGATAACGTATGCCCTTCTCCATGTCACGTGCATGCCAAATTTCGTCAAGATAGGTTTACGCGTTGAAGCGTAAAGAGGTTAAAAACAAAGAAACCAACACATTTCCACATTATTAATACTGCCATCTTTTGAATTTCAAGATAACCTTTTCTTTAAAAAATAAAGAAACGATCATTGTAAATAAAGTATAAAGTTTTGTTAATTTTAGGCTACATTTGTAAAAAATAAATAAATTAGTGTTTACCGGCAAAATGCACATTATTAGTTTCGGCAAGTGACAGAAAAACTTTGTAATTTCCAGGACCGATCCTGCATCGACATGCCCAAGTCATCGGATACGGTGCAGAGCTTCAGCTGTGAGCGGGCCGTCACACTCAAGTACCAGCTGTCCCACATCCGGCTCATTATGAAAGCCCTCGCCATTTCTACAAAGGTATGATTGCCAGGACCGGTCTTGCATCGATATGCGCTAGTCCTCGGATACGGTGAAGATATACAGCTACAAGCGGGTCATCACTCTAAAGCACCAGCTACCCCACATTCGGCTTAATATGAAGACCCTCGCTATTTATACTAAGGTATGATTGTCACGACCGGTCCTGCATCGATATGCGCAAGTCCTCGGACACGGTGCAGATATACAGCTACAAGCGGGTCATCACTCTAAAGCACCAGCTACCCCACATTCGGCTTAATATGAAGACCCTCGCTATTTATACTAAGGTATGATTGTCATGACCGGTCCTGCATCGATATGCGCAAGTCCTCGGACACGGTGCAGATATACAGCTACAAGCGGGTCATCACTCTAAAGCACCAGCTACCCCACATTCGGCTTAATATGAAGACCCTCGCTATTTATACTAAGGTATGATTGCCAGGACCGGTCTTGCATCGATATGCGCTAGTCCTCGGATACAGTGCAGATATACAGCTGCGAGCGGGTCGTTACACTAAAGCACCAGCTGCCCCAAATACGGCTTAATATGAAGACCCTCGCTATTTATACTAAGGTATGATTGTCACGACCGGTCCTGCATCGATATGCGCAAGTCCTCGGACACGGTGCAGATATACAGCTACAAGCGGGTCATCACTCTAAAGCACCAGCTACCCCACATTCGGCTTAATATGAAGACCCTCGCTATTTATACTAAGGTATGATTGTCATGACCGGTCCTGCATCGATATGCGCAAGTCCTCGGACACGGTGCAGATATACAGCTGCGAGCGGGTCGTTACACTAAAGCACCAGCTGCCCCAAATACGGCTTAATATGAAGACCCTCGCTATTTATACTAAGGTATGATTGTCACGACCGGTCCTGCATCGATATGCGCAAGTCCTCGGACACGGTGCAGATATACAGCTACAAGCGGGTCATCACTCTAAAGCACCAGCTACCCCACATTCGGCTTAATATGAAGACCCTCGCTATTTATACTAAGGTATGATTGTCATGACCGGTCCTGCATCGATATGCGCAAGTCCTCGGACACGGTGCAGATATACAGCTACAAGCGGGTCATCACTCTAAAGCACCAGCTACCCCACATTCGGCTTAATATGAAGACCCTCGCTATTTATACTAAGGTATGATTGCCAGGACCGGTCTTGCATCGATATGCGCTAGTCCTCGGATACAGTGCAGATATACAGCTGCGAGCGGGTCGTTACACTAAAGCACCAGCTGCCCCAAATACGGCTTAATATGAAGACCCTCGCTATTTATACTAAGGTATGATTGTCACGACCGTAGCTGCATCGATACGAGCAAGTCCTCGGACACGGTGCAGAACTTGCAACTCCGAACGGGATGTCACACTAAAGCACCAGCTGCCCCACTTTCGGCTCATTATAAAGGCCCTCGCCAATTCTACTAAGGTATGATTGTCATGACCGGTCCTGCATCGATATGCGCAAGTCCTCGGACACGGTGCAGATATACAGCTACAAGCGGGTCATCACTCTAAAGCACCAGCTACCCCACATTCGGCTTAATATGAAGACCCTCGCTATTTATACTAAGGTATGATTGTCACGACCGGTCCTGCATCGATATGCGCTAGTCCTCGGACACGGTGCAGATATACAGCTACAAGCGGGTCATCACTCTAAAGCACCAGCTACCCCACATTCGGCTTAATATGAAGACCCTCGCTATTTATACTAAGGTATGATTGTCACGACCGTAGCTGCATCGATACGAGCAAGTCCTCGGACACGGTGCAGAACTTGCAACTCCGAACGGGATGTCACACTAAAGCACCAGCTGCCCCACTTTCGGCTCATTATAAAGGCCCTCGCCAATTCTACTAAGGTATGATTGTCATGACCGGTCCTGCATCGATATGCGCAAGTCCTCGGACACGGTGCAGATATACAGCTACAAGCGGGTCATCACTCTAAAGCACCAGCTACCCCACATTCGGCTTAATATGAAGACCCTCGCTATTTATACTAAGGTATGATTGCCAGGACCGGTCTTGCATCGATATGCGCTAGTCCTCGGATACAGTGCAGATATACAGCTGCGAGCGGGTCGTTACACTAAAGCACCAGCTGCCCCAAATACGGCTTAATATGAAGACCCTCGCTATTTATACTAAGGTATGATTGTCACGACCGTAGCTGCATCGATACGAGCAAGTCCTCGGACACGGTGCAGAACTTGCAACTCCGAACGGGATGTCACACTAAAGCACCAGCTGCCCCACTTTCGGCTCATTATAAAGGCCCTCGCCAATTCTACTAAGGTATGATTGTCATGACCGGTCCTGCATCGATATGCGCAAGTCCTCGGACACGGTGCAGATATACAGCTACAAGCGGGTCATCACTCTAAAGCACCAGCTACCCCACATTCGGCTTAATATGAAGACCCTCGCTATTTATACTAAGGTATGATTGCCAGGACCGGTCTTGCATCGATATGCGCTAGTCCTCGGATACAGTGCAGATATACAGCTGCGAGCGGGTCGTTACACTAAAGCACCAGCTGCCCCAAATACGGCTTAATATGAAGACCCTCGCTATTTATACTAAGGTATGATTGTCACGACCGGTGCTGCATCGATACGAGCAAGTCCTCGGACACGGTGCAGAACTTGCAACTCCGAACGGGATGTCACACTAAAGCACCAGCTGTCCCACTTTCGGCTCATTATAAAGGCCCTCGCCATGTACTAAGGTATGATTGTCATGACCGGTCCTGCATCGATGTGCGCAAGTCCGCGGACACGGTGCAGAACTGCAGCTGCGAGCGGGTCATCACTCTAAAGCACCAGCTGCCCCACATACGGCTTAATATGAAGGTCCTCGCCATTTCTACTAAGGTATTATTGCCAAGACTAGTCCTGCATCGACATGCCCAAGTCTTTGGATTTGGCCATAGCTTTAGATGCGAGCAGACCGTCACACTAGAGTACCGGCTGCGCCACCATTTATACTCAAGCAAATTACATATATTGGTACTCACCCCCTCGTCACCCAGATTGATAATACAGATTGGTGCTAGTTTGGTTCTCGAACGTATAGGATTTCGCCGTGATTTCGTTTGTTCTGTCATTTGTTTTTAGAAATGTCATTTCACGACCGTTCTATGCAGTGTCCGGGGTGTGACTAAAGTATGATTATACGACATTTTACTAGTAAGTGACGTTCACCCCACCCCACAAGGACATTTTGCTAGACTGCCCTGATACGAAGGCGAGCTGTCAATTCGCTTAAATTCATACAGTTTGCCAACTGCCACCACTCAAAAAATTTCTTGCTACCGACTCGAACCTATATCAAGCACGGAAATTAAATGGTCTGAATTTCGCAGCGACACATACGCTGAAATGTTGTAGTAGGTTTAAAACGGGCGCATGAATCGCGGGATCTAAAAAACATAAGAAAAAGATCAATGGGGATGACGACAGTATTATAAATAAACTAGCTGTCCCGGCGAACTACGTACCGCCCTACATTACATTACACTGCCCTACCCTACCCTACCCTACACTACACTACACTACCCTACCCTACCCTACCCTACCCTACACTACACTACCCTACACTACACTACCCTACCCTACCCTACACTACACTACCCTACCCTACACTACCCTACCCTACATACACTACACTACACTACCCTACCCTACACTACACTACCCTACCCTACACTACCCTACCCTACACTACCCTACCCTAAAATAAAATAGATGTTGGCCTATTCTCAGACCTACTCAATATGCTCACAAAATTTCATGAGAATCGGTCAAGCCGTTTCGGAGGAGTAAGGGAACGAAAACAGTGACACGAGAATTTTATATATTAGATTATGAACTCTTGATCACCAAATTGCCCTCCTATTTAAACTTCGGAAAACCTTACTCGTTTTGCTTTCCATCAGGTTTTTGATTTTAAATTCACCAAAGTCACAAAATCCTTACTTAATAATATTATAAATGTGAAAATGTGTTTGTTTGTTACCTTTTCACGCTTCAATGCCTTGACCAATCTTTATGAAATTTGGCATGCAGGTAGCCTGTTTCACGAGGAAGGACATAGGCTGCTTTTTATCCCGGGAAAATAGCATAAGATGATACAGTTCCTGAGGGAACTAAAAAAATACTCCATTGCTGAGATTTTTTGCACAGAGATGGTTGAGTAGGTGGGAAACGACATAATTTACTAATCACCCTTAAAGACAGTCATAAAAACGAAGTCCACGCGGGCGAAGCCGCGGGAAAAAACTTATAAGAGAAAGTCGTGTTAGTTACACCATTTATAACTCAAGAACGGCTGGGCCAATTTTTATGCTTTTTGTGTTTTTGCATTTTTCTTCGTCCGACAGGATAATAAGTATTAAAATCTAATCTAAATATATGTAACTCAAAGGTGACTGACTGACTGACATAGTGATCTATCAACGCACAGCCCAAACCACTGGACGGATCGGGCTGAAATTTGGCATGCAGTTAGATGTTATGACGTAGGCATCCGCTAAGAAAGGAATTTGGGAAATTCCCACGGGAACGTGGGAAGTGAGTACATAAATGACGCTGCTCAACTATGACGTCACGTCTAGGTATTTCAAACATTTTAGAACAAAATGTCGCTTTTGACAGATTATAAAAAGTAACTCAGATGACTGGCATTCGTCATCCCTATTCTTCAGTTTAACCAGAGACCATCTTCATTGTAGGGCACAAAGTTCAAAATACACCTTACCTTGAGATCATCATATCGCGGAAAGACGGCAACTGTTGAATGAAAGCCTCTCAAGAATTTCTACAACAACCGGGCCGGTGCTGCCCGCATCCAGTGGCTTTTCGCGACCTTCACCTGGTCGTCGGTCTAACGAGTAGGAGGCCTTCTTACGCTACGTCCTCCGGTGTGCGGTCGCCACTCGAGAACTTTACTACCCCAACGTCCATCTATACTATGGGCTTTGTGCCCCGCCCACTGCCACAACTTTAGCAAATCTGAGAGTTATGATAAAAAATAAATAAAATAAAAATGATTTATTTTCAGATATTCTAAGTCCATAGATTGTTAGTAACACTTTTACTTATGTGTTTGTTAGTAATTTCACAGAAATACATAAAATAAAGTTGCACCACAACACAGTTTTAAATTAAATAGAGAAATAGAAGAAGCTTACAAGAATACTTACAACTTGGCACTCCGCCACACCTAGCAGGCTCATTTATATCGGTTACTTTGGTTCTTCTACGGATCTCCTCGTTTCTGATTCGTTCACGCAGAAAAACTCCGAGCACAGAGCTGACATAGCACGGGTTATTCTGCCACGCGATAAAAGAAGAAATTTGTTAATGTGTAGTTGGTAATTACCTAGAATCATCCTTGCTATTTAAGGTAATCCGGTGCGATCGCATGTGACCGCTTACGTGGATTTGTGGCGACCGCTTACGTGGATCTGTGGCGACCGCTTACGTGGGTCCGTGGCGACCGCTTACTTTAAACCTTGTGCCCTTCAGTGAAGTTCAAGAATCTGGGTAAACTGAAGAATATAGACTTTTTCCTTGATTATGGTTTTGTTCTCGCACGATTCGTTCGACGGTTTCGGATTTCAAGTGGTTTTTAAATGGTCGCCTTATTCTAAAGAAAGTTTCATAACAAATAGCGTTTTTGACAGCTGATAAAAAGTAACAAAAATGAATAATGCTGTATCTGATAGTATTTATAATAATTTATTTTTACTATAAAACGTAGCGTAGGCAGGCCTCCCACGCGGTGGACCGACGACCTGGTGAAGATCGCGCGAAGCCGTTGGATGCGGGCAGCGCGGGACCGGTTGTCGTGGAAATCCTGATCCTGATTGATGATGACTGTTGTGACAGTAATTTTGCATGCTTTGACAAAAGCGAATCAATTTTTACGCTTTTTATTTCCACTTTAACACTATGTATTTGAACAAATAAATAATCATCATATCAGCTCATATAGGTACGTCCCCATCGAGGGGCTCGAACCTACCATGAATTAGTGCGATTGGGCCTCAGTCGACCACGCGGACGCAGTACGGGTTGGTCAACTTAACACACAACTTTCGAGTTTCTTTGCAAGGATGTGCAGGTTTCCTCACGATGTTTTCCTTCACCGTAAGAGCATCGGATAAACGTACATATGAAATCGATATTCGATAGCAAATTGGTATGTGGCAGGATTCGAATCACGACCTCCCGGTCAGGAGGTAGCGTAGGCGTTACGCCACCGATGCTCTTTTTACGTGCCTGATATTCAAATTATTAATTTCAGGTTGTGCTAAGATGCAGCTCGAACGGTCTGCTACTCCTGCAGTTGAAGTTGGAGAAAGAGGATCAGAGACAGATGTTTTCAGAGTTCTACATTGTGCCTTTATTAGACGAACAGCTCTGAATATTCAAGTGTAAAGTGATGTTTAGTGAGTGATTATTTTGTAGAAAGAAAGTGATTATATGCTGTTGAGTGACTGTTTATAGATTTTATGGGACAAAAGTGTTGATCTAGAAATAATAATGAGGTATAAGTTTCAGTTCAACTGCAATGTAGGTAGGAATTGATCTGATCCAGCATCCACGTTATCGGCGAATGTTCATCGCAAGTCAGTATATTTATTGAAAAAAAAGTGCGTTTGGCTGCACGTCACTTGATATTCAGTGCCGATACAGCCGAAGATGTAACACGCAAGCTTAAGTAGTGCCTATTCACTCTCGTTTTGAAGATTCCTAAATTAAACAAATTGGGGATACAGACGCCGGAATTCCAACCTTCTCCACTCCTTGACCGTTCACATAATGAACGAATAAGCAAAACGCTTCGTGCGTAAAGGTGGAACATTAACAACGAAGTGGTGGAATCTCCCTCCGCGCCTGGTCGTTCGATGATGAAATGGAGAGGGGGGAATGAGGTCGTGAAGCTCCAGGGCACACTCTCCGAAAGGAACCCTGTTGAACACCGATAGAGCGGTGACTTTGCGGCCATTCTCGAGGCTTTGGACCTGTTTGATACAAGTTCGTCGTCGCTAGTGAGTCTCCTAGCGCGTCGGTCGATAGAATCGGTCAGTGTAGACGACTGGTGAGCACCTAGATAAACCATTCTGGTTTATTAGTGCTAGATGATTGATTGTTTTGTATTTTGTTTTGAAATTGTTAAATAAATAAAAAAATCCAAGCCGTCTATCTGATAACGAGCCGATCTGTTCCATGAGTGAGAGCAGCACTCCATACATGACCCAACTTGGGCTTGGTATAACATTTGGAGCTGCTCTGGTGATGAAGTAGTCTCACCTTCGAGAGGATACCAAGCTTTTTGGCAGCCGTTTTTGCCTTGTATTCAATGTGTCTCCCGAAATTCAGAGCGGATGTTATATCTACGCCAAGGAACTCAATATGGTCGGAGAACTGGATAGATTCATCTCGGAAAGTAGGAGTCTGAATGAAACCGTGCCTTAGGCCAAAGATAATACCAACCTTCATACTGAGCAGCATAGTAACCAAGTATCGTCCTAAAGCTTGAGGCGTCCGCCAGGTAAATGTTGAGTTGTAGAATAGGGATGACGAATGCTAGTCATCTAAGTTACTTTTTATCATCTGCCAAAAACTACATTTTGTTCTAAAAATGTTAGAAATACCTAGGCGTGACGTTGTCATAGTTTGTTTTAGTTTGTCATGTCATATTCATTTTGTGATTTTGGTGAATTAAAAATTGAAGGATTGATGGAAAACAAAACGAGTAAGGTTTTCCGAAGTTTAAGTCCTACTTTAATGGGGCAATTTAGTGATCAAGAGTTCATAATTTATTTCTGATGCTGTCGTCATCCCTATTGTGTGTAATAAATGTTTGCATCTATTATAACTAGATGGCGCTAGTAATCAAACAATTTTACCTGAAAACTATGTTGAGACATTTGTATGTCAAGACAGAGTTTAAATGTGATTAAGCGCCTCCGTGGCGTAATGGTAAGTCCATTAGCTTCACATCAGGTATGATTCCCGGCGGAGTTAAGACTCAGTTTGGTTGGTGGAAGGGCATTTTCTAAGCCTGCCTGGCTAGCTATAGCTATCTTATCTAAGTCTTGCCGCCAAACATAAATGTTAACAGCATTGGTGTATTCCGGCTTGAAGATAGGATAGCTAGGTCCCCATTGCGTTGGGGAATCTTGGTAAGCCCGCTTCCATCTTCGGCATCATCGTCACTTGCCATCAGGTGAGATGATGTCCAAGTTTTACCAATTGTGAATAGCAAAATATTAAAACTTAGTATTCTCTATAGGAACGGTATGTTTCTACTTGACGAGAGTATATGGAGATATCTCCGCCAGGCGAGTTAGTATGCCTGGGGTCCGACTGTGGACCAACTTTTGATGGTTGGTATTGTATATACGCTTAGTAACAAAGAAATGTTAATAGCGCGTTTTAGATGTTGTACATAATATGTGCTCTCGTCGCATGTTTAGGTTCACTAGTTAAAAGCAGTCTTACCTTTCCATACAGTTTATGTCGACGCGACGTCGGTGCCATCTGTCGAGGTATAGATGAACTATTTTCTGTGGCGGGTACTGCAGGGTGTCATTTAATATAAAGTTCCAAAAGTTGTCACTAGATGTCGCTAGTAAAGTGTGTTACGCAATCTTGTAAATGGTTGGCTCACAATCCGATGCAGGCAGAGGTGGGGTAATGTAGAGTTGTGAAAAAAAATCCGACCAAGTACCACACAAAGAGGGTTCCGTACCATCGTACAAAAAAAATGTATGGGGTCCCTTTTAGTTTTTTATTATAGCGGCAATAGAAATACACACTGTAAAAATTCATACTGTTTAACTGTTCATGAAATACAGTCCACAGACAGACAGAACAAATAATAACTACTTCTGTATGTCCCCATTATTTTTTAAAATTTTTGTTGAGCGGCGACAACAATACAAAAAACCTATGACGGTTCATGAAATACAGCCCGCTGACAGACGGAAGGTGCTTAGTAATAGGGTCCCAATTGTCACCCTTTGGGTGTGCGGAACCCTAAAAGAGCATCTCGAAAAAGTCTGCAGGATCTTAGGTAAAATAGAGCTTATTTTTGAAGGGGGCTTCTACTTACGAAACTGAAAGACTTTTTACAATATTTATAACATTACTCATTCTCATGAGTAAATTATTTATTTCTTTTGGCGGCGCTATAGTATGCTAATCGAACCACGTTTGCAACCCATAATTGTTCCCACTGGAGGGGCACAAGTGTCTTCCCAAAATCAGGAAGGTATACGGGATTTTACACAGGGAGGGCTTCTACGCCTTTAGCTGTACAACTTTTGTTTTACAACTTTGCTGAAATCGGAAAAAATTACTGCATACAAATTGCTCAGCTGATTAGCCAAACTTGTATGGGAAGTCTGAAATCTGAAAAAAAAAGACTTCTCATACAAATTGATCAGCTGATTAGACAAATTTGTATGGAAAGTCCAAAATCGAAAAAAAAATACTTCTCATTCAAATTGATCACCTGATTAGCCAATTTTTATGGGAAGTCCGAAATCGGAAAAAAATGACTTCTCATACAAATTGATCAGCTGATTAGCCAAATCTGTGTAGGAAGTCCAAAAATTCTTTGCGATTTTGAACTCCTTAAGAAAAGAGTTCACTCGAAATCATTGAGTATTAAAGTCCATAAAAATGAGTAATTTATTTATTTCTATTGGCGGCGCTTGTGTGCTTATCGAACCACGATAACGAAAGAACTGTATACAATAAACAGGTTGTCAGCTCAGCATATTAAAAAGCAAATTTTAAATTTCAAATAGTGTATGGCTGTGAAAATAAAAGAAATCTTCTGTAAAATATATTTTTTTACTCCACTTCCAAATATTACAATACACTTAGAGTGAGGAATGTATATTTGTATAATAAAACCTTATGATACAAAACATACAAGACTTATTCAATAATGCATTTAGCGCCTAATTGTTGAGTACACAGATATAGATATGAGAATATCTATCTCGTTTACTCTTTAAGTACAATCAAATGGGTGAGAGTAAGATGAATCGTTGATGCACCCTTTTCCATCTAAACACATTGATTTGTATTTTGGAGTAAAGAGAAAATACAGAATATTTTGAAAAATACATCATAAAAAGCATTAAAAACAATTTCAAAAAATGTTTTGTTTCTTATAAATTTTGCTTTCAAGGTTCATTTTCATCAGATACAAATTGATTTCAAAAATCGTCATTTTTCTATTTTTTTTATTTTAGTTACTTAAACCTTTTGAGTTAAAACCTTAAATAGTCAATTTTCTTTATACATCAATTCCAACAACATTTATTATAATTTTACACATTATTATGTTTGTAAGTACGATATACTTACATTTTTTTTATTAAAATATCGTAACTTTTATATCTTCGAACAAACTTCGCTACTTATTCCAAACTCTCCTGAATGTCCTATCAAATTGTCTATATTCGATGGAAAAAATAAACAGGCCGACATTGCTTCATTCCCGCAGAGCGTAGTCTGCTTCAGTAGTAATATCGAAAATTTTCCAAAAACTTAAAAACTTTTAGGTACAAGCTATTAATATTGCATTGTCATGCTATATACATATACATGCAAAATTTCAGCTCAATCCGAAACTGGGAAGTCGGTCAAATTTAACTTGCAAGATTTCACCCGATCAAACATATATACGAGTATACATTGCAAGTTAAATAAAATCTTGTAAAAAGGTGACTGTTTCAGTAGTACTCGTAATATCGAAGAAAAGTGACTGCTTCAAGAGTAATATCGAAAAAAGTGACTGCTTCAGTTGTGATTTCGAAAAAAGTGACTGTTTCAGTAGTATAATATCGAAATGAGTGACTAAAAAAAGTTATAAAATCGATACTAATTTTTTTTGACGTTCCATAGAACATCAACTTTGAATGGAAACTAAAAAAAAAACATTTATACGATTTAAAAATTGACTCTACATACTTACTACTAAACTATTGTCAACGCTTGTCTAAACTGAAATGACGCGCCCTACTACCGCATAACCACACCCTGCACACTTCATACAACGGGCCAGAAAAGACATTTCAAAAAAGAAATGACGATGAAACAAACAAAATGGCGGCGAAATCCTATACGTTCAACCTCGGGTTTTCTATCGTTTAAAAGTAATTGACGTCAAAAATAACTTAAATCTGTAATATTACGCCTCAAAAACAAAATTTTGTTTTTAACCGACTTCAAAAAAAGAAGGAGGTTTCTCAATTCGACCATATATATTTTTTTTTATGTGTTTTCGCGGATAACTCCGTCGTTTATGAACCGATTTTGATGATTCTTTTTTTGTTGGCAAGGAGATATCCCAAGGGTGGCACCATGCTAAGGAAACCAGGATCTGATGCAGGCATCCCAGAGAAATCGAGGGGAACCTTAGTTTCCCGTTTGAAGTCGGTTTTTTTTGTTCAAAATTATTGACAGTTCATAAAAAGTAAGTCAGATGATGTAAGCAACCACCGCATTATAATTATTAAGTACAATGATGTCCATCTATTATACCGCCTATTTATTAAGTCAGTACGTAGGTACTAATTAAAATACACTTTTATACAAAATCTTCACGCTTTATTTTTGATCCATACTAAAATTAGCATAATTAATTACCTATGCCTATCGACTAAATAATTTATGTTAGTATGATATTACACTATAGCCCTGTATCCTAGAGTTTATTTACTATGAGAAACTTTGTTTCGTCAGTATAACCTATTATTATTATATGATATCTAATATTGACTTAATTGATGTGTCATCCATCACTCATCAACGATGCGAAACTTTGAAGTTCCGGTAGTATAAATATACGTAAAAAAACAACATTCTCTGGTAAGCGTGATGCCATACGGGCGTCGTCGTTGTACTCCGTCGTATCCTTACTAATATTATAAATGTGTTTGTTTGTTTGTTACCTTTTCACGCTTCAACACCTTGACCAATCTTGATGAAATTTCGAATGCAGGTAGCCTGTGTGACGGGAAAGGACGTAGGCTACTTTTTATCCCGTGAAAATAGCAAATTACGATGCAGTTCCTGAGGGAACTGAAAATGTACTCTTTTTTGGTTAATTTCTTTAACATCGCAACGGACAATGGATGATTTTTTGCACAGTTAGTTGAGGGGGCGGGAAATGACATAATTTACTAAGTAATTAGCATATCCTGACGTAGTTCCCGAGGGATCTGGAGAAAAATTATGTCCACGCTCGCGAGCTCGCTCACCTTCACCCTCAAAGACAGTCATAAAAAAGATGTCCACGCGGGCGAAGCCGCTAGTAAAAGCTAGTTTCATAAAAATATTCATGGTATGCCGCACGGTACGTTGCGAATTTACAGACGATGTACGTACACAACGTAACGCCGAAGCCCGTGTGGCATCGCTCTCCGTCAAAGAACTTTTTAATTGAAGCTTAAAAAAACGTCTCGTTAGAAGCGTCGGTGGCGTAACGGCTAGGGCCGCCACCTCCTGTCCGGGAGGTCGTGGTTCGAATCCTGCCTAGTACCAATGTGTTTTCGATACGTTTATCCGACGAAAAACGTCGTGAGCAAACCTGAACAGGCCCGCGAAGAAACTTGAAGGTTGTGAAGTCCACCAACCCTCAATGGGCCCGCGAGGTCGACTAAGCCCCGACGCCCTAATTCAGGGTAGGCTCGAGCGTTTATGAGCTGATATGATGATGTCTTTATTTATTATTGATAGGTAATTGAAACTAACCGATGGTTACCTACTTAATTGAGGTCACAAGGAATCCTTATCATCATCATACCGACCTGACCTTCGGCCCCGGGCACAAAAAAAACCGCCCCTCTAAGTGACAAAAAATCGGCCAAGTGCGAGTCGGAGTTGCGCGCTTAGGGCTCCGTACTGCCACACGATAACCGTCACCTTCTGTTTGCATATTCGTAGTGGTGCGTCACCCTTATTACCAGTAGTCCGTCTGGCACTTGGCTAGGTTTATTATTTTTCGGTGTACCAAACCTCCGGCCGCCCCTCACCTCTTGCCGCCCCGGGCCAAGTGCCCCCTTAGACATAGGGTAAATTAGCCTCTGCCTTCGGCCCTGCATATCCAGCTGTCGCCTGCAACCTAGCGGAAATCATCGCTCCTAGGCGGGGGGCGTTCCCCACTAAACCGGGGCTTTACTCCAGAGGTAGGTAGGTAGCGAAATTTAAAAGACGACGACACGTCTTCATGTATCATAGCCCCTAGCACAGATGAGATACTAGTTACTTCGTAACCCCTAGTCACTAAGTAAAATGAACTTTCCTTTAAAACTAAACAAAAACTTAGTTAAATTGCACGAATAAATAAGTAATAACCGCACACTTTTTAATACATAAATATTTTCGCTAATATTGTTCTAGCATTTCTAGGCGGCACCTAGGTATTTTATCATCATGTCATTCGAAAAACGTCCACTGCTGGACATAGGCCTACCCCAAGGAGTTCCACGACGACCTCCTGCGCTGCCCCCATCCAGCGGCTCCCCGCGATCTTCGCCAGGTCGTGGGTCCACCGCTACCTACCAACAAGCTTCTTAACTGTCCTCGATTACCTATGCTTAGTTCTCGGGAAAAAAACAGTACAAGAGTCACTTTTACATTTAAAGTTAGGTACCACCTTTTTTGACCATTGATCAGTTCAGATGAAGCTGTAGTGTTGTGGACGGCTCTCGTCACGATAGGCGCCGCTAGCTACCAGTAACACTTCTAACTGTACTGTCCTTACCTCTCGGGGAAGAGGAAAACTGAAAAAGTGGTCACTTCTACAATTAAAATGGTCACCTCTACGTGATCAGATCACCTGCAAAGGGGTTTGAAAGTTATTGATATTACTGAGGATTCGCCATTTTGTTTTTTTTTTCAAAATGGCGTCGCACAATCTAACCTGTGTTTTTGGATAGAGGACCTATAGAAGAACAAAAAATGTCATATAAAATTTTGGCCTAAAGTGTCACGTTTCTGAGATAATATAGAAGTTAAAAATAATCAAAATTTATTATGGAATATATATATTCAATTATCTCCGTAACGTGACGTTTTAGGACACTATGTTACATCACATTTTGTGTTTGTCTGTATGTCACCTATCCAAATATATAGGTCTCAATGTGCGACGTCATTTTGAAAAAAAAATATGGCGGACTCCAGTATGCCACTCGCCATACAAAAATTTTCAAACCCCTTTACACTTTTGTTGTATAATCAATTCAGACGAAGCTGTAGTGGTTGTCGACGGCTCTCGTGTCTCGGTGGGCGCCGCTAGCAACCAGCAACGCTTCTAACTCCGCTCGCCGCATGCGTACGTCGCTCCCATGGGTGACGCCCAGCTGATGGGGGGGAAAGGTATGTGTTGAAGTTTGAAGGAAACCATTCTTCGTAAATACGTAGTCAAGAAGTTGAACTTATTTCTGAAGAGTCTGAACTTATGGAGAATACTTAAGGGCCGCCGGGAGGCTCGAGTTTCCATACAAACGTAGTTCCGCCTTAATACCAAAATTACATGCCGGATTGAATCCAAACTTTGCAAATATTTTGAGGAGATACATATCGATGTTTATAATTCGTTTTAGATGTACTAATATAAAACGGAAAAAAATAAGAGCAGTTTCAAACTTTCAGAACAAAACTAATTTAAGCCTTCGTTTAGTTACGTTAAAATTTACTTCGATGAAAACTAATTACAAACATCGATATGTATCTAATTAATATATTTACAATACAGCCGCTTACAGTAGCGCAACGAATGTACTTACGCAGAGCAACGGTAGTGTACTTGCGGGACACAGCCTAGCAAACTCCACGAGATTGCCAGGCTGAATACAAGCTAGTACCTACGCCGGTGGCGCATCGTGCCACATCAGAGGCGTTGCGTTACTATAAGCCATATCGTAATATTGTGGTATGCGTAGTAAAATTTTTTGACGGTTTTGTAGAAAAAAGTTCATTTTATTTTCATCAGTCAAAAATATGGTGTATTTTACCTAAAACCCTGTTTATTTCCCTGTAGTCCGATTGAGCTGAAATATAGTACAAAGCCGTATCACAGGTGACAATAGATCCTTTTCGTGTTTTCAAGTTGATATGATGATGAACTTTGTAGGTGAAAACAAAGTCCCAGGATCGTCTTTTATTTTCAATAGAATCGTAGGAAAATGTGCTCGCCCTTTTTGAATTTGGAAACGTGTATTTATATAAGTAAAGCGTCGATGGCTCAACCGGTAACGACTCGGCCCCCCTAACCAGAGATTTAGGAGGTGCCAGGTTCAAATCCGTACGGCCAATGTACAAATGAGTTTTTCGAAACTAAAGTACATATACATATCGATTGCTTTAGCGGTGAAGGAAAACATCGCGAGGAAACCTGCACATGTGATTCCAGATGTGTATGAAGGTCGCGTTGCACACGTCCGTAGGTGTAAATCTAAAAGTGCAACACGAGGCAACCGCCGTCAATCCCTAGGATAGCACGGTTAATTGTGCCACACGATAAGAGAGAGATTTATATTCATTTGAGCATAAAAACTATTTTCAAATAAAAGCTCTACGTAAGTTTTTTCGAAAAATAATAAAAAAGTGATGTAACAAAAGTTTACAGTTCATCCGAAATTATGACATGCCTTTGTACATATCCTCCATAAACTCACATCGTATACTTACTAATTAGGTTGGATATACCAAACAAATATAGGTAAACATGACTACTCAACACAGACTACTTGCAACATCATTCAACAAACATTCAGTAACAACAACAAAGAACAGAAAATTAAATAAAACACACAAGCCAATCACATTGAATGTTTTTAATAATAAAATTTACAACCAAGGAAATTACAATTAAAGCTCGGAAGAACATTTTTAGTTCGATTTGTATAATTTGAGACTCTTAAAATTTATACTCTAGTTCATAATCAGAAAAACAACTTTGACAAACTTGATCTCTATTGCATAAAATTATTTAGCAAAACTTGCATTTAAATGGGCTCTGTATAGGTAAAATTCGTAAGACTATTATTATAAGTACTAGATCCCAAGATCTCTAAATTATCGAGTGTATGGCGCCAATAGGGATGACGACAGCATCAGAAATAAATTATGAACTCTTGATCACTACCGTCCTGCTTAAACTTCGGAAAACCTTACTCGTTTTGTTTTCCATCAAGTCAATTTAATTCAACAAAATCACAAAATGAGTACTTAAATGACGTTGCTAAACTATGACGTCACGCCTAGCTATTTCAAACACTTTTAGAACAAAATTTCGTTTTTGACAGATGATAAAAAGTAACTCAGATGACTAGCATTCGTCATCCCTATTTTTTAAGTTGTTTTTCTCATTGTGAATTTAAGCCTATATCTACTTGTTAGTTTTTAGTTTACAGCAGTCCATTATAACTCTTCAAATGCATTTGATAAGGCCTCATTTACAGTGAGAACAGGTAGCGAAAGCGGGTGGCGGGTCCATGCGGTTCGCATAAACCTGTGCGACCGTTCCCGTATTTAAGCTGGTTTAAACCGGCGTACTTAGGATTTTATTACCTTTTATCGCCTATGTGTGACCGTAAGTACGCGAACGAAAAAGGTAATGAAGCTCATACGGCGAACTTGCTAGCGTGTCTATCACCAGCTTTATTTACATCCCCACTGGCATAGTAAAAATAATAGTATTTTATGTTCATACAATGGCACATCAAGCGGTTTTTATGTGTGCGCGTCAGTAGGCACGCACGCACACTACAATAATAAGAACGACTTCTTTAGTATACAAACCGCGCGATGTACCATTGTATGAAGATAACCTAATATTCTTTCTTTTTACTATGACACTGGCATAATGCCTACGCGCAGGCCCAACGCCCGAGCGACAGGAACACCGCTATAATGTTAAACAAACACGTACTTACATTATTCTTAAAACATAATAGTGTCCTTCTAATACAATATTCGCACACGCCTGCGAAGAAACTCGAAGGTTGTGTGTGAAGTCGACCAACCCGCACTGGGCCCGCGTGGTCGACTAAGGCCTAATCGCCCTGATTCAGGGTAGGCTCGAGCCCCTCGGTGGGGACGTATATGAGCTGTTATAATAAATAAAATATTACGTTGCAAACGGGGTAGCTGAATGTGTAGATAAGAGTAGCTATGTAGATCGTTCACTACAAGAATGCACGAATGCACAAGCTGAGACCGTCTATTTTTGAAAGTCCTATAGGACTCAAATGAGTTTTCTGTCATAACACGAGCCTGCCAACTGTCGGTCTTAAATGTCCTCCTATACCGCATCCGAACTATCGGCGAATCGTTTGCCGAACGCCAAAACGAGAGGGATAGGTAACACAAAAAAAAAAAAGAATCAGTTGAGCAAAAACGACCTAAAATTTTCCTGGCGTTAGTTTATTGATCTGAGCTGGCTGGAGTGTGTCGACCTTGAGAACTATATCGCGCGCTAGTACCCATCTGTGTTCTCACAATATTTCAAGTTCTACACTCAGTAGACTAAATCTAATAACTGATTTAAAAAAAAATCTATTTTTAACCGACTTCAAAAAAGCAGGAGTTTCTCAATTCGTCGGACTCTTTTGTTTGTTATTAAAATATAGATAACTAGCTTTTGCCCGCGGCTTCGCCCGCGTGGACATCGTTTTTATGACTGTCTTTGAGGGTAAGTCCCACCCTCTCAACCATCTCTGTGCAAAAAGTAACAAAAATCCATTGTTCCGTTGCGATGTAAAAGAAAATAACCGAAAAGAGTACTTTTTCAGTTCCCTCAGGAAGTGCATCGGGCTATGCTATTTTCACGGAATAAAAAGTAGGCTATGTCCTTCCCAGTGACACAGGCATGCCAAATTTCATCAAGATTGGTCAAGGTGTAAAAGCGTGAAAAGGTAACAAACAAACACATTTTCACATTTATAATATCAGTAAGGATACGCACATCTTTGTTAACATATACCTAGCGTGAATCGTCTCGCTCAGGCGTGCGGCGTAGCTTTACAGAACGTTCACCAAAATGATGCACAATTAAGACGGACCATACGTCACAGTAAAAATAAGAATAGTTCATCATCTTCCGCCCCGTGCGGGACTAAATAGCCTACTGTCACGCAGATACGCAGGGCTGTGCCAATTTCTTTTAGTTATGTAGATAAGTGGATACTTTACAAAAAATACATATGGATACATTTTTCGTCCCTGCTATTAACAGCCACTAAGTAAAATGATTTTTAGTGTAGTTATAAATGCGTTTCTATAATGTTCGCTGCGGATATCAAAACCATAAATCGAATCCGGTACTTATGATCTGTAGGTATGTTGAAAAATGAAATCTCTGGATTTGCAGAGCTAGACTAGCGAGGATCGGCCGCGCTGCGGATTTCCGAGGTTTTCTCAGTATTTTTGTATAACACCTATAAAAACTAATTAATGATCTAGTTAAGCTGATTAAATTTCCTTTTTGATTATATATTTTTTTCGATTTCTTCTATAACAAAAAAATTAAATAGAACACGATTAATTTGAAAGTTTTAGTTTTTTTTACTTTTTCTATTTATACCAGAGATTTGTTACCATAGATGGGTTATGCACTAACAAACCACATTTGAAAATCTAATCCATTTACACACACATTATAATAGGTACCTACCGAATGCTACTATGAAAAGAGATGCCAATTGGCATCTTTTTTTGCTTCACTTTTAGGATGCATGTAACCTATCTACCTCCCCTTATATATAGCATATCTCTGATTTATACCACAAAACACAACACTTTTTCTTAGAGTTTTGTCGAAAAGGAAATTGTGTTTAAATCACTTCACAGTAACGCAGTAACACCTTACGATATGAATAAATACAATTTACTGAGCATTCCGTGCTAATTTAATCAAAATCGAGACACAAATTTACAAAAATCCGCTATGTAAACAAACAACAATGGCCGACCGCAAACAATTTTTTTTTTGATTACCACAATTATTTTACTAGCTATGGTGGATTCAAGGCCTGGTTTGAGACTGTTATAATGTCGTTCACGTACATTTTCGACAAAGATGACCCGTTTAAGACGCTGTTTGGTATACTTTTTTCAACCATAAACCCGAGCGCGCCGAACAAGTAACCGATAGGTCCGTCGAGCAGTTCAGCGATGTGCGCTATCCGTCCTATAGGTTAGTTGGTCGCTGGAAGAGCAACCGTAAACTGGATCAAGCAACCGTAAACACAACAATAAGCACGTTTTCGTTACATGTTTTTTTAGTCGGGCGTCTGTTATATATAGACAGACGTGACGCGGCGTATGGCGGCGTGCAAGTACCTACATGAGCGCGGCCGGCTCAGCTACTAACACTCACTAATACAAGCATCTATACTCCATTGGCGCGGCCGGCCTCAGTTGCAGTATTCTTAAATCGTTCATATTATTGTAGTGTGCGTGCGTACCTACTGACGCGCACACATACAAACCACGCGATGTACCATTGTATGAAGATAATTTATTATTCTTATTTTTACTATGATTAAGTGTAGGTTTATTATGCATGTAACAGAACTCACAAGGCTTTATACAGAGTGACTTTTAATTAGTTCTTGATAACAAAAGATATACATGTAGTCGTGATTACAAACAACTTTCCCAAAGAAACTATATGTTAAATCAGAAAAAAAATTGGTCCTCGATACATAATAAATAAGTTATCAAATCGGCAAAAATGTATAAAGCACCATTTTTTTTTCATGTTTGACATATGGTTTATTTGGGAAAGTCGTTTGTAATCCCGACTACATACATAACCTTTGCTATCATTAAGTAATTAAATGTCACCCTATAGAAACTTTAATGGATTTTTTGTTCAAAAACGCGCTTGTCCGTAGGGTTGTCAACTGTCGGTCTCAGATACATTCCTACGTTAATTATCACTTTTTTCTGTCCTCGCTCTCACTGTGAATGGCCGACTAGGTACTTTGCTATAGGTTGGGTTAAGAAACACAAGATGACAAAGCACAAAATGCTACAACGAATAATTAGGAACACTCCGCTCACTGTAAGAAGGCTCAGTTTTGACAGACAACCCATTTGAGCCATGTATTGCCAACCTATGAATACTGTCAGTCCGAGGGCCTTTTTACAGTGAACAATCTGTACCTACCTATAGCTTGGCAAAAAGCTACCAGAAACTTTTAATATAGCAACAACCCTAAAATCTGATTGGTAAGGGCGTATTCACAAAATAGTTTCCCATACAAACTTAAAATTATTACATCTCGAAAATGATAGGGCCGATTCTAATGGAACTTTATACACATAGGTCACGAAATTCTAGTTTGTAGATAGACTACATTAAAAAAAATGTGTTGTTACTAAATAATAGTGATTTAAGGTTTTCACAGTAATCTTAATATGGGTTAAACTGTTCGAAAATGTAATATATCCACAAACTAGAACTAGAACTTTGTGTTTTGCTTACGTGTATAGTTTCATTAGAATTGGCCCATCCATTTTCAACAAGTAGTAATTTTAAGTTTGTATGGGAAAAAACGATTTTGTGTATATGCTCTTACATACTAGAATGTACTTCTCACACGAATCGATCAGCTGACTCTTTATGAAGGGTATAATTATTATACTTTTTTTAATTTCATGATTTTGGCCAAGCTGTTAGGCGGTTTGAATTCATCTATCAGTGTGTGTATAAAATATAACATAAAAAGCTGTCAATTTCATAATGTTTCAAGAAAAGGGGAAAAATCGATAGCTTTGATAACAAAAAGCTTTAAAAATACTACCTAAACTATGGCAAACAAATATACAAGGCCTCTATAGTTGAAACAGTCTTTTGTTTACCTGTTGTGTCTAGGCTCGATATCGCGACTACGGGACGCAAGGCATTAATTAACTGTGCCTTCTCAATTGAATATTAAACTCTTTTCCCAAGTAATAAATCACTATTTTCTGTGAGTATGTCAGGGCTACTATAGGCAGTGAATCTAGATTATCAGGGCTACTATAGGCAGTGAATCTAGGTTATTTGGCAACAGAATGTTGCAAAATGTTTAAAATGCAGTCACTTTTTATACCTATATACACTTACTTAGAACCTACATACTAAGTACTTACTTTACTTAGGTACTCGTAAATATAGGTATTTTATAGATTTAAAATACTTATTTGTTTTTTGCCAATAAATAATTTTACCATAAGCCTTAATTATCTAAATAAGGTATTCATCATATCAGCCGAAGGATCTCCACTGCTGGACATAGACCTCCCCCAAGGATTTCCACGACGACCGGTCCTGCGCTACCCGCATCCAGCGGCTTCCCGCGACCTTCACCAGGTCATCAAATAAGGTATTATGAGGTGTAAATTAGAATAATAATAAATTACAGTCAACGACACGTGTATACTATTATTTGCAGTTTTGACAGACTTCAAAAATGGGAGGTTATCAATTCGACCCGTACTTATATAGAATACTGTTAGTCTATGTCGGCTTCTAAACAGGTGTGCCAAGTTTCACAAGTGTATGTACATACATACACTAGTTTTTAGTTTTAGAAACTAGAAATAGTAATGCAATATATTTTTTATTGGATTGAGTATCTTTCAAATAAGGGAACAGGGCAAGTTTCATCAAAATCGGTTCAGTAGTTTCCAAGATATGGATGGACTGTTATGTGTGTAGCAATCACTGGGAAAACACGTCGCCAGTTTCGTAAATGAAGGCGGTTGCTCTTAACGTTTTTAGCGCAGTCAATTACTAAAGATTTACATAATTGTTCGTACGTGAAATTTTATATTGATAGTACATAATTGATTAAAATGGCGGTTGCGTGTGAAGTATTCCTAATTCATAAACTACAAGTTTCCATACTGTGTGCCAGAAAGTTTATATTTACAATTAATTTACAGTACAGAGATTTACAGTACTATGACAACACTAAATACGGTATAAATGCTACATTAAAAACAAAATACATAAGAGTACAGAATAAAAGCATAAAAATTTGCTGAGCAAAATTAGTTTTAAAGCTAAATACTATTTACAACATTAATGTAACAGCTATTGAGACATAAACAATAAAATGCACAGGTTACAACACATACAGCAAAAATCTAAAGATGCAATGTGTTTTCATGAAAAAAAAACTACTAGGAAATAAAAAAAAAAAGTTTCTAAGTTTTTTTCTGACTGTCAATTTATTAGTTAGAATATACATAAAAAATATATATTTGTGGTTTGTTAGAATATCATCATTTGGTTTCAAATATCACTGATTTTAGTTATGATTTCGGTGGGAATAAAAAAAAAAGAATTTTCAAATGGAGACTGAAAAAAACATGGCAACAATATTCGTAAAAAGAGCAAATTAAATCTTAAAAACGCAGTACCTCTTTTAATATTTAGATGCACATTGAAGTTATGGATTGTACACATCTTATCTACAAATTAAAGCAATTCTCTTGTATATGATGCTATCTCTTTTACTCTTAATTGAACGAACTTCTTCACGCGCGAGACGGACATAATATTCAGGGCGTATATTTTTCTATGTTTTTATGTATCTATAGGTCTGTACTTTTAGTACTAATTTACCTAAGAATAAATATAATAATAATAAAACATAAAAAAAGAATAAAGAATAAATAAAAACTCCAATAGTAGATATTTGAATTTAAGGGTCGACGTCCATATACTGGTTTTGGCGATAAGTGAAAAAAGATAGCAAATTTTAATGGCACTAAAGAAAATTTGTACCTATGTTAGACAAGGAAATAAAATAGAAAGATTGCAGTATAATACTCGCTATCGTGTTCAGTTTTCAAGTAAGACAATTTTGTGTCTTGAAATTGTTATTAGGTCATTTTTAATGAATTTCTCGAGCATTTATGATGTAATCATAAATTTGACCTCAATCTTACATCTCTTTGACAAGCGACAGATATTAATTTTATGCATTTATGATTTAATAACAAATTTGACCTCAATCTTTCATCTCTTTGACCAGCGATAGATAATAATTTTATTTACAACCATAAACGTTTGTTATCTTTTTTTTCAAGTAACGCCAATCCCAGTTTAAGGGAGTAGGACCCTTAATAGGGGTAAAGTGTCAAATTAGGAACAACAAGATAATGGACACTTAATAATAAAAAAAAACACATACAGCCAACAAACTACTGCAATAGTATTGTCAGAAAGAGAGAGAAGCAGCGATACGGTCAATGAGTTTCTATATCTCCAGAGGGAAATTCTATATCACGTTACTCGTTCTTATAGGTTGCTGTAGTGAAAGTGAAATATAGTGTAAATTTTAAATAATTTATTTTTCTCAGCTACATCTTATAATATGTTACTTGAGTCTACTTCTCTGTCGAGTCGTGAAAAGACATTGCTTCTCTGGAGGTATAAAGAACTCATTGGTGCTCCCCGACATCAGCGGAATGGGGTGCGTTTGGAAAGTGTTCAAGCATTTCTAACGCGTTGGGGAACCAGAGATGTTAATAAGAACACCTTAAAGAAAACACATAACCTCACAACTACAACACATTGCATCTCACAAGCTACGCTCTCACTTGTTGCCTTATATCAGTGTGTACGACGACGTACTGCGTGAGCGTCACGTCAGCCGTGCCCCCCGACTCCAGCGGGATGGGGTGCGCTCTAAAGTGCTCGAGCATGTCCAACACGTTGGGGAATCAGAGATGTTTTTAAAAACACCCTAATAAAACACACTTTCTTACAACTACAACACATTGCATCTCACAAGCTACGCTCTCACTTGTTGCCTTGTATCGCTGTGTGCGACGACGTACTGCGTGAGCGTTACGTCGGCCGTGCCCCCCGACTCCAGCGGGATGGGGTGCGCTCTAAAGTGCTCGAGCATGTCCAACACGTTGGGGAACCAGAGGTGTTGCACCCGGCATTGGCCTGAGTCGCTAAGGGTCATGCGGAGGTGTTTTGCGCGGCCCTGGAAAGGAAAGTGATTTTAGATGAAATTTTAATAGCTATTACCTTGTGGCAACACATCGGGTCAAAAGATGTTTGAAACCGTCTACAAGATTCAAGATATTTATTTAAAATAGGTGCAAACTACGGGATGGAGTGCGCTCGAAAGTGATCGAGCATATCCAACACGTTGGGAACCAAAGGTGTTTTTTTTTTAAAAAAAACAGACTTTAAAATAATAATAACTTAATTTCATTTGTTAAAAATCAAGAAATAAACAATCATTAGTTAATAAATTCAAAATTTAATCAATGATATAAATCAGATCATGTCATTAGAACATGAAAACAATATGACACGAAAAGTTATACATAAAAATCATTGAATGTCATTAATGCCTTTGACAAGAGTAGGCCAGTTCACACAGACAGCACCCGGTCACGAGTATAACGCGAGAGTCAGCCATCGTTATATCCTACCTCTAGGGCGATACAATTCATCAATGACATGCACTCGGGCATCGAGCATACTGACGTTCCAATACTGATGAAAGATATTGAATTATTTTTAAATAGTAAAAATAAAACATAAATTGTATATGATTAGATAGTCACATTACAATTAAAATATTTTTAAATACTTAAACTATATAATAATTATTTTTTATGGACTGTCAGTGAATTGGATTTTTTCTGTAAACTGTTGGATTTTTTCTGAATTAAAATATTTTTAAATACTTAAACTATATAATAATTATTTTATGGACTGTCAGTGAATTGGATTTTTTCTGTAAACTGACATTCGTCTAAATAAATGAATTGAATCGCTCCCCTCATTGGACAGCACGGACGCATAAAGTAAGTATGGTTCGTTTCGACCCTCACGCGTTTTAGTACATATCTCTTCTATTGTGATTTAGATTAACAGTGTTGTATACACATTTGTGATCTCAATTATTATTTTATCACCCTCTTTTCATTAAATTTATTAAAAAGTCAAATATATACTTTTTATTTACAAAAAAAACCGCATGAAACTTTTGGGTCTTCTAGAGCCTTATGCGACTGCTCTTGTCACAAAACGAGGCGCGAGTACCGAAAGAGCGCGGAGATTAAGGAAAGGGTTGCCTAGGACCCGCGTCACCCTTTCGGCCTCGTGAGGTGCCAGGTCGGCTGCAGGAGATCATCATATCAGCTCATATACGTCCCCACCGAGGGGCTCGAGCCTACCCTGAACTAGGGCGATCATGCCTTAGTCGACCACGCGGGCCCAGTGCGGGTTGGTCAACTTCACACACAACCTTCGAGTTTCATCGCAGGCGTGTGCAGGTTTCCTCACTATGTTTTCCCTCACCGTTAAAGCAATCGGTAAGTATGTACGTAAGTTTTGAAAAACTCATTGGTACATTGGCCGTCCAGATTTGAACCCGGTACCTCTGGTTAGAAGAACCGAGTCGTTACCGGTTGAGCCACCGACGCTTTTTGACGCAGGAGATCACCACATTTTTAATACTTGCGCCTAACAGAGACCCTATGCCGGGTTCGGTTTTGGAGTTTTCTTTCTCTTTGACTGGTTGCAGGTCAAAGCTAACGAGGCTCATCACCGGATAGTTTTATTAGTATGTACACTTACTAAACGGCTAAAGCTACCACCCTCTTATCTAAGTCTTCCCGCCAAACATCAATATCAACAGCATTGATGTGTTCCGGCTTGAAGATAAGATTCCCCATTGCATTGGGGAAACTTGATAAGCCCGCTTTCGTCTTTGGCATTATCGTTACTAATCATCAGGTGAGATGACATCGGTGAGCGTCGGTGGCGTTACGTTTGGGACCGCTACCTCCTGTCCGGGAGGTCGTGGTTCGAATCCTGCCACGTACCAATGTGTTTTCGGATTTCGTTTATATATGTACGTTAATCCGACGCGCGCGACGCTCTAACAGTAAAGGAAAACATCGTGAGGAAACCTGCACATGTCTGTGAAGATACTCAAAAGTTGTGTGTGAAGTCGACCAACCCGCACTGGGCCCGCGTGGTTGACTAAGGCCCGATCGATCGACCAAATTCAGGGTAGGCTTGAGTCCCTCGGTGGAGGACATATTTTAGCTGATATGATGATACTTACTAAAAAGTGTAAATAGATGAGGTAGCCCACAGACATAGATCTAGATGGTGGCCTGTCAACTTCTAAATGCATCCGTCAAAGATCACTGAAGATAGATAGATAGATGAAAACTCACTGAAAGTGAGGACGTTTTCGTTTCGAGAGCGAGACCTCTGCCGCACTAGATAGCATCTGTGTGCCTGACAACCGCCCGCTTTCAACAATATTGGCTTGTCATCTTCTTTAAGCTATTACTATTTGAGTGTGATCTATCCGACCGATTTCACTCATGGCGACCACTTCGACTCCTAGTCGGTTTGCCGCGCGTGCGCTCGAATATGGTTTATGTAGCCAATCTTCGCAGCGAAACTCCTCGCGCACTGAGGGCCACCCTCGTAATTGTATGAAATGGTCGCAGGTGGTCTGGCCTTTAACTGGTCGCGTTTGGTATCAAGTTCAACTTTTAACTATTTAATTTTTTTTTATTGATACAGTTAGCTGGTAACACACACTCACTTGGAAATTGAAAGTGAGCACGTATTCTCCTCGCCTGGTCTCGCTCTGCCGCACTAGATAGCAATTGATACAGTTAGCTGGTAACACATACTCACTTGGAAATTGAAAGTGAGCACGTATTCTCCTCGCCTTGTCTCGCTCTGCCGCACTAGATAGCACCCGTGTGCCTGAATTGATACAGTTAGCTGGTAACACACACTCACTTGGAAATTGAAAGTGAGCACGTATTCTCTTCGCCTGATCTTGCTCTGCCGCACTAGATAGCACCCGTGTGCCTGAATCGATACAGTTAGCTGGTAACACACACTCACTTGGAAATTGAAAGTGAGCACGTATTCTCCTCGCCTGGTCTCGCTCTGCCGCACTAGATAGCACCCGTGTGCCTGAATCGATACAGTTAGCTGGTAACACACACTCACTTGGAAATTGAAAGTGAGCACGTATTCTCCTCGTCTGGTCTCGCTCTGCCGCACTAGATAGCACCCGTGTGCCTGAGCGCCGCCCGCTAATACACACTGCGCAGCGGTTGCTCGCGCTAACGTTCCGTGGAACCACGGCCACTCTCCTAGGGAGACGCGACCGCCCGTGGCACCTTCGCACGCTTCTTCCGCTATTGATCCTGCAAAGACAGATACGAAATAATTAATTAAATAAAAGACCCCCCCACCAAATTTTGGCCAAATTAGAGCTATTTATCTTTTTTTTAATTGCACCTAAAATCTACCCAGGGCAAAGAATAAAGACTATTTACTACGTAAGAAGCGTCGGTGGCTCAACCGGTAACGACTCGGCCCTCCTAACCAGAGGTGCCGGGTTCAAATCCGGATTCCGGACGGCCAATGTACCAATGAGTTTTTCGAAACTTACGTACATATACTCACCGATTGCTTTAAGGTTAAGAAAAACATCGTGAGGAAACTTACACACACACCTGCGAAGAAACTCGAAGGTTGTGTGTCAAGTCGATCAACCCGCACTGGGCCCGCGTGGTCGATTAAGGCCCGATCTACCCAGAATTATCTGGGTAGGCTCGAGCCCCTCGAAGGGGTCGTATATGAGCTGATATGATGACTACGTAAAAGAAGGTTAAATCCGCAAAATCATTTGAATGAATGGCGACTCTTGCTACGACACAATAAGGTGCAAATTCAGGTCGCACAGCGCTAATTACCTACAGTTATATTCACCTACAAGTTGCCTCTCTTTCTATCGCGTAACTCTTATCTCTTCCGACAATTGAATTTGCACCTTGCAAGGGGCCGCGCGGGCCTGCCCAGGGCGTAAGTGAATTAAAACACCATCCCTCTATCTCTTACCGTTTCGGTGGGCAGTTGACCATCTCCATGAATGGCTGAATGGATTTCTATCAAACATGGTTAAGAACCATTATGGTTAATCTAGCATTCAAATAAAAAAAAAAACGCACTGAAATCGGTCGACCCGTTCACCCTATTTGTTTACCGAGGTGTACTTTCTCGGTTGTTCCTCTCTGTGTAACATATAAATATATATCTATGCAAGTCTCCTGCCAAACAAATGGCTGGGCTTTTTTTTAAACTTTGTTTTGTATGAAAGCTTTTAAAGCGTTACGTTATCGGTATGTGATCTAAGATTTGCACAGTGTATATCATCATCATCATATCAGCCGAAAAACGTCCACTGCTGGACAAAGACCTCCCCCAAGGATTTCCACGACGACCGGTCCTGCGCTGCCCGCATACAGTGGCTTCCCGCGATCTTCACCAGGTCGTCAATCCACCGCGTGGAAGGCCTGCCTACGTTACGTTGTCGCCTCTCGAAAACTTTACTGCATGTCATTGCTTTTACCTAGTTCAGCATCATCGGGCGTGTCCACAGCCAAGTCAGTTGAGCTGCCCGCATGCGGCAAGTCTCGTCTTGGTGGTAACTCAGGGGGTGGTTCACCGGCCGCTCCGGCTAAAGCTTCGGGTGGCGGCTGGGACGTTGGAGCCGATCTCATGCAGTACTTGATGGTGGCGAGCCACGATTTCATGTCGTCTACGTCTGCTGCTTCGATAACGTACTCCATGTTGTTGTCGGCCTGTGGAGATTGTTATAGAATACAAATAAAAAAATATTTATTTGGTAAGTTAGTTACATTAAGAAGCTCTGCTACTCAAGGAAATATAAAACTATGTGCCTTCAGGTAGTAGTATCATCTCGTGTTAATAAATGGTTATTTTTTAAATTTTTTTTTTGATTCGCAATTGGTAAACCCTTGACAACATCTCATCTGGTGGTCAGTGGCGATGTTGCCGAAGATGGAAGCGGCCTTACCAAGATTCCCCAACGCAATGGGGAACTGGCTATCTTATCTTCATGCCGGAACACACCAATGATATCAACATTGATATTTGGCGGAAAGACTTGGATAAGATGGTGGTAGCTAGCCAGGCGGGCTTAGAAAGTGCCCTACCACCAACTAAACCGAGTCTTACAATTGACCCCGTCGGGAATCGAACCCGCGACCTCCTGTGTAAAGCCAGTGAACTTTGCCTCTGAGCTACGGAGGCGGTTGACCAACGAAAATTTAACCAACGAAATAAAATAAATGATAACAATTTGTTCTTAAGTTTCCCATACAAACATAAAATTACCACTTATTGAAAGGGATCGACCGATTCACAACCTTCTTTAACGGATGCCCATTGCAAACTGGCTTAGTTACCGCTCACGCGCCGAGGCGTGATGGGCACCCGCCCTCGACCCGGTGTCTCGCGTTTTGGCGGAATGGGTACTCAAACTGTTAAACTTTATAAACATGAGTCACGAAATTATAGTTAGTGGATAGATTACATTTTCGAAATACTTAATTTTGAAAAAGGTCAATTGGTGAATTTTTAGATTACTAAGAAAATCTCAATTATTATTCCTGCCGTAATATTCTGTAAAAAATGTACCTATTAAGATTTGACTATACATTCCATAAGTACAGAGCGCGCATATGGTCACTCAATACTCATATCGTAAGCATCAATTTTTAAAAAAAACGAATTAACAGTAAAATGTGATACTCGACCTCGACTTATGTTTAGTGAGTTTCCCAGTATCGGTTTTGAAATTGACCATTTTAAAAGAAAAAATACTTGAAAACACTGCTAGGAATTTGCCACGCAAGCACTCCACTAGCAGTCGATTATGACCAATAGCACTTGCGGGCGGAACGTCGCCTTGTTCTCACCCGTGGCTAGTGTTCTCACTATGAAATACGCGCTCTACACCTACAGAATGTATACTCAAAAGCTATTAAGGTTCAAAAGATACAGCCCTTTAAAAGTCGGAGAGACAGACAGATAAGGACAGACAGACAGGCTTAGTAATAGGGTCCTATTACCTGGTATGGAACTCTAAAAAATTTCTTATACAAAAATCAAATCAAAAAGTTATAAAACAAAGGTCTGTAAGTACACACTATACAATCTCTATGAAATTTTATAAAAACCTGATAACCTAATATAATAAAAACTAAACAAAAAACCTAATTTTATAAGAAAATAAGAAAACGTTTACAACCCAAGTTTAATGCCTACATTGAATCTCTTTGGATTTGGTGTAGTATGTTTGTATAAAATTATAAACCTGGGTCTCTTATACACTGTCCAGGCAAATATAACAACCAAGCCACAGTGATGTTGTTTTTCTAACATTATTTGTCAATGACTACTCCAAAAACATAATACTTACCCAGTAATTTGCTAAGCAAAAAGTACCGATAGTACTTTGACGTATCAGTAAAAAGTTGAAAGTCTGCTAGTAGTCACTTAGAGAAGTAAGCTCAGTGCAAAGTAGGCTATTTGCGAAGTAGTCAGAATAAGAAATTGTCTATTTAAATAGACACCAGGTGCTAGAGCGATTATATTTAATAACTTATACCAACAAAATGCATTTTTTTTTTGCCAAATTCAACTTTAAATATTTTAAGTTTACGCTCAGTGGCTCTACCCACGTTTTATTCTCGATTCCGTGGGAATTTTGGAAAACCTGGCCTTATTTCTTGTCTACATTATAAATGGAACTTGTGTGCAAAATGTCAAGTTCCTAGGTAAGGGTTTGGCCTGGGCGTCAGTCAGTGAGTTAGTCAAGACTTTTCTTCTTACACAGGGTGTCCTGCGATATAGTGCGACCCCGAAAGGAGGTGAAACTAGATCAAAAATTATCGACAAAAAAATATTTTTTTTTGCAGATTTAAGATTTTAGAAACATGTCGATTTCATTGAAATAAAAAAAATATAACAAATACTTGGCAAAGGGATTAAAGTAGCAAATAGCTCGCAACAAAGTAGCTATCATGAATTCAACTTTACTTTTTGTAATAAAAATACATTTTAATGCGGTGTTTTTTAAAATGACTTCTTAATTTATCAAAATTTTGCAAATATTATCAGAAAACTTTATGGCTTACTATTGTTCTTCAATCATATTCGCTTTCAAATAAAAAAAATCTGCACTTTAACTAAAAAAAAACAAGCTAACTAAGAACTTGTGAAGTGGGACCACTGAACCTCTTTTTTATTATTGTTGTACTGGTTCCCTTGCCTGGCTTAATAAAAAAGAGTCTCTACCTGAGTGGTGACGTAATCAGTGGTCCACTTCAAAGGTTCTTAGCTAGCTTGTTTTTTTGAGTTACAGTGCAGATTCTTTTTTATTTGAAAGGTAATATAATAAAGAAAAATAGTAAAATAAAATATACCCATAAAATTTTCTAGTAATATGGGCAAAATTTCGATAAATTAAGAAATCATTGAAAACAAAAGCTCATTAGAATGCATTTTTATTACAAAAAGTGTTTGATTCATGATAGCTACGTTTTTGTGAGCTATTTGCTACTTTATTCTATAATAGAATTTCTATTTGCCAAGTATTTGTCATAATATTTTTTTTATTTTAACGAAATCAACCTATTATACTTACTTTGGAAGAAATTGATATTTTTGCAAATTAGAGTCCTTGTAAAAAATTAAAATCTTAAATCTGCAATAAAAAAACAATATTTTTTCAAAATATTTTTGTCGATATTTTTTAAAAGTTTCAGCCCTTTTCGGGGTTGCACTTTATCGCATGACAAACTTAAGGGGATGCTTTGGCACGTGATGATATTGATCATTGTTTTGGTCATCTCCTCTTAAACATGTGTTCAGGCCAAGGCACTAGTCCTCTGAATGCACTTGGGTTTGATCATTAATAAAGTATGTTATGATAGCACCACTAAAGCATTTTTAATTTAAGGCCATTTTGTTGAACAGTATTGACAGAAAGTCATGCTACAACGTTGCTAAAATGTTACTAGAGAATTTAGGTATTAAGAGAATTAGGCAGCACTGCCTCCTATTGAACGCGAAAAGGGAAACACACGACCTGGACTAAGTTGGTGATTAAACTTTCTTCAGTTTTTTTATTATTTTTTTATTCACAATTGGTAAGCCCTTGGCATCATCTTACCTGATGGTAAGTGAAGATGATGCCGAAGATGAAAGCGGGCTTACCAAGATTCCCCAACGCAATGGAGAACTGGCTATTTTAGTTTTTTTATTTCCTTTTTGTCAATGTTCAGGCCACAGGCGGACTGAGGTCGAAAAGGTCTTTAGCGGGGCCGTGGTATCGCCGCAGTGGGCAACGCTCGACGATATGTTCCATGTTTTTGATGCAGTCTTCAACCAGAAATACGAAACAGCCTTTAACACTTAGGGACCCGCGCTTAAATTTGTAACACAAACCCTCGCTACCGGGTACATCGGACCCACTACAATATCACGTGTTTATTTCAAAACTGCTCAATAAAAGTGGTTGGTATTTTTGATATAGTTAATAATGTGCAAAAAGTAAACAAATATTAAATAAAGAACAAATATTTATTGTTTTTACTGAATCAAATAGTCATTACAAAAATTGAAGGAATTTGGGCATAGTTTTTTAACTAAACATAAACTAATAGTTATAAATTCTGTAACTATCTATTTCAAACAAAATCTTCTATACTTATTATCTACTATTATTATACTATATATATATAAGGTCTAACAAAATTAGCTGAAACTATTTTAAGGGCAAGTTCAGCAAACGAAACTGAACAACTTTTTCTTCAGCGACCATACTGAAATCTAAGAAAAAAAATCTACAATAAAAAAATAAGAAATCTTAATGAATGCGGCACTGGCCATCGTACCGTAGCAGCCGCAGCCCACGCGCCTCCGCCACAGATGATAATAGTAGCACAAGCCTCCGCTCCGATCATTCCGATTCTTTACCCGCAGCCTTCCTTCTTACATCCCAAACTTGTGGTTACAAACTTCATAGCACACCACCATGTCCAAATACTTTTGTACGGCATCTTCACTACGAAACACTTAACTTAGGCACAATACAAAAATTGTATTGTGACTTAGGCACTTAGGTCACAAAATGTCATAGGTTAGGCTTTGAGCAACGTAACTCAATGAGTGCGCGAGAGTAACTGAGATATTTATTTACATCACAGTTGCTTGTAGGAGCTTGCTCGTAGGTACATTTCGCGTGGTTCGTTCAACGACCTCAAATGCCTTTAAAGAAGTAGCCGCCGCCTTCAATTTCAATTTCTTCTTTTTCGTAAAGTGTAAATACCTGTTAGATTGTATTTTACTACCTACAGCAAAAAGGAACTGTAAGGTTTTAAGTATTTTAAATAAGAATTGATTGAGTGAACTAGCAAAGGTCAACGGCCGGGCACAGTGCACAGTTTTGTTGCGACACGTCACGAGTCCAGCAATGTAAACAAAAACCAGGACCGTACTACGAGAATATTATTTATTTAAGTAGGCAGTAATGGAATGTGGCGATTTTTTTTTAGAATTCGGTATGGTCGCTGAAGAAAAAGTTGTTCAGTTTCGTTTGCTGAACTTGCCCTTAAAATAGTTTCAGCTAATTTTGTTAAAGACCTTATATACACTATATATTTTTATTATTATTATTATATACTTTCTTTTTTATAATAATAATTATTATTATTTTTCCTTTTTTATTATGCGCGCTAACTGACAGCTTAGAATCTAAGCCTTAGATGGTAATCTACCGTCTTATACTATGGTCGAAAGGTACTAAGAACAGCAACGTCGCAAACTTCATAATTTTTAAGTAATTCAACAAAATACAAGGGACTGGGTCCACTAGACCCAGTAGCGAGTCCTTAAGTGTTAAAAACCGTCTGGGATATGTATAGTTATATACCTGCAACTGTTTGACAGAAGACAAAGGATGGAAATAGGCAAGTAGCCATAATCGACAGAAAAGAAAAACGCGCATGTGCAATAACATGATGCTGTCTGAGATATATAATGGCATAACCAACCTTCAACATGATAATGCGCGTCCGATAACTCATGTAATGTACTGGTCTTCCTGGCCGGCCATTATTGTGTCGGCCACTTCATCATACGTAAAAATAAAGATAAAAAGGATCAAACTGATCTTGATATCATATCTGAAACCTCGGAGGTAACAGAACAATTTGAATCTTTCTTTACAACTGTTCAATTACTCAAAACAATCCAAAGCCTTGACTTGTCGCCTATTCTCGCTTATCAATTACTTTCAGAAAATGTACCAAAGTGCGAAGAAGATTTTACATTCCGAAAAATTAATCCACACACAGACAGAAAAACTTTTAAGTTGTTGAAACTAAAATATAGTGAGGATCTTTGTCTTTGTTTGTTTGAGGATGTCTGTTAAATTAATAAATGATAAATAAATATTGTGGGACAAATCACACATGGTCATCTGGCCCCAAAGTAGGATTTCCTGTGTTATAAGAACCAGAGACTGATATATACATACTTATATACATTTAAATAAAGTCTGTAATTGAAACTTTAGCCCCTTACTAGGCTGATTTATTCAACATTTGTATTCATACTGGAGTGTTTCCAAATGTCATGAAATTTAGTAAAGTTGTTCCACTATTCCCTAGTAAACCCTAGTAAATATAGGCCTGTTTCTGTGCTACCAATTTCAAGTTTAAGTAAGGTTTTTGAAAAGAATATACAAAACCTAATGTTGACTCACTATAACATCAATAAAATAAAAGTTACTAAAACTCGACTATGGAACAGTATGAAAACAAGTGTTTCCCACCTTAAATCAATTCTTTCCTTTATTTTTCCCTTCATCTGGGGTAAAAATCGTCATCCTCTTGCACACCCTGGACACTTTATACAACGGGCCACAAATGACATTTCAAAAAACGAATGGCAGAACAAACAAGACGGCGGCAAAATCCTATATGTTCGACAACCAAACTGTAACCAATCTGAATCAATCTGGGTGACGAGGGGGTGAAGTCGGAATCAAGAGAGCGGCAGGGAGTGTCCATACTGTATGTTAGTACTAATATATATACTTTGACCAAAGATTACCTAGTATCACTTTTATTTGACCATATGTGTGGTCATAGCAGAACAATCATTGACAAATGACAATGTAAACGAGTTATTTGATTTTTCAGCAGACGGGTTTCTATATTTAATATATCAAATTAATCTACAGACCCAATAATCAGTGTACCATGTACTTGAATTATCATGTAGGGCATCCTTGCGGGCTCATGTTGACATTGTCTCCCCAAAGGCAGGGAGTAGTTTCAATGTAAACTGATCAAATTAGTTTATTATTATTAGCTCAGCTATTAGTTTCAGTGCTACTCAAATGGCCATTAAATACAATAAGCTAATACTTGAGTTTAAATACGTAAATAATGTTTAGAAAATAAAATTCTAGTGCTATGTCAAAATGTTGACTAAATCAGTGATAAATAAAAACTGTAGTTACCTACTTTAACCTACGGATAGATCAATATTCCATTTTTTTTTCTCTTTTTGTTATCATTGTTATTGCACTTATTGAAGCTCCACTTTGTCATGTTAGCAGACTGCGAGATCACATTAGTTGGTGGGAACCAATTACGACAGTTGACTGCATCTTTCGATCATAGGAAGTGCAAAAACAAAAAAAGAATAAAGTAACAAAATAATTTAAAAAAGACAACACCTTCAAAACAAGTGTTTTCGTGGCTGGGCATTTCCAAAGCTATTGTCTTCCGTGGCTCAGATATTAGGAAACTAAACACCCTACTACTCAGTTTTTGAGCTTTTGGTGGCAAATAGAACTCCCAATATTTAGCCTCCAATGTTCTTTACCAATGCCAACAAATACACAAAATGCCCTACACGTGACTGCAGGTGATGCTAAGAGCAACACCAGACAACAGCAGCCCCTTTCTTATGATTTTTGAATTTTGTAGGGGGGTAACTTGGTGTACAATGGTTTAAAATTAATTTTTGAAGCAATCAACTGACATTTAGTTCCACACAGTCTAGAAAAAAGTAACAAAATAGTTTAAAAAAAGACAATACCTTCAAAACAAAAGTGTTTTCATGGTCAGGCATTTCCAAAGCTGTCGTCTCACGTGCCTCAGATATTAGGAAACAAAACACTCCACTTCTCGGTTTCTGAGCTTTTGGTGGCGAATAGAACTCCAACATGTAGCCTCCAACAGTCTTTACTAATGCCAGTCGACATCTCTCCCATTTTTGTGGACCACTAGGCTGCTCCAAGCTCTCTGGTGTCAAATAATTAACTAAACCCTCCTTTCTACACTCAACTACTATCTTAGCTAGCTTAGTTTTACTATGTTTGTTGAGATTTGATGATAATTCGACCTCATCTGAATGCTGTTTGTGAAACAGGCCCTTACCGCGACGGAGGCCTTTGAAAGATAGCCTTCTGAAAAAAGGCTTGTGTTGCGTCTTCGGAGAGTCTGTGTCCTCTGAGTAGTCGCTTTCATCGTGAGCGTGGGTTCCGTTTGGAACTTTTTGCTGTGTTTTCAATCTTACGATCTCGTGTTCGAAATGCTCAGAGAAACTATCAACGAATTTTCGTAACAAATCTTTGTGGGACACCGGCGGGCGCGCGGGCTCGCTGCTAACGTGGACGTAGTGCATGCAAGCTTTGGCGAAGTCTTGGGCTACAGCTTTGGCCTGACGCTCGCAGAATTCCACCCATCCGTCTTCGTCCGACGGACCCGCGCCAGCCATGGCAAGCAGTCTCTTTAGCAGCTCCACTTGGATAGCAATCTTTTTGCACTCCACATTTAAAACAGTGAAAACCAAATGTTGTTTCACAATTCCACGACTTTATTTTGATTCCATGATGAATATTCGTTATCAAAATAAAAATTCACAATGCTTCAATCACAAGGTTCACTCACTCGCAAAAACAAGTTTTGTTGCCAGGTAAAATAAAATAATGACATATTTCTACCAACCTTTTGTTTACGTGTATGCTGGCTTTACTTACTTACCATAGACAAATTAATAATTTAGTGACATCTACTGGCTAGTAGCAAAACTATTTCAGTCTTAGATTTTCTATTCAACATCTACTGGCCGCTAGAGGTTTCTGCTCTCGTTTCCTATGACTATGACTGTGCTAATATGATTGATGTCGCATGTAAGCTACGCGCGCATTTTCAAGTTTTTAAAAAGTTTCGAGTTATTTCGAACTAGATTTTTTGATATATAAAAAGCGATTGTGTAGTTTGAGTGGGGGGTCCAAAAATAGCGCTATACTATTAAATTTAGTGTAATCTTATATTTTAAAAGAAATAAAAAAAAGTCGTCTTTTCTATATCCACCTATTTATTTGGTGGACCGATGACCTGGTGAAGGTCACGGGAAGCCGCTGGATAGTATTCTCTCTACTCTTTCTCTCTGTTATCGTGTGGCACAATTAACCGGCGGTTGCCTGGTGTTACACTTATGTGTTTCCTGTATTCTAATCACCGAAAATGATGCAAAATCGAAATGTATAATTGAAAATTATTTAATTTGGTATGCTATTTTTGCTTCTACACCTGCAGGATAAAAAGGCCCCGCTAGATTAAAAAATATTTTCGACTTGAATTTATGCAATTTCGTCAAGTTTTTATGAAATAAAATGCACATTTATACAAATACAAACGATATATATTTCATATGTACGTTTATCCGACGCTCTTACGGTGAAGGAAAATATCGTGAGGAAACCTGCACACGCCTGCGGAGAAACTCGCAGGTTGTGTGTGAATTTGACTAACACGCACTGGGCCCGCGTGGTCGACTAAGGCCCGATCACCGTCAGGGTAGGCTCGAGCCCCTCGGTGGGGACGTATGTGAGATGATATGATGATGATGAAACGATATAATCGAAGTCCCCATGCAGTGTTTAGGTGGGTAGATCTGGAACAAAAAAGTGCCCCGCTGCTGGATGGAAACTTAGTAAACAAAGCAATTTCCGCCATTATCGCGTAGGTAGGTACATATGCTTTATAATTAATAAATTAGGTACCTATAGGTACATTGAACGAAGTAACCATTTTCATAGGTTTTATCTGCCTGGCTCATTGAGGCACGTTTGATAGAACTTCATGATGATGACTAGGAGCGTATAGATCGTGGCATCTAAGTTGAACAGTGCGCAGTGTCTTATTTTCAAGTCTCAATCGTATAGTGCGGAATGCGGGGTCACGCACACCAAGGGACGTTGGCCCCCCGCGTAACCCGAGGTACATTCGCGGGCTCCCCACCTACGCGAACGACCGCCATTTGTGTTTGACTTATACACCGCGAACTGTACTAACTTTCTATAAAAATCTATAGGAATTCTATAGGGAAAAAATATCAAAAAATAAACAGAGATGGCTAATTTGTAGAACGATTTCTAACTGTATTTTTACTTAGGTTTTTTGGTGAGCAATAAAGTAAAGATTTCTAAATAAGAATTTTTTGTTGAATAGGTTATACCCAACCTATTCAACAAAAAATTAAGATACTTATTAGGGTAAATTGACCCCTTAGCCGGCCATCACCCGTTTCCGGCCTCTTCACGCTTTAGTTTGAATAATAGATAAAGTTCACAAAAAATCTTTTAAAATTTCGCTCCATTCGACCCGGACGAACTTCACGTATAACAATTCTCAAGCTTATCCTTGAAATTCGAGTAATATTATGCTCTCAGTCGCCATTTGTAAATGAGCAGTGCGGACGCGTCTAAATATAAGAGAAAAAATAACGAGTGCTTTGGAGTTCAGCGGTAAGTTTTGAAGTGTTGCATTGCTTTGTGGGTGGTCAATTTCGATTGTGGTTTCGATGACTTGTTTGTTTTCAGTTTTCAAGAGCCAAAACTAATCCAAATCTTATAATTTACGATAATATATGTGGCCGGCTGACCGGTAGTGAATTTTGTTCAAAATCCTGTTTACGGCCAGGCAGCCGAGAACCGGTTTTGTATATGACTATATTATTTGTCTTTTTTACGGGAATCTTAGGTTTATGAACATAAATTCCATTATATTTTTATTAATTTAGGTTTTTGCGAATTAAGAACTAGATTCCGGCCACCCATTTCCTTTATATTTTCAAAGATATGACCCTCTAAATATGCCACGATTTTGGTGGCCGCCTTCTAGGTTTACCGATAACCCGTTCTCGGCTTACCTTTAGTGGCCGCCTTCTAGGTTTACCGGTAACCCGTTCTCGGCTTACCAATATTTTAGTGGCCGCCTTCTAGGTTTACCGGTAACCCGTTCTCGGCTTTTTAACATTTAAATAAGAACAGCCTTATTTCTTGGACATTAAGACTAAAATTCCATCGAAGAACATAGTGGCCGACAACTGGTAAATAGGAGGCCGGGAACTAGACAAAGTGGCCGACAACCGGCGATTCTGCCTTATTTCTATTAATATATTTTTTAATTAAAATCCAATAAATATACGAGACAAATAGTTACTTTAAAGAATATTACAATATATTAGGAATACACGTCTTTGAAAATGAAAAAAAATTGTAATTTATTTCATTGACAGAATCTTGCCTGAAGTCTACAACTGGCTTAATTGGCCGACAAGGGGTCAATTCACCCTATATATATTTTTTAAATTAAAAATTTGTGTGCGTTTGGCTGCACCTCACCTGATGGTAAGTGCCGATGCAGTCGACGATGTGACACGCAAGCTCAAATAGTCCCTATTCACTCTCTTCTTGAAGATTCCTAAATTATACGAATCGGGGAATACAGACGTCGGAAGGGAATTCCACTCCTTGGCCGTTCGCATGATGAACGAAGATGCAAAACGCTTCGTGCGTAAATGTGGAACATTGACGACAAAAGCACAGTATATATATTAGTACTACAAAAGGGTGGAATCGCCCTCCGCGCCTGGTCGTCCGATGATGAAATGGAGAGGGGGGGAATGAGGTTGTGAAGCTCCAGGGCACACTCTCCGAAATGAATCCTGTAGAACACCGATAGACAGGCGACTTTGCGAAATAATTTATAATTTAAATATACATGTACCTACTTATATTTAAGTACCTAACGAAATAAATTAACTATCTTCGACGAAATAAGTGTAGCTCGGCCTAATTATCGACGAGGAATTTTATTATTTTATCAATGAAACAATGATTTAGGCTGTGATAGGTTTTTATTTCGGTTCCACACCAAAAGCCCCAAAACACTAGGTATATTATAAATAGCTGGTACCTATTTAAAGTTAATCACTCTTCTGAAGAGAGACATTATGTGTCATAAAGGTATCAGCATTGAGCAGATAGGTCTCACATAGATTCTTCTCTTCAAAATCTTTTAGAACATCTTCATCAAGGTACGAATTAATTATTGCTGTACAACGCAGATCAGACGCGGCGAATGCCAGCGGTGCGCGCAGATTATGCACTGCCATTTTCGAATACACTTTGTTTGAATTTGACAGCGGTAGAACGTCAGATGCTCGGAGAAGAACGATTTTGGAACGAATCTCCTTTGGTTTCGGGCATGGCAAACGTGCTCGTTTTAACATCTCTTGCGCCGATTTCGTTAACGAATGCGCGTATTGAGCAGAATGGGTCGCACGCTTTAAAAGAGTGCGAATATGGTTCACGACTCCTTCGGCTAAAGCTTCTTCCGTTTCGAATTCGCTCAGACGATCTTCAAGGAAAGCTTGTATTTCTTCTGTCGTGCCACCAAGTAGGAATACGGTGCCAGTAAGACCTGCAAAAAAGCGTGCGTTAGCTAATGAGCATCACGTAAAGTCCAAGACCGTTGGGCGCACTGTTGGGCGAGGTTGCTGTTCCTTAAAGCTGTGTACATTAAAGCTTAAACTGATTGAGGGCCAACGGCGAGCACTTTTTAGGGTTCCGTAATCAACAATACATATTAATCACGCCGACCAAGTAGTACGTCGTGTACAATAAATTTTTAGGATTTTGTTTTCGTTGACGTAATCAATCGTGTGGGGTATCGTTGAATAGGTCTTTAAAAACTACTAAGGGTTTGCTAAAATCATTTTTCGATTCAAAGATCCGTTTGCGAAATATTAAGCTTTAAAGTAATAATTTTGTTGGAGTCAATGTCCCACCCCCTACCAGCTGAACCGCTATTTTAGGACATATGTTTTATATTATAATCAATTTAAAAGGAAAACTATCACGGCTAATTAGGCTTTCTTAGTTTAGGAGTAATAGTCGCCCAACTTAAAATGTGCAGTTGGATTTGTAAAAAAGTTCATAGATTTTCCATACGAAATGTTCTATTACCAACTGAAAATGTAATTTTGTTTTTCAAAATATACATTTATTTTTTGAAAAGACTACTGAACCCTACTTTGCACAAATCCGACTCGCACTTGGCTGGTATTTTTACGTGAGGTGCGGTTTATCTATGTGCTGTCTTACCACTGTTTTAAACTGAACTTCCATGGAATTTAGGGGCTCCGTGTCGAGGCTACCGATCACTAACTTACTTGTAAGGAACTTCGGTTAAGTAAAGCACCTATTATAACGAAATTGATGTTTTTTCTAATCATCACAGCACACTGAACAATTTTGCCCCTCATAATCAATTCACAAAAAAGGACTTTTCATACAGATTGTTAAGGCGATTGACCAATTTTGTATGAAGACTCCATAATTTCTTTGGAGAACAGACTATGGGTACCATGGGGAAAGTTATTGAGTATGATGAGTATAGAATCCGTAGTTAACAGGTACTACACAAATTTTATTACACTCTGTACATTGGCTAAAGTTATCGTAATATGTCCAAACTCAATTTATACACGGATTTGTGTTTATGGCAATACGAGTATTACATACATAACACTCAAGTTTTTAACCGACTTCAAAATAAGGAGGAGGTTTCTCAATTCGACCGTATATATTTTTTTTTACGTGTGTTCGCGGATAACTTCGTCGTTTATGAACCGATTTTGATGATTCCTTTTTTTGTTGGAAAGAAGATATCCCAAGGGTGGTACCATGATAAGGAAACCAGGATTTGATGTTGGCAACCCAAAGAAATCGAGGGGAACCTTCGTTTCCTGTTTGAAGTCGGTTATTTTTTGTTCAAAATTATAAAAAATGGCGTCAAGAAGAAGTGTTCATTACACTTGACTTGATATAAGATGATGTAGGGGTGTAACGCGGTAACGCAGTTATTTAACCTTTTGAAAGATCTATTTCTTCTTTTTCTATGCTTTCTTTTCTATTTCTTGTGACATGTGCTTATAAAATCTAAACATATTTAATTTTACTAATTAACTAAATCTTCGAAACTGATACCTTTTTAAGACCCATCTCGGGTCTTTTATTTCAAAAAAAATTGTTTCACGTTCGTTTTCAACCCACGCCCAACCTCCCTACCTACCCACGACGTGCTACAAGGGTACGGACACATCTAAGTTCAACCAGGTTCAACAGTGCAAAGTACATAACGGGGTCGCGCGCACCAAGGGACCCGCGTAACCCGCGCTACGCCCGCGCGAACGACGGCCCTTTTTTCAACTTATACGCCGCGAGTAGTACGCGACGTAACCGATAACTACGGCACTACTTGGTTGGAGGTGAAATTAAAGTCTCTGTTTGTCAAATAATGTAAAATTGTAAGAAAATGTTATACATTTTATAAGCTACTGGAGGTGGGTCACAACTGACTGCGCAGCAACGTAGTTTATTATATTCTCTTTGTGCGCAGCCTTGACACCACAGTCAGCCGAAGTCGCCAGCGCACAAAAATTAGTTACACGCGTAATCTACTTCTCCAACTATTAATGGTGGCGTCACGGCTAGGGGCGCTATCATCTGTCCGAGAGGTTGTGGTTCGAATTCTGTCACGTACCAATGTGATTTTGATTTCATATGTACGTGTAAGAGATCACGTCAGGGGTACCACTGTAGGAACGGTGTGATCCTACTCTTCGAGAGCAAAGGGAGATATCTCTGCCAGGCGAGGTGGTATGCCTGGGGTCCGGTCGTGGACCTACCGTTGATGGTTGGTACTTGCATTTATATTCAGTGCTAAAGAAATGTTAATAGCGCGTTCTAGATGTCGTATTTCTTTTGTCCTCTCTTCGCTTGTGTTAAGATTTAGTGGCGGGTTACTGCAGTTGCCGCCACGTACGTTTATCCGACGCTCTTACAGTGAAGTAAAATATCGTGAGGAAACCTGCACACGCCTGCGAAGAAACTCGAAGTTTGAGAGCTTGTGAGTGAAGTTGGCCAACCAACACTGGGTCCGCATAGTCGACTAATGCCCGATCGTCCTAATTCAGCGTAGGCTCGAGCCCCTCGGTGGGGACGTATATGAGTTAAAAGATAATTAGGTCTAAGTATTACCTTGTTCCTCTAAAACTGCAGCCATCTCTAATACAGTGCTTACTCCAGTCTCGTAGCCCAGCAAATAGAAATTATCGTGCACTTTAGTTTTCTTTTGCAAAAACTGAAATTTAAACATTTTTGTTAGTAAAATCATATCAAAATATTGATCACCAGATGATGTCCACAGTTGGGTAATACGGCTCCTTCATTGACCTCCAGGTGTTGCCGCAATATCTTACGAAGCAAATGGTAAATATAAAAGAGGACAGTCAGCATATTTGGAATACAGCTTGCATTTCGGTATAGCAAGCTAGCGCAAAATCTACAGGCGCCATCTTCGCTGTATGAGCGTAAACTATTAGTAGACATGGGTACTTAAAAATATGGTTTGACAGTCAGCCAGCCCGCCATAGTTCTAACACAGTCTAAGAATCCATACAGTTCGTCCAACGCCTTTGATAATCGCGTCATCGCCGACATCACGAGTCACTGATCACAGTACCAAGGGTTGTCACAACACTTGACAATAAAATTAAAGAAAATGCCATCACGTAGAAAAATCACTTCAATAGTGTAAAATCGATATTTGAAGGTACCTTAGATCTCTGATCAAAAATCCGTTGTCAGAATCACAAAATAGCGGCCATTTTGATTTTTTACTTACTGAACCGATTGCTTCCAAAATCGATATCTGAAGCCCCCTGAGGTCACTAATCACGAATCCGTTATCAGAATTGAAAAAAGTGGCCGCCATTATCAACTTTTAAGTTACTGGACTGATTTATTTTGTGATAGTTATATTTTATCATAAGATAGTTTAGTATAATATACGTCACATTTCGTGCATAATCTAATCATAGTGAATATAATTTGGAATACCCTTATTCCAAATTACCTGGACCACATCTCAAACCAAGGTTTCAGTCATTTTGCATTCAACTTAAAATTTAACTTACTAAAAGTTATCTTTCTTCTTAGATTTTTTGAAGGCTGATAATCACTTGGTTTTACTACCATTTCATGATTTCTTAAGGGTCTACCTCGTACACAAACATCATGATTGCCCAAAAACAAAGTGGTAGGTATTCCAAATATGCTTCCTACTCTAAGGTTCTGTTGCTTTTGGTACAGATTACAAAATAGTTACTTCGTCTTTTGGCATCTTCTCACCTGATGGTATGTGACGATGATGTCGAAGATGGAATCGGGCTTACCAAGACTCTCTAACGCACAAGGGAACTGGCTATCTTATTTTCAATACCAAGACTCTCCAACGCAATGGAGAACTGGCTATCTTATTTTCAAGACGGAACACATCAATGATGTAAACATTGAAGTTTGGCGACAAGACTTATTGTTAGATATAATGGTGGTCGCTATCGGCTTAGAGAACGCCCTATTACTAACCAAAACGAGTCTTACAAAGTTAGTCCTCGTCGGGATCGAACCCGCGACTTGCTGATATAAAGCGTATTGACTAACCAGAAGTGGCGAAGTAGACGAGAGAATTTACCAAAAAGATCTTTCAACACAAGGCCCGTACCTACCATAGCATGTCTCCTTGCTCTCTCCTCGATAGTCTCGTGGTCGTTGTCAAGTCCGGGTTGCAGCACCAAAGCAGGCAGCTTCAGACGCTCGCAGAGAACCCTGAACCTCTCATGATGCCCTTCCAACCCTGGCAACACGCACAAGTACTGCCGGGTCATGTCAAACTCGTCATCTCTCTGAAAAACATGATATTGGTATTAATGAGCATAGCTGAGCAAGTTACTGGATAGTTTAGATAGTTGATACTTTTGACTAGATTCTTGGTATAACATTATATCATTTATTTTTGGTATTTATCGTCTTATTAGATTATCTTCAGGCAGACTATTTATTTACGTTAACAATATGTACGTTTATTCGACGCTCTTACGGTGAAGGAAAACATCGTGAGGAAACCTGCACACGCCTGCGAAGAAACTCGAAGGTTGTGTGTGAAGATGACCAATCCTCACTGAGCACGCGTGGTCAACTAAGGCCCGATTGCATAAATACAAAGACCGATGTAACACAGACACCCGTAGTGTATGCAACATTATCCTGATGATGGCTCAAATCTGTCAAAACCCAGTTGAAACACAGCGGTCTGTAACGCAGCCGCATTGTTTCTATAATACGAGTAGGTCAATGAAAAAGCGGATTCAACACAGACATCCGTCTGTGCTAAATTATCTTGCGAATGGCTGCAACACAGCAGCTATAAGTTCTATAAGTTGAGCGAGCGAAGCGAGAGATAATAGGTTCGTTAGGTTTAATGATAATACTGTCTCCCCCTTCCCCTCAGCTCAGGGAAGGGGCAGGGGCGAGGGGGAGAGCATCGCATCGCGAGGCTTTTGACCTTCTAACGAACCTATTATCGCTTGCTTCGCTCTTCAGCGTCTGACCATAGAAACAGCTGAACTGTCCAGTATTACAGCCGTTTTTGTTAAAACAATGTCTTTCGAAACCGATCACAGCGCAGACAGTTTTCAGATGTCTGTGGTGTAGTTGTGTTTGTAATTATTTATATCTACAGACCCGGCTGCGGTACAGAACAGCTATTGTCTGTGTTGCATCCGCCTTTATATTTACGCGGCCCGTTCGCCCTAATTCAGGGTAGGCTCAAACCCCTTGGTGGGGACGTATATGAGCTGATGATTCTGTCTGAATATGATGTTCGAAACAAGAAAAAATCTTATGTAGAATTAGTAAAAATATGTACCAATAATTAAACATTAAAAACTTGACTGCATTAAAACTTAACTCCTTAACTAAGACGAATCTAATGATACTTCGCACTCCAAAATCCATCAAGTTCTTTGGTCTACAGAGCGTGCCAAAGAAATAAACGAATTTTGGAGTTTTTTGAGACTCAAGAAAAAGATAAGTAAGACGCATTATTCTAAATTAATTGAATTAGAGGGAGATCATGCAGAAAAATAAATTTTTTTTGTTCCATTTTTGTATTTTTATATTGATTCCGAGAACTTTTTGATTCACCCTATAGGTATTATGATTATGGAGGCGTTAAAGGGACAAAACAGAAATATTTTTAATACCATAGTTGAGCTGTTCATAAGCGTTGACAGGAATACTTTTTCCGTGGTTGCTAGTACCTTGTCTGAGTCGACATAATTGTGGTATGTTAAAAATCCTTTCACTTTCTTTTTACATTGATTCCAAGAACTTTTTGATTCACCCTATAGGTATTATGATTATGGAGGTGTAAAAAGGGCAAGAAATTTTTTTTTATACCATAGTCGAGCTGTTCGTAAGCGTTGACAGGAACACTATTTCCGTGGACGCTAGTAGCTCGTCTGAGTCAACATAATTGTAGAATGTTGAAAGTCCTTTCACTTCCTTAAAACCATGATCAAATACAGTTTCTTCTAATTCTCGTAACCTGGAATAGTACGCAACAATAGATATAGCTTATCAGGTTATCAGGCATGCTTTGGCTGATCATGATCATCGTAACATCAGCCACAAGACGTTCACTACTGGACACAGGACTCCCTCAAGTTGGGGGGTTTTGCTGTAATCGTCACGCTTGGCAGGCGGGTTGGCGTTCTCAGTGTGCTGTGTAGTGGCAAGGTGGCAACGACGCTGCTGCCCAGCCTCCGGAGTATATCCCTTAGTAGCCTCTTATAACACGCTTGGGGTAGTAATTATAATAATGATGTCATCCAACTGATTTCGGTGATGGCGACTTCCACAGATCAGCCAATTATAATAGGGACTAGTTCGGGTAGAGATAGGATGGTGCTATTCTGTGGAGGCATCACAAGCCAACAATAATTGCACAAATTGCAATAATTAGTATAAGTTCTTTATTTACCAATTTCAAAACAAAATACAAAGCAATCAATCATCTAGCACCATGAAACCTAAATGATTTGTCTAGGTGCTCACAGTCGTCTACGACCTACATATTTACAATAACAAAAAAATATACAGAAACAGATAAGTTATGCAACAACCAATCTTCAATGAAGAAGGTATTTCAAATGAATGTGTAGGATATATAAATAAATTGTATAGGCACGGTGTGCACGGCTTCCCGCGTAGCATTTAAGATAATATTGTGTGTTTGAGCATACACAAATCAACAACTAACAATACAATTCATTAGTAGCAAGCAACGAATAAAGATAGGTACCTTATAATCCTTATATTGTTAAAAAAATACAAATAATCTGGGTTTGTATGGGATGTACAGTCTATACTGGTTTTTACTAGAATAATGAACTACTCAGTAAAGTAGGCCTAATTAAGTTTTAGTTATATACAAAATTTCTTTAGAGCCGTTCGAGTCATGTTTTTTTATCCACAATTGGTAAGCCCTTGGCATCATCTCATCTGATGGTAAGTGACGACGATGCCGAATATAGAAGTGGGCTTATTATTATTATTGAGTAGAAATAATAAACAACCTACGTTTGTATAGAAGGTACCGTAACGAACTAAGTTTAAATAAAATTGTTCGAACCCTTTTTTAATAAAATAATAATAATTAGTATTTTAACCCTTTTCCATTCAAATTCGTCCATCACTTAATCACTTAGAGCACCGGACACACACACAAACACATATACACAGACACACACACACATACACAAACCTACATTTATTCAAAAAAGTTTAATAAGACTATTAATGTAAATTAATCGACTCCTATCAAAAATTTAACTACGATTTCTTGCCATTACAATACCTTCTTTGCTCATCAGTCACTCGAAAGTAAAAAACAGTCTTATAATCTACCTTGGGGTACACCAGTTTGTTACTAACAGGTATTTTTGTAATAACCAAACAACCAAACGATTTTATAGCTTATACCCAGAAATTTGTTACCCTCCCCTTATTATATAAAACATCTCATAAATATATAGTATACTATCTATCTTCTGCCCATGGCTGATAAATTATTTTTATTTATTAAGTTTCTTTCTGTAATCTTTTTTTTAAAATCCACAATTGAAAAGTTTTTGGTATCATCTCACCTGATGGTAAGCGACGATGATGCCGAAGATGGAAGCTTTTCAATTGTGGATTTTAAAAAAAAGATTACAGAAAGAAACTTAATAAATAAAAATAATTTATCAGCCATGGGCAGAAGATAGATAGTATACTATATATTTATGAGATGTTTTATATAATAAGGGGAGGGTAACAAATTTCTGGGTATAAGCTATAAAATCGTTTGGTTGTTTGGTTATTACAAAAATACCTGTTAGTAACAAACTGGTGTACCCCAAGGTAGATTATAAGACTGTTTTTTACTTTCGAGTGACTGATGAGCAAAGAAGGTATTGTAATGGCAAGAAATCGTAGTTAAATTTTGGTATCATCTCACCTGATGGTAAGCGACGATGATGCCGAAGATGGAAGCCGCCTCACCACGATTCTCCAACGCAATGGGGTTCTGGCTATCTTATCTTCAAGCCGGAACACATCAATGCTGTTAACACTGATGTTTGGCGGCAAGAGTTAGACTTACTTACGCTATATCTTAAGCTTGATAAAACACAGCCTCTGGTCTTGTGTTATACTTGGTGTATACAAAATTTTATAATCCGATAATCGTTAACCACCTCCGTGGCGTGATGGTTAAGTCCATTAGCTTAACAGGAGGTCTCTGGTTCGGTTCTCGGCGGAGTCTAACTTTATAAGACTCGGTTTGGTTAGTAGAACAGTATTTTATAAGCCCGCCTGGCTACCTACCACCATTTTACAGCAAGACAGGATTGATGTGTTCTAGCTTCAAGATAGCCAGTTCCCCATTGAGTTGGGGAATCTTGGTAACCCCGCTTCCATCTTCGGCATCATCGTCACTTACCATCAGGTGAGATGATGCCAAGGGCTTACCAAAAGCAGTGGTAGTAATTTTCTATTAATGTTTTACCAGTAACTCATCGATAGTTTGACAGTGATAATGCTGCTCTAACAGATCATTTTTTCACGTCAAAAATGACAGTTACTGCTGTACAGTCAACGTAGGAATAACATCTTCAGAATACAACATGTTGTGCGCGTCAGTTATAATATCACATCAAAAATGATACTTACAGCTGTACAGCTATCGTAGGAATAACATCTTTAGAATACGACACGTTGTGCGCGTCAGTTATCACATCACATCAAAAATGATACTTACAGCTGTACAGTTAACGAAGGAATAACATCTTTAGAATACGACACGTTGTGCTCGTCAGTTATGATATCACATCAAAAATGATACTTACAGCTTTAAAGTTAACGTAGGAATAACATCTTCAGAATAGTCTAGTCACGTTGTGCGCGTCAGTTATCATGTCAAAAATGATACTTACTGCTATACAGTTAACGTAGCAATAACATCTTCAGAATACGACACGTTGTACGCGTCAGTTATCGTGTCAAAAATTATACTTACTGCTGTAGAGTTAACGTAGGAATAACATCTTCAGAATAGTCTAGTCACGTTGTGCGCGTCAGTTATCATGTCAAAAATGATACTTACTGCTGTACAGTTAACGTAGGAATAACATCTTCAGAATACGATACGTTGTGCGCATTAGATAAGAAGGAAGCTATCGCTGGCACCTTCGCTAGTTCCAAGCCTAGATCTAGAAGAGTAGCGTGGTCTGCCGTGTCGTCTGATAATTCGATATCTGCAATAAAAAATAGCTCATGATTATAATTAAACTTTTAATGTGTCCAAAATATTTTGAAGGTTTTTTTTCTTTAACAGGGTAACAGTTTGTTGGACACTCCCAGTACAACTGGAATAACGAAGTGCAAAAGGACCTGAACGCCACAATATATTTTACATTCTAACGTATCTTTCAACTGATTTTCAACAAATCTGTTTTTTATTTAATCATAAACAAATCTTTTATCTACCTAGTACCTATGATTCTTATAATCGACTATTTGCTGTACTTTAAATGGAAAAAAAATCTGCGACTCTTTCACCGACCTGCCACCCGCGCAATCTGCCACAACAGCGGCGCGTGCGCGGCTCGCTGCGTGTGCGCAGCTATGGCCTCCACAGCCAGATCACTACAGAGCGCGCGCTCCACCGCGTCTATCGCTGCTCGGTACGATAGCACGTCTTCTGACAGTGTTTCGTTGGTTACCTAGAAATTAAAAGATTCTTGAAGAATCGACAAAGCATACTATCCATCCACAGCGTCCCCTAGTGTTGGCGATGTCTTTGGTCGACGGAAGTATTTATTTCCAATCGGATGGGGTGATGGAATTTTTACCCGATTACCTGAAGGAGGGTAATTATTTGGGATGTATGTATGTGTAGGTCTGTTTCTTTGGTTGAGCCTGTAACCTAAACAGCTTGATGGATATTCGAGCGCGAGGTGTCGTTAGATTTGTTTAGATCCTATGAGTGACATAGGATATGTTTGAACCTGCTGCCAAAAAGGAGGTTAAAGTTTTTATATAGTCGGGTTTTTAATTTTTTAGTTGTTATATTGCCACTAATAAAAATTAGGTAGGTACTTAGATATAACGCTGTAATAATGTTCCCTTTGTATTTGGTTTAGAGTGGGGTGTACATGTAGAAGATGTTTTTCCATTTACGATAAATACTACAAGGTCTCCTAAAGACCCCTTTCGCGGAATCTATGATGTAGATAGACAAGAAGCCTTATGAGATAGAAAATTTTTCAGTGTTTATGTAAAACGTACAAATCTATAAAACTTATATCTGGTTTAGTAGGAAAAAGGACGTCCATTCGGTTGGAGTTCAAAATAGGCGAATACTACAACTTTAAAAGATAAAGGCCCCGAAACAGTTACTTACCTTAAGCGATGAAATGTTAATAGTTTTAGCTGGGAGATCGTCTTTTACTCGATTACAACAAATCGGATGTCCAACAAGAGTTCCTGAAGCAATGACTGAGAAATATCTGAAAGAGAAAATGCAGGCAATTTAAGTTCTAACTTCAGGCAATTCAATTATTGTACAGAGAAAGCTAAAGAATTTTTAAGAAACAACTACTAAGCATAATATTTTTAATCCAAAATTGATAAACCCTTGGCATCATCTGACATAAAATCATAATCATAAGAAATCAGTTTGTCATGTAGCAGAACTAATTTACAGACGAATCTTATTACTTTAAGCAATGACTCATAATATATTACTGGCGTAAGGACCCGGCTAACGCGCGCGAACAATGCTCCCAGAGAATTGGTGCGAAAAACGAAAGTTTCGCACACTCGCGGCTCAGTCGTCTGCGGGAAATTGTAGAGTGCAGTAGAAAGATATTCCATATAAAAATGCCTTATTGTGCTGTTAGAGGCCGTAAATATCATGAAAGAAAGGCTAAAAAATAAACATGGTATATCGTATCATCGGCAAATAACCTTACAAATTTTTTTTTCTTGTAAACAAATTAAATAAACGCATTCTAAAGCGACAGTTAAACCAACGCTAGTTCGTACGAGTTATGTCAGATGACGCTACTTTTTATTTGTTGTATGAAGAAAATCTGAGTAAAATATGGAGACGGGCGGATCCTTCTGTCCAAATCTGTGACTTTAAGTGAGTAATTCTTGTAAAGAAACTGGGCGACCGAGCGTTGCTCGGATTCTCCTAGTCCTGCAGACTAAATTTAATGTACATATATAGTTATTACCTTAAAAAACCATTTTTTCAGGAATAAACCTACTTAGATAGGCTTAAAATGTAAACAATTACCTAAATACAATACATCCAAATCGTTAGCCATTACCACGTAAAAACAAAAAAAAATTATTAAAACGATCGTTTTGAATCACCTCACACATACAAGTAAGTACTAACCGAAGTGCTGGACACAGCTTCCTCGACACCGTATCCAAGCTCCCAACCACAGCCGTTACATTATCCAGATCTCCAGCATGAGTTGCAACTACGTGAATACCCTCAACTGGTCCCAATCGAATTCCATCCTGCAGCAGACTGGCTACCCCCTTATTACTGCTAAGGTCTTCAGTGGACACTTGAATTTTTATACACTGTTCTTCCCATGATCTGAAAAATTGTTCTTATGAAGGACGGAAAATTGTTTACAAACCGACTTCAAAAAAGTAGAAGGAGGTTCTCAATTAAAAAGTATGTTATGCGTTTACTTCGCCAATTGTTAACCGATTCTTTTTTGTTTTATAGAATAAGCCTTCAGGATGGTCCAAAATAAATTGTATGAAAATTTTTGGTATAGCAATAAAACAAAAAAATATCCTAACTATAATTTTATAAATGTGAAAATGTGTTTGTTTGTTACCTTTTCACGCTTCAACACCTTGACCAATCTTGATGAAATTTGGTATGCAGGTAGCGTGTGTTACTGGGAAGGACATAGCCTACTTTTTATCCCGTAAAAATAGAAAACTCCAATGCAGTTTCTGAAGAAACTGAAAAAATACTCTTTTTACAAGCTTTTATTTAGTCAATCAATTAATCAAAACAATTAATTTTACAGAGGTGTTTACACACACTTTTAAATATAGGCAATAAAAAATATTGTATATTACAAATAATGTCATGATTCAGATTACAGTTTCAGGTAATGGTATTTGTTATAGAGTCAACATACATATCTTTGTCATTTACATAATCTATTATTTTATAATATCCTATATAGCACAAACATTTTTTGACATGAATCTTGAATTTATTCTCTGACAAAGTAGTTACATTTTCTGGAATTTTATTGTAGTTTCACCTGTCCCGGTGTAAAGAAATCTTGCGAGTTTATTTTGACCCACTTCCCGGTTTCCGATTGAAATGAAGATTTGCATTCATATGTATATCGCATGACAGTGCAATATTAAAAGCTTGTAACTATAAGTTGTTAGGTTTTTCTAAAATAATTTCATAAAATAATTTACTAATTAGCATATCCTGACATACTTCCCGAGGGATCGGGGGATCTGGAAAACTCATTTCAATGCTCGCGCACGTCGGGGTCGCAACGGAGCAACGGATTGAAGTAATTTTTGTACAGAATTAGTTATGGATGGGTTAAAACGTGAGGCTAAACGAGCGTGATTTGGACTGAAATACCACATGTTTTAAAATACGCGTCAATTTTTTGGACTTCCAAAAGCAAAATGTTCAATCAGCTGATTAGGAAGTTAAGTATCTATTATTAATTATCACTTACTTGATCTTCAAATGGAGCTGGTTAGGAATCTTGCTGAAATGCAAAAGCAGCTTCGTAGCTCCTCTATTTATCAGCCTCTGAGCTAATACTAGCCCGAATGTCCCCTCGTTGCAAATCACCAACTGACACAAATCCGGTGAACAAGACAACCTATAATAGATTAAAAGTTTAGTTTTTATAATATAGGTACAGACTAGCTACCTAGTTGGGGTCACAGTTATGATACTTAAAAAAAATTTCTCATAAGAACTAAGCATCAACAAATGACATAGTTGTTGAGGCTAGATAAAAAAAAAACTACTGAATTACTTATCAATTAGTTAAAATATGACCTATTTGATGAGTATTTTTCTGAACTTGATAGTACAAAATTCGAATAAATATGCGAATCGACTAAGCGTCCGTCGCAGAAGCTTTGTTTTATGCTGTGGAATTCGCTGCCTGAGTCTCTCAGGCGTGCTCCAACGCTACAATCTTTTAAAAGGCTTGTGAAAGCTCATTATTTAACTTAATAATATTACTGTTCTCTGCTTTTAAATCCTTTTTTTCCATCTTTCTTTTCCTTTCTTTACCATAGAAAAAACCAGATTGATAAAACATTTAATTTATTTATGTTTTTGTTTGTTTATGTATATATCTATTTATTATTTTGTATATTATTGTTATAATATTTAAGTATTTTATTGATTTAAGTATTTTATAATAACTGTTTATCTGCAAATTTTTCTGTTTTTAGTTATTGCTCCGCCCCTTAACTTATTCTATCGCTGTTTCCATTCCCAAAGATTGCCTGGAAGAAATTTCTACCTAGCAATAGGGCCGCCTATTGTATAGGCTTTCTTCTATATTGTCAATTTCTTTTTTTATGTTGTGATGCAATAAAGAATATTGTATTGTATTGTATGTTCGCTCTATGTTTCTCATATCCCAAAGAATCATTTCCCTTTTCAATGAAATCCTACAAATAGGATCATCATATCAGCCGAAAGATGTCCACTGCTGGACAAAGGCCTCCCCAAGAATTTTCACGACGACCAGTCCTGCGCTGCCGCCTTCCAGCGGCTTCCCGCGACCTTCACCAGGTCCTCGGTCCACCGTGTGGGAGGCCTGCCTACGCTACGTCTTCCGGTGAGTGGTCGTCACTCGAGAACTTTACTGCCCCAACGGCCATCTGTTCAACGAGCTATGTGCCCTGCCCACTGCCACTTAAGCTTAGCGTTTCTGTGAGCTATGCCGGTTACTTTGGGTCCTTTTTGATTCTCATTTTTGATTTGATCACGTGCAAATAGGATATAAGACCCTTTTCAAGCGACTTCCTAAAAAGTAGGAGGTTCTCAATTCGACTGTATGTTTTTTTTATGTGTGTTACCTCAGAATTTTTGACTGGGTGAACAGATTTTTATGATTCTTTTTTTATTTGAAAGCTAGTGCTTCCCGTGTGGTCTCGTATAAATTTAATCAAAATCAGTATAGCACTTTATTAGAAAATTAACAAAAACCAAAAAATAATCATGCAAAAATGTACTAAGTTGTTGCGATGGAAGTCGGTTTTTTAACGTGTTTAGCGCTTTCAATTATTTAGTTCTGCTTACCTCGGACGAGCTACAGGCTTAGACGCTTGTACAGAGGTGTCGGGCATCTGGATCAGCACACGGCCCCGGTGCCGGCTGGCTGCAAGGAGATGGAACGCTCTTGGCACGTCTTGTGGTGCGTACGTTACACGGGAGAGCGGCCGCACATACCCCCTCGATATCCCCTCCCATATCAACGACTGGAGGTGCTGGAAAACAAGACATTTTAAAGTGTCTACTGTAAATTTCTTTTTATCCACAATTGGTAAGCCCTTGGCATCATCTCATCATATCAGCCAAAGGACATCTCCCCCAAAAGGCCTCCCCCAAGGATCTCCACAACGACCGGTTCTGCGCTGCCCGCATCCAGCGGCTTCCTGTGACCTTCACCAGGTCAGCGGTCCACCGAGTGGGAGGCCTGCCTACACCATGTTTTCCGGTGCGTGGTCGCCACTTGAGAACTTTACTGCCCCTACGGCATCATCTCACCTGATGGTAAGTGACGATGATGCCGAAGATGGTAGCGGGCTTACCAAGATTCCCCAATGCAATGGATATAAGGATTTGATACAATGAAGTACATAAAAATTCAAGTTTCCTACCATGAGGGACATTGTATCAGACCGGTATACCTACACTTACCCCGGTTTGCACTTTGATTATTCAAATGTTTAGTTAAGTGCTTGGTAGAAATACATTGCTTTGTTACTTTCTGGTGTATTTTAGCACTTCAGTCAAAGCTAGCAATGTACGTTACTTCTACTTCACTAATCACTTGCAATCGCACCTAATCATAGTGTATACCAGCTTACTAAGCAATAAACACTAAGAACTTGACTAATCCATCATTATCATCATCTGCCGGACAAAGGTCTGATCGGTCAAACAGTTAAGTAAGGTAGGTCCAACTTTGAGAAACAGATCAATCGTCGAATCTTACGCGGCTGGACAGCGTTTGGGAAGCTTTGCAATATCTTCACGTCCCATATACCGCAGTATCTAAAGCCTAAGATATTTTAATAGTGTGTGTGAGACATGGTCCCATACTATGGGCCTCATAAGAAGGCTCAAGGTCGATGGAGTGAGCTATGCTCGGTGTTTTATCTAGGAGAAGCAAGTTAGTAGTGAATTTCTCGAGTGGCGAACGCGCACCGGAAGACAGCGTCGGCAGGCCTCCCACTCGGTGGACCGACCACCTGGTGTTGGATACGGGCAGCGTAGGACCAGTCGTTGTGGAAATCCTTAGCGAGCCTTTGCCCAGAAGTGGACGTCTTTCGGCTGATATGATGATCATGATGACAGGTAAAAATATGACATGGAATATGCTTTTTATAATATAGGTACCCTACTATTACAGCAGTGGTTATGATGGTGGTAGACGTCGGTGGAGTAACGACTAGGCCATTACCTCTTGTCCGGGAGATCGTGGTTCGAGTCCTGCCACGTACCAATGTTTTTTGAATTTCAATTTCTTAAGTACGCTTATCCGACGCTCTTACGGTGAAAGAAAATATCGAGAGGAAACCTGCACACGCCTGCGAGAAAGTTGTGTGTGAAATCGACCAACCCGCACTGGGCCCGCGTGGTCCACTAAGGCCTGATTGCCCTAATTCAGGGTGATCTCGAGACCCTTGATGGGGGCGTATATGAACTGATTATGACGAATAGGACCCTATGGTAGGTACCCTACCTCTGTAATCATAAAGACAGCAATGCAGATTTACGATATAATAATATTATATTTATGTTTAGTTGTTTCATTTTAGGTAGGTATTTTGGATGTTTTATTTTAGGTATTTTGTTTTAGCAGTTTTAGTTTAATTTAATATTGTTGTAACATAACATTTTAATATTTCATTAAAAAATTAAAACCATTTTTCAGGGACTAATTACATATGGTAATTTGGCCCCATAATAAGATTCTCTATTTCCTGTATCTACTATTGAAACCAGAGATATATATATATATATATATCTCTCTCTGGTTTCAATATTTAAATATTTTACATATATATATATATATATATATATATATATTGTAAAATATTTAAATATTGAAACCATATATATATATATATGTAAAATATTTAAATACATGCATCCTATTAATATTATATATAAATGTGAAAGTTTGTATGTAAAAAAATGTATTGTGTGTGCTAGTTGAAATCCTAAATAAACGCTTATCTATCTATCTATCTATCTATGTATGGATGTATGTACGGATGTTTGTTTCTCTTTCACGCAAAAACTACTGAACGTATCTGGCTGAAATTTGGTAAGTAGACAGATTAAGACCTAGATTAACATATAGGCTACTTTTTTCCACGCTCGCGAGCCGCTTAGTGGCTCGCGCACTGCGCACCCTCGTAGACAGTTCACGCGAGCGAAGCACTCAAACACTCAGACATAGAATTAAGTAATAAACTTGTTCGTCACGCGAACGTTTGTCGGGATTGAAAATATAAAAATTATTATTATAAGGTCAGTCACATATCAGTTGCATTATCTATTATTATTATTACCATCAGGTGAGTTGCAGTCAAACGCACTAAAATTTTTAATGTAAAAAAAAATCTAATCGGTTTTGATTATATTATAACATTTATTATTATCAACGGACATTAATTAAATTTTGAATCTAGGAATATAATAAGGCATAGCTTACCTTCAGCTCTTTAGTGTGTCCAAATATAGAAGTAAAATCAAGTTTTATATAATTTTTCTCTCCTATTAAATTCGCCATTCCAAACGAATAAATTTCCCGGCTCGAAATCTGTACGACGTCCAAAAGGATGCTAATATTTCCCATACATTTCATTGATATCTGAAATTTTATAGAAGGTAGGTAATAGGTATACAAGGTGTAACAAAATTAGCTGAAACTATTTTAACTGCTGCTTCTACCCATGAAACTGAACAACATTCCCCATAGAACCCATAGTTAAATCGCAAAAAAAATTTAGCTCTCCCATACTAACTCGATCAGCTGATCAGCCAACTTAGTATGGGAAGTTCACATTTTTTTTTGAGATTTGACTATAGGTTTCATGGGGAAAGTTGTTCAGTTTCATGGATTGAAGCACCAGTTAAAATAGTTTCAGCTAATTTTGTTAGACCTTATATAGGTACATACATGTTGTATGTCCTTAGAGTATGTCCCATAATAAATTGGCCTAACTGGTTCGTGGAAGTAAAAATGAAATAAAATCCACATTACTTTTCAATATATTCTCCTTTATTAACAACACACGTTTCAGATCGCTATACCTATAAATAAGTAGTCCGAATTTTTGTCTTCATATTTCATATTAATTTATTCCTTGTAACAATGGGTATTGCATAGAAAATGGAACTTACAAAACTACAGCAACACAAGGTACAATAACAATTAAAAACTAAATCTCATATCAATTGCTTCCTAGATAAAATGTCACCCATAACTATAAAAAATAAATATCAGAAAATAATCATCATCATAATATCAGCTGAAAATCGTCCACTGCTGGACAAAGGCCAAAGGCAGAAAAAAGGCAGAAATTAATAACAAATAACACAAGAAAGAGAGTACGAAACAAGTCGCATAAAACGAAAATCGATATTAAAGTTTTGAGACAAATTATTATTAATAAAGTCTTCAATTTTATAATTTAAAAGCACTTTTCCATTAAAAACTGTTTTAAAAAAAGTCTTTAAATTTGACTGATTAATTGCCATTTCACCTTGCTGGAAGTGAATTGAACATCAGGACCACCTGATGTCGTGCACAATGTCGTGCAACGACTAAGTTGAGTACTCTTAAGTGTTGCATGTTTTTTTTCCTCTCTTTTCTAGACGTATATCTCTTTCCTGAAATGTTGCATATCTATCAGGATGCTTCGACAGACCCGTTAACAAGACTAAAATGTAAAGGCTCGGTACAGTTAGTATCTTAAGTCATTGAGGAATACATGCAATTGTTCTAGTAGCCCTTTATTGTAAAACAAAAGCTAATCGTATATGAATATTATATCCACAGAATAGAAGAATTGTATAGAACGCTGATGTTGATTTTTTAGTACTAACACCGAGCGAGCCATTACACATACAGCACACTACAAATAGGGTTGATGCTATTAGGTATTTTTTTAAGTAACCTCCCCCAAAAACCAAAAACAAACCTATAAAATCATTAAATAAAAGTAGACTTAAAACTGTATAACATAAGATTGAGTTTATGAAAATTGACAGAATGACAATAGTAAGGTGATGCCAGGATAGTAAAACTACCCAGTTTAATTGATGAGCACTAAAAGTTTAAAAAATAATGTGATTATTTAGAACTAAAGAAATAATATGTAATGTGCAACTAATAAAAAAAAACATTTATTTTGAATTATATTTCAGATCGTAAGATTTGAAGTAAAATTATTCAATTGAAACTTTCCGTGCAATATTTTTTCCAAACATGGTATCATTTTCATAGTGTTGTAGTTATAGTTAGGCATTTTTTAATATTGATAGATTATATTAGAAATGCGAGTTATCCACTCGTCTGTCACATACCGCCAGGTGGCAAAATAAAAAAATGCCGTGTCTATCGCTGGTCGCCAGGCGGCACGATTTACGGCGGTTCAAATTAGCGCCTAAACTAAATCAAAGGTTGCTTACCGCCAGGTGGCAAAATAAAAAAATGCCGTGTCTATCGCTGGTCGCCAGGCGGCACGATTTACGGCGGTTCAAATTAGCGCCTAAACTAAATCAAAGGTTGCTACCAATAGAAAGCTAGGAAATGAATGGGAGTGAAGTCGGCTACCTCTGTGGCCAATCATTAGCCACACTTACAGTACAAAATATTCAGAGAAACTTCACTCAAAATTCATGTCTCGTACTTCAAATCGCGAGTGAATGTGCGCAAAATTTACGTTGTTGTTTCTGTGTTTCTGAAAAAGATTTGCGGTGAAAACGATGCCAGGGTACGGAATCATTTATTTTAATAACTAATACTTCTGATTTTCTGTGAAAACTTTTCCTTCAAACTATGGTCTTTTTTGTGACTATTTTTTTGTATTTTTTTTTGTTACTCAAAGGGGCCTAAATTATAAGTAAATGATTATTGTTCTTTTATTTTTATGTTATAAACACTCTTATTAAGATTAATATTTTATATGGAAATATACAATATTCCATTAAGATTCACAGAAAATCCCATAAAAGTTAACAATAGCGCGCCCAGAACCCCTGTCTGTCACTGTCCTTGTGGCGGTTGAGACAGACAGGAAGGGTGGGAGTTATTATAGCTTAATAGTTGAGAGGGTATGATAGGTTTTTCAATTACTACGCCGATTGCTTCGAAAGTGACCACGGATTCGTGGTCAGAGACCTCAAGGACCTTCAGATATCGATTAGGTGTTTATTAAAATTTTAACATATATTTTAACTACTAAAACATTAATTATAAACTATTGGCGTTATATATTTTCCTTAACTCAAAAATACACAGGATGTTTGTGATAGATATAGTGCAGAAACAAAACAAAAGTACAACGGGTTTCAGTTTCTTAAAAAAAATGTTACGTTCTGTGCTTCTGCATAGTGTAACTTGGTATGTTTTTAGTATCCAATTTTATTATATATTAATATTTACTTTTAAAAAGAATTTTTTGTTTGCTTGGCTCCTTGAACATTTAAACTTGCCAAGTTACACCATTTAGTAGAACAGAACATATTTTTTTAAGAAACTGAAAACTGTTATACTTTTTCTATTATTTGTCTAAAATAAATATTTCTATTTGAAGTTTCGTAGCTATGATTTAGAAACCACTGTAGAACTTGGTACCTACCCATATAGATCACTGTAATTTTTTTATATTGAACTTGGCCCCATTTCTAATTTATGTTTTGTTGTGATATCATTAAATTATGTAAAGTACAAATACTAATTTCCTATCCTTATTCAACTAATAGATATACATATAAAATATTTTTGGTGGTACTAAACCCTCAGTGCACAAGCCAGAGTCGTACTTAGCCAGTTTTTTAATTTTTACTTAATACATCCAATAAACCCATTGCGATTCCAAATCTCAATTAAAAAAAAGTCACCTAGAAGTGGCCGATATAATTATTCTAATGAGGAGTGGTGGTACGGAACCCAAAGTACGACTGAAACTTGGCCATTTTTTGATTTTTTTCTTTTGTATAGGTCCAATAACCTACCTCGGTGCCAAATTTAAAGTTTCTAAGTCACCTGTAAGTGGTCTATGTATTTTATGAATATTGGTGATACGGAACTCTTGGTGCACGAGTACGACTCACACTCGGCTGGTTTTCGTATTTTTCCTTTATATACGTCCAATAAATAACCTTGATGCCAAATTTCAAGTTTTTAAGTCACCTGGAAGTAGACTATATATTTTGATGAGTTAGTGAGTCGTAAAAATAGTGATTTTCGGACGTTAATATCTTAGACAATAATATTTACAATATTATGGTAAAAGATATACCCCACTAAAAACATAAATGAGAAAAATGTTAGCCAAGTTCAATACTAAAAATATGCTTGGTTGTACACTACGTCGACAAAAGGATTGAGATCTAAATGGGTCACAAGTTCTGCAGATAATCCTGAAAACTATCGAAAAAATATCGTTGAAAAATATCGACAACACCCTCGCACTACATAACAAGAAACCAAAAATAAAAATTCATATTTTTATATAATTATTGATTTTTATTTATGTTTTTCACTTACACATGCATGGTAAGAAACTCCTCCATTTATTAAATTTACTTTGCCAGTTGCATTTTTGCACCTTATTATTGACCATTTCGGCAATTTTGACACCAAAACACACGGAGCTCTACCTGCCATGAAATTGTGCAATTTCTGCGCAGTACAATCATTTACGAATGACAGAAACATATCTCGTTGTGCAAGAAGCTAACTCGCTTCCACGCCTCCTTCTACAATCTATCAGAGCGGCAAAAAAAATTTCTTATCTGTGATTATATCCATAACTATTTCCCCATGATATACTGCTGTATCGAAGATGTGATTCTATTAGAACATAATATACTATTTTTGGTTGCCTGTTGGTCAGTTAATGCATAGCAGGTAGAGCTAAGATTACTGTCTAATTTATTCAGTTCTTTTTTCTAGTTTAAGTACTCATCAATGTTTATTCCTAAAAATTTTACTGTACGTACCATGGTTAGCGTGTCAACATTGTACTTTACTGTAATGACATTAGAGCTTCTTGCCGTAGTTTTAAATAGCATAATATTTGTCTTACTTGCATTAAGAATGAGATTATTTGCTCTAAAGCAATTGTCAAAGATATTTAATGCTGTCAGAAGTTGTTTATTTAGTTCTTCGATGTTACTGGCAGAGATTATGACATTCGTATCATCTGCATATATCACTATATTGATGCCTGATGTATCTTTGTATATATAGTATATCAGGTCATTAAGTAAATATAATAAAAAGTATGGGACCTAGGATTGATCCTGGGGGAACCCCCCTTTTAATCTCTACTCTCTTTGATTGGCTACTTTAAATTTCTTCCTCAGCAGTGTATTTCAGTTCAACAAATTGATACCTATTAGTTATAGAATTGAAAAAGTTTAAGAACTTTGCCTCGTACTCCGTATTCAGCCAATTTTTATACAAGTAGCTCATGATCCACCGTGTCAAAAGTGGAACTAAGATCAAGAAAGAGTCCTGTCACTTTGATCTTATCGTTAAGTTTGTGTATAGCATCGTCTATCAGGTGCTCGATCGCATCTGTCGTTCCGATATTTTGTTTGTACCCAAACTGTCTTTCACTTATTTTATTGTTCCACAACTTTGTATTAAAAAAGTTGTCTTACATATAAGGCCTGCATGACAAAGTGGTCTAAAACAGATGATTGCAACTCTTCATCTTTGGTAAATATTCTTCAAAGAAGGAGTCGCTCGGGGTTAAGTCCGGGCTGTAAGGTGGGTGTTAAAGTATTGTGAACCCACAGATCAGAATGGCAGCCTTCGAAACAGCAGCCGTGTGCACAGGTGTATTATCGTGCAACAGAAGGACACCTTTATGCAATTTCATCATCATCATATCACCCGACGGACGTCCACTGCTGGACATAGGTCCCAAGGATTTCCATGACGACCGGTTCTGCGCTGCTCGCAATCAGCGGCTTCCCGCGACCTTCACCAGGTCATCGGTCCAACGAGTGGAAGGCTTACCTACGCTACGTTTTCCGGTGCGCGGTCAACACTCGAGAACTTTACTGCCCCAACGGCCATCTGTTATACGAGCTATGTGCCCCACCCACTGCCACGTAAGTTTAGCAATTCTGAGAGCTATGACGGTTACTTTGGTTCTCCTACGGATCTCCTCGTTTCTGATTCGATCACGCAGAGAAACTCCGAGCATAGCACGCTCCATTGCCTTTTGGGTGACCTTGAGCCTTCTTATGAGGCCCATCATCCACCATCGTCGTCACTGGCAACGCACACTGGTATGCAATTTACCTCTACATTTTTCTTTAATACTTTACCTCAACTTATGCATAAGAGTAGAATAATATGGCCCATTTACAACAGTATTTCGTTCTTTGAAATCAACCATCAACAGACTTTGTGAATCCCAAAAAACCTTGCACATCATTTTTTATATTAGACTGTTGCACTCTTGCCTTTGTCAGTAGCTTTTCTCCCTTATAACGCTACTCCATGGACTCGCGTCTGCTCTCAGGATCATAATAAAGTACCATCGTTTTATCACCAGTAACCATCCGATCAATCGATTGTTCAGGGTTTTCGCCACACAGTTCCAAAAATGCAGAAGCGCATCGCACTCTTTCTTCTCTTTGAACAGCCAAGAAAAGTTTCAGCACCCATCTTGCGCTCACCTTACTCATATTAAGATGGTCGTGAATTGCACAATGAATGGTACTCTTCAAAAGCCCCAACCTAGCTGCAATTTCTCTGAATTTTAATCGGCGATCACTTAAAACCTCTTCTTCGATAATGGCGATTGTTTCCGGGGTAAGCACCTCCACCGGTCGGACTTCATGACCAGCGTCTTCAACCGTCTGTCGTCCAAAAAAATTCCTTAACCCAGTTCTTTACAGTGCTATAGGAAGGGGAAGACTCGCCGTACACGCCATCCTAACGCTGTTTGATTGTAGTGGGGGAATGATCTTCCTTATAAAAGAATTTAATCACACTCCGTTACACGATTTACGACATTTTCAAAAAACTATCCACACGTCCTCTTTGATTGGCTGTCGCGATCAAAATAACAATTGCAAGTTGATACAAGTTTCATAGCAGATTATTAAAGAGTGAAAGAATGCTATATGTTTGAACACTATCCAACATGTTTGAACATGCTTATAAATATATCAGGCCAAGTCATTATGGGATCGCCTAGTATTATCATTGATAGCAAGAATGAGCAACAAAAAAGAAGAGCACTATACTATATAGGAGGAGAAAGTGGATGCATCCATAAAGAAACCGGAAATTAAGAATTTAAGATGTTGGGTATTAGGTTATACACCAACAAGACCAATAAAAATGTAAAAAAAAATGTCTTAAAATTTAAATGTGAGACTCTAATGAACTGGACTCAATTTCCCATATTTTTGTAATTAACTTTAGTTACAACATATTTATGACTAAATCACTCACATTTTTAAGTTCCCCTTTCACACAGCAGATGATAATATCACAACCCTGTCCTTTCGTAACTGTCGCCACCATGTCACCAAAAGTGTGATCCCGGGAGTTTCCAATGTGATCCTCTAAAAGCACAAGTAGAGTGTGTTTTCACTAATGCTGTTTTAAGTGAAGGAGATAAAAATTGGTGAACTCAATGCGACTGGAAGATATAGTTCTTATTGGTATTTTTTTGCCTCTTAAGATGGTTGAAGGGGGAAACCTGGTTTTTGCGCAAGCAAACTCATGGGGCAACAGCTATTAATAAAGTCGTGTTTGTAAAGTGGTATGGTGTTTCGGAGATTCCGCGGAAGCTTGCCGATCACTAACGCCGATACCGCACTAACTTCACACTTCGTTGTGCTAATTATTTTAAGTGATTTATAATTTTATATATGGTATTTTATGTTTTATAATTGTATTAGTTTTTATGTATAATCTGAATCTGTACGTTGTGCTTCTTCACCTCATATAAATAAATAAATAATTGATTGTGGAGAAAATCCACACACAGCACAATAAGACCTATTGTATCTTAGAATAAAGGTATTGAATGGAAACCAAACCAATGATCATTGGTATTAAGGACTGCAGACATAATGAGTGGACCACCGGGTCAGTTTATTCAAAATTTAAATAAAAAGACTGCCTCAATATCTGGCTCATTAAATAGACTTTTCGAATACATAACAAAGAAGTTATAAATGACATTTAAAATTTGAGAAGCTAATAAGAGCATCTCTACCTCTATAGGGATTAGTAACTACGTTTTACTTGGGTAACATTATTTCATCATCAGTGAATATTTATCACCATCATCTAAAACAAAAGGAAAATCTTCGTACCTTTTAAATCGGGGAAGAGCCTTAGCAGGAACCGTTTCTTCCTAATATCACTGACCGTTGTGAATACTTCATAGCCTGTGGCCAGGGCCACTGATATGGTTGCTTGTCCTAGGGCTCCGGCCCCGCCATGCACCAAGACACGAAAATTACGTTTGTACTTAAGTCCGATTGCTTTGATGTAGGAGAAAGACTGAACCTTTAGATGAAAAGAGAATGAAAACACGGTTTCAGCACAAAGTGGATAGAAACAAGGGCCTGAAAAGTATAATATAGAGAGCATCCTATTGCTAAAATTTCTTAAAGTAAAATCAGATTGTGTACAGATTGCTACTACTACTTTACAGAGTGGTCAACATTGATTCGTGTTCAAGAAGAACACGGAATATTGTGTATTTGGGGGGGGAGGGGTAAATTATGTTATTTTGTAGATAATTTTAATAAATGTAAAAAAAAATCCTACACCTCAATCGATGTTAAGGTCGTAGCTTTGTAAACTCACCAAGCAGTAAAAGGCCTGCATGTAAGCTGAAGGCACTGTAGCAGCATCCTCCAGGCTCCAATGTTCAGGCACTGGCCATATCAGCTCAGGAGCTACTTTGACGCGAGAACTAGCCGCTCCAGCAGGGACTATGCCCATTACTCGCATCCCACTGTAACAAACACGCTCATAATTTCAGATCGTGCTTCAATAAGAATTGATAGACTTTTTTTGCGACGGTCCTCTAATGTCAAAATATAAGATTCCAAGACACCGGAGCTGTATCAAAAGAGCAAAGGATCTATGCTAATGGCTTGGTGTCCTAAGTTATTTTCTCCAGAAGAAGATTCTAGTTCTAAAGCTGAAAGGCTCTTACTTGTCTGTAATGCCACTAAAGCTCATTCCGTAGGAACACTCAGCTTTGTTGTGTTGCGTCAATGGTACCACTCCTGAAGCTTTCTTAGCATCAATGTCACTAAGACCAACGTAGTGAACCTGAAAGAAAATTAAGGTACCAATAAAAGTGTTCATTAATAGCATATCCTTTTTAAACAGATTTTAAGTCATCCTGACATTGAATTAATATTTGTATAAAGGCCTCCCACACGGTGGACCGATGACCTGGTGAAGATCGCGGGAAGCCGATGGATGCGGGCAGCACAGGACCGGTCTTCGTGGAAATCCTTGGGGGAAGCCTTTGTCCAGCAGTGGACGATTTGTGGCTGATATGATGATGATGATACGTATAAAGATCAAAATTTATTTTTTCCAGGACCTGATTACATAAAACAAACACTATCTCCGGCCTTCTTTTTCATTGAACCTGAAGGTTGTGTAATCTGTCGCCACTAATCGGATAAATTTAAAGCCGTGTTCGAACTTCAAAACTTTTCAAGCAGCCAGAGAAACTAAGAAAAAGAAAAAAATATATATTAAATTCAACTTACTGTGACTGTAATTCCTGGACCAGGAGGTTCAGCTGCTTCCACCCAGTGCAACGAATCAAGATCACCAACGAGACCACTGCGAAGAGTGACACCACGACGCGCTTGCGCAATCTCTTCACAAGTCACGTAATACTCGCCTCCCCAGATACCCTATAAACAAATATAAGATTTTCGCTTCATCCATCATCACTGTCTGTCTGACTGAGTAAGTCCGTAACGCTGTCAAGATAATTCTATAACGCTCGAGTCATTTGTTTTTAAACGGGATGCTGTCATTGGTATTTGACGTGCACCGTGGGATATACTATTTCCATCACAATTATCAGCTGCAGTAGTCTAGCTCTGTTAATATCGACAGAAGCTCGGATTAGTAAATATCTGTGGTTGCAAAATATTTTAACGGTTGCCTTAGGCGTCTTACATCTATTAGTAAACGATTATAGATATTAAACTAAGTATTAGCTGGAGTTGCCTATAGCTGCGGTGACGGTAATTAAGATGCTTGAATCTTTATTAAATCCTCAAGATACTTACATTCTGTAGCACATTATATACCAAATCCAACTCAGGCAGCTGTTCTAAATTGTCTTTTTCAGAAATCATGACCAAGTAAACTTGGTTCTTCTCTCCTTCTTTTCTCCAACGCCTTACAAGTTCCTTAAGTCCTGCTGGCGCTGGGTACGGAGACAGGATAACAAGTTTATGCCTAAGCGGAAGAGTAGCTTGGGTAGTCTTTAACATAGCAAGGTCTGAACGAGTTCGGACGGTAACAATTGTAGTAGCAAATTTTGATTGGGTAGGTCGCCATCTGATCAGTTCTAGTTTGGTGCGATTGGCGCTGAGTGAAGATATCACGTTGTACAAAGTTGAGGGTCTTGTTCGCTCCTCTTCTGTACATCCTCCGTTAATTATGAAAGCATCACGAGGTAAGATTCGATAGAGCAGCTGACATAGCTGATGAAAAAGCAGAACAAGTTTGTAAATATTAGGATTTGTACAAAATTATACATGACAGATAGTTAACTAGAATTTACTAAGAACTTAACCAATTAATTAATAATGTGTACTTAAGTTTCTTTAACATAAATTGTGTAACTTAAACGATTTCATTATAGTTGCCTCAAGAATTATTGTTCAATTGTTGCTTTAGTCTAGATAGCAAATGTTACAAGAATGATTTATGGTTTAAAAGATTACTTACACTTTCATCTATTGAGAGATTCTGTACTAGGATAACATCAACTTCTGACAAGAAGCTGTCGCGTTTGGTCAAGACATCATCTCGTAGTATTTGCTCGTACTGAACCTTGGTTCCAAATCCATCATTAACAGTTTTTTCGACGTCATAGAATATAGGAAAATCTCCCTTGTTTACCATTCTCAAAACTTTAATGGATTCCTTGTTGTTGTTTTCCGATACAATTTGCAAATAAATTTGAAGAGCATTGGCAGCCTGCAAATAATTTAATGGTAGTAAGTAGGTAAGTATTTGTAAAGGTTCAATGATGGTTCTTGATGGACAAAGAGATGAAATGCCTGTACTTACATTGACATTTTGTTGGAAACGAGACACGAACTTAAGAGATTTCAATGCAACTGAATCATTGCACAAGGGAGCAAGATCTCTAAACTGAATGTTTTCTATGGTGACACCTCCACAACTGAAATACATAATAATAAATACGAATCGTTTTATAATATGTTTTCCTAAACCTACACCATATATATTCAGCATATATAATCCACAAGAATTTACCATGTACTGTCATGCAGATCAACAGCTGTAGCTGTTACGATAGATTTATTCCCTACTTTTTCAATACTTTTCATGTGCTTTTCAACATCAATGCAAATACTCATAACAGTTTGAGGATATGAAACATCATCATGTTCTCGCCGTAGAGTGTTAAATTGTAGCAGTCCATCTAAGAAAGTAACCCAGTTTTGATTCCAAACTATCTGAGCTTGCTTCAGAGACACGTTCGTTTTATGAATGCTGCGGAACTCACCACTGTAAAAACAAATAAACAAATTGAAGAAAAAGTTACTGTTTTGCTAAATCATCAACCGCTTAATATTAACTGGTTTTTTACCTGTATTTATAGTTTCTTTCATACAACATTTGATAGACGTCGTCAGAGTTCAGGTCAGTTTCTTTATTAAATTTAAAAGACTCTACTGCTCCGATACCAGTATCATGCTCCAGTGGAACAACTATACCAGTAGCAACTTTTCTGTTATCTTCAAGAATCTAAAATATATGAAAACGAACGAAAGAATCATTTCATGATTATTCTTCCTTATATGGTGTCTTAGAAATACGATGTTTTCATATATTCAACCATTGGATAAGTATACTAACCAAATTATTTCGTAAATCTTACCTCAAACTTGCCAGTGCCTCTATGCAGTGCAACACGCAACCCCAACTGTCTCTGGTCATGCAAAGCTGGTTGTGCGAACAGCTGAACATCATGAAACTCTACTGATAACTCCTTTTTCTTCATCTGGAGTGTCATCGCTAATGTGTCCCAAGCTGCTATCAGAGCTGCACTGAATGGGTACAAGTTCTGACCTGCAGAGTATAGTAAGGTCCAAAATACCATTTAAAACAATAAATCACGTCGAATGAAGCTGCTGACATAATTGCCATCGAACGTCATTTGGTAAGTTCGTTTGATTTTCATTTACGTCTGAACATACCTTTATACTCGTGACTGGGTGCTGCCCGTGCGAACTAGCCTATTCTTGTCAAATTTTAATGTGTAACTTCTCGTGTTTTTAATCCTAATGACATTATTTGGTTAATATTGTAATGTACGTAAGAACTATTTTATGACCTTCAGAAAGGGTGTTTTAAGCACCTATTTTGACTAAACAGTTTAAATGCCCACGCATTCACAACCTTCTTTAACAGATGCCTATTGCTAACTGGCTTACGGGAAAAAAACTAGTTGCCGATCACGCGCCAAGGCGTGACGGCCACCCGCCGATGACCTGGCGACACGCCTTTCGGCGGAATGGGGACTCAAACTGTTAACCTAGAATATGGTCTTCATTAGGGTCCCAAATAAACATCAAGAAGTTTAAAACTGTTATAGTTACCTCTTATGACGTGTCCCTGCAGATATTTGTGCTCTTCATCGTGGATGGAAAGAACGAATTTGCAAGCAGCGGCTGTCTTTCTATGGGCTGACATGTATAGTGGTAGAGGCCTGCAGAAAATTATCTTTCATTCATCAATTTTATCATTTTATCAAAATAGTCAAAAAAACATTTAACGTTGTAGCAGAGAGCAATTATTAAGTACCTATATGACAGCCATGTACAAACATAAAAAACCTTTTGGAGGCATAACGATTTTATAATGTAATAAATAATTTAATAACACAAATTCATGTCATAATTACTGGGAACATTTTTTTCATAATATTTAGGCCTGTGACTTCACCACTTTTTAACATTTGAAAAATCATAAAAATTACTAGTTATCAAAAATTAAATTATTTTAGTAAATTCTATGTGATTTAATTAAATGATATAATGTAATGACGACGTGTACTGATACCGATACCTATAGAAAGTTACTTGTTTTGTGTATGTATGTATGTATTTTTTTACATATATATAATATTTATTATCCATTATATTTACAGCGCTTTGGTTTGTACTGTTATGCTGTAAATTTACATCAATAAATAAATAAAAAGGAAAATAATATTCAAATTATTTTCTTGAAATGGTCTTGATTTTTTTAATTTTTTTTTAACAATGCTAATTCTTTACCTGCATACTGTATTCAAATTAGTTTCTTGAAATGGTCTTGATTATTATTTTTTAATACATTGATTTTTTCGAACACTTTCAAAGCTTTACCTACATACTGCTTTACTCAGATTTCAAAAAGTTCAGCATTGTTAAAAAAAAACTAATTTGAATATTGTTTTATTTTTAATCACTAGTTTTTTTTTTTAATGTTTACTGTTTTACTGACGAGCGCAGTACCAAATAGTGTGTTAAAAGTAGATGACGCCAGGTACTTTCAAGTATTAAACTAGTCCTGGGCGAAACCTATTTTTGCTTAAATAACGATATGATGTTGTTTATTAAAATTGGTACCTAGTTATCGCTCTTTTCCTACAAAGAAACGAAGTATAACAGAAAAATAAACATTGTTTTATAATACTAACTATCCTGTTCAGTTTTAAAAGAATTCCTGAAAAAAAATCTGTGTCGTGAAATTGGTACTCTGTATTTTTTTCTGACTTTCTCGAACATTTTCTGATCTTCACTAACTTCATATTTGTGAAAATGTGTTTGTTTTTTTTGTTACATTTTCACGCTTCAACACCTCGAACAATCATAATGAAATTTAGTATGCAGGTAGCCTATGTCACTGGGAAGGATATAGGGTACTTTTTATTCCGATGCAGTTCCCGAGGGAACTGAAAAAATACTCTTTTTTAGTTAATTTCTCTACCATCACAACGGAACAATGATTTTTTGCACAGAGATGGTTGAGGAGGTGGGAAATGATATAATTTACTATTTAGAATATCCATAGTACCCGAGGGATCTGGGGATCTGGAAAACTCATTTCTACGCTCGGCGTCGCAACGAAGCCATGGATTGACTTGATTTACGAGTAGAATAGCCCGATATAGTTCCTGAGGGATCTGGAGTAAACGAAAGACGTAGCGTAGGCAGGCCTCCCACACGGTGGACCGACGATCTGGTGAAGGTCGCGGGAAGCAGCTGGATGCGGGCAGCGCAGGACCGATCGTGGAAATCCTTGATGGAGGCCTTTGTCCAGCAGTGGACGTTTTTCGGCTGATATGATGATGATTATAGAGTAAACTCCTGTGAGGCTCGCGCACCACTAACCCTCAAAGACAGTCATAAAAACGATGCCCACGCGAGCGAGGCAGCGGGCAAAAGCTAGTACTGAATATTTTAGATCAAAACTGTCTTATTATAGTATTTTTTTATTAAGACAAAGTTAAAGTGTGATAAGTTCATTAGAATATGTCCTAGATTTATTGTCAAATTAATATTTATTAGTTTCAAAGGTTTTTACTAGATATCGCTAAGAAATTGAAATACGCAAGTAACTTAAGAAAATGTCTTCTGATAGCTAGTAAGTATAATATAAATAAGGCTGATTGTAGGAACAATATTGGGATAAAGTTTGTATGTACCGTCTATTGGACTATAATATTGGTAGTGGGCTCGTATTTTCACATTTGGAATCTTTTCTAGTCCTTTATATGTGCAGGTACGGTTGACTAGTCCAGCCAAACCAGCTCCTTCCAGAAGCACCTGGGACATTCACAGGCTAACCCATGTCATTGAGGATTTCTGTCAGTGGTCGGCCGTGCATTCCAGGGTCTTTATCTTGAGGTAGAAGAAACAGTTTCATATGACTGGCTGTTTCTTCTGCCTCGAAACAACCTCTGCAGAGAGGACTATCTGTGATATTAATCACACTAATCACTAATATTATAAAGGCGGAAGTTTGTGAGTGTATGTGTGTGTATGTTTGTTACTTCTTCACACAAAAACTACTGAACGGATCTGGCTGAAATTTGGTAGGTAGACAGATTAGGACCTAGATTAACACATAGGCTACTTTTTTTCACGCTCGCGCACTGTGCACCCTCCAAAAGTCATAGAAACGTTGTCCACGCGGGTGAAGCCGCGGGAAACAGCTAGTGATAAATAATTGCTTATTCAGGGGTAGGTGTCCAGTGATAGTACCTACAACTATTCGAAGGTCGCGTCGGTTAAAGCTGAGCAGTTTTCATTTGTACGCAGTATGCACCGTCGAAACGAAAAGCTAAAAAATCCACTAACCATACTTCAGCATGAGCCCAATCGACCAAATGTGAAAGCATTGGTGTACCAGTGGAAACAGGGAATTCCACTTGTGGATAGAGAGCTTGAACCTTTGGGTTGTACCCCTCCATGTATAACCTAAGAAAGAAATGAAGTATTTAGATAGTAGGCATAGGTACTAATATTATAAAGTTTGAATGTTAGTGTGATACTCAGTCACACCACAAAACAGCTAAATAAAGCAAAGATTTTAATGGAATTTGGACCAATCAAACAGTTTTCTGGACTATACTTTTAGCACCTTTGAAAATCAAAGAATTCCTGATATAAAAGTCGCTTAAATTAAGATAGATAGAATCGGTGGCCCAAAAGGCTGGGGCGTGGTTGAAATCCTGCCAAGTACCAATGTGTCTTCGAACTTTGATTTCATATGTACGCTTATCCGATGCTTTTACGGTGAAGGAAAACGTCGCGAGGAAACCTGTACACTCCTGCGAAGAAACTCGAAGGTTGTGTGTGAAGTCAGCCAACCCGTACTTAGCCTGCGTGGTCGACTAAGGTCCGATCGCCCTGATTCAGGGTAGGCTCGAGCCCCTCGGTGGGGACTTATATGAGCTGATGTGATGATACAGATAGATAGACACTGTAGAAATATATTGGAGATCAGTATGTACTTTAACAAAACAAAAAGACCCGGGAAAGATTAACGAGACTTAAGACACTCACTTGCCAATAGCATCAAGAACCAAGAACGCATTGTCAGGGTGCCCTCGTCTAGTCAGCGGGATGTGGCGACAACTCTCGGGCAGGGAACGTTTTAGGATAGCTTGCAGAAGACCATGAGGAGCTATTTCGACTAGCACCGCGTTGGCTGGTATAAGACGGGAGGTCTCCTCGAATAGGACTGGATTCTGAAAATTACGACCACTTCTATCAATAATCTGAAGTCCCGATTCATTTGAAGCGGACTAACTAATATTGTTCATCGTCGATGATCCACCCCACAGGACAGAGATTTTTATTGAATGTTACATGTTTCACATTTAAGATAAAGTAATTGAGCGTCGGTAGCGTAATCGCAAGTGCCGCTGCCTCCTGTCCGGGAGGTCGTGGTTCGAATCCTGCCACGTACCAATGTGTTTTCGAATGTCGATTTCATATGTACGTTTATCCGACGCTCTTACGGTGAAAGAAAACATCATGAGGAAATCTGCACACCCCTGCGAAGAATATCGAAGGTTGTGTGTGAAGTTGACAAACCCGCTCTGGGCCCGCGTGGTCGACTAAGGCACGATCGGCCTAATTCAGGGTAGGCTCGAGCCCCATATGATATCGAGACGTACGAGTACATGAGCTGAAATGATGAGAAAGCTAAAAAAAGTTCAGATCTAGGAATTATATTTAGATTATAAACCGCCTATTGAGGTGTATGAAACTCTCTTACCAGTAAATTGTTTGTATGGTACTCGGCTGATGAAGTTTTTGCCAAAGGTTCATTCCATTTATCTACGGGCACAGAAGTTGACACCCAACGCTCACTTCGCGGTTTCGGATTCTTGATGATTTCTTTCAGGTACTTCAACAAACCTGGTCCTGAAAACATAGCAGAAAAAATTCGGGGCTTTAATTTAGAAAGAGGCTGATGGAAAACATTTTAAAACTTAGTAATACGCATAAAAAGTAGTCTTTTGTATAAGGCTAAACTGCACTGGTGAATTAATACGTTAAAAAAAACGGCCAAGTGCGAGTCAGAACCGCACACAGAGGGTTCCGTATCATCATACTAGATGGCACAGCGCCCCGAATGGCGACACTTGGTAAAGAAAAAAACCGACTCTTTCGAAGACCTTCGCAAGATAGAATTAGACAACAAACGCGACGAAATAAAAGCCCGACCACCATCGGCTATAAACTACAACTTTGTAAACGGGGTTCTCACGTGCCCCCACTGTGCGCGGGGATTTGCCGCTAAGATCGGCTATGTTAGCCACATTAGGGCGCACGAACGTCACAACCTGGCCTAGGAGTAGTAAGCAGTCGCCATGGCCGAAATCGGCTGAGGAGGATAATATATATACACTAGATGGCGCTAATTTCTTCACTTTTAATAAAAAAAGGTTTTTTGAATGGAGACCCCCTTATTTTTTCACTTTTTCTGATTTTTAGTATTCATTGTTATAGCGGCAACAGAAATACATCATCTGTGAAAATTTCAACTGAATAGCTATCAAGATTCATGAAATACAGCCTGGTGATAGACGGACAGACAGACGGATGGATGGACAGCGGAGTATAAGTAATAGGGTCCCGTTTTACCCTTTGGGTACGGAACCCTAAAAAAACATATAGTGAAACCTAGAACCTCCTTTTTGAGAAGTCCAACCGCCTCCGTAGCTCAGAGGTAAAGTTCACTGGCTTTACACAGGAGGTCGCGGGTTCGATTCCCGGCGGGGTCAATTGTAAGACTCGGTTTGGTTGGTGGTAGGGCATTTTCTAACCCCGCCTGGCTAGCTACCACCATCTTATCTAAGTCTTGCCGCCAAATATCAATGTTTATATCATTGGTGTGTTCCGGTATGAAGATAAGATAGCCAGTTCCCCATTGCATTGGGGAATCTTGGTAAGCCCGCTTCCATCTTCGGCAAAATCGTCACTTACCACCAGGTGAGATGTTGTCAAGGGCTTACCAATTGTGAATAAAAAAAAAAAGTTCAACAAATAGGCAGGTGGATGACTGATCATCATGGATGAAAATGAGATCAACATATTTTGAGGTGTTCGTAAGCCTGCATTCAAACCTCAGCATCATAGCCCCATAGAAAAGCCATACATTTGAACCGGTTTTGGCGAGGGCTTTGTTTAAATATGTAGGTATAGTGATTATTGACTTTTGTGTGTGTTTTTATATTTGTATTTTAATAATTATTTCTTTTTGGACGTTATTGCTTTTATACGGTTCCGTAGTACAACAAGGAACCCTTATAGTTTCGTCATGTCTGTCTGTCCGCGGCCTAGCTCCTAGACTATTAGTAGTTAATAGCTGAAATTTGGCATATATATATGTATATATAAAAAAATATATTGGAAAAAACAACTTTTTAAAAGGTTGACTTTTGTATGTATTTTTATATTTGTATTTTAATAATTATTTCTTTTTGGACGTTATTGCTTTTATACGGTTCCGTAGTACAACAAGGAACCCTTAAAGTTTCGTCATGTCTGTCTGTCCGCGGCCTAGCTCCTAGACTATTAGTAGTTAATAGCTGAAATTTGGCATATATATGTATATATTAAAAAAAATTGGAAAAAAAAACTTTTTAAGGGTACCTCCCCAACAAGTAAAATGGGATGATTTTTTTTCTCGTCAAACCAAGTCGTGTGGGGTATCGTTGGTAGTTGTGAGTCTTCTAAGACCATTTTATAATTTAGGTTTCCGTTTTCTAAAAAATAGGCTTGAAGTTGCTAAATTTTGTTGGAGTCAAGTGTCTCCACCCCCTAACAACTAAACCGCTGTATTTGGAAATTTGAAATTAAATATGGACGCGATAATGGCAAGTACGGATCCCTACATTGCGCGTGGCCCGACACGCACTTGACCGGTTTTTATTTCATCATCATCATCATCATCATATCAGCCACAAATCGTCCACTGCTGGACAAAGGCCTCCCCCAAGGATTTCCACGACGACCGGTCCTGCGCTGCCCGCATCCATCGGCTTCCGGCGACCTTCACCAGGTCATCGGTCCACCGCGTGGGAGGCCTGCCTACGCTACGTTTCGCAATATCTTCACGTCCCAAATACCGCAGTGTCTCAAGACTAAGGTCTTTGACCAGTGTGTGTTGCCAGTGATGACTTACGGAACTGAGTTTTTATTTGTATCATTATAATCTGCCAATAATGGTTTGGAAATCACAAAACGACATCAAAATCTTACCATTGTTGGATTAAAAAATTTGTAATTGTTTACAACCCATAAATGTCCCCGGTCCCACTGCTGGGGCACGGGTCTCTTCCCAAACTCGGAACGGTTAGACCCCATACTCCACACACGGGCCCAATCCGGGTTGGTGGAGGTTGTAGGACTGTGGCGAACCCCACTACCAGAAGTTTATCAAAACATATGACACGCTATAACGACTGTCATCTAGTCATCGCCTTGCAGAGTACCAAGCGTCTTGGCGGCAAGACCTACCGCAACTGGTCCTTGCCTTCGCCTTATGGTGTTGGCAGGAATAGCGGCCCTCACCCTAAGGGTCGGTCAGTGGGGACGCTATGTCATAAACTTGGTAGTTTTAGCGTATCTGGTAGATATACGAGAGGGAATGTCATCTAGTGATAGCAACCGACACTAACGGCTTAGCGTGCCTTGCAAAGCACAGAAACGGCCGAGAAAAATGCCACTAACAGGCAAACCCATCCAGGTGATGACCATGCTGCAGGTCAGTTAACCTGCGTGATCGACGCAACCATGCAAGTCGCACTGAGCTGCGACCGTTTATATACAGGCGTCCCAGAATGAGCTCAGCTATCCAGTGAGCTGAAATAACCTTAGTAAAAATGGCATAGATTTTAAGAAATTTTGCGTTTTTTAATTTTAATTTTGTATGAAAAATGCTTTTTTTAATGTACCGTGATTATGTGAAAAAAATGTTTATCACCATAAGTGTGCAGCATATGTAAAAAAAACTTCCTCATTTTACCAGCTATTCAACAAGCTACTTAAGTTTAAAAAATATTTAAACCTTACTACCTTATTGGAAAACTGATAAAATGAGGAAGATTTTTTCATATTCCGCACACTTATTGTCATACACATTTTTTCACAAAATCACGGTAACATAAAAAAAACGGCCAAGTGCGAGTCAGAACCGCTTACAAAGGGTTCCGTACCATCATACTAAATGGCGCTAGTCATCTTCACGTTAAAAAAAAAACGTTTTTTGTATGGAGACCCCCTTATTTTTTCACTTTCTTTTCAAAATTTCAACTGTATAGCTATCACGATTCCTGAAATACAGCATGCTGACAGACCGACAGACAGACATACAGACGGACAGCGGAGTCTTAGCAATAGGGTACCGTTTTTACCCTTTGGGTACGAAACCCTAAAAAGGAAAAGCTGATAAAAAGAGAAAGTTATTATAATATTCTGCACACTTACTGTGTTTCACATTTTTTAACAAATTCACACAGCCTGCTGACAGACCGACAGACAGACATACAGATGGACGGACAGCGGAGTCTTAGTAATAGGGTCCCGTTTTTACCCTTTGGGTACGGAACCCCAAAAAGGAAAAGCTGATACACAGAGGAAGTTATTATAATATTCTGCACACTTACTGTGTTTGACTTTTTTTAATAAATTTACGGTATATTCAAAGAAACGCATTTTTCATACAAAAGTAATATTAAAGAAGCAAAATTTCTTAAAATCTCTGACATTTACTAAATACATCTGATAGGTAGGTATCTGATAGGTATCTCCAATATCATATTAATTTGATTCACTCACTATGGTACAACCTGTATATAAAAAAAAAAAAAAACAAACGAGACCTACAGTACTCGCATATGATGTGTAACATGTGACAAAATACTTATGAAATAAATTAATTATCGGGTCGTACATTCACGGGCCGACCCTTCGAATAGTAGTATGTCATCTTTGCCTTTGCCATCACACTAGGCGGAATGGCTATGACAACCTTAGTTTTCGAGAATTAAAAAACATTCGCATTTCCTGTTACACATTTCCGTCCCATTTCACGAAATCACTCCCACAAATTGCAGGAAAGCGAGAGCAAAGATGTTACTCATCAAAAACGATGTTGTCTGTAAAGTCGGTTTACGGACGATAATTTTACGTGATAACGTGTCACAAGCCGAACGCTTGTGTGCTTTAGACCTCACGACTGAAGTAAAACTTCTTTAGCTCCATCTTTAAGGAGATTTAAAATACCGCCTATAGTCGGGTGAGTTAACTCAGACATTTCCTCACAGCTCAGAGCCTCACAGAGAATCGACCGAATTGGAACACCTCTTGTATAATCCTGGAAGCCTTGTACTTTTAATCCATTGACACACACAGATACGTGTTTTCCTCAGAGAGTATCGACCGCATTGGAACACCTCTTGTAAGATCCTGGAAGCATAGTACCTACTTTTAATCCATTGACACACCCAGATACGTTTTTTCCTCACAGAGAGTCGACCGCATTGGAACACCTCTTGTAAGATCCTGGAAGCCTAGTACTTTAACCCTTTTAACTTGTTTAAATTAACGGGACAATGACGTCACGTAACGGGATAATGACGACACACTTTTTCGTGAATGCAGCCCCTTGTCATCAATTTATAAGACGTTATCACTTTAAAAAAATCATATTATAAAATAGGAAATAAAGTATACAAAATATTTACACAGTAGACTTACCAGCCTCGGCAATGTAGCGCGAATGGTAAGCAATGTTCGAACACGGCACTTCTTTAGCGAAGATGCCTTGAGCAGTCAGAGTTGACACGAAATCGCGCATTGCGTCTGCTGGTCCTGATATCGTGCTGGATTCCGGTCCGTTGTGGCAAGCTACTTCAATTTCAAGAGGCACTAGTTTTGAAATCTGTTAATTAATAACATAATTGGAATAAGTAACACTCCTACACAATGTATCGGTGGCGTAATGGCAAGGGCCGCTACCTCCTGTCCGGGAGGTCGTGGTTCGATCCTGCCACGTACCAATGTGTTTTCGAATTTCGATTTGATAAGATCGTTTATCCGACGTTCTTACGGTGAAGGAAAACATCGTGAGGAAACCTGCATACGGCTGCGAAGAAACTCGAAGGTTGTGTGTGAAGTCGACCAACCCGCACTGGGCCCGCATGATCGACTAAGGCCTGATCGCCCTAATTCAGGGTAGTCTCGAGCCCCTCGGTGGGGACATATATGAGCTGATGTGATGAACACTCCTACAGTAAGAAGATCTGGTCTTATATTCTAATTTAAAAATATCTTTTCAGCGTATAATCAATGTAGGTATAGTACCGACAAAAGAATAAGCATAGTTTAACCGTCTCCCTGGCTTAATGGTAACGTCCATTAGCTTCACATCGAGAGGCCGCGGGTTCGATCGTGGCAGAGTCTAACTTTTTATGACTCGGTTTAGTTGGTGGAAGGGCTCTTTCTAAGCTCGCCTGGCTAGCTACCACCATCTTATCTAAGTCTTGCCGCCAAGCATCAATGTTAACAGCATTGATGTGTTCAGGCTTGTAGATAGGATAGATAGTTCCCCGTTGCGTTGAGGAATCTTGGTAAGCCCGCTTCCATCTTCGGCAACATCGTCAGTTCCTAAGGAAACCAAAAAAAAATTCTTTTTTTGTAATTTTTTTTAACGGAACAATGGATTGTTGTGGTTTTTGTGCACAGAGATAGTTGAGGGGTTAGGAGTTTTACATATACTACCAATTAGCATATCCTGACATAGTTCCCGAGGGATCTGGGGAAAAATAATTTCCACACTCGCGCACGTTGGCGTCGTCGCAACGGAGCAATGAATTAAAGTGTTTTTTTTATAGAATTGATTGAGGGGGTGTGAAGTGTCATACACTGCTAATCAGAATAGCCCGATATAGTTCCTGAGGGATCTGAAAAAACTCATGTCGTGAGGCGCTCGCGGCCCGTGCACCATTCATGCTCAAAGACAGTCACAAAAAAGATTTCAACGCGGGCAAAAGCTAGTAGAGATATAAATTTCAGGAAAAATTCTTAGATCTTTAAATAATAGTTACCTGTTGATACCCCACTCCTACGGCAGCCATGGATCCTCGAATGAAGGGAGTCTGAACAGACACGAGCCCTCGGCTGTACGCTGAAAGGATCATCTCCTCAGCTGTTAGGCATCCGTCGGCGTATGCGCAGCCAAGTTCTCCCACGCTGTGACCTGAAGAAATAAAACTTAGGTACTCTTTTATGTAACTAGTTTGTACAAACATCGGTAATAGCGCACTGCAAGTTCATCATCATCATCATATCAGCCGAAAAACGTCCACTGCTGGACAAAGGCCTCCCCCAAGGATTTCCACGACGACCGGTCCTGCGCTGCCCGCATACAGTGGCTTCGCGCGATCTCGGTGCGCGGTCGCCACACTGTGCCTTATTTATCATCATATCAGCCGAAAAACGTCCACTGCTGGACAAAGACGTACCCCAAGGATATCCACAATGACCGGTCCTGCGCTGCCCGCATACAGTGGCTTCGCGCGATCTCGGTGCGCGGTCGCCACACTGTGCCTTATTTATCATCATATCAGCCGAAAAACGTCCACTGCTGGACAAAGACGTACCCCAAGGATATCCACAATGACCGGTCCTGCGCTGCCCGCATCTAGTGGCTTCCCGCGATCTTGGTGCGCGGTCGTCACACTGTGCCTTATTGATCATCATATCAGCCGAAAAACGTCCACTGCTGGACAAAAGCGTACCCTAAGGATTTCCACAACGACCGGTCCTGTGCTGCCCGCATCCAGTGGCTTCCCGCGATCTCGGTGCGCGATCGCCACACTGTGCCTTATTGATCATCATATCAGCCGAAAAACGTCCACTTCTAGACAAAAGCGTACCCCAAGGATTCCCACAACGACCGGTCCTGCGCTGCCCGCATCCAGTGGCTTCCCGCGATCTTGGTACGCGGTCGACACATTGTGCCTTATTGATCATCATATCAGCCGAAAAACGTCCACTGCTGGACAAAGGCCACCCCCAAGGATTTACACGACGACCGGTACTACGCTGCCCGCATCCATCGGCTTCCCGCGATCTTCACCAGGTCGTCGGTCTTATTGATACTAAATTATTATAAAACATCAAATTTATTTATCTACAATTGGCATCATCTCACCGGTAAGCAATGGGAGATCCCCGGGTATCTTATCTTCAAACCGGAACACATCAATGATGTTAACATTTATGTTTGGTGTCAAGACTTAGATATCAAATAGATAGATGAAAATGCCCTACCAAACCGAGTCTTACAAAGTTGACCCCGCCGGGAATCGAACCCGCAACCTCCTGGTGTGAAGCGAATGGACTAACAATTATGCCACGGATGCGGTAATAACAACTACATTTCTACTATCCTGCATTCCATAAAGTATTTATTATTAACATTATTTATTTATTAATGTTACATAAAAAGTATGTACACATTTACAATCACCGAGTACAAAAAGCAAACAAAAGATCAAAAACCAAGATAAGCGCCACAGACAGCCCATGCTAAGCATGTGGTGAAACACAGTAGTGTCCCACAAAAAGACCATAGCCTGTGTTTGGGTACACTACAGAACATTTACATAGTAAACCTTTCAATTAGCTAAGGAGAACGGTCAATGCAGCAAGCCAGTTAAAGTTATGGTAAAAAAAAATATAATAAAGCAGATACAGAAAGCTTATGTAAAAAGCGTCGGTGGCTCAACCGGTAACGACTCGGTCTATCTAACCAGAAGTACCGGGTTCAAATCTGGACGGCCAATGTACCAATGAGTTTTTCAAAAACTTACGTACATATACTTACCGATTGCTATAACGGTGAAGGAACACATCGTGAGGAAACCTGCACACGCCTGCGAAGAAACTCGAAGGTTGTGTGTGAAGTCGACCAACCCGCACTGGGCCCGCCTGGTCGACTAAGGCCTAATCGCCCTGATTCAGTGTAGGCTCGAGCCCCTCGGTGGGGACGTATATGAGCTGTTATAATAAATGTAGAAACTAAACTAAAAATAAAATAAACTTTAGAATAAAATTTAGAAAGTCTCTTACCAATAATCATATCAGGTTTTATCCCAACTGATGTGAGGACATCAGTGAGACCGATCTGAACAGCGGCGATACCCACAAACGAGTGAAGAATATTGTCGAACATAGATTGGTCAGGTGAGGTGATTATATGGACAATGTTGACGCCCTTAGGCTCCAAGACCATGCGGCACCTGAAACAATATTGAAGGATCAAGATCTTTTTCCCGCGTGGACATCGTTTTCACTACTGTCTTTGACCGCCTCCGTGGCGTAATGGTTAGTCCAATCGCTTCACACCAGGAGGTCGCGGGTTCGATTCCCCGGTAATCATCTTGTAAGACTCGGTTTGGTTGGTGGTAGGGCATTTTCTAAGCCCGTCTTGCTAGCTTCCACCATCTTATCTAAGTCTTGTCGCCAAACATCAGTGTTAACAACATCAATGTGTTCCGGCTTGAAGACAAGATAGCCAGTTCTCCATTGCGTTGGGGAATCTTGGTAAGCATCAGGTGAGATGATGCCAAGGGCTTACCAATTGTGAGTAAAAAAAAAGAGTGGTGCGCGAGCCGTGGTTGTCCACCACGTTTTAAATTATTCTGAGTACATGTTACCGTTCACAAATAATCACTGGGGGGTATATATAATAAACTAACTTTTGACCGCGGCTTCGCCCACGTGGACATCGTTTTTATGACTGTCTTTGAGGCCCAGCGGCTCGCAAGGATCCCTCAGGAACTACATATATCAAGCTATTCTGATTAGCAGTCTATGTCACTTCCCACCCCCTCAACCAATTCTATACAAAAAAGTCACTCCAATCCGTTGCTCCGTTGCGACGTCGATGAGTTTTCTCCAGATCCATCGGGAACTATGTCATGATATGCTAATTAGTAAGCCAGGGTTAAAAGCTAGTTTATTATTATATATACGCCCCAGCGATTATTTGTGACCGGCAACATGCACTAAGAATAATTAAAAATGTTTAAAAAAGTTAAGAACAACTGGTTCTAATCACAAAATCTGACGTGATTTTCCAGTGATTCGTCCACTTAACAGTCCTTAGCTTGAAAACTACTGAACCGATTTTCATGAGACTTGCACTGGTCCCTAAGCTGAAAGATACTTAATCCAATAAAAAAATATTGCATTTTGATTTCTTTTGATCCCGGGATCTGTGGATCATCATCATATCAGCCGAAGGCCGTCCACTGTTGGACAAAGGCGGGAGGCATTTCCACGACGACCGGTTCTGCGCTGCCGGCATCCAGCGGCTTCCCCCCATGTCATTGGTCCAACGAGTGGGAGGTCTGCCTACGCTACGTTTTCCGGTGCGTGGTCGCCACTCGAGAACTTTACTACCCCAACGGTTAGATCCAATTGTGGATAGAAATCCCTTTTTTCTGAGAAATACGTGGACATACGTATAAACCTATAAAATACAAACGTACACTTATAAAATTTTACACACCTGTTTAGAAGCTCACATAGACTAATTGTATAGGGTGACTTTTAATTAGTTCTTGATAGCAAAGGATATGAATGTACTCGTAATTACAAACAACTTTACCAAAGCAACTATATGTCATATATGAAAAAAAAATTGGACCTTTATACATTTTTGCCGATTTGAAAACTTTTTACTTATTTATTAAGTATCGAGTAACATTTATTTTCTGATTTGACATATCGTCGGCTTACTGCAAGAAGTCATTAACCGCAAAAAGTCATTAACTGCATTTGTGATACCAGGGTATAGGCCGCGCTACGCTCTACAATAATCAGAAATCATTATTTCTCTATGTGTTATACTTTTAAAGAAATTGAACATTATGTCTAAGGCAAAAAGATAGTGATTGCAATTTTCAGTTTTCACAAAGAAATAAAATCATTACAGTACCTTATAGTTAGTATTAAGATTTTTTTCGTTACAACTACACACTAATGATACTTAGTGTCTTCATCTGAAATTTGAAAATGTATGATTCACTACTTACAATTTTTTGTTATTTAAGGAGGTTTCACAAATATGGCTTATTACATCTTTACATTTTGTATTAAGTTGATAAAGTTCATATGTGACATCTAGAGTACTTAAATTGTCGTATAACGTTTTGCTAAAAGTCATTATATTGTTTCAATGACGTCTGAGCAACGACAAACGACAGAAATGCATATAAGTTATGATTTTATTAAAAATAATTACATGCCTTTAATTGTCTTTTAGTCACATTATACTTGTCTATTAAAGTAATTATAAAACTTAAATGACTTTTAATAGAAAATGATCACTTGAATTAATACTTATAGTCTCTTTGGGAAAAGTTGTTTGTAATCACAAGTAAATGCATATCCTTTGTTATCAAGAACTAATTAAAAGTGACCTGTTTAATAATTCCAACAATGCTACCTACATACGGGTCGAATTGATAACCTCCCTTTTTGAAGTCGGTTAAAAAGAGAGTATATCAAGTAGATAAACTTAGGTATTTGGTAAAGCCCTGGGTACAAGGTCAATGATTTATAGTTCCAGTAGGTTACAGCACAAATCAGTGGACTAGAACAACAAATAAATAAATAAAAAATGAATCGCAAAATGTGTTGGTAAGCGCATAACTCGAGAACGGCTGGACCAATTAGGCTAATTCTTTTTTGTCGAGTTCGTTATTGTCAGGAGAAGGTTCTTATGTAGGGTAGGGTAGGGTAGGGTAGTGTAGAGTAGTGTAGTGTAGTGTAGGGTAGTGTAGTGTAGTGTATGTAGGGTAGGGTAGTGTAGGGTAGGGTAGTGTAGTGTAGGGTAGTGTAGAGTAGTGTAGGGTAGGGTAGTGTAGTGTAGGGTAGAGTAGTGTAGGGTAGGGTAGTGTAGGATAGGGTAGTGTAGTGTAGGGTAGGGTAGTGTAATGTAAGGCGGTACGTAGTTCGCCGGGACAGCTAGTAAAAAAATAAATATTGTTTATTTCATCATACAATTTACAAAATAGTTTACAGTTTCTGAATACTTCTTTAAAGCAATGTTAATAACTGCTTGTGTCAGAAGTATTCGCTCTTCTTTACCAAAAACGTGGATTACTTAAATAGTTTTTTGATACTCTAAGACAGATTAAAAAATAATAATAATTAAATTTAAATTATGGCAGTATAAAGAAGGCGCGAGCTCGCGTCTGCGTGTTTGTGTGTAAGTAGGTGTGTGTGTGTGTGTCTGTGTGTGTGTGTGTGTGTGTGTGTGTGCGAGTCAAGGAAAGAGAGTTGATGAAAAACCAGAAAAAGGGGGTACCTACCGTTCAATAGCAGCAGCAAAAACTGGTATCCTCATAAGCTCTGTACCCATTCCGGCCCATTGGGAGCCCATTCCACTGTACACGAACCATAAAGGGCGTTTCACGTCATCGAAGTAATTTAACTTCTCTGCGAGGCTCACAGTCTTCTGTTCCATGTTTGTTGCTGCATCAGAAAGAATATAGGAATTAGATTTGTAAAATATTTTTCAATACAGTTGCACTTTTCGAGCGAGTCCTTTATATGCCAGTCAAGTGTGTGCAAAATTGATTTTACCGCACACGGGGTTTTACTTTACCACTTTTTTTTAAATTTCTAGACCACATTCTTATCTCTGGCTGTCAATATTTTCAGTCTTTACAATAGATCTAACTTCACTAGCTTGCTTAATTTTAAGTTCCATTACATATGTTTGACTCTTGTACGATAGTAAAAATAGGTCATCTTTGCTTCTTAGTTGTGAATTACACATAGCAACCACCCAATTGAATTGAATTTGAATTTGAAATTGAACATGTGTAGTAAGAACAACCGCTTCCGTAGCTCAAAGGCAAAGTTCACTAGCTTTACACAGGAGGTCGCGGGTTCGATTCCCGGCGGGGTCAATTGTAAGACTCGGTTTGGTTGGTGGTAGGGCATTTTCTAAGTCCGTCTGGCTAGCTACCACCATCTTATCTAAGTCTTGCCGCCAAATATCAATGTTGATATCATTGGTGTGTTCCGGCATGAAGATAAGATAGCCAGCTCCCCATTGCGTTGGGGAATCTTAGTAAGCCCGCTTCCATCTTCGGCAACATCGTCACTTACCACCAGATGAGATGTTGTCAAGGGTTTACCAATTGTGCATAAAAAAAAAAGACCATATAGTGTTGTTAATATCCCAAGCCTTGGTGTAATCTTTTTATGGTAATATTTAAAAAAAACTTACGCATGCGTACTATGCATAGCTAAATTAAATATGGCGAAGTTTTTGAAAAACTGAATTGAGTTGTTTTTGTTGTGAATACAAATAAAACTATGAATCTAAATATATATAAGGTGACTGACTGACTGACTGACATAGTGATCTATCAACGCACAGCCCAAACCACTGGACGGATCGGGCTGAAATTTGGCATGCAGGTATGACGTAGGCATCCGCTAAGGAAGGATTTTGGGAAATTCCCACGGGCACCGCAAAAATCGGGATCTGCGCGGGCGAAGCTGCGGGCATCCACTAGTAGTTAATTTAATATACGTGTAATAGAAAATGTACTTATGTGTATGTATAGGAAGAAACAAAGTGAGATTACTCCCCGGAAATTTAGTCGCGTAAAATGAACTTTGGTTGCCGAAACGTTGATTGGTATGTATTTACCCATGTATTTCGTTTTTCTGTCACGGTCGTTTTTATTTTTCTAGTTTTCTCACGACTGTATTGAAAAATGTCGTATGATACACTGGTGTAAAAGGATATAACAAATTCGTGACGATGGTAAACCCTCGCCTGCGGCTTGAGCTTACAAATGTCACTCGTTTATTATTTACCTTTTTACCACCCTTGTATCTTATGTAACTATTAATACATTGTTTGGAGTGATCAAGGAGCCGTTGCAGTACCATAAGATCCTAGTGTTGCATTAGATCCGCAGTTATTATATTTAATTGATGACCAGTATGACTTGCGTATGTTTCCCTACTATTACAATTGGGGATCTTCAAGGCGAGAGTGGATAGGCATTATTTGAGTTTGCGTGTTCTTTACTCGACTTCATCGTCACTTTCCATAAGTTGAGATGTAATAAAACGCACTCAATGTTTTTTATAAAAAAAATGTACAAAATATTTAGGCCGTTAAAATATGGCTTCTCGTAACACCAACACATTTAACACAACGCCCCAGAATCGTCAAAACTTTCAAAAATATTCTAAAATCTTCAAGAACAATACAAAGTTTCCGGAAAGAAATCTGAAAATTCCAGAATGTTTCAAAAGTATCCAAAAATATGCAGGGTGTAGCGTTTCTCCAGCAACGCAATGGTTTCTAAAAATCTATACAGGCTGTAACAAAATTGGTGTAGGACCCGTTAACTAGGACTTCTACTCATCATAATGAACAACTTTTGTTTTACGAAATCTTTGCTGGAATCGAAAAAAAGTCACTCATCATACAAATCGATTTCTAACCGCCTTCGTAGCGTAATGGTTAGCTCATTCGCTTCACACCAGGAGGTCGCGGTTTCGATTCCCGTCGGGGTCAACTTGTAAGACTCGGTTTGGTAGGGCATTTTCTAAGCTCGCCTGGCTAGCTACCACCATCTTATCTAAGTCTTGCCGCCAAACATCAGTGTTAACAACATTGATGTGTTCCGGCTTGAAGATAAGATAGCCAGTTCTCCATTGCGTTGGGGAATCTTGGTAAGCCAGCTTCCATCTTCGGCATCATCGCCACTTACCATCAGGTGAGATGATGCCAAGGGCTTACCAATTGTAAATAAAAAAAAAGATCATCTGACTGACCAATTTTGTACATTTTTGTATGAATGGTCCAATTTTTTCTGAGAATTGACTTTGGGTTAATTGGGGAAAAATGTTCAGTATGATGCGTAGAACCTCCAGTTAACGGGTCCTACACACCTTTCGTTACAACCTGTATACTATCTTACTCAAAATGGTGTATCCTCTTCCCATGTGGGCCGAAATCCTCGTCTGGTGAATGTTGTGGAACAGTGATAACTCCTCAGGGTCAATAGGGCGAGACTTCAGGTCATCGAGGATCCTTTTGACGGCTGTGTCTTGTCGCGCAGATATGGTGACCAGATAGGGGATACTTGACTTGTAGCGGTTAGGGTCCTGAATGTGAAAGGTTGTCCTTACTAATATTGTAAATGTGAAAATGTGATTGTTGGTTTGTTACCTTTTCGCGCTTCAACGCCTTGACCAATCTTTATGAAATTTGGTATGCAGGTGGCCTGTGTCACGGGGAAGGACATAGGCTACTTTTTATTCCGGGAAAATAGCATAATCTGATGCAGTTCCTGAGGGAACTAAAACAATACTCGATTGTTGTGATTTTTTGCACAGAGATGGTTGAGTGGGTGGGAAACGACATAATTTACTAATCTCCCTTAAAGACAGTCATAAAAACGATGTCCACGCGGGCGGAGCTGCAGGAAAAAGCTAGTTACTTATAAGTGTTAGTCAATAGTCATTATGGGATGTGGGAAAAACGTTGGATGCGGGCAGCGCAGTACCGGTCGTTGTGGAAATTCTTGGAGAAAGACTTTGTTCGGCAGTGGACGTCTTTCGGCTGATATGATGATGATATGGTATACTAAAATCCTTTTCAATACAATAATTTTAAACAAGCTTTTGCCCGCGGCTTCGCCCGCGTGGAAGATTTTTTAGACTGTCTTTGAGGGTGAGTTTTCTCCAGATCCCTCAGGAACTATATCATGCTATTTTGATTAGCAGTCTTAGTCACTTCCCTAGCCCCTCAGTTAACATGTCCAGTCGTAAATCGGTCCAGCCGTTCATATATCTTATATTAATAGATATATATATCTTATCCACACCTTCAGCTTATATGGGTGTTTGGTGCATCGTGTGCCAAATTGAAATGGCTGATAGGAGAGGTTAGTAGCTATCCCTTCAGCTCTCGTAATCTTTCCTATGATGTCGTACGTTTTTTTTAAATCAATTTTTTGACAATTTTTAAAGACCCCAAAATTCTGCATTTAAAACTACTGACCACTCATATCGGCATTTCAATTTAGCACACGATGCACCAAATACCCTGTATAATGTCCATGCAGAAATACGTAAGCATTAACTCCAGTCACAGACAGACCGTTCACAGCTACATATGAACGTGTGAACTTCTTGGGATGAAAAATTTTAAATCTTATCTTTTCCACACCTTTGACTTATAATGCCCATGCAGCAATACGTGAGCATTGACTCCACTCACAGACAAACTGTTCACAGCTATATTTGAAAGTGTGAATTTCTTGGCATAATAAATTGTAAATCATATCTTATCCACACCTTTGGCTTATAATGTCCATGCAGCAATACGTGAGCATTGACGCCAGTCACGGACAGACCGTTCACAGCTGCATATGAACGTTTGAACTTCTGGTGTTCCGTCACAATGCGCATACGACCATTACGCAAAGCTGGGACGTCACGTCGAGGGTTCTCGCAGTGGAGATTAGCTGCCAGCTCGCCTCTGTGGTAAGCAAGTAGGACCTGAAAATAAAACGTTTCTTTGCTTCAGTATGAGTACGCGCACACACTACAATGATTTAAGATGGATCGTTATTATTGTAGTGTGCGGTGTGCGTGCGTGCCTACTGAGATGTATTATTGTATGAAGATTACCAACTAATTGTTTCCTTTTACCACAGTATTACAATAATATATTTACTATGGATTAAAGCGAGCGACAGAAATATGCTTATTTTTATTCAGCTTAGCGCAGCGCAAGTACCACTCACACTTAGCCGGTTTTTGTTACTTTTTGTTTTACTTCAGAATTAGAACTCTATTCACACCAAGTTTCCAGTCATAATGTATTACCATTTTTACGATAGAGCTAAATAAAAAATAGTATCTACCTTTGAAAAACATGTTTTTTGTGCGAGGACACCGCTTAGTTTTTCACTTTTTTTTTTCATTGTTTATCCTTCTAGCGACATCAGAAATACATCGCTATATCAGCCGAAAAACTTCCACTGCTGGATAAAGGCCTCCCCCAAGGATTTCCACGACGACTGGTCCTGCATTGCCCGCATCTATCGGCTTCCCGCGATCTTCAACAGGTCGTCGGTCTACCGCGGTCCGCGTGTGAGGCGTGCCTGCGCTACGTTTTCCGTACCGCGGTCGCAATTCGAGAACTTTACTGCCCCAACGGCCATCTGTTCTACCAGCTATGTGCCCTGCCCACTGCCACTTGGTTAGTCCATTCGCTTCACACCAGGAGGTTGCGGGTTCGATCCCTGGTGGGGTCAACTTGTAAGAAGCGGTTTGGTTGGTGGTAGGGCATTTTCTAATCCCGCATGGCTAGCTACCATCTTATTATCTAAGTCTTGCCACCAAACATTAGTGTTAACAACATTTATGTGTTCCGGCTTGAAGATGAGATAGTCAGTTCTCCATTGCGTTGGGGAATCTTGGTAAGCCCGCTTCCATCTTCGGTATCATCGTCACTTACCATCAGGTGAGCTCTTGGCTGACCAATTGTGAATAAAAAAAATATAAACTTTTAAATACGTAGATAATTGTATAATACAGTAACTAGAACAAAGTATATGTACAAAAATACTATTACAAAAATATTTCTTAAAAGCTCGAAAAACCATATATAAAGAAATAACATTTCTTACATTTGTCCAAGTAAAAACTTAGAAAAACGTAGATAGTTTTATAATACTGTAACTAAAAGAAATTATGTACTAACATACTCCTACAAAATATATTTTAAAAGCTCGAAAAATCGTATGAAGAAATTTTATTTCTTACGTTTGTCCGAGTACAACTTAGAAAAACGTAGATAGTTTTATAATACTGTAACTAGAAGAAAGTATGTACAAACATACTCCTACAAAAATAGTTCTTAAAAGGTCGAAAAATCGTATGAAGAAATTTTATTTCTTACGTTTGTCCAAGTATAACTCAGAAAAACGTAGATAGTTTTATAATACTGTAACTAGAAGAAAGTATGTACAAATATAGTCTACAAAAATAGTTCTAAAAAGCTCGAAACATCGTATAAAGAAAATTTATTTCTTACGTTTGTCCAAGTACAACTTAGAAAAACGTCGATAGTTTTATAGTACTGTAACTAGAACCAAGTATATACAAACATGCTCGTACAAAAATATTTCTTAAAAAGTCGAAAAACCGTATGATCATTCTTTATATTATTATTTCTTTCTATCATAATATTACAGAAGTAAATATTATAGTGCATAGGAACCTTAGTGATGGCAGATATTCCAGAAGCAGCTTCGCTGTAACCAATATTGGACATGACGCTACCCACAAGGAGCGGGTCATCTCTGTTCTTACAAAATACATCTTCAATTGCTTCCAGTTCTGCCTTATCAGCTTCTGGTACCGCTGTTAAAATTAAAATTTCTTTAAATTTAAATGTACTAAAGTTGAATGCAAAAATACATTCAGTGAGCTTTGGAATTCCTCCTATTGCAAATAGTACCCGTTTAAGTTTATTTGTATTTTAAGTTACAGCCAACAATACTGTGGATTAGATAAACAGCTAATAGGTAATGTTGTAATTTCTTATAATATATGTATTCAAAGGTCCAGTTCATGAACTTATTTTGTAACTTTAAGTACACGGGTACTTACCTTACAATTTTAGCATCATCTCTAAAAGATTTCCATAATTTAGGACCTTTGTTCTAATTTAATATTACCTTTTTTACTTTTTTTATGTACCACTAGTTTTGTAAATGATGCTTCAGTATTTTTTTAATTTTTTTTGTAGTTTTGGGAATTTAGGCTCATGAAGGGCACGGAGCTATTGGATTACTCCAGAAACCCTCCACTGCCGAGTGGTGGAGTAGGGTAAGTGGTTTTGGGGAGGGGCGTTTATTTGTTAAGGATTTAGCCAAGGTTTTTGGCGAATATTATTGGAGGGGGAGGGAGTTGGAGGAGGGAAAGGGGGAAGAGTGGTGGGGAGGTTAGGGGAAGGGTAAGGGAGGGGGAGTTGTTAGGGGATTGGGGTTGAGTGCAGTTGAGAAAAGTTTAGGAGTGTTGAAGGGGAGAGGGGCGACATATAGTACATATACACACATTTATAATTCAAAGGTAAAGGTCAAGGTTAAGGATAAGGTCAAGATCAAGTTCAAGGTCAAGGTGAAGGTTGAGCTCGTGGTCAAGGGATGCTTCAGTATTAGATTATGGGAAAACTTACTTTAGAATATGTAAAAAGGTACTGAGACATGGAAAAAGAAGAGCAGTTCAAGTAAAGTTGGCAAAAGCAAGTGATGTATCAAACAATTTGGAAAACAGTAAATCAGCATATAGGAAACAAAAGTACTTCTTCAGCCACTCAAAATATTTATCTAAAAATGGAAAATAAAATAATTAGTAGTCCTGACGAAGTATGTTACGTATTTGTTTAACAATTCAATACTAACTCGCATTGTGATTCAAGCAAAGTTCAAAAAGATATAAACTTTCTTGAATTAGGTATAAATAGAATACAGAATGAAATGCGCCTTGATCCAACCTCAGCCACAGAAATAATTAAAATAGTGGGAAGTGTGAAGGCCAAAATTTCTAGTACCTATGACGAAGTACCGAAAAATCTTGATATTTTAGCTGAACCACTTTCATGTTTTTATAACAACAATTGCATGAAAAATGGTTTATTTACTAATAAACTGAAGCTTGCTAAAGTGTTCCCCATACATAAAAAAAGGTTCTGTTACTGATCCGAAAAACTATCGACCGATTTCCTTGTTTCCAACGCTAGGCAAAATATTTGTAAGAATACTAAAAGATCGATTGCTGAGACATCTGAACTCTAATAGAATTCTGAATGAAAGACAGTCTAGCTATCAAAAGAATGTTGGAACTACTGATGCCATTGTTAATCTTACTAATGACGTGTTACAGAAATTGAACGATAGAAAAAAAGTAGCTGGGCTATTCCTAGATTTGAGCTCCGCATTTGATACTATAAATCATAGCGAGTTTCTTCGCAGGTGTGTGCAGGTTTCCTCACGATGTTTCCTCAAGTATCAAGACGAACTATCACCGGTTCGCAGCAGGACTTAATGGACGCCACAAATAGTGCAGTCGAAGTGGCTAAGTTCTGGGCCGGAATGATTTAATTTGTCATCGACACGCAAAGAAGAAGAAGAAGAAGACGAACATCGGTAATAGCGCACTGCAAGTTCATCATCATTATCAAATCAGCCGAAGGACGTCCACTGCTGGACAAAGGCCTCCCCCAAGGATTTCCACGACGACTGGTTCTGCGCTATCTGCATCCACCTACTTCCCGCGATCTTAACCAGGTCGTCGGTCCACCGTGTATTTACGCCCAAAGTAAATGAAGTAAATGCCTACGCTTTGTCTTCCGGTGCGCGGTTCTGACTCGAGAACTTTACTACCCCAACGGCCATCTGTTCTACGAGCTATGTGCCCCGCCCACTGCCACTTAAGTTTAGCGATTCTGTGAGCTATGTCGGTTACTTTGGTTCTCCTACGGATCTCTTCATTTCTGATTCGATCGCGTACGAAACGTAGGGGTTTGCCTACTCTCTACATACCTGAACCAAATGCTTCGACATATTCAACAGCATTAGGTGATACTTTGGCTTCTTTATAAAACTGTGTCATGAATTGAGCCAAGTCCTTCGAGTGACGGTATGGACCGTATTTGGGACCACCATCTCCTTGCATCAGTTCTGTGAATTCGTTCTTCACGTGCAATAAGTCAGCGTAAATCCTGAAAAATATAGGTTCTTAGTTGTTAAGGGGACCTTATTAGCGCCGGCATCAATTAAAAAATAATTACTCGCTAAGTATATACATTAAGGAAAAAAATTCAACAATGAAAATGAAGAATAGCTACTGTGGTTTATTTAGAAACGGTGAATTCTGTGAAATATAGTACGCTGTAGTTACACATAGCTTAAGTGCAGGCTCCCAGCGTAGCACTGGCGAACAACGTGATATTTAACCTTATGGTCTCAGCTTTTCAGTTGAATTTCGCGTGAGTGTCTTAACGCGACCTACTTCATTTACTTTGGGCGTAAATGCACATTTTCGTTAATGGCGAGCTTAGTAAACAACCTAGGAAAATTTCATCTTAGTCGTTTTATTAATACCTTTATTCTCTTATTGTCGGTATTTGTTTCATGCGCCTAAGTTATGTAATGTAGGAGAAAAATCCAATAATGTCTAACTCGTGATTTTTTGTTTTAGCCATACGAAATAAGAAGCTTTAAAGAATCAGCTGTGTAGTTTTCATATTCACAAAGCTTGCGACCGACACTACATACTTTGGAAAAAAATGCACAAATTTTGGGAGCCTGCTCTTAAGGCCACTACAGCGAACTATATTTTAAACAGTTGATATTTTCTGAATAAAGTAAAGTACCTATTCTTCTTCTTAATCGTTGAAATTTTCGGTAAATAATGTATTCAGCTAGTAATTACTTTTTGACTGATGGCGGCGCTAGCTAGTTGAGGGTAGCCCCTTAATCTATATATAAATACCTTTAAACGAGCAACTATTGTATATATTAAATATGAATGAAGCGCATAGGTTACACCAAGGAATAGTTCATCTTTCCAAGGAGTTTTTATTGCATTTTATTTTATTTATATTATCCCAAGCCTTATTTTAGTCTATTTATGATATTAAAAAAAACTTACGCATGCGTACGTGTGCTAGACTGCTAGCTAAAATATGGCGCAATTTTCATGAAACTGAATTGAGATGTTTTAATTGTGAAACATATGTGTAATAAAAAATGTAGTTATCTGTACGTATAAGAAAAAACAAAGTGAGATTACTCCACAAGTCGTGTAAAAGAACTTTGGTTGCAAAACCTTGATAGGTATGTACCCATGTATTTTGTTTTTCTTTCACTGTCGTTTTTTATTTTACTTGTTTTCTCACAACTGTATTGAAAAACTTCGTATGATACATGGGTGTGAAAGAAAATAACATACTCGTGACGGTGGTAAACCCTTGCCTGCGGCTCGGGCTCACTAATGTCACTTGTTTGTTATTGACCTTTTTACCACCCTTGTATCATAAATAACTATTATTAATTTACCTACGAACCTCTTAGCGTTTTTTGCTTTTTGCAGGAACAAAACATTGATAGCTTCAGACCGCGTGCAGCCATCGGCAGTGTCGTCAAAAGAATTGGTCCTTCCGTCTGGGGACATTTTCATGATTCTGTAAGAGAAGCAAACAAAGTGAAAATTCGTGTCTTGGAACCAAGGTGGTAGCCACAGATAAGAAAAAAATTTTACTTCTATTCTGTGGTGGTAGCTACCTATGTGTAGTCAATTTAAAAACCGGTCGAAACCAGTGCGAGTCGGTCTTGCTAGGTGAGGGTTTCGTTTTCTATAAAATCGTAGAATTTTTCATTAAGTTTTTTTCTGTTAACTCAAATAGCGACCCTATATATTCTCTATATTTATTATGTAAACTATAAGAGATACACTCTAGTCTCTATGTTTTTCATGTAAACTATTAGAGATACACTATAATTTCTATGTTTTTCATGTAAACTATAAGAGATACACTATAGTCTCTATGGTTTTCATGTAAACTATTAGAGATACACTATAATTTCTATGTTTTTCATGTAAACTATAAGAGATACACTATAGTCTCTATGTTTTTCATGTAAACTATAAGAGATACACTATATTCTCTATGTTTTTAATGTAAACAAATCCTCACAACAAGCCCTTTCTATTGATATATCTATCACACCACAAAATATTCGAAAACACATTGGTACGTGGCAGGATTCGAACTCGGACAGGAGATATACCCGAGTTAGGTAGGCTCTTGCCTTTACGCTACTGATGCCCTAGAAGTTCATCATCATCATCATATCAGCGGAAGGACGTCCACTGCTGGACATAAGCCTCCCCCAAGGATCTCCACGATGACCGGTTCTGCGCTGCCCGCATCCAGCAGCTTCCCGCGAACTTCACCAGGTCATCGGTCCACCGAGTGGGAGGCCTGCCTACACTTTCCGGTGCGTAAATCCTTATTTGAGTACATACCGCGTGTAATGGACAGATGATTGCGGGTGCAAGCACAAATTGGCACCTCCGACGATGGCTGCCTCGCACTCTCCCCTCAAAATGTCCAAGTAAGCCTGCTCCAATGCTGCAATGGAACTGCAACAGGCCTCGTCGATGGCCATGGAGGGACCTTTGGCGTTCAGCCAGTAGGAGATACGGTTAGCAAACATGCTTTTACTGCATCTGAAAGATTTATTGAGGAAGTAAACACATCATATCAGCTCATATACGTCCCCATCGAGGGGCTCGATCCTACCCTAAATTAGAGCGATCGGGCCTTAGTCGACCACGCGGGCCCAGTGCGGGTTAGTCGACTTTTCTCCGCAGGCGTGTGCAGGTTTCCTCACGATGTTTTCCTCCACCGTAAAAGCGTCGGATAAACGTACATATGAAATGTAAATTCGAAATCACATTGGCACGTGGCAGGATTCGAACCACGACCTCCCGGACAGGAGGCGGTGGCCTAGCCGTTACCTAAGTAAACACGAGGAAGTATATAGACACGTTTAATAAATATTCTAATTATGAAAATCTTTCAAACTTCTGCATAATATTTACTGTGTTGCTGATAAAGGGTGCGATTTATAGTTCACTATGTAGCTTTAAAATCTATAATAGAATGAGTGTTTGAATCTAAATCTTGAGTCATAGACCATAACTAGTAGGTTTAAGCAGGGAGTCAAAGGCAGACTCGTTGACTCGTTGTGTGCCGATGAATGGAGAGCCTGTTTTTAAAGTTAAGTCCATCGAGAATAGAGTCATTGTTTTTAAAGGTGATCTGCCCATGAGCAAAGCAAAATTCAATCACAAAAACAGTTTTGAAACTAACCCAGCAATACCAAAGCCAGTCCTAGAGCTGGCTACGTAAAAACAAGCTTTCTCAGTTTCCGAAAAACAGGATCCAATGTAGACGCCCACTTTCTTTCCATTTAAATGTTCGGGGCTTGTTCCTGCAAATACGAAATGAATACATTATCTGAATAAATAGACAAAGTGCGTGTTGGACCACGCAAAATTTAGGGTTCCCGATTAATTGAAAACTGTTTGTCTCAGGATAACCCAAATCGTTTTTCTAGGACCAATAGATTAGAAACATGTTAAGAGGAAACGCGGGCGCCATTTTTTCCATACAAACGTAGTCTGATTCCTCCCTGGATAATGATAATAGAGCAAAAATATTTTTTTTCATCAAACCTGTATCTACCATGGCCATGCCCTATGTTTTTTTTTCCCATATTCTAATTATAATAGGAATAAGAAGCCTTTAAAAAACTGAGAAAATTGCCCAAATAAAACGTCATTTTCAGACACTCACCAAAAAATAATACACATATAAACAATACAATGAAAACATAGAGGCATAGGTAAAGCATTTTTTAAGTTATTTTTGATAAAAATATTATAATTGCTCAAGTTTTGGAGGAGGAAATAGGCACTTCGAAATGCTGTTTTGGTCAATTTTAGTGCCTATTATCGGGCTGCGCTGCAGTTCTCCCTTTCTTGCTGTATACGGAGAGGTTTGGGGGAAGGAAACAGCAACAATTCACCTATTCTTATATATATTATTTTACTAAAAGCACAGATGAGATACTAGTTACTTAGTGCTAGATATGCTATCTGTAACTGCATTCATTATTTTCATGAGTCAACCCTAGCGCTAGAACGCCGTACAGTCACCGCCGCAATTCGCCCGCCGCCCATGTACGCAGTTATAACCGCTAAGTCGAGCGCCTTAATACCCATGTTTCCGTGTATTGCCTGAGTGCATTATCTGTTCCGAAGTACCTAACTAGTGTCTTATCTGTGCTACAGCGAAAATATTTCACAGAACTGATAGTTTCTAAATAAAGTAAAGTTTAAATTTCTTTAAAGTATATACATAGCATACGCTATGTCTTCCGGTGCGCAGTCACCACTCGAGAACTTTAATACCCCCAACGGCCGTCTATTCTACGAGCTATGTGCCCTGCCCACTACCACTTAAGTTTAGCGATTCTGTGAGCTATGTCGGTTACTTTGGTTCTCCTATGGATCTCCTTATTTCTGATTCGATCAGGCATAGGCAGGCCTCCTACACGGTGAACCGATGACCTGGTGAAAGCCGCGGGAAGCGACTGGATGCAGGCAGCACAGGACCGTCGAGGCCTTTGTCCAGCAGTGGACGTCTTTCGGCTGATAAGATGATGATGTACTCAGCAAGTAATAATTTTTAACTGATTGCTAGTTATGTAAGTGATTCCTTCAATTCTGTAATTTTTTCATACTTTTCCATGTCACGAATAACAAAACTCTCACCAGCATCGTAGATCGCCTGATAGGACTGCTCCAGCACCTTCCGTGCCATTGAGTCCATGCTGCTCGCCAGTCGATAATGCACCTTGAAGAACTGTGCATCGAACTTTTCTAGGTCAGGCACATTGCCTGTGTAGTTAGCAGCCTCAGGGTGGTTGTACTTCCATCGAGGGTTTGGAGTGACTGGGTTCACCTGTCAATTCCCTTCGATCAATTACTGTGTCTGTCTTGTCCACCCTCGCACTTTACAGTTGCACTGATCACAAACTGTGGTTTACAAACTGTATGGGATGCCCTAAGAATCGTGTCACCTTAGTCTTATGAGAAGTGGATGTGGGCCTGCCATCATTATCATCATATCAGCCGAAAAACGTCCACTGCTGGAGAAAGGCCCCCCCCAAAAATTTCCACGACGACCGGTCCTGCTCTGCTCGCATCTAGCGGCTTCCCGCGACCTTTACCAGGTCTTTGGCCCACCGCGTGGAAAGGCTTTCCTACGCCACGTCTTCCGGTTTGCGGTCGCTACTCAAGAACTTTACTGCCCCAAAGGCCACTTGATCTACAAGCTATGTGCCCTGCCCACTGCCACTTAAGTTTAGCGATTCTGTGAGCTATGTCTGTTACTTTTGGCTTGGTGGGCCTGCCAAACGACCATAAATTGTTAGGAACTTGCTGACTGTATTGAAAAGCTTTAAATATATTAGTGAAGTGGTAAAGGGGTGAACGGGTGAAAATATTTTCCTAGCTATTTTTTTTTATTATTCACACACAATTGGTCAGCTCTTGGCATCATCTCACTTGATGGTAAATGACGATGATGCCGAAGATTGAAGCGGGCTTGCTTACCAAGATTCCCCAACGCAATGGGGACCTGGCCATCTTATCTTCAAGCTTGGAACACATCAATGCAAACACTGATGTTCGGCGCCAAGTTTTAGATAAGATGGTGGTAGCTAGCCAGGTGAGCTTAGAAAATACCCTACCACCAACCAAGTATTACAAGTTGACCCCACCGGGAATCGAACCCGCGAACTCCTGGTATGACGCGAATGGCCAAACCATTACGCCACGGAAGTGGATCAAATTATCTCTAAACTATGTTTAAGTAACTTGTTATAATTCATTTCAAGACATGAAGGCAGCAACTATTAATGAGATATTTTTCACCTAGACCTTTGAATGTAGTGGCAGTTGGCAGTTGGCTTAAGTACTTATTGCATCGGTAATGATTCCATTTTTATATCTTCATCGTCACTTACCATCAGGTGACATGATTCCAAACCGCAAGGTTCATTTTTACGTACATTGTTCTTACTACGAGCTAGTTCATTTGAAATAAGGGTTCGAAGATCGAAGTGTTAATTATCATTGATAAATATCAAGATAATGGTCGATAATTAATATTACGTTGATAATTATAAAATTAATTGAAAAAACAAAACAGTAATATTATTTATCTTTGACAAAACGCCTCACGCTACATTTCTCACATATGCGAACTCGATTTTAGGTTACGGGACGAATCAAAACCTTTAACTCAGAAAAAAAGTAACAAAAACAAAATTTAAAATTATTAACTATTGTAAAACTCACACATAAACAATTAAAATCTATTTAGTTTTTTATTCTATATAATATTTTTGTATTTTAATTTTAAGTAAATAATTAAAGAGCCAAAAATAAGAATCAACGCCGATAACTATCGGATAAGAATCTGATTATTATCCGATTATTATCTTGACAATTATTCGATTATTATCTTGATATTATCCCATAATTATCTTTATAATTATCCGATGATTATCAAAGAAAATCATTATCTTGCCTGCTTGATATTGAAAAGCTTTTTAACTAAAAACCTTATTGTAAAGAATCTCCGACAGCTCCTTGACGTTGTGAGACTGGGGGAAGAGGCCAGACATCCCCGAAATGACGACTCTATCTCCATCTGACGAAGCGACCATCGGCTCAGGAGTTAGCGCAGGGCACACTTGCGGTGACGGGGCCATCTTGAATTGTTAGCTAAAGCAAATTAATTAATGTCTTTTTATTAGCACGAACTCAGTTTACAAGGAGAGTTGGATAATTACTCGGAAAGTAACTAGAGATAATTATTTTTATTAAAAATTTGAGTGCGTTTGACTGCAACTCACCTGATGGTAAGTGATGATGCAGTCGAGGATGGTACACGTAAACTCAAATAATGCCTATTCACTCTTATACTTACAAACTGATGTACTTACATTTTTGTTTCAGCCGCACTACATATAAAGTGTTACAAAATTAGCTGAAACTATTTTAACTGGTGCGTCTACCCATGAAACTGAACAACTTTCCCCATGGAACCCATAGTGAAATCGCAAAACAAAAATTGGCTCTCCTATACTAACTGGATCAGCTGATCAGCCAACTTAGCATGGGACATTCACATTTTTTTTTTGAGATTTGACTATGGGTTTCATGGGGAAAGTTGTTCTGTTTTATGGGTAGAATCACCAGTTAAAATAGTTTCAGCTAATTTTGTTAGACCTTATATACCCAGTTGAGATGGTGAATACCATGAACCAATAAATACAAATCAGTTCATACCTGGGTAATCGAGGTGTATGTCTTACTAAATACTTAAAATACGGTTTGTGAACTGGGGCTTCTATTTATCTTCTTCTTCTACGTCGGAGTACTTTTAGGGTTCCGTTCACCCAACGGGTGACCAACGGGACCCTATTACTAAGCCTCCGCTGTCTGTCCGTCTGTCCGTCTGTCAGCCAGCTGTATTTCATAAACCGTAAATAGGTACATACTTACCGATTGCTTTAACGGTGAAGGAAAAACATCGTGAGGAAACCTACACACGCCTGCGAGGAAACTCGAAGGTTGTGTGTGAAGTCGACCAACCCGCACTGGGCCCGCGTGGTCGACTAAGGCCTAATCGCCCTGATTCAGGGTAGGCTCGAGCCCCTCGGTGGGGACGTATATGAGCTGTAATGATGAAATAGGTAGACAGTTAAAATTTCCACAGAATATGTATTTCTATTGCCACTATAATAACAAATATTAAAAATTAAAAAAAGTGAAAAAACAAGGATGGTCTCTATTTTCGATACTCGTGTATGTTTTGGATTGGTTTTGTTGTGATCCTCATATTTCATTTCATAGGCATCACCTGCCTCCGGGTTAGCTGCACCCAACTGCTACTGGCACGTGGTATCCAAGAATCTTAAATTTTCCAAGCATTTATTTGATTGTAAACTATTTAAACTCTCTTATACCTTTCGCAACCATCTCTTTTATAGCCTGTTTTACCATCATTTGTTATTAAATGTATATTCTGAATTACCCCACAAGCATTTTCTTTTCATTATTCGCATTTAGGCCATTGATCCAAATTCTAAGTTTTATGTAGCGGGACCATAGCAGGTATTTTAAATCATTTATTTAATTTTAGCTACAATACATACATACATACGTACACACATACACACCTACATACATGCATAGATAAACTCGAAAAATATAACCCTCCTTCTGGCACAGTCGGGTAAAAATGGGACATTGTGCTTTTTTTGTGCTTAAAAAGTCCGACACCTCCAGGATGGTTTTACTTTTCACCAGTTAGTAAAATTTAGGTACGTAAATAAACTACTAAATTTTTCCTAATATAGGTATTTTGAAACTTTGATTCAAAATATCGACAGACAACATTGTTACTACGATTCTCTGTATGCCTGCTCCAGTATTATTTCGTTGAGCTTAAGGCAAGGGCAAAAATGACCTATTATTACTAGCCCAACACAAATTTGTTAAGTTGTAGAGGCATTTCCACTGTACATTTCATCCAAACCTTAGAGCCGTTTTCGAGAAACCAATTTTCTATATACATAGGTAGGTAGGTATCATAATTATAGGTACAAGAATTGCTCGTTTAGCCGATAAAATTTAACAAGGACGTAGTGTAAACTCTACGGACACTCGGATATGGTACTCGGAATTGAATCGTGAAAAGCTCTACTTTACTTTTGTTGGAATTGAAAAAATCGTGTATCCAAGCTCTTATTTTCATCGGATTAACAAAAATGTGTCGCATTAACAAGAGCGTCAGTGGCGTAACAGCTAGGTACGCTTTAATAATATTAATTCTTTTTTTTTTACCACTTCTTTTTTTCCTATAATATATTCCGATTTACCGAGAAAATATTTTCTTTCCTTATTTCAACTTTTAGGCCTGGATCCAAATTAACTTAATAACAAAATAAATTAATAAATGTAGCGAAAATGATTAATAGTTGGCTAAACATCACTATGAATTCGCCACTTATTACGTAGAATTTGGATCAGTTGGCCGAAAAGTGGAAATAAAGAAAGAAAATATTTTTGGGGTAAATCGAAATATACATATTTAAGGAAAAAAAGAAAAAGGTCAAATCCAGCAAATTACAATAATGTAAATTAACTAGAGGAGTCGTGGATCGAATCCTGCCACGTACCAATGTGATTTTGAATTTAGATTTCATATGTACGTTTATCTGACGCTCTTACGGTGAAAGAAAACATCGTGAGGAAACCTGCACACGCTTGCGAAGAAACTCGCAGGTTGTGTGTGAAGTCGACCAACCCGCTCTGGGCCCGCGTGGTCGTCTAAGGCCCGATCGCCCTAATTCAGGGTAGGCTCGTCCCCCTTGGTGGGGAAGTATATGAGCTGACACGATGAACAAAAATATGTATCTAAACTCTACTTTTCGGAAAAACCTCATACAAACTTGAGTTAACAACAGAATTTGTATGATCTAATTTTTTGGATATATATGCAAAGTTGTAGAGCAAATGTTGTGTAATTTCACAAGAAGAATCATCAAGTTAAAATAATCGTGGACAAAACATATATACATACAGGTCAAACTGAGAACCTCTTCTTTTTTGAAGTTGGTTAATTATAGTTATTAGGTACAAGTACGTCACGCTTTTTACTTACGAACGACGAAGAAGTAATGGAAGAAGGTACTGTGATGGCAAAAAAACCGGCCAAGCCCGATTCAGAACCGCACACATAGGGTTCCGTACCATCATACTAGATGGCGCTAGCTTCTTCACGTTTAACAAAAATACGTTTTTTGTATGGAGGCCCCCCTAATCTATCACTTTTTCTAATTTTTAGTATTTGTTGTTATAGTGGTAACAGAAACATTATCTAAGAAAAATTTCAACTGTAAGCTATCACGGTTCATGAAATAAAGCCTGGTGACAGACGGACAGACAGCGGAGTCTTTGTGACAGATCAATGGTGCTCATGAAAACGATGTCCACGCGGGCTAAGCCGCGGGCAAAAGCTAGTAAAACAATAAAGTAATGCTTATATCTAATTTTTGCAAATTATCGAGGTCTTACATAAAACTATCTATCGAAATATTATGTTTTTTTTTTTACCTCGTAAATGCACTATTTTAAACCACTTCGCTACTGAAGCTATTCCACAAAACTGCACTCAGCGACTGGTGAAGAATTCAAACAGTACCTGCTTAATTAAATATTAAACGGAATTTATTCAGTAAATTATGTAGTTAATGAGTAATTTGAATTTGTAATTAGTACAGTATTTATTTTGCCAACACTGTTGCGTTTATTTATTATTATGGCTGGTTTCACCTGGCTATGCTTGTGTGAAAAGCAAATACAAATATGAGATATTAAATATATGCTGGCTATCTTACTGTCTTGCCGGAACACATCTATGCCGTCAACATCGATATTCGGTGACAAGACTTAGATAAGATGGTGGTAGCTAGCCAGGCGGGAGTAGAAAAATACCCTACCACCAGGCCCCCGTACTTGGTCGAGCAGGCGAGATAAGTACCTACACATTGACGCTACCTACAGGCCGCGCTCTGCTCGTCAGCGCTAGAACGCCGTACAGTCGCCGCCGCAATTCGCGCGCCGCCCGTGTACGCAGTTATAACCGCTAAATCGAGCGCTTTAATACCCATGTTTCCGTGTATTTTCTGACGGTGGGAAGGAGTAGGTGAATAAATGCGTAGGTATTTTCGTTTTATAAGGAAGTGCAATATCTGTTACGAAGTAACTAGTATCTCATCTGTGCTACCACCAACTAAACCGTGTCTTAAAAAGTTGGACCTCGCAGGGAATGGAGTCCGTTACCTCATCTGTGCTCCAGGTGTGAAGCGAGTGACCTCTGATACGGAGACGGTTACGGTGTTACGTTACCGACTCATAAAAACTTAGACTCCACCGGTAATAGGCTATTTGACTACTACTAGAAAATAGTTTTGTATTATTTGTTATTGCATGAAATGCAAACCATTTTAATATTTCCTGGAGATCTGTCGTATATACGGAGAAAATAAATGTTAAAGTTTGAATTTTAAAAATACGCGCCAAAACGCAATGTTCGCTATGGCGCCTGGTTGCTTGACAGATGACGTCACACATAAGTAAACAACAAACTGCTGTAATAGTGAAAGCACGCACTGAACCTAATGTTTACTTCTGTGTGACGTCATCAGAGTTGCAACCAATAACAGAGCGTTTTCAAACACGTGATCAAACCACAAAAAAAATAAAATTCATTTATGTTTTTTATACAGAAAATGACCTTATTTTTTTCAGAACTTTAATAAAATATGCTTTTTACATTACATTTTATTAGGATGACAACAAATTGTTACATATTTTAAACATAGTCAAAATGCCTATTGAACCCACGACCTTCCAGGCTTAAGAGCCCGCTGGAGTTCATAAATCCCATACAAACGTAGTCTTTGAATCATTTGTTAACCAAACAACCTATTTTTGAATTTTCCGTCCTTGAAAACAAGTTAATTGGTTAATAATGGATTCCTTTTTCTTTTTAAAAAAAAGTAATGCGATACCGACACAGATTATCCGTTTATCGATATAAAATTATTTCAAAATCGGTTGTTTTTCTAACAAATGATTTAAAGACTACGTTTGTATGGGATTTATAAACTCCAGCGGGCTCTTAAACTTAGCGGCAATTGAGGACAGTGTCTAATTAAGGAAAGTAGCGAATTAACTAAAGTTAATGAATTAGGAAAAGTATCCAATTATAGAAAGTGTCGACTTGTTACGGGACCCATACAGTCGTTTAACGGAGACTTCTAGATATAGATGTCACAATTTGTATGATTAGTCATTCTACAAAATGCCTCAGGCATTTGTATACTATGCAGTAAAAAACTTAAAAAAAACGATTAAGACGGAGCTCTGACGAAGCTCCGCTTCGCGGAACTCCTTTATGCGGTGTCACAAGCAACTTGACCTAACCTATCCTAGCGGAGCTCCGGCTGACTCGTTTGTTTTGAAGTTTTTTTACTCCGTAGTATACAAAGTGCCTGAGGCATTTTGTAGAATGACGAATCATACAATTTGAGTGCGACATAGACATAGTAATCGTGCGGGATGTGAGGGGCGAGACGGGGGAGGTTGGGCCCAAGTTTCCATAGTCACAAGTTGGGAAGCTTCATACATACATACAGGCACTGTCCAGTGACTAGTGACGTCGGCTTTGATACAAGCATCAAAGGGTCGGAAAACTGTATGAATCCTTGGACTGTGGTTTTATTAAGTAGGTCAGGGATCAGGAACGCGGTTACAGGAGGTCTCTGGGAGGGGGCCATTAATGTGCTACGTAAATGTCATTCGGCTTAAACGATAAAGAAGATAATATCATTGTTTAAACCTGTTTACCCGACTGCACCAGAAGGTTTTGTATGTACGTATGTATACAGGGTGTAAAAAAAATTGATGTAGGGCCCGTTAACTAGGGGTTCTACTCGTCATACTGCACAACTTTCCCTAAGGAACCCATAGTCAATTCTCAAAAAAAAAAATGTGGACGCTCCATACTAAATTGCACAGAATTGGCAATCAGCTGATCGATTTGTATGAAGAGTACAATTATTTTTTTTGCGATTTCAGCAAACTTTTTTCAGTATGATGAGTAGAAGCACCAGTTAACGGGACCTACACCACTTTTGTTACACCTGTAGATGTATGTTCCTTTGGCACGCTCTGTAGCCTAAACGGCTTCATAGATTTTTGAGTGCAAGGTGTCGTTAGATTCGTCTTGAACTCGTGAGTGACATAAGATATATTTTTACCCAACCTGCCTAAACGAGAGGTTATGTTTTTTATGCAGTCGGGATTTTAGTTTTTAACTCATTTGTTTAGTCATTTACACTTTAAATATTATTGGTTCACACGTTTCACACAGATTTACTGTGCTCCATTTGCATTTAATATGGGGCCTTAGGCGGAAGCAATAAATAGTCTTTCAGTATAAATAAAAGTACAAACTACATAATTAAAATTTAATTTCATGCTAAATATTTCATACGAGTAATTAATTACATTCTATTTACAATAATTTACATTGAATCCAACCAAACACAACAAATGACGTGAGCTCGGGCTATGAGTGCGTCAGACTCTTTAACCAAGGAAACTTTAGTTTCCTTCGTCAGAGGTCAGGCTACAACCTGCATTCCCTATTTTTGTTATCGAGCGATGAATAAGGGAATAATGTGTTCTGATGTCAAAAAATGAATATGATATTTCGATTGGGACAGATTGTCTTATGTACACTAATAGGTTTCAAAAACAAAAATGTGTGTATGCATGTGCGTGTGTATGTCTGTGCAACGCGGCGCGTAAACTAGGTACCTACTGAAGAGAGAAGATTAGCCACGCATGACGCACTCTCCATACAATAAAAAAAACTACTTCAAACAGGAAACTAAGGTTCCCCTCGATTTCTCTGGGATGCCATCATCAGATCCTGGTTTCCTTATCATGGTACCACCATTGGGATCCTTTCCAATAAAAAAAGAATCATCAAAATCGGTTCATAAACGCCGAAGTTATCCGCGAACACACATAATATATATATATATAATTATACTTCTGAATATTGTCCTATCTATTTTTAAATATGTTATTAACTCATTAAAAGTTAGGCTTATTAGTTTAGTTTTTTTTCTTAAAATTATTGAAAAAAAAAAACAAATAATGGCCAAAATTAGTTAAGTAAGAAAACACTGAACGACAAATAAACTTGAACTTATTTAAAAAAGAAAAACTTATAAACGTAGGTTTTTATTGTTTCAATAACATATTTAAAAATCATTATGTGATAATATTCGGAGGTGAAAATCGTTTTCTCTCTTAGTATGGAGAGTTTGTACTACGGATTTGAGTATAATTTGGGCTAGGGCAGTTAAATTAATATCTCCCACTGTTTTTTCAATAGGGGATCGGACTGCATCAAAACTAAATTCTGAAATATGATTTCCTAAATTGCTCTCCTCTTGTAGTTTCGAAAAGCCTTACTTGTTTTGTTTTCCCATCACGTCTTCAATTATTAATCGATCAAATTCACAAAATAGAACTTATTTTGTGAATTTGATCGATTAATAATTGAAGACGTGATGGGAAAACAAAACAAGTAAGGCTTTTCGAAACTACAAGAGGAGAGCAATTTAGGAAATCATATTTCAGAATTTAGTTTTGATGCAGTCCGATCCCCTATTGAAAAAACAGTGGGAGATATTAATTTAACTGCCCTAGCCCAAATTATACTCAAATCCGTAGTACAAACTCTCCATACTAAGAGAGAAAACGATTTTCACCTCCGAATATTATCACATAATGATTTTTAAATATGTTATTGAAACAATAAAAACCTACGTTTATAAGTTTTTCTTTTTTAAATAAGTTCAAGTTTATTTGTCGTTCAGTGTTTTCTTACTTAACTAATTTTGGCCATTATTTGTTTTTTTTTTATTTTTTTTTTATTTTTTGTTATAGAGGCAACAGAAATACATCATCTGTGAAAATTTCTATCTAGCTATTCATGAAATACAGCCTGGTGACAGACAGACAGACGGAAGGACGGACAGTCTTCAAAGTCTTAGTAATCCTAGGGTTCCGTTTTAACCCTAAAAAATGGGCGTTTATTTAAAAAGTGAGACAGCAGAGATTGTCAAGTTTCATCTGAATAATCACGTGGTTTTGTTCTTATCCGCTATTAAAAAGTCACCTTGTAATTAAGTATTTTATATTATTTAGTAAGCTGGTGGACTTATTTCCGAATACCTTGGATTGTAATATCTGTGCGAGGGAGGGGGTGAGTAGGCACTAGGAGGGTAAGAAGATGAACTGGGAGGATAGGAGGATGAACTAGGGGGGTAAGAGGATGAACTAGGGGGGTAGGCAGATGAACTAGGTGGATACGAGTGCGAAGGGGGAGGGTAAGAATGAGAGCTGGAGTATTCGTATTTAGGCGGAGAGGTTTCATAGTGACAGTGAGCTTTTATAGGATAGGGTTTTGAGTAAGATGGTGGTGGGTATTCAGGGTATGAGTAGCTGCTGTATTCGTTTGAATGCGAGCAATGTGATGGGTACGAGTGGGGAGGGTAGGACGGTGGAGAGTTGGGTGATGGGTACGCTGGTGGTGGCGGAGGTGGGTAGGATGGTGCTGACGGGGGTGGGTACGGTGGTGGGGAAGGTGGAGGGTAGGATGAGGATGAAGAGGGAGGGTAAGCTGGGGGTGACGCTGGCGGGGGGTAAGCTGGAGAAGAGGCTGGTGGGGATGAGTAAGTTGGAGCTGGTGCTGAAGAGTAACTTGGAGGGTACTGATAATGTTCATAACTGTACGAGTATTTCGACGGATAGTTGTAATAATCATCGGAATAATACGTCGGTACAGTCGTTGAAGATATTGTGATACTTGGTGTAGAAGATGAAGAGGGAGCGAAAGCTACTGCTGTTGGAGTGGGTGATTGAGACACGTAGACGACTTGGGGGGTTGAGGAGGTCACTGGAGTGTATTCGTAGGTGACTGGGTAGGTGTATGGTTGCGCCTCGTAGGTTGTTGATGTGCTCGTTGATGGATACTCGCTGGATGATGAAGAAGATGATGATGATGACGAAGGCGAAGACGAAGATGATGTACTCGATGAGGTTGCTTTCGACAGGAGCGCTGAAATCCGATCAGAGACTATAGAGAGTAAAGCAAAGAATCATGTTTGGTTTCTCTTTATTAAACTAAACAGGATGACGTTTCATTCGTTGGAAAGCAGCAAAAGATGCTACTTGTGATAATTTGAAACGCTAAAACGTTAATAACCGAATCAATTGCAACAATCAAGTACAATTTTAGAATAGAATAGAATATAAAAACGTTTATTCGTTTCATTAAACACTTATTTTTTTTATTTATGTTAATTTTCAAAAACGTACTGAACCGATTATGATAAAATTTAAATGGGACCAACCGCGGGATATAAACTATGAACTAAAAAAACATTAAAATCTTTTGACATTTTAGTGAAGATATCGATTAAAAACACACAAAAACATTATTTGAGAGCCTCCTCCTTTTTGGAAATCGGTTAAAAATACCTCTGAACAACTTTCGCCAAAGAACCTATACAATCAGAGCAAAAAAATCAAGATGATCAACTGATTGTTTTATTGACAACTAGCTTATGTCCGCAGCTTCGCCCGCGTGGACTTCGTTTTAATGTCTGTCTTTGAGGGTGTCATCAGTTTTCTTCGGATCCCCCGAGAAATATATCGGGCTATTCTGACTACTATTTATCAATTTAATTTTATATTTATTTATCTATTCTATCTATTCTTCCAACCCCCTCAACTATTTCTATGCAAAAAATCACGTCAATACGTTACTCTGTTGCGATTGTGGTTTCCTTCCATGTTAAGGAAATCTACCAAAAAAATTTTTTTCTTCAGTTTCCTCGGGAACTGTATCGGCTATGCTATTTTCATGGGATAAAAGTAGCCTATGTCCTTCGCCATGACACAGACTACGTGCATGCCAAATTCCACTATGATTGGTTGAGGTATTGAAGCATGAAGAGGTAAAAACATATACACATTTATAATGTTAGTAAAGATTTTAGTAATTATTGTATAGGCTCCATAGAAAACATTGTTTAGTTTAAATTTTTAAACTCACAATTGCTATTAAGCCTGTGACACCATCTCACCGGATGGTAAGTGAAAATGATGCCGAAGATGGAAGTTCCATCTTCGTAACCCAAGATTCCCCAACGCAGTAGGGAACTGCGGCTATCTTATCCTCAAGCCAGAAGACATCAATCAAGTGTCTTACTTTGTAAGACTCAGTTTGGTCAGTAGAAGGGCATTTTCTAGTAGAAGCTACTACTATCTTATCTAAGTCTTGCCGCCAAACATCATTGTTAACAGCATTGATGTGTTTCGGCTTGAAGTTAAGATAGCCAGATCCCATTGAGTTGGGGAAGCTTGGTAAGCCCACTTCTATCTTCGGCATCTTCGGGATGGTAAGTGCTGACTTATTGTCTCACAAGTAATAAAACAAATTAACATTTCCTGTTTTTCTTATTTTGATAATAGCAGCGTAAAAATGAGATTACGTTTAAAGCTTAAGCTTTAAGCAACCGAATGTCTTCTTCGTCTTCTTCAACCTGAATTTCTGAAAAACTATGTTCAATTTCATCTTGAATCGTTTTTTTGTACATAACGTCAACTATTGCCAGTTGTGTGGCATTGTGCTATGCAAATTTGATAATAAGAATTTAGGAAATTGCCAACTTTAATCATGAGGCTAAATAAATCACCTATTATTTTTTTACTCACAAATGGCTCTAACGATTTTTATAAATTTTGGTACGTTACCATAACTATACATGGCCTACAGCACGTTTTAGTTTGTTATTCCAAGAAAAATCAGAATAATCACTTGCAAAAAAAGGTAATTAGGTAAGTTTCTATGCAAATATACTCTATTGACAATAACCGGGTAGAACCAGGTATCTCAATTTTTGACCCGGTTTTTGAGCTACCTAGAAACCGGGTATACCCTGGTTTTTTGTAAACCGGGTAGAACCGGGTGCATGCTCTATTATGTATCGAGGACCAAAAAATTTTTTTTATTTGATTTGACATATAGTTTCCTTGGAAATGTTGTTTGTAAACACGAGTACATTCATATCCTTTTCTATCAAGAAGCAGTTAAAAGTCAACCTGTATAGTAATTCTACGTTTGTTGTCTATTTTGTATGTTATCTTTCTATTATTTATAAGACACAATTGTTTTATTTAAATTTCCCATTCAAAACAATGGACTATTTACTAAGCTGATATCCACATACAAAAGAGCTCTAGGTCAAGTTCAATACCAGACAGGCTTGCCAGGTGTTCGGTTTTTCACTGAACTGTTCGGTATTTCAGCTTCGTATTCGGTGTTCGGTATGAAGAAAATACCGAAGTACGATTATTTCGTGGTATTTGCGAAAGTCCATTCATATCGTCTTAACATACGTATGTTAATTAACTTTTAAGCTGTAATATTTAATTAAATGTGTTTTCTGTGTCTTTTTATGATGGAAAGAAACCCCTTTTCGGTTACAATTAATTAATTAATTCGGTTAATTAGTAATGATATATATTTTAATGTTTACTAAGTGTTTCATTGTGTTTACCGTCAGCAATTCCCTTCGTTAGGTTATTTTCTCAGATTGATCTGACCAAAATCAAAGAGGATCCTTTGATTTTTCGACTGATAGGCTATTTTACCGTATAAAAAATATATTAAAAAACGCTATTCAATAAATGACATTTCTTTTATTCAAAACTTGCCTATTTGAAATTCTATACAATTTTTAATTTTATATTATTAAAATACACGATGTCAGTAACGCGTATAATTGCAGAACAAACTTTCGTTTTTGACAGATTGTAGCGACACACTAGCTTGCATTGTACTGTCAGCATTTTTGTATGGGCGAACCCCCCGCTTCCCGTTGCGACTTCAGTCGCCTCCAAGTTACTGTACTAAGCAGCCACACTCAATGTAATAAAATTAAATCAAATAAAATATAAATTTAATCCTGGAATAACTGACATTTAATTAGCAATCTTCTGATTAGGACAATTAAATAATGATATAAACCAAGATCATTAAAGTGGTGACCCGCGTTTGAACTAAACTATCCGTGAACCAGTAAATTTTTGTTCCTACGGATTACGTTGTGTATAGTGAAAAATGTCTACGGATCCTGCTGCTGTAACACCGCCGGCCGCCGCATCCACCGGGGTTCCCGACCTGGCCTCCATTACCGTCTCATCGCGGATTCCTGAATTTTGGGTCCACCAACCGAGGGTATGGTTTATACGGACGGAGGCAATACTGGGCCCGCAGAAACTTGGAGACGGCTCAAAATTTGACCTTGTCGTATCAAAATTAGGCGCTGACGTCATTGGACAGATCACCGATTTTCTTGTGAATCCGCCAGAAACCAAAAAATATGAAGCTCTGAAAAGTAAGTTACTTACGCTATTTGAAGATTCAAAAAATCGACAAATAGAGAAATTAATTAGTGAAATGGAGTTGGGCGATCAAAAACCCTCTCAGCTCCTGAGTAGAATGAAAGAGCTCGCCCGCGACAAGGTTCCCGATGACACCCTCAGAGTTCTTTGGCAAAACCTGCTTCCACCCACGGTCCGTGCTTTACTTACGGTTACGGAGAACCGTGACCTTGAAAAGCTTTCGGTCGTAGCTGACGATGTATACGAAGCGACGAAACTAGGCACCGTGGCAGCCGTACAACAGCAACCCCGTGCCTCAACTTCTTCAGAGACATCCATCCTAGCTGAGATAGCAAAGCTTAGCGCACGTTTTGACCAACTGGAAAGGCGTGCTACAGATAATAGATCACGTAGCCAAAATCGCCAACCTCGAACGACCAAGAGAAGAAGTAATTCACGACCTGCATCAAGAAAACCGGATTGGCTTTGTTTTTACCATTTCCGCTATGGAAAAAAAGCTCGAGACTGCGTAAAACCTTGCGCGTGGGATGAGAAACCGGAAAACTAGAGAAGGTGCAGCCAGCGGCGGAAATCTGCACCATCACTCCAGCCCACCGCCTCTGTGTATCCGACGTGAATAGCGGTTTAAACTTTTTAGTGGATACAGGTGCTAATGTTTCGGTTATACCAGTGAATAAAAGAAATAGGTCAGTTCCGAAGTGTAGTTATAAGCTGTACGCAGCAAACGGTACGGAAATATTAACCTATGGTGTTAAGTCCCTAGTGCTGAATTTAAAACTACGTCGCAGTTTTCGTTGGGAATTTGTAGTTGCAGATGTTAAACAACCTATCCTTGGAGCAGACTTTTTGAGTTATCACAAACTTTTGGTAGATGTCAGCGCGAAAAAGCTGATCGACCAAGTGACCGACCTAAATGTTAAAGTTTCAGTTGTAAGTAGTTGTACGCCATCTGTAAAAACTTTAGATTGTAATCAGCCTTACTATGATGTAATTTCCGAGTTTCCCGAAATTACTAGGCCCACATCTTTCAATGACCCTCCCAAACATTCAGTCTGTCATCATATTGAGACAACCGGACCACCGGTATATGCCCGAGCAAGGCCATTACCACCCGACCGGTATGCTAAAGTTAAAGAAGAGTTCAGGGTCATGCAAGAGATGGGAATATGTAGGCCTAGTAAAGGTTCCTGGGCTAGTCCTTTACATGTTGTACCGAAGAAAAATGGTGAAATAAGACCGTGCGGCGATTACAGGAGACTCAATGCTATTACTAAGCCGGACCGTTATCCCGTGCCACGATTACAAGACTTTACCTATGTACTGGCGAACAAAAAGATATTTACTCGGTTAGATGTTAATAGAGCGTACCATTTTATACCAATCCATCCAGATGACATTGAAAAGACAGCCATTATTACACCTTTTGGCCTTTTCGAATTTACTAGAATGAGTTTTGGTTTGCGCAACGCCGCACAAACTTTTCAAAGATTTATCAACTCGACTGTACTGGAAGGACTAGATTTTTTATTCGCATATATTGATGACGTAATCATCGCTAGCGAGAGTGAAGAACAACATAGAGAACATTTAAAAACTGTTTTTGAAAGATTAAAAAAGTTTGGATTAACAATTAATATTTCAAAATGTACATTTGGTCAAACTAAAGTTGACTTTTTAGGCTTTGAGGTTTCGAATAAAGGTATTAAACCTTTAAAGTCGCGAGTACAAGCAATTTTTAATTTTCCAAAACCAGAAAACGTTTTAGAATTGCGTAGATTTTTGGGAATGGTGAACTTTTATCGTTCACATATTCCGAGGGCAGTAGAGTCGCAAATAGAACTCAATAAGTTCATACATCATTCCAAGAAAAACGATAAGACTAAAGTACAATGGGACGAAAAAGCGAACACTGCATTCGAGCAATGTAAGCTTAGCCTACAACAGGCGGTTACATTGACACATCCCCGCGGCGATGTACCTATCTCACTTATGTGTGACGCGTCAGACACTTGCGTAGGCGCAGTTCTCCAACAGCAAATTGATGGGAAATGGGAGCCGTTAGGATATTTTTCTAAAAAGCTTTGCGATTCGCAAAGAAAATACTGTACTTATGATCGTGAACTTTTAGCGATTTACATGGCGATTCAATACTTTAGAAAGTTGTTTGAAGGTCGAGAACTTATTGTATTTACTGACCATAAACCATTGACCTACGTTTTTTCGAAATTGAACAGTAATTCAGAAACGCCAACTCGTACTAGACATTTGCTATATATTAGTGAATTCACAACGGACATTCGACACTTAAGTGGTACACAGAACATAGTTGCTGACTCGTTATCACGTGTAGCAGAAATACATTGCCCGACAGCCATCGACTTCGCAGAACTAGCTGTGGCACAGGAAATTGACGACTACATTACACGAGTGTCAAATGACTGTAATACAAACAGCAAAGTTGTTATTAAAAGAGTAAGTAGTCCGATTATAGGTAAATCCATTTACCGTGAAATGTCTACTGATGCAGTACGTCCTTACCTACATGAAAAAGTTAAGAAAACACGATTTTTCGACGAAAAATAGGTACCTAGGATAGCTATCCAAATAAGTTATAATTTAGTCTACATACGATTTTTAATAAGTTTATTAAAATTATTTTTATATTAAATGTTGTAACAGTTGTGAACGCGACATTACTTCTACGCTTTAGCGATTGTTTTTCGTAGTGAGTGAGTCAACTAGGTGTTGGTCACGTAAATGTATTGTTTAGACTATGTAGTACCTACTTACCTAGTGACCTAGTGCCGAGTTAATAAAAATTTTGTTATGCTAAAAAATTCTGTACAAACTGATCACTTGTACATTTTGCCATAACGACATTTTTAGTGTAATCTCTAAATTTTGTAATTTCTGACCTGATTTGTTACATTTACATATAAAACGAAGACATAACTTACATTTACTTTGTATCGAGTCGGTTCATTACATTATAATATTATTTGCTTCAAACTTGACCAAGCACTCATGTAATCGAACACCTAGCGATAAGCGCATGTTTGCATTTAGATAAAAAGTTACTCAAATGACTAGTAGTAAAATACCGTATTGTACCAAAAAAAATCATAAACATATCACCATTTGGTAGAAAATGTTAGGTTTTTATCCGGATTACCTGGCAACCCTGTTACTGAGTAAATAAAGAGTAAATAAATATTAAAATTCTGTACCTACTTTGATAGGTACATACTCCTTAGTTACTGATAGACTGACCTTTAAGTTGCTTTTACATTTTTTTTTATTACAGGAAAATTTAGAGCGTTGTCGGTGGCATAACGGCTAGGGCCTCCGCCACCTGTCCAGGAGGTCCTGGTTCGAATCCTGCCACGTACCAATGTGATTTCGAATTTACATTTCAAATGTACGTTTATCCGACGCTTTTACGGTGAAGGAAAACATCGTGAGGAAACCTGCGTACACCTGCGGAGAAACTCGCAGATTGTGTGTGAAGTCTACCAACCCGCACCGGGCCCGCGTGGTCGACTAAGGACCGATCGCCCTAATTCAGGGTAGGCTCGAGCCCCGCGGTGGGGACGTATATAAGCTGATATGATGACACGAAAATTTATTTGTACTTACGTGATGTTGATGAATATAAGGCGCTGATCATCTGATTCATCCGCTCATTTAAACTTGCCAACTGTAAAATGTAAGAAATCAATGCTAAAATTGAAGTTTTTATGATAGTCAAACAGTACTAATACACAAGGTATAGGGTCCCGTTGACTGGGGCTTCTACATGTTCAGTATGAACTGAACATCTTTTGTTCTCTACCAGTTTTGTTCCTTTTTTATGGAGTCCTATATTTTTTTTGAAGTGTCGGTGTCTTAACTGGTAAGACTCGGTCCTCCTAACCAGAGGTGCCGGGTTCAAATCCGGACGGCCAATGTACCAATGAGTTTTTCGAAACTTACGTACTTATACTCACCGATTGCTTTAACGGTGAAGGAAAACATCGTGAGGAAACCTGCACCACACACTTGCGAAGAAACTCGGAGGTTGTGTGTGAAGTCGACCAACCCGCACTGGGCCCGCGTGGTCGACTAAGGCCCGATCGCCCTAATTCAGGGTAGGCTCGAGCCCCTCGTTGGGGATGTATATGAGCTGATATGATAATGATGATTTTTTTCAGAGAATTTTTCGTTTGTTTGTAAACTCTTTATTGACAAGTTTGAATACAGAACATAAAACAGATATGTATAGTTTATAGGCGGACTTATCCCTTACGGGATCTCTTCCAGTCAATTGGTTTCCTTGAGGAAAGTTGTGCTGTATGATGAGTGGAACCCTGAAGAATTGGGGACCAAGAGATAGAAACACTGCTTTTTTTTAATTTTTTTTTAAATTCACAATTGGTAAGCCCTTGGCATTATCTCACCTGATGGTAAGTGACGATGATGCCGAAGATGGAAGCGGGCTTACCAAGATTCCCCAACGCAATGGAGAACTGGTAATCTTATCTTCAAGCCGGAACACATCAATGTTTTTAACACTGATGTTTGGCGGCAAGACTTAGATAAGATGGTGGTAGCTAGCCAGGCGGGCTTAGAAAATGCCCTACCACCAACCAAACCGAGTCTTACAAGTTGACCCCACCGGGAATCGAACCGAATGAAGCGAATGGGCTAACCATTACGCCACGGAGGCGGTTAAAATGCAGATACGTTTTTGATTTTTGTTCGGTAGGTGCAGATTGAGAATGGACGAACAACTCAGTAGTGTTTTTATATACCTCTATACTCATGTTAATCAGGCGCCCTCTGTGGTATTTATGTGAAAGACAAATGAACTTTACATAATATTGTACATCGATAGTAAGGTAGGCGTTACGAGACGAACATAGAATAGTAGATTGTTAATCAAGGGAAGAAAGTGACCCATTTCACTCGAGATATTTCTGGCGCTCGAACGAAGTGAGAGCGCCAATAGTTCGAGGGTGGAATGTGTCATTTCACCCGAGTTAAACACTCTACTTTTCATTTTGACTGTGAGGAAATGAATTATTTATATGATATAAAGTATTAATTACATATCAATAATTTAAGCTTATCTATACCCAGCCTCCAACCTTTTCGCAATGGCCGCTAGCCACGGCCGACTAGATTGTACCTAATCGAGATGGTCACGACGTGCATCTAGGTGGCCATGGCGAAAATTGAAAAAAAAAGTGTCATTTTATCATTGCAATATGGCGCGCAGCAGAATGATTTAATATCAACCTATAGATCTAAAAAAACACATCGTTTAATGATTAGTTGAGTTTAGATATATGAAAACCTCTTATTTTAATGTAATTTAATAATATGATGTAACTCAATTATCTTCGACTCCGTGGCTGGCAATAAAAAAAAAATACTTTCCACCCTAGGGATGACAATACTTTCCACCCTAGGGATGACAATACTTTCCTCCCTAGGGATGGAAAAGCAATGTTCCGCCCGGCTATCTACTCATGAATATTAAACTTTCCGAACAGGAGAGATGAAAAAGAAGTTACAGGTTAGGTGGCGCTGTAACAAACCCCTAGTTAACGGGTCCTACATCAATTTTTTTGCACCCTGTATACTTTGGCTAAACTTTGAAACGGAAGTTATGGAAGCTCTATGTTAAACTTTCAATCAGCTAATGTAATGACGTAACGTAACAGAATGTAACAAGCATGATACCACTTTTATAGAAAATACACTTAGAATATTTGCGAAGAATTTTATCCTAAACCTTCCTAGTTTATCGCTCTTTCTGTCAGTGAAAGGCGTATCAAAATCAGTTGCGTGGTTTATAAGAAGTAAGCGTAGAAACAGACAGAGGCAGACAGCGACTTTGTTTTGTACTATTTAGAGATAAATATATTTTGGATGTGCATGTATGGCAGCTTGTAACACTACGCAGAGAAACTCCGAGCATAGCACGCTCCATTGCCTTTTGGGTGACCTTGAGCCTTCTTATGAGGCCTATAGTAAGCGACCAGGTCTCAGTTCCGTTAAGACACTGCGGTATCTGGGACGTGAAGATTTTAGAAGCTACTGGATGCGGGCAGCGCAGAACCGGTCGTCATGGAAATCCTTGGGGGAGGCCTATGTTCAGCAGTGGACGTCCGTCAGCTGATATGATGATAGCACCACATCTATCCTTATAGCACCGGCCTAACTTAGGTAATTATCTGATCTGTAATAAAAAGTTTCGGAATTTAAAATAGTTTCATTCAAGAAGGGTGAATAAAAAAATCTATGGAATAACTAAATTAAACGATTAGTAACGAAATACTTAGTCCTAAAAATAGCCATTAAGCACGGAAATGCAGCTATTGTTATGGGCACCTTTGCACTGGGGATGACGAGGGCACAAAACAGATAAGTATGTTTTGTGACGAGAGCTTTTAGTATGTTCACAACCGTATCGTACTCATAGTATTTTTATACTTTTTCTTTGTGTTATTTGTACCTTTTTTGTTATTTTTATGTTGTCTGTGTGTATTTTTGTCGAATAGATGTTATCATATCTTTTATGTAAGGTATTTTAGGTGATTTAAAGTTTTTTAGGTGTTCCATTTTAGGTATTTTAGGTGTTTTATTTTAGGTATTTTAGGCATTTCGTTTATTTGAGTAATTCTATAGATTTTGTTACAAAATAAACTTCAATAGAAAGGTGGGACAAAATAATTAAAACAAGGAGGCATTAACTTAGGTAATTAGCATTCAATTAGCTCCTTGCGTGGCCGTGGTGCTCTACAAACAATTCTTGCTAGCGGTGCACACCGATTTTTGAAAAAAAGCTGCTTGTTTTACAAGCATGAAAATCGGTACGATTGATCTCTAGGCCATATTGATTAATTTGAATACAATTTGCAGCTTTTTTGGCGAAACGTTATTTTCTGTCCCTATGCGCCTTAACATAAAATTAATGAAGGAGAAAGAAAAGCAAATGGACGTCATTAAGTAATTAACAACGTCATTAATTAACGGGCCGCGCAGAACCGGTCCTCGTGGAGATCCTTGGGGGAGGCCTATGTCCAGTAGTGGACGTCCTTCGGCTGATATGATGATGATGAAGTAATTAAAAGTAATTAACATGGTAAAACAAAACTTACATGAGATTGCTGCAACGTATGGCAGTTAGACGTAGCGTAACTCAGGCCTAAGGTCAGGGTACTCAGGCAAACGAACAGTTTTAGCATTTTGCTTAGCAAACAAAATGCTTTCTGTCAAGTAACTAATATATATATTAACGAATTCACACTTTAACATTGACACTGCTTTCTTACGGACATTTCTGTTTGAAATATAAATAAAACAAGCCATTTAAATAACTGACGATGTTATCAAAACGTGTGATAATTAAGATTTTTTGTAATGATTGTTGCAAGGTGATAAAAGGCGCATCTGTTAGCAATCCTCTGGAAGATAACAAATATGTTTGATAGTATTATAGGTGTTGAAATACTTTCTTTAATACTCTATGCAATACCTTTGACTTTCGGCAAATGGCTGCCTTATGTTTTTTTTTTTGTAGTTTGAGATTTTGGGCTCATGGAGGGCACGGAGCTATTGGATTACTCCAGAAACCCTCAACTGCCGAGTGGTGGAGTAGGGTAGTTGGTTGTGGGGAGGGGCGTTAATTTGTTAAAGATTTAGCCAAGTTTTTTGGCGAATATTATTGGAGGGGGAGGGAGTTGGAGGAGGGAAAGGGGGAAGAGTGAAGGGTTAGGGGAAGGGTAAGGGAGGGGAGCTGCCGAATGATTAGAAGATTAATTTTTAGGGTTCCGTACCCAAAGGGTAAAAACGGAACCCTATTACCACACCCTGGACACTTCATACAACGGGCCAGAAATGACATCTCAAAAAGGAATGACGGAACGGATCATTCTCAGTAGATCCAAAATGGCGGCGAAATCCTTTACGTTCGACACCAAACTGTAACCAATCTGTATCAATCTGGGTGACGAGGGAGTTAGGTCACAATCTAGAGAGCGGCAGGGAGTGTCCATACTGTGTGTTAGTACTAATATATATATTTTGATATTACTAAGCCTCCGCTATCCGACCGTCTGTCTGTCCGTCTGTCACCAGGCTGTATTTCATGAACTGTGATAGCTAGACGGTTGCCTAGCAAGAGCGTCGGTGGCAAAACGGTAAGGGCCGCTACCTCCTATCTGGGACGGTCGTGGTTCGAGTCCTGCCACTTATCAATGTGTTTTCGAATTTCGATGTCATATGTACGTTTATCCGATGCTCCTAACGGTGAAGGAAAACATTGTGAAGGAACATTCACACATCTGCGAAGAAACTCAAAGGTTGTGTGTGAAATTGACCAACCCGCACTGGGCCCGCGTGGTCGACTAAGGCCTGATCGCCCTAATTTAGGGTAGGCTCGAGCCCCAAGAAACGAAAAACTAAACGAGCAAAAGCTAGTAAAAAATATTATTTTTGGAACTGGGAATAGTAAAAATAAACGCTCTTTTTCACATCTATTTTTTTTTATTATTATATTACAATAAAAAACTAAAAATTAATACAAAGTGATACCGGTGCAACAAAACCCGTTAGAATTTGTCCGTGCACCGTCATTCATCATACCTTAATATACAGGGTGTAAACAAAATTGGTATAGGTCCCGTTAACTGGTGCTTCTACTCATCATACTGAACAAGTTTTGTTCTACGAGTTTGCTGAAATCTTAAAAAAAAAATGTTTACTCTTCATACAAATCGATCAGCTAATCGACCAATTCTGTGCAATTTAGTATGGTCCACATTTTTTTTGGGGAATTGACCATGGGTGCCTTGGGAAAAGTTAATCAGTATGATGAGTAGAAGCCCCAGTTAACGGGTCCGACACCATTTTTTTTTACATTCTGTATATTTTTAGGACTGTTCTCGTGCATTGAAAATTTAATGTAAGCATCTAATTTATGCTTTTTAGGTTATTTTTCACTATTATAAGCAATGTAAAAAAAATCAATTAATCTACTCTACTGATTCAACTGGCCCCCCTCAAAAATACCGTTCTTCATGTTCTTTCCTAACCTCGTCAGATGTCGTCAGGCCTGTCGCACTCTGCGCTGTAGGTATGAGAATGTTAAAAATGTACCTACGCCGCGCTCTACGCCGCGCCAAGACGCGCGGCCCCTTGCAAGGTGCAAATTCAGTAGTCAGAAGAGATAAGAGTTACGCGATAGAAAGAAGAGGCAACTCGTACCTTAATATAAGTGTAGGTAATTAGCACTGTGCAACCTGAATTTGAACTTTATTGTGTCGTAGCAAGAGTCGCTATTCATTCAAATGATTTTGCGGAGTTAACCTTCTTTTACGTAGTAAATAGTCTTTATTCTTTGACCTCGCCACCATTATCTCCGCCCCAAGAATCACTAACGACAGAATAACACCCAAAGCTGTAACAGAAAGCAGCGGAGCTACATCTCCGAACTTGACCCTCTCAGCCAGCAAAGAACTTCGACACTGTGGAGGTTTAATAAGGAACCTGGAGACTATGACAGGAGCGATGCCAGTCTCCTGCAGCCAGGCGCCTTTGCTCTTGAAAACGTTGGCCCATTCACTGTACTTGGGCATCACGATCCAGGCTAGAGTCTGTTCAGAGGAAAGAAAATTTAAACTAGAATTATCAACACCACAAGAAGGCTTGAAAATGAGATTTTGTTTTCAACTATGGTCCTTACTTGCACCACACCCCGGACACCCCATACAACGGTCGTGAAATTACATTTCTAAAACCAAATGACGGAGCAAACAAAATCACAGCGAAATCCCATACGTTCGAGAACCAAATTGTAACCAATCTGTATCGATATGTGTGACGAGGGGGTGAGGTCGCAATGTAGAGAGCGGCAGGGAGTGTCCATACTGTATGATAGTACTAATATACAGGGTCTTCGGCAGATGGTTGAAAATACGAAAATGGGGGATAGGTGGGGTCGCCTCCCACCTATTTTGAGAATTAAAAAAAATCTAGGACTTGTAATTTTTTTTACAGGATTTTTTTTCCTTTTTTTAGAAATTTTGCCATTTTTATACCTTTGAACACATGTAACTTTTTGTTTTTTAAAGCTAGCTCCAAAATCTTTTTTTTAATAGACTTTTATAAGATTGTCAGCTCTAAAAAAAATTAAGTTTGTTTCAAGTTATTGCTAAAAACAAAAATGTGGGCCCCCGAACTTGAAAAAAAAGTTGAACAAAAATTTAAAAGTCAACTTTGCGATGCATTTAAAAAAAAAATAATGGGGCTGGAAGGCTTCTGTTTTTTTTAAAATATCTCTAAAGCTTAGGCTTTTGAATGGTATGTAATTTGTTTCGGTATCTTTTTTGTAACCGGAGTTGTTAATTTTTTTTACTCAATTGGACCATGTTGACGAAATTCCACTAGTTACATGTTTTGTGAAATGTATCAAATGCAAAGTTGAAAATAATGTAAATACTTACTGTTGGGACGGTTACAAAGAGCAGGTCCGTTTTTTTACATTCTTGCACACTCATAATGGCTATCTTTTGTCATTTATTGGCATATTGGAGTTAGCACTTTCATATGCCAATAAAATGTCCGCATATTCCGCATTGGTAAATTGAGCCATTTTAAACCAGAACAAAGTCTTAACAAAACGTCTGATAATAACAAAAAGTGACAAACAACAAAAAAACTTAACAAAATCACAAACGTTAATAACGTTAACGTTTTTTTTTGTTTTCGTTAATTTCACTTTGCTGTGTTTGTGATTTTGTTAAGTTTTTTTGTTGTTTGTCACTTTTTGTTATTATCAGTCGTTTTGTTAAGACTTTGTTGTGGTTTAAAATGGCTCAATTTACCAATGCGGAATATGCGGACATTTTATTGGCATATGGAAGTGCTAACTCCAATATGCCAATAAATGACAAAAGATAGCCATTATGTGTGTGCAAGAATGTAAAAAAACGTACCTGCTCTTTGTAACCGTCCCAACAGTAAGTATTTACATTATTTTCAACTTTGCATTTGATACATTTCACAAAACATGTAACTAGTGGAATTTCGTCAACATGGTCCAATTGAGTAAAAAAATTTAACAACTCCGGTTACAAAAAAGATACCGAAACAAATTACATACCGTTCAAAAGCCTAAGGTTTAGAGATGTTTTAAAAAAAACAGAAGCCTTCCAGCCCCATTATTTTTTTTTTAAATGCATCGCAAAGTTGACTTTTAAATTTTTGTTCACCTTTTTTTTCAAGTTCGGGGGCCCACATTTTTGTTTTTAGCAATAACTTGAAACAAACTTAATTTTTTTTAGAGCCGACAATCTTATAAAAGTCTATTAAAAAAAAGATTTTGGAGCTAGCTTTAAAAAACAAAAAGTTACATGTGTTCAAAGGTATAAAAATGGCAAAATTTCTAAAAAAAGGAAAAAAAATCCTGTAAAAAAAATTACAAGTCCTAGATTTTTTTTAATTCTCAAAATAGGTGGGAGGCGACCCCACCTATCCCCCATTTTCGTATTTTCAACCATCTGCCGAAGACCCTGTATACAAGGTGTAACAAAATTGGTGTAGGTCCCGTTAACTGGGGCTTCCACTCATCATACTGAACAACTTTTGTTCTACGACTTTGCTGAAATAGCAAAAAACAATTTTTTTTCTTCATACAAATCGATCAGCTGATAGACCAATTTTGTGCATTTTAGTATGGAGGGTTCAATTTTTTTTTGGACAATTGACTATGGGTTCCTTGGGGATATTTTGTGCAGTATGATGAGTAGAACCCCCAGTTAACGGGTCCTACACCAATTTTGTTACACCCTGTATATGTACTTTGCTTGCACAGCGTTTGTTGGTTTGTAAACTCTTCGGACAAGTGCGAATGAGAGGTTTACGTACGTTGATTGAGAAATTTCCCATGTTACGAGTACTTTAAGTAGGTACCATTGATTTTTTCAAGTTTTCCTGTAATCTATAAGTAAAGAACTATTGTCTGTATTATTTTTAGGGTTCCGTACAACAACAAAAAAACGGAACCCTTATAGGAACACTCGTGCGTCTGTCTGTCTGTCCATCTACTGGACTAAATCAGGTGAAATTTGGTGGCATGATGTAATCCTATGACCCAAACATAGATGTGCAAAGTAAATAAATATTTTTTTTTATTATTTTCGTGGGAAAAATTAGAAATAAAAAAAACAGTTTTGCAAACTATACTTTGTCATATATTAAATGCAATGGCTCGAGAGGATCTCAAATATATTTTTGTCATCATCATCAATCATCATATCAGCCGGAAATCGTCCACTGCTGGACAAAGGATTTTTGTAATTAGTGTAAAATAAATAGTTTTGATTTTATTCAAAATTGACTATTCCCCCTCTGATCTCTGCGAAACTACTGAGCCTAAATTTTGAAAAAAATGAACAAAATAGTTCATTGCTTGTAGATTACAGGAAAACCTTTAAGAATTCTATCGTTTGAAAATAAAGTGGTAAACTCAATATAATACATTCACTTACGGAAAATAGTTCACTAAAACACTACTAGGAAGCGCTAATAGTATTTTTCTGTTGCTCGCGTTTATGTCTCTTGTTTGTCATGTGAATAGGTATCATTGTCATAGTTGTGTGGAGAGGAATGGTGGTACGGAACCCTCATACCGCGAGTCCAACTCGCACTTGACCGGTTTTTTTAAATTGAAGGCCCGGTAGTTTTTGAGATAAGAGGGAATAGTCAATTAAATAAATCCAAAAATATAATAAAACTATACAAAAAATATATTTGAGATTCTCACAACAAGGCAACATATGTCACAAAGTATAGTTTACAAAACTTTATTTTTAATGTTCTAATTTACCCCAAAAGTGTTACCCCACGTTTAATTTTTTTTATTACTTTACACTTCTATCTTTGGGTCACCGGCTTACATTATGTGTACTAAATTTCTACGCAATCGGTCCAGTAGCTTCAGAGCAAATTGGCTATGACAGACGGAAAGACAGACACGCGAGTGATCCTACAATGGTTGGTTTTTTTTCCTTTTGAGGTGCGGAATCCTAAAAAAAAAATACAAATGCAGACTTATCCCTTACGGGACCTCTTCCAATCAACCTCGTAATTTTATGACGTAGGTACTCGTACTTATATTTATAACTTCTTCTTTAGTCTAACAGTACTGCTCTTGTCTGTGGAGTAATCGCCAATTCTTTACAATACAATACAATACACTATTCTTTATTGCATCACAACATAAAAAAAAGAAATTAACAATATAGAAGAAATCCTATACAATAGGCGGCCTTATTGCAAGGTAGCAATTTCTTCCAGGCAACCTTTGGGTAGGGAAACAGCGATAGAATAAGTTAAGGGGCGGTGCAGTAATTAAATTCTTTCTATCACCAGCCATCATCTTAAGGCCTCAATACGACACGACAGCATCCTTAGTACAAGTAAATGCTATAAAAGTAGACTGTTTTCAACTTAGACTTTGTACCCTAGTCATCAAAGTTTTCCCCATGATACCATTTTAGTATCGAATCTCTCAAGGGTAGGTACCTCCCTCTCTTAAGAGGGATGGTCAGCAGTGTCCTTTCCGCATACTGTGCGACTATAATGCACACTGCGATCGCAAACCCACCTGTCAAGCGTGGCGGTTGCACCCCCCTCTCCCCCCAACTCGGCCCATGTTCCCCCCCCCCCCCCTCCAACCCGGTCCATATGTCAGCAGTGGACTTATTTTGGCTGATGTGATGACGGTGATCATCGTCGCAGGCTGATTAACAATTATCATGATCATTACTTGACATAATTGTAACTTCCATAATACTCACCTCCCGTATAGTAGCAATATATTGAAGCTTACAAACATGTTTGTCATTAAAAGATCTCAAATATAGGTGAATACGGTTGTATTCTGCATGGTACGCCGTCTTTCCCTCACGGATCAGCTCCAACCCAGTGTCCATGGGTTGGTAAAGGTTTGCCGTCATCTTCTTCTTCTTTAAGTATTCTAGGTCTTCCCTTCCTGTGTTCACCTGGTAATCATCACAATTCGTCAATTATCTGATGGTGCCCTCAATCCTGTATCTTTGTCATCATTGTGATAAGCGTCTTCCCAAAATTGTGGGAAGGTGAGGGTATAATTCCATACTAAGGGGACAAGCAAAGATTGAAAGAGAAGATCTTTGGTGTGCTGTAGGTATTCTAAAGGACCCTTGTTATAGTCATACATGACAGCCTTAACTGCAGGAATCTATCTCCCCGCTGAATATTCTGATCTCTGTCAAACTATACCATGATGTTTAAGGCAAGAGTGAATGGGCATTATTTAAGTTTGCGTGTACCATCCTCGACTACATCATCGCTTACCATCAGGTGAGTTGCAGTCAAACGCACTCAAATAAAAAAAATATATAATAATAATACTGTGGAGGGACTGATACATCAATATTTATCGTTTATTTGAGTAATTCCATACATATTTTTTCCAAAATATAGGTTTCTAATCTTTTTAGTGTCAAATTTTATACAAACATCAAAAAACATTCAAGTTGTTTGCAAAAAAAAGCTGATATAAATAAAAAAAAAGACTTCATTAGCTAACTAGAACACTCATTAGTTTTTATAGGTTTTATACAAAAATACTGAGAAAAACTTGGATAGCGGTAAAGCGCCAAATGGACTACCGTGCGGCCAAATTAATATCCCCGCGTGAGCCCCGGCGGCCGCTTTTGATCTCCCCGCTGGAAGGGTTTAAAAGTAATTCTTCCTTCTTTGACATTCCAACAAAGAAATAGTTTTTAAAAATGACAGTTGTATAGTCTGTATGAAAAATAATTCGCCGGATCCTACTAAATTGGTACCTACTGTTTCATTTAGTGTGGAATTTGGCAACTTTCGTGTAAATATGTTATGCATATCATAAAACTGAATCTAAAACATCGAGTAAACACGGTTTCCACTCTACTCGAGGGCTTTGTTGTGCCTTTATAACCGACTTCCAAAAATAAGGGGGTTTACAATTCGACTGTGTGTGTTGTGTGTGTGTGTGTGTTAGTGTGTGTGTGTGTGTGTGTGTTACGCATGTGTATCTTCGCATATTGTTAACCGATTTTCATGATTCTTTCTTTATTCGATAAAGTATGGTCCCAAATTTGTACCATATAAATTTTATCAAAATCGGTGTAGTGCTTAGTTAGAAAATTAAAAAAAAAACCAATATAATAATGCAAAATTGTACTTGTCGATTTTTTTTACGTGTTTTTAGTTATGTTACCCTTAAAAACAATTTTGGTACGGGAGTCTGAAAACTAAAAAAAAAACAAAGGTTCACCCCAAAGAAAGTATAGTTCATGATCTCATAGCTCTCAGACACCATAGCATATTTAGAATCCGCCAACTCTCTCAGGGTCGTCGGACCTCCCACTCCTGAGTCAACCAGTGCCGATACGATGGCAGACGTATAGTAGGCGTGGACCAACATGGAGGTGACTGATAGACAGATGAAGGACCAGCGAGCCGACAGATTTTTTGGAACTGCACTGGCATCTGTGGAAATAATACATATTAATTTTTTTTTTTGAAGCGTCGATGACTCAACCGGTAAAGACTCGGTCCTCCTAACCAGAGGTCCCGGGTTCAAATCCGGACGGCCAATGTACCAATGAGTTTTTCGAAACTTACGTACATATACTCACCGATTGCTTTAACAGTGAAGGAAAGCATCGTGAGGAAACCTGCACACACCTGCGAAGAAACTCGAAGGTTGTGTGTGAAGTCGACCAACCCGCACCGGGCCTGCGTGGTCGACTAAGGCCCGATCGCCCTAATTCAGGGTATGCTCGAGCCCCTCGGTGGGGAATTATATGAGCTGATATGATGATGATATTTTTTATTGCCAAAGGGCAATGGAGCGTGCCATGCTCGGAGTTACTCTGCGTGATCGAATCAGAAACGACGAGATTCGTAGGATAACCAAAGTAACCGACATATCTCTCAGAATTGCCAAACTTAAGTGGCAGTGGGCGGGGCACTTTGCTCGTAGAACAGATGGCCGTTGGGGCAGTAAAGTTCTCGAGTGGCGACCACGCACCGGAAAACGTAGTGTAGGCAGGCCTCCCACTCGGTGGACCGATGACCTGGTGAAGGTCGCGGGTAGCCGCTGGATGCGGGCAGCGCAGAACCAGTCGTCGTGGAAATCCTTGGGGGAGGCCTATGTCCAGCAGTGGACGTCCGTCGGCTGATATGATAATGATGATGATATTTTTTAATGTGTCGTTAACTACCTTTATGCGTCCCCGTCGACGTTTTGAGCTACGGGTAGTAGCTGGTATCTCATTTGTTGCCTACCCAAACTCGGAAAGTTTAGGCCATACTCCACACGGGGATCAACTCCGGCTTGGTGGAGTTTGAAGGGCTAGTAGCGAACCCCACTGTCAGTGTTTCAAACCAACTAACGGCTTAACGACTTCCATCTAGTGATATCAACCGGCCCCAACGGCTTTACATGCCTAACGAATAGTTAACCTGTAAGATCGACCCAACCACGCAAGTCGTACTTAGCTACAATCATTTCAAGTATAACAGGTGGCAAAAAGCCGAACGCTACCACAGTATTACAATATAGTGGCTTACAGTAGCGCAACGAATGTACTTACACAGAGCAACGGAAGGGTACTTACGGGGCAGCGGGCGTCGGGCACAGCCCAGCAAACTCTGCGAGTTTGCCAGGCTGACTATAGGCAAGTAACTACGCCGGTGGCGCATCGTGTGACATCAAAGGCGTTGCGCTACTATAAGCCATATCGTAATACTGTGCCGCTGTTGCCCACTCGTTTTAAAATTGCCACGTCGACCTTTAAACTACTGTGACACCAGAGCCACATTCATCATCATCATCGTATCAGCCGAAAGACGTCCACTGCTAAACAAAGGCCTCCCCCAAGGATTTCCACAACGACCGATACTGCGCTGCCCGCATCCAGCAGCTTCCCGCGGCCTTCACCAGGTCGTCGGTGCACCAAGTGGGAGGCCTGCCTACACTACATCTCCCGGTGCGCGGTCAGCGCGATTTTAGAGGCACATTAAGTATACACCATTCGCACTTGATCTTTATACTATGCCAGGAAGTGATCAAGACTTTGACAACTAACAAGAACTTAGAAGTAATGCTTCGTACTTGAGGGAGGTTCATCAGCTCATATACGTCCCCACCGAGGGGCGCGAGCCTACCCTGAATTAGGGTGATCGGACTTTAGTCGACCACGCGGGCCCAGTGCGGGAGGGAGGTATAATCTAGGTTTAAACCAGGTTGATGCTCAGTCTACTACTGATGATTAACTTTCCCTTCTGTTGGTAACATTTTTTATGAAGCTTACTAGTAAAATATAAAAAATATAAAGATCTTCAAAAACAAAGGTGTCTTAATCATCAACATAATGAAACCTTTCATCAGGCATCAGTAAACGTTTTCTCTCTCTCTCTATCTACTCTTCATAGGGATGACGACAGCATCAGAAATAAATTATAACCTCTTGATCACTAAATTGCCTCCTACTTAAACTTCGGAAAACCTTACTCGTTTTGTTTTCCATCAAGTCTTCGATTTAAATTCACCAAAATAACAAAATGAGTACATAAATGACGCTGGTAGACTAAGATGTCACGCTTAGGTATTTCAAACATTTTTAGAACAAAATGTCATTTTTGGCAGATGATAAAAAGTAACTCAGATGACTAGCATTCGTCATCCCTATTGTAAGACTTACAGTCGAACCTAGTCATACCTTGCTGTAACCAAGTGGCTAGTACTGAGATATAGGCTGTCTCTCTCTCCTCCGGGAGACGTGCCGTAACCCGCTGCGCCAGCGCAAGGACCAGTCCTAGTCCAAGACAGCACCACCACACTGCTGCGCTAAACGGCTCCACGTACATATTGGTGCTGCTTTCACGTTCCGCTAGGTAGGTGAAGCCAACACTGCAGAGAGGCTGAGGATTAGTCAGGAAGTGAAGGGACTGATTGATAACGGCTAGGGTCGCAGCCTTCTGTCCGGGAGGTCGTGGTTCGAATTCCGCCACGTACCAATGTGATGTCGAATTTCGATTTCTCATGTACGTTTATCCGACGCTCTTACGGCACACCCCGGACACTTCATACAACGGGTAAGAAATGACATTTCAAAAATCGAATGATGGAACAAAGAAAATTACGGCGAAATCCTATACGTTCAAGAAACAAACGGTAATCAATCTGTATGACGAGGGGGTGAGGTCGCCATCTAGAGAGCGGCAGGGAGTGTCCATACTGTATGTCAGTACTAACATATATACTTTCCTTACGGTGAAGGAAAACATCGTGAGGAAACCTGCACACGCCTACGAATAAACTCGTATATGAGCTGATATGATGGAAGGGACTGATTGATAAACAATTAAGAGGAAACGCGTCCCCTCTTTCCTCCCTGGATAATGACAATAGAGCAAAAATATTTTCTCCATCAAACCTATATATCTACCAGGGCCATGTACTTATGTTTTGTTTTTCCCAAATTCTAATTATAATAGGAAGTAGGAGTCTTTACAAAACTGAGAAAATTGCCCAATTAAAACGCCGTTTTCAGACACCCACCAAAAAAATAATGTGCATATTAACAATAAAATGAAAACATATTTTTGAAAAAAAATATTATTGTTTTAGTTTTGGAGGAGGAAATAGTGGACTACGAAATGCTGTTTTGGTCAATTTTAGTGCCTATCATCGGTTTGCGCTGCAGTTCTCCCTTTCTTGCTGTATACGGAGAGGTTTTGGGGAGGGAGACAGCTTAATTTCATTCAAATACCTATTCTTTAGACCACATTTCCTCTTAACGCTAAACACATTAAATACCAGTGTTTTGCCAGTGATGGATGACATATGGAACTGAGACATGGTCGCTTACTATGGGGTATGGAGAAATTTCCTATCTTAATTTAAATACCATATACGTTTTCATGTAATTTATAGGTAAAGACTTTTTTCAAAATTTTAGACCCAGCGGGGAGGGTGGGAAGGGGAGGGATATGGTGATTTTTTGCCTGTTTTTTCAAATAATTTCATAACTAACATTCGTCCGCGTGGAGGTTTTAATTTTCACACGGGAACTCTTGATTTTTCCGGGATAAAAAGTATCCTTTATGTTAACCCGGACTTAAAGGAACCACCATATAAAATTACATTAAAATCGGCCTGGTAGTTTTTGTGTGATGCGCGAACATACAGATAGACGTACAAAAATTCCAAAAGTTGTTTTTTTGGCCTCTATATCGTAAGTAATGTCCACCACATTTATAAAATAAAAAAGAGTATTAAATTAAAAACATATTTCACGTTCGGACACGGCCCCGTTACAGTTTTAATTATATTTAATTAAGATTATAGTACAAAAACACCTTTGATTCACACCTAAAAGGCCACAAAGGCGTAACGTAGTCGACATAGTTCAGCCTCTCCGGAATAAACCGCAGTGTTGCCCCAGAAAGCTGCGCAGTGTCAGATGACACCATTAGTACCACGCTGGAGTTGTCAGTATGGGAGGCCCAAAGTGTAGTTTTTAGAAGTTCTTCACTGAAACCATAATATACCCTATAACAAAGGTATGCACTTTTTTGACTGAAGCTTTTACTCATGAAACTGAACAAATTTCCCCAAGAAACACATGGTCAATTCGCAATTATTATTTTTTAATTAAATTATCAAACTTCTCAGAATAACTCCCAGGTATAAACCTTTGACTGTCAAGTTCATAAGAACTTGACAGTCAAAGGCCAAAGTTCAATGAGCGCGCCGGCCCGCAATGGTACCTATTCTGGCGTATTCCGCACAATTTAATATTTTTATTTAAAAAAACAAATGCGAATTGACCATGGGTTTCTTGGAGAAAGTTGTTCAGTTTCATGAGTACAAGCTCCAGTTAAAAAAATGCATACCTTTGATAAGACCTTGTATAGAACAACCAACAACAACATCATTAATACGTAAATTAATTACAGTAATAGTTAGTATTCGTTGTTAATATTGTTTTTAGAATAGGACCATCTTATCTCTTCCAAGGGGCAGTAAAGTTCTCGAGTGGCGATCGCGCACCGGAAAACGTAGCGTAGGCAGGCCTCCCATGCGGTGGACCGACGACCTGGTGAAGATCGCGGGAAGCCGATGGATGCGGGCAGCGCAGGACCGGTCGTCGTGGAAATCCTTGGGTAAGCCTTTGTCCAGCAGTGGACGATTTCCGGCTGATATGATGATGATGATGATCTCTTCCAATGGGTGTCGTAAGAGTCGACTAAGGGACTTAAACCGGAGGATGAGCAGCAGCGTCCTTTCCGTGACTTGCAGTTGACCTGCAACAAATCTGCGATCGCCAACCCGCCTACCAAGCGTGGCAATTACGGCAACACCCCCCAAAGATATAGAGATGTTCGCTTACTATGGACCTCATAAGAAGGCATCCAAGGGTAACTATTTAGTAATCTGTGTCCAAGGGCAATGGAGCGTCCTATGCTCGGAGATTCGCTGCGTGATCGAATCAGAAACGAGAAGATCCGAAGGAGAACCAAAGTAACCGACATTGCTCTCAGAATTGCATTGGGCGGGGCACATAGCTCGTAGAACAGATGACTGTTGGGGTAGTAAAGTTGTCGAGTGGCAACCACGCATTGGAAAACGTTGCTTAGGCAGGCCTCCCACTCGGTGGACCGATGACCCGGTGAAGGTAGCGGGAAGCCGCTGGATGCGATTAGCGCAGAACATGTCGTCATGGAAATACTTGGGGGAGGCCTATGTCCAGCAGTGGACGTCCGTCGGCTGAAGAATTGCTAATTCAATTCCCTGTGTCAGCTGGATATGTTCTGAGTTTTGATCCTGGAGGCGAACCGACATGGTGGCGTTTTTATACAAACACTTCAGTACCTCGATATATCGATAGTCAATTTGGCACCGCTGGAGAGACTGTAACACAGCCCAAGTTTCGACCGAATCAAAGGCTTTCTCATAGTCCACGAACGCCAAGTAGGTATAGTGGCTGATTATACTCTTCGGCCTTCTGTATAATCTGCCGCGGGGTATGTATGTGGTCTATTGGTACTAAAGCCTTTTCGGAAACCGGCTTGTTCGGGACGCTGGAAGTCGTCAAACCTGCGTGCGGGTTAGGTCGTTATTCTTAATCCATTGCGTCAAGGCTTACTTCCCAAAATTATGGTATAGCAGTAGAATTCAAAGCGGCACGCGTACACAGTCCTTTGAGAAAAGCCGCGCGCACGACGTTTGAACAAGGCAATTCGATTTATATTTTTTGTTCTGAAAAGCCGAGTTCGCAAAGATAGTAGGCGTGTTTTCGAACGATGCAAAACATGTGCCGGCACGCGCCTTTAGGTAGCGATGCGGCAAACCTACACCAATAAAATTATAATCTTTAAAATGTTGAATTTTATTTCATGTTAATGTAAATGCCGTATGGCTCCCGGCTTATGCCGTATGGCTCCCGGCTTAGAATAGGGCCATCCTATTTCATCCAATAGGTGTCGTAAGAGCCGACTAAGGGACTCAAACCGGAGGATGGGCAGCAGCGTCTTTCCGTGACTTGCAGCCAATCTGCAACACTGCGATCGCCAACCCGCCTGCCAAGCGTGGCGATTACGGCAACACCCCCCAAATGACCGACACAAATAAAAAACGGCCCCTAGTCCCCGGCGGCCCCGCTATTCCTGGCTCCGGTAGCGGTCAAGGTAACGGCGGGGCATGGGGTGCGAAGAATCCCCGGCAGATGCCAGGCTACCAACACAAAAGACCTCTGGCCCTGGCAACCTACAACACGCGCACACTGCGAACCGACGTAAAGTTAACAGAACTCGAGGAAGCATTGAGCAGGTTACGATGGGACATCGTAGGATTGTGTGAAGTCCGAAGAGAGGGGGAGGACACCATAATCCTTAAATCCGGAAACCTGCTCTATTTCCGGGAGGGCGACCAACTGTCCGAGGGTGGTGTCGGGTTTCTAGTCCACAAGTCCCTCATTAACAATGTGGTCCGGATCGAGAGTGTTTCGACGAGGGTAGCGTACCTTATTCTCCGAATTACCAAACGGTATTCGCTGAAAGTTATTCAGGTTTATGCACCGACCGCGCAACACTCCGACGACGAAGTGGAGCTCCTATATGAGGATATCTCTAGAGCTCTACATAACAGCTCCCGGACTCAATACACCATTGTTATGGGGGACTTTAACGCGAAACTGGGCAAACGAAGTGATGGTGAGCTGAGAGTGGGGCAAATTGGATATGGAGAGAGAAATGCACGTGGCCAGCTGCTGGCCGACTTTATGGAGAAGGAGGGCCTCTTTATGATGAACTCCTTCTTCAAAAAGCCTAAACAGCGAAAGTGGACATGGTTGCATCCCAATGGCGTAACGAAGAACGAGATCGACTTCATCTTGTCGACAAGAAGGCAAATATTCAATGATGTCTCTGTGATCAACTCAGTCAAAACAGGAAGCGATCACCGAATGGTAAGAGGCACATTGAATCTAAAGACCAAGCTAGAAAGATGTCGACTGATGAAGTCCACACTCAGACCAGCGCCCATCCAGTTCCAAAACCCCGAAAACTTTCAGCTCGAGTTGCACAATCGCTTCGAATGCCTAGGAGACTGCGAGAATGTGGACGATTATAACGACAGGTTCGTGGAAATTGTCCAAACGGTCGGGTCTAAGATTTTCAAAACTCGCCGTTCAAACAGAACCAAAAAAATCTCTGACTTGACCAGCAACCTCATGGAAGAAAGACGAAGATTGGTTTTGCAGTCCTCTGAAGACGCTACTCAGTATCGGCAACTAAACAGGCAGATCTCTAAGTCTCTAACTCGCGATTTGCGCCACTATAATACAAATTGTATTAAAGAGGCGATTGAGAACAACAAAGGCTCAAAAGTGTTCGCGAGAGATCTGTCTGTTGGTCAAAGTCAACTGACCAAGCTGAAGACTGAGGACGGCAGGATCATATCGTCTAAGACTGAGTTGCTGGAAGAAGTTGAGAAGTTCTACGGACAATTGTACACGACCACACGTCTGCCTGTCAGCGATCTGGCTAAAGACCCAAGAGCTAGACTTACCCGACACTATACCGAAGATATCCCGGACGTCAGCCTGTACGAGATTAGAATGGCTCTTAAACAGCTTAAAAACAATAAGGCACCGGGTGATGATGGAATTACGGCTGAACTTCTGAAAGCAGGTGGAACACCGGTACTTAAAGCTCTTCAGAAATTATTTAATTCCGTTATACTTGAAGGACAAACGCCTAAGGCATGGCACAGAAGTGTGGTCGTGCTTTTCTTCAAAAAGGGCGACAATACCCTGCTGAAGAACTACAGACCCATCTCACTTCTGAGCCATGTCTACAAACTGTTTTCGAGGGTCATTACGAATCGTCTCGCACGCAGGTTTGACGACTTCCAGCCTCCCGAACAAGCCGGTTTCCGAAAAGGATTTAGTACCATAGACCACATACATACGCTGCGGCAGATTATACAGAAGACCGAAGAGTACAATCAGCCACTATGCTTGGCGTTCGTGGACTATGAGAAAGCCTTCGATTCGGTCGAAACCTGGGCTGTGTTACAGTCTCTCCAGAGGTGCCAAATTGACTATCGATACATCGAAGTGCTGAAGTGTTTGTATGAAAACGCCACCATGTCGGTTCGCCTCCAGGATCAAAACTCGGAACCTATCCAGCTGCAGCGAGGGGTGAGACAGGGAGACGTTATATCTCCGAAACTGTTCACCGCCGCCCTGGAAGATGTTTTTAAGCTTTTGGACTGGGGTGGACTCGGCATCAATATCAACGGCGAGTACATCACCCACCTTCGATTAGCTGACGATATCGTGGTCATGGCTGAGACTATGGACGACTTAGGCACAATGCTCGATGGCCTCAGTAGAGCCTCTCAACAAGTGGGTCTTAGAATGAACATGGACAAGACGAAAATTATGTCAAACGTCCGTGTCATACCTACTCCTCTGAAGGTTGGAGGCTCTACACTCGAAGTTGTTACCGAATATGTATACCTGGGACAAACAGTCCAGTTAGGTAGGTCCAACTTCGAGAAAGAGATCAATCGTCGAATCCAACTCGGCTGGGCAGCGTTCGGGAAGCTTCGCAATATCTTTACGTCCCAGATACCGCAGTGTCTTAAGACCAAGGTCTTCGACCAATGTGTGTTGCCAGTGATGACGTACGGAACTGAGACATGGTCGCTTACTATGGGCCTCATAAGAAGGCTCAAGGTCACCCAAAGGGCAATGGAGCGTGCTATGCTCGGAGTTTCTCTGCGTGATCGAATCAGAAACGAGGAGATCCGTAAGAGAACCAAAGTAACCGACATAGCTCTCAGAATTGCTAAACTTAAGTGGCAGTGGGCGGGGCACATTGCTCGTAGAACAGATGGCCGTTGGGGCAGTAAAGTTCTCGAGTGGCGACCACGCACCGGAAAGCGTAGTGTAGGCAGGCCTCCCACTCGGTGGACCGATGACCTGGTGAAGGTCGCGGGAAGCCGCTGGATGCGGGCAGCGCAGAACCGGTCGTCGTGGAGATCCTTGGGGGAGGCCTATGTCCAGCAGTGGACTTCCTTCGGCTGATATGATGAATGTAAAGCCACTCGTGTGAGGCGCGCCTTTCTTTGCTATAACTAGATTTATTTATGAAGAGCTCCGGATGCCATGCAAAATGTATGCAAACGGAGCCCTTTTTACGTGGGTTAGGTTATACCGCGGCCGACATCGGCGCCCCCTGAGAACGCGGCGCCCGGTTGCAACGCACACCCTGCACCATAGCCTGCGCTACTGTAAGCCATATTCGTGATACTGTGACAAATACTGATATTTTTTTTTGCAGTTTTTTTTTTCACCAGTTTTTTGTTTTTACAACCCTGGACTGCCACAACAAATAGAGAAAAACAATTTTTAAACTTACTGTTTACATGTTTATGAATAACTTAACCAATTTAATCAAATATTTAAACCTGACTGCACAAAAACATTTCCCCTCTTTTTAAGCCGTCGAGTAAAAATGTATTCTATGTCACTCACGGAATATATCTAACGACACCTCGCACTCCAAAATCCATCAAGCCGTTTAGGCTACAGACTCAGCCAAATAAACAGACATATTAATGTATACATACATACAGCCGAAAAACATTACCCTTCTTTTTGGACAGTAGGACAAAAAGTGTTCAGTTTTTGTCCAACTGTCTAAAAAGTTTCCTTAAAAAAATTTCCATTCAATAACAATCATTCCACTACAACAGTGGAACTTTCCACTACAACAGTGGAACTTTCCACAAAACTAGAAAGAATGCTTTTGATATCTTTATGATTTACGTTGCGTTGAGCATTTCGATGATCAGCGAAGCCGCTCTGTACCCAGTGCGAATACCAGAGTCACGTTCAGGCAATGTCTCATCTCTTAAGTAGTCAACGAAGCTGCCGTTAAACCAATCCCTAGAGTACAGCCCCACCTACAAAAAAAAAGGCAATTACTGTTGCTATTTCTGATCGATTAAGACCAGACTTGATTCAAGGTTTTTTTTAGGTGTTCTACATTCAATAAGCAAAAAATATTGATTTGATTGATAAGATTTTTATCATTTCATGTTTTATTCGAAGGCAAGATTAAACATTGATGACATTAATTACATTATGTGTTTGCGCCACCGTTCGACACTAGCAGAGCCCGAAACAAGGATACCGCTGGGCCCGTTTTGAGTAACGTATCTGGGCCCGCTCGTGAGGGCCCTGGGATTTTCGGTATTCAAGGCCGACTAGCCGTGGCTATTAACACAACCCTAAGGAAAGCTAGACTTATTATCCGGAGACAGAAACGGCTGTTCCGTACAAAGAAATGTGAACAAGGCGGAAAATACACGGAACCCGACACAAGGGTTAAGTTACAGCCTAGTAGCGCAGGATCGTGACGATTGGCGTCAAAAGGTATCATAGCCCAAGATTCTCGCTGAGTTAGTGCGGTAAGTAAGTAAGTATTCTAACAACTGCTTAAAATTCCACTTACCGGACTGGCAATCTTCAAGGGATGCATCGCCAAGTTCAGTCTTCGCAGGATTCTATCACGTTCCTTTAGTAGTTGGAG